>JAZDUH010000229.1:7890000-8490000 GCA_036419115.1 Scarus forsteni | reverse complement strand
TTTAGCAAGCAGGCATAACTGGACTCATACATTCCCTTATGCTTTGTATTTCATCTTGCTTCCTGTTTGTGTTGCAACTGGATGTATATTTCCACCGAAGTCCTGAACCTCCTTGTAATGATGCTTGTCTGATGAAAAACAGATCAATAAACATCGAACTGTTTTGACAATCACCATCTCTGTCTCTGACTTTATATGGTTGTGTACCACTGTAATGTTAGAATGAGTAATACTTGTCCTCATTGAGTTGAGGCACAATATTTTCCAGAACCACTTTTGAGACGGTTTATCACTCTGCTTCGTGTTCATGTATCATCCATCTAATGAGAGATGTCGGACAAAATGGTTATAACCAAACAAAAATGCAGCTAGTAAGAAATGTATTAAGAAATACTCCATACATTTATTTCAAATTTACTCCTAGGACTCAGTATTCTGAAATGCACTTATGTGATACATGCAAAATGGAAAACAACAGGAGAACGATGAGTCAAATATTTACGTGATTCTGTTTACAATTGCTCAGTGTTAAAATAAGTTGGTATCTCACCTGTCAGGGGTGCTGGTTTGGCAGAGTGGTTAGCAACCACACACCCCATTTACATGCTTCTGCTGGTCCAGGTTTGAATCCTGTCTGTGACCAGTTTGCAGAATGTCTTCCCTACTCTCTCACCCCATTTCACAAGCTTATCCACTGTGTCTCTCCTATCAATAAAGGTGCAAAATGCCCAAAAAATTAATTTAAAAAAGCACCTGTCACAGCAAAGTAACAAAGGGTTTTACAAATTGTAAACACTTCCAAAAATAAGCACACAAATACATGATTAAATGTGGTCAAAAAGTATCTCAGATTAGATGTGTTTTAAGCTGCTTTTTGAAAGCAACAGTGCAAGTTTAAGAAAGGATGTAAGTAATAAAGTGTCTGAACTACATATAAAATCTGACGGGGCTGAGAGGGTCAGAGCATGTGTCTATTTGAGGCGATATATCCAACAACAAGGATCTTTAAATTCTGAAATTTTCTGGAACAGTGCAGAGCAAATATGATATGAGCGAACCTGGCCGACCTTGTTCACAGTCTTCAGGGAGCATTCATGAGCACTTTACTTAACAGTAAAGTGAGGAGATTTTTAGACAGGTGAAAAGGGAACTACAGTAACTAAGCCTGGATGATATAAAAGCATGTCTAAGTATCTCTAGCTGGTTGTGACACAAAATAAGTGATAGAAACAGGAACAGGTGAGAAAATTACAGAATTCATCAAAAAGCAAGATCTGATCAAAAAACGCACCATGATTATTGCATTTGATCCAAATATGTGAAAGATGAAGGACATCTTCACTGTACAGCACAAACCTTCTACATTCAAACATGCTATTTTTTCAGAAATGGAAAAAAGGCTCTACCACTGAATTTATAAATATTTCAATTTCCTGACTTTAAACGTTTTTTTGGACTTTCATTTGGTTAAAAGTTTATAAAATCCACTCACCAACATGGAAGGTGCCAAGTACTGTTTCATGAAAAAAGGGAAATTCTTAAAAAATGGAGATAGGAGGTTTGTGCCTGACAGCAACAATACGCAGCTGGCAATAGTGTTGTGGTCAAGACCACACTATTCGAGACGAAGACTTACTCGAAACCATAATGCACTAAGACCAAGACAAGACCAAGACTTTTGGGGGTCGAGACCAAGTCGAGACCAAGACCTTTAAAATCAGTTTTCAAAACCATGACAAGGTTGAACAGTTAACAGAGGTGTCCCTCAGTCACAACAGCAGGAAGGTTTCTGTGATCACAGGGGGATGTAACACATGAATTGAAGCTTTTTATTGTTTTACCAAGTGCTCCCTCTTATTCACATTAATGAAGTTGAAGAACAGCGATCACTGCAGGTCTTGATTGGTCTTGATGGGAAATCCCAAGTCCGGCCAGTCCAAGACCCAGACAAGATGTACAAATGCTCTGGAGTCCGAGACAAGATCAAGACCTTCAAAATGTAGTCTTAAGACCAGTCTTGAAACCAAGACCGGTATTGAGTAACACAGCACTAGCTGGAAACAGTGGTTTAGTGTTATCAGAAGTAGGGCCCGACCAACATCAATGTTTAAAAGTTTGAAAGTTTTGAACCTATTTAATGGCAGCCTGATTCTTTGGTCTATTTTCTTTGAAGTTATCAGCCTGCTTCTGCAACTGTTGCTTCAACCAAGTTGTGATCAATAAATGGAGTCACATGAAGAAAGCTGAGTTGTGTCCAGCTTTCTCTGTTGATCTTCCGGCATCAGGCGAGTAGGGGTGGTCAATGATGTTGGGAAAAAGGGAAATTAACTCAACAAGTGTGGAAAAAAATGTATAAGCAAAATACTTTTCTGTGTTTTCTTTTATTTTAACAACAATGGCAGATTTTGTTCTGGACCAGTAAAAGATGAACTGAAGTAGAACATTGTAACACTGGTATGAAATACATGCCATTAACCAACTAGTATGAGACTGGTGTGGGTGCCATCCCACAGACTGCTGAGAATGAGACATAATGACACATTAGTGTAGGGGGTTTTATCATGTTTCCAGCACACGCTGCAGCTGCCACAAGCACCTAAAAACCAGCAGGCAATGCAAAACAGCTTGTGCAGAATAATAGGACCCCGTCACCTGCAAGTGACCTGCACTAAGGACTGAGAGCTTTTGCACTGTAGCGGTGCTGCGCTGTATGCGGTGCTGACCTGACAAATGGAAGGGACCCGCACCACGGACAGCACAAAAGCTCTCACTTCTCCTCCATGTAGGTCACTTGCAGGTGACAAGGATCTTATTGTTTTCTGCACAGGTTGTTTATTGGCAGCTCGTGCTGCTAACACGATCATATCTACTCTGCTTTCTGTAACTCATATTCAATCATCTGTGTGATGGCAGCAGCTATTGGGAGGAAATAAATGCTGAGGAATCTGTAGTGCTTCATTTAACACCTTATTAGCTTTAGAAAGCACACTGACCATATACGTATTTAGAAAAACTGATGGCATGACAGGTTTGTGATCAGACCCCCATAGTGGTAGTGTTAACTGGAGTAGCAGCGCAACTGTCTGTAGCCCAGACTGTCGGGAATAAATTCCCTTACAATATAATTCCCTGAATTATCAGAGATTGGTCACGGGTCCAGACAGACCATCACTCGGTCGGGATCAGGACCTGCATTTATCAGTTGGCAGCCCCCCTTAATTAAAACGTCTTCCCACGCACCTAGACATACCTACAGTTCTCGGTGGCACTACCAAACACAACTGACTGCATTTCAAATGCATGAAATTGTATCCATGAAGCATCCCATGTTGATTCAACTGCTCCTGCAGAAAGACAGCCACATCCAGCACATCAGACTGAACAGTCTGACCGACTGGAGATGCCAGTGCAGTGTTGACGTACTAGTATTAACACCGTCCTTCCATATTTTAGTGAAATCTGGTAGTTGAAAATATTATGATCGTAAACAAACCAGAAAACTCAATGTGTGTGCTTTGTGTATGTGTCTGTCATTCTGGTCAGAAAGGAGAGGCTTACGAATGCTTTATGCAGTGTTATCAATACATGTGTAAGTACAAGTGTAACTGTCCCTTTTATCAGCTTGTATTGATGTTACCTATTGATAAATTTAACTTTATCTCCATAAAAAAAAATCCCAGGCAGGTGGGCTTCTCCTGTCAGGTTGTCATCTTTAAGATGAACATGAGGTCACAGAAAGACTTCACAGTAAATCCACAGGAATTTAAATAATATTCTGATAAATCATCCTCCCAATATGCAAACAAGGGACCAAAATGTCAACAAAATGAACATTTAAAATGACCAGGATAGTCTATTTCAGACTGACTTTTGCACAGTGTCAGCGCATTTTTCTCTCATTCTTCTCAATGTGCACGTCTGTGATTCCCCGTGAGTTTTCTTGTCTGTTTATGGTCACAGGAGAGCAGAAATTCTCCTCTGTCTTAGAGTTTTTGGCTGTTAAGCTTTGTCACGAGTAAGGACCACACCATCAACAGGATGAATTTGACAATTATTTATTGCGTACGGTGGATAACAACAACATAGTCGGTACGTGAAGCGGTTGACGGTTTGGGGAAACTTCATAGGGAATTCGCTGTAGCTCCTGGGCACGATGAACCCCCTCTTTAAGGCCCTGAGGAAGGAAGGAAGAAAGAAGTTTTAAATAAGGGGAGGGAGGGAGGGGTGAGTCGAGTGTGCGAAACAAAAGAGGGAAATGGTCGGTTAGAATTTATAGGAACACAGGAAGAGGCGTGGTTGAGGTGTGGTCCACTCCTGAAACTCTGCTTAAAGCTCCACTTGTGTTTCTTTCCCGCCCCTAAGATGCTAAAGACAGAATCACTTCCAGGTCTAAGGTTCATCCAATCAAGTCTTCCTTCTCTATCTCTTTACATACACACTCATCCAATCAGTGATAACTGATGTGGCCCACAAGTACTTACCTCTTCTGGTGGTTTAATATCATTGTATTTAGTTCCTTTCTGTTGTGTTTGATCCTTTGCCATAGTGTTGAAATATGTGTCCTAGTGTTTATTTATTTTCCTTACTGTTTTTTAATTCACCATTTTGTTTAGGTGTTTCTATTTTGTTTAGTTATTTTAGTTATGTGCTGTTGTGTTTTTTAATTCACTGTTGGGTTTAGTTATTTGACGTCTTAGGTTCTTTGCTGTTGCGGTTTGCACTTCAGGGTCACTGTACTATCATAATGTCACTTCCATGTAAATTTCAAAGCACTTACTTGCAAATCATACCCATTAACCAATTGATTAAACACAGCCACCAGGTGCACAAACACATGGTTGCCAAATTACAGACACACCAATCAGGTTTAAGCACTATAAAAAGGCACAGATGATTTCACCTGTCTTCAACCAAAACAGAATGAGTAAAACAAGGAAGAGGGAGAATGAGAATAAGAGGAGGAGTACAAAGAGAAGAAGATTCAGGTACAGGAAGACCTGACCTGAAGCAGGAATACATGATGATTGAGGAAGGATATTCGAGCAATAGTAGTTGACCATGTGGTGAACAACAGACTGAAACTGAGGGTGGCTGGAGTGAGAGTTCAGCCAAGTCTTAGCAGATACATAAAGTGGGATCTGTGATCAGGACATTTCAGTATTACTGTTAACTATATCAGTAATATCAGTACAGTTGATACTGGTTCCTGTGACATTTTACAACAGGTTACATGTAGTTTTTACCACATAGGATTCAAGGGTGAGAGTGACAAGGAGAAAGCGGGCCTATTTTCACACCAGAACAAGAAAGAGCAATTATAAATATTAGAAATGCAAAGATGAACCGATACACATTAATAATCTATTCTCACTTTAGAGATATGAATACATTGATCTGCAGGCCTCTGGATCGATCCATATTTGCTGTAGAATGATCGATGTCCATTTATAAACATATGAATTGGTTTATTTGAGCCCTGCTACTAAAGATGGCCGCTCTTTTGTTACTGTGGTGTTAAAACACCTGAAACTTGATGCTCAGCTTGTAAAGGGCTCTCTACATTACTATTGTTACCTGAAGTATTTCTAGTTTTCATCCCCCTTTGTGTTTTTTTCTACTTTGTGCCATTTGTAAACATTGAATAGTTGTAAGTGCAACACAATGACATTGTTCTGACCTGATCGCATTGCATAAAATTTAGTGGTAATGTATTTAAATGTATCTTCGGTGAATCATATTGTAACCCATGTATCTAGATTTGGATTGCCAATTAAGAGAGATATGCACACCCCTAATAAACATGGTTTTGGCTAATAATGAAATAAAGCTCAGATTCAAGTCAGCATTGTTGGTGACAATTAATGTTCATCTGGTTTCTCTATCAACACTGGAATCCACCATGAAAAAAATCAGCTTCAGATTAAACAAATGTATGGAGTGCCTTTTGAGCAGACTTCGAAAAGGGATCAAACAGCTGCGGCATGAGTATGTGGAGGTATTCATTGTTCACTTTAGCACTGTGATGCTGGACACTGCACACATAACCTAAATAAATTGTGTATTAGAGTCATGCTGAACTACACAACCTTGCCTATCACTGTATTACAGAGAGTTTTAGAGATGGAAATCCAGGTTCACAAGTTAATTTACATTTATGAGGCAGGGTCTAATTTCACAAAATCAAGAAGGAGAGGCAGAGATATCATTGGTCACAGGGCTATAATCAATGTCCCAGGGCAGCGCAGGGGTAACATCACCCTTTGCGCTGCCATTACACAGCATGAGGTCAAATATGGGCCACAACACACCTCACACTATGACATTTCTGGACCAACTACACAACATCATCACAGTAAACATAAAACAGAGGCAATATATTGTCATCTGGGACAATGTATCAATCAATCCACCACTCTGCACAGGTCCAGAACTGGTTTCAGCAGCATCCTCAATTTACTGTGCTATACCTTTCACTACTCTTCATTTTTTAATCCAATCAAGGAGTTCTTCTCAACATGGGGGTGGATTTATGATCTTCAGCCCCAGACTGAGTTGCCCCTCATTCCCACACACCACCAAGCCAACCAAGATATCACCACTGATGCTGCCAAAGAAGATATCACCACTGATGCTGATGAAATTTTCTGGCCTGATCCAGCTCAGAGAAGAGATAATCCCTTATATATTCCCTTGTGGATTTTCTTTTCTTTTTTTTAAAGGTTTTTTCCATATGACTTTTACGACCATATGATTTTTCCATATGTGTTTTTGTGTTATTGTAATCTTGTGTGTGTGTGTGTGTGTGTGCGTGTGTGTGTGTGTGTGTGTAATTTCACTTTTTTGTGCAACAGTAGGATATGACAAACGTCTTTGATCCCACATCAGATGTGACAGGACAATTAAAATAGATACAAATGTATATGAAATAAATAGTGGTTGCTGTGATTGTTTATTACATTGTAATGTGCACTTCACCTGTGAGGTACATTTTTTACTGATATATTAATGAGATAGCTGGTATAACGTGGTATAAGTAATATATAGCTTGATGGATGAATGGATGGATGATTTCTAAAAGACTTGCTGCACCACAAATACATAGGAATTCTAACTTAAATTCCACAAATTTAGTTGGAGTTGGAGCCCTCAGGAAAAGGTGTGAGTGCTGAAAGAAATATATATATTTTTAGACTTTATAAGTTGGAGAATATCATCATATCACATATCAGCAAAAGTTTGTTATTAAGAATCTCTAACATGCAAATGACAAAGTGAACATATGGCAATACTAACATTATGAAAATAAATACTTTATTGTGAGTTGCATGCCCCTTATTTCACTTCCTTGATTAAAGAATAGATGAAAAAATGAAAAAGGATCTGATTTATTTGTTACTTTAGTACTTTCAAATTGGTAAACTGGTGAAGGACAACAAAAAAACACATAGCACACAACAAACTGTGAGACTTCAACACAAAACATACAAACCATGCTTTCCCATGCTGCAACAGGAAATCTTTGTTATCCCTGAACATGACTTGCATGGATGCATTATTAAAAATTGACTTGCTGAACTTGCTTTCATTGCAGTGACTTCATCACAATAAATTACTGACTCCTTTCAGAGTCTTTTGACAACATTGGGACTCTGAACAGTAAAACTTTCCTGTCTCACACACTCCTCTGTTCCAAAAGGTGGATAGAAAAACTGGAACTGTTAACCAACAGAGTTTCTTTATTTTTAAATAAACAGAGCTGAGAAATAACCTAGACATGGGTATTCTAACATTTATGAGTAGGAACTACAAACACCTTAGTACTGCATGTTATTTTATTGATTAATACACATGATTGATGATATTTTGATATTGAGTAGACACTTGTTCTTTAAAACATTTAATACAATATCTTACAGAAAAAAATACAAACTAATTGTCAAAAAGCAGTTCAATCTCTATAACTGTTTAAAAGCATCAAAAAAGTTCTAAACAGAGAAAAATTGAACTTCATGAAGGTAATTAAACTTTACTATTACTATATCTTAAAGTAGCTTAACAACTGCCTTTACTTTTTTTTATTTAAAACCAAAATCTGACCGTTTATTTTGTCTTTCCATAACAGAGAAAACCTGGCCTGTGGGGACAAATAAGACAGGGTCAAAAATAAATCGGCTTTCCTGACAATTCATCTCATTCACCTGAATTAACCTAAACATTTGTTTTTAAGACTGATTTTGTATCTTTTTGTCGGGGTCATTGTAATTATGTGATATCAAGGACGATTTTATTTGTGAGCACGTTGTCTCTGCAGGTGACCACTGATCTCGTGTCCCAGTCCTCATAAGCAAGCTGGTCCCAACTCAAACACACACACACCCACACACACAAACACACACCACAGACAACACACTATAAAAATCTGGTCTTGCTGTTTTCACACTCATAGAAACAAATCTGCTCTATTTACATTTTTTAACTCTGTAATTACTGTAGGTGTTGTTGTTCCTTTTTCTTTAGTGAAATCTGTTTGATAATTTCCCTAACAGCTTGATGGGTTTCTAATTCTCTGACTGTACAGATTATGCAGACGCACTTCAGACCTAATCTGCTTGAGCTGTCTCTAATTTGTAACCAGCCCTAATCTACACAGATTACAGGTTCCGTTAACAGGCTGCTGTACGTTGAGTGATCTTATCTGGATACATTCTGATTAAGTGTGGTAATAGCAGGGTTCTTTATTTTAAGCTTCCATGTCTCTTATTATATCAGACTTAAGTCAATATATTCTAAGGTTGTTCTAAAACTCTTTACATCAAATTTAAGATCACAACTGTGAATAAATAAGTTGTTACTTGTATTTGGTTATTGTAAAAACATAAAAAACTGATAAAGAAAGGGATTTCAGTATCTTAAAAAAATCATTAGCAGGGACCACACCACATATGTATGAGTTTAAAGGTTTAATTAAGATTTAGGAATATGAGTAAGGACAGTGATGGATATGTGAAATCTGAATTTGGCACACCACACACACATATTCTGCTCATCTAGATACTGCTCAAGGTGATCTTGATCCCCAAAAGAGTAATGTTGAATGGAAATCAGCTGAGAATGAACAGACACAAATATTAAGTTGTTTCTAATGATTGTAACAAGCTTAAGATGAGAATGATGGTGGTCTTGGGACTATCAGTTGGGTAAATCAAAGAAAAATAAAAATCCAATGAACAGAACAGTTCTTTTTTTTGACCCAGTTTTTGGGTTTTATTAACACAAGTTGAACTTGAGAACTTTTAAGTTTGACTCAACTAAGTTGGGTTTATTTGAACCTAAGTTGGATTCTTTTTGAACAGTTGTTTCTAACTTCAAGTTGGATGTCACATCTGGTTGCCTTGCCATCAGTTTGTTGACTACACAATTCTGTTAATAAGTGATACCCTTTAGGACAGTTAGAATTTACAAAATTATTTTGTTCTTCACAATTATTGAGACAGAACTGTCAGAGGTGGGCCATGATGCAGTGGAGAACAGATGCTCACTGGTGACCAGTTCACACACACAGAGCCACACACTCAGATTGCAACTCAGAGTCTTTTCACAGTTTACAAGATTAGGTCTTTCAGAACAAGACAGATCAGATTGCTAGAGATAAACTAACCACTGATTCAGGTCATAGACAATACTTACACACACAGGCAGAGAGGTCAGCTGGAACAGATTGGGATCAGAATTACAAAAGGGTTCTCGGCCAGGAACAGAAGGCAAGTGTGCAGGACTGGTTTAGACACTAGTGATGCAGGACAGGACTTGTAGTTCTTGCGAGGATCAGGCGAAAAAGAAAAAAGAACAAAAAAAATAAAAATATAAAAAGGAAAATAAATAGCAAAATTTTAACTCAAGATGTAAAACATTGGGTGAAAATAAAATACAGATAAAATGGATTAATAAAAAAATGTATTTAAACAAAACACCAAAACCAAAAACAATGTTTTTTAAAAGAGAGTTATTTTTTCAGCTCTTGCCGCTGTTGTGTGCATGCCGGTTCAGTAGATAGCTGGGTAGGTCTGCAGAGAGGCAGCGCTGCTACAATAAATGTATAAAGAAGAAAAACTCTTCAAAATGCAAGCATAAAAAAAAGAACATTGATTTTTTTTCCAGACAAATCAGTTCAGACAACAAATCTGATTTCTGGAATAACTCTGAACAACCAAGTAGATGTGGAATCCAGTTGTTGGTAGTTCATGGTCAAGGAATCTAAAAATTTTGATGAAATAAAGGTAGGACTCATATTTATGGTCAAAATGACAATATGGCTGAGGACTGTGGCACTGGCGGAGTGCTTTTCTAGTTATTCTTAGTGTTATTACATTAAAGTTGCATATTAACAAAAAAAAAACTAATTGACTCTTGATCCTTTCTCCACTTTAGACCACCATCATGAAATACCTGGCCCTGGCTCTCGCCCTTCTGCTGGCTGTCGGTAAGTGCTGCATGAACTTGGCATAATTCTTTGTCCTTATGAGCAAACTTTGGCTAATAGGGCTTCAATGAGTTTTGTCCATTCATGGCACATGCTTTTTGTTTGTAACCAAACACAGGGACCAGGATTTGCCAGCACAAAGCACAATAAGAACTAAAAAAGCCAGCAAACTATCACAAGCCTAAAAAACAAAATAATTATGAGTTGTTGATTATATGTTTTGATATATTTTTTTAATCATTTTCTGTTTTTAGTTGTTGTGATTTCTTAATTGTTTATTGTGTTTGGGATTTGTTGCATTAATTCAACACTGTTGTTATTTACATTTTTATTTTTATTTTTTTTTCTGATTTGTTACTTCTTGAATTGTTGTATTGTTTTGATTTGTTGTTTGTTTGAAAATTTGTGGTTTGTATATAAATATATGCATGTTTATGTTTTCCAAATCGTTGTGTAGGTGCTTGTTCTTTTCTTTTTCCTTTTTCATCTGCCGTGAAAGTATGTTCTACTTTTTCTTGTTATCTTATTCATTTGTTCGCTTTTTTGTCTGTTTTTGTTTCTCTGTGAGCTGATGGTGATATCTTTTTTGAATTATGTGTTTTAAATGTGTTTTATTTTTTAACCTGTTTTGTGTGTGTATTATGTTCTACTGCACTTTCTTCCATTATTTGCTTATTTTTTAATCTTACTTTTGATTTTTATGACTGTGGATGTGTTCTTTCATTTGTTGTTTGATTTCAGCTTTCAAGTTCTAATTTGACATTTGTTTTGTTTTCTTGTTGTCCTTTTACTTTTGTGGTTTTTGTCTTTTTCAATCTGTTGCCATAGCTTTACCTTCTCATTGTGACTTTAGAATCCATCATGCTTTTTTCTTGTCTCTTTTTTTTTTGTATAATCTGTTTTATTTCATGTAATCTATATGTTGTGGAGCATTTAAAGGACAGTTTTTAGATTTTGAAATTGTATTCATATTTTTGCTGTGTCATCTAGTTTGTTGTTGTGTGTTGCATATCATTGTTGTCCTTGTAATTTGTGTTTTTTGTCTTGTAAAAAGTAGTTGTATTTTTGAGCGATCTTTTCAAGTGATAAAGTGTTGTTTTATTTGCTGTTGGTCATTTTTGTTTGCTTGTTTTCTGATTTATTGTTTTGCAGTGTATCCTGTGTCATCTTACTTGATGTTTTTTTTCTTTTTGTTGTCCTTTTTCTTTTTTTGTTTATTTCTTATCTGTTGTTGAGTTATTCATGTCTTTGTTGTGTTTTCTAAGATACTGTTGAGCATTGCACTTCAGGGCCAGCGTGCTAAGTCTTTTATCCTAACCCTCCTCTCTTTTTCCTTCTCAGGCTCACATGCTGCACCAGTGCCGGATGAGTTAAGCCATTACTATAGCCAATTTAAGACCCATTTGACGGAGGCCATTGGAAATGCAAAATCTGTCATTACAGAGGCCTTGGCAAATGTCCAGGATGAATCAGAGAGGTAAGGCAGAAACATTACCTCCTTTGATTCCCTAGTTTTTATTATCCACACTTCTTTGTTGAGGATTGGTTGATTTTTCTTTTCCTAAATAAATGTATATCTATCTATCTATCTATCTATCTATCTATCTATCTATCTATCTATCTATCTATCTATCTATCTATCTATCTATCTATCTATCTATCTATCTATCTATCTATCTATCTATCCATCCATCCATCCATCTATCTATTTATCTATCTATCTATCTATCTATCTATCTATCTATCTATCTATCTATCTATCTATCTATCTATCTATCTATCTATCTATCTATCTATCTATCTATCTATATCTATATCTATATCTCTCTATATATATCTATATACATCTCTCTATATATATATCTATATATCTATCTATCTATCTATATCTATCTATCTATCTATCTATCTATCTATCTATCTATCTATCTATCTATGTATCTATCTATCTATCTATATATATATATATATATATATATACAAATATATATATAGATATATATATATATATAGTAAAGAAAAAAAAAAGAAAAAAAAACATTGACAGATGTAATACCATATCATTAACACCCCACTAAAGATGCAGTCTGATTTCCCAAAATGTGTTTCAGCATTGTGTCATTCAATGTAATTCAGTGTAATGTGACAATAACAATAACAATATAACAATTTAAGGAATTGATGTCTTGCATTTTATTGAGCTTGATTATTATTAATCAAAGGACATTCATTCTTTTTACAAACTGGCCTATTTTCCCAGGTCACAGGAATTCATCTAAGCTCTGTAGTGCACAAAACATTGTTAAATTTATATCCACTGTTCTTTGTCATCATCTGTAACAAACTAACCTTATGGGAATGAGAGAATTCATTAGTGAGAGTGAAAAGCTAGTAGGAAACTACTATGAAACTACAACATGGCAGCTAAACTTAGAGGAAACAACAATATTTCCAAAGTATAACGTCTGATTGTGACATCTTGCTTGAAAGCTTCCTCATAATCAAAGCAAGTCAAGTTTGTCCTCATTTCTGGGGCAGTAATTATTATTTTTGGACAACCAGGAGGTGACAAATGTTAACTCACTTCTAAGTTCACAGATTCATTTCTGCACCACTCTATAAGAAATATCTACAGTGACAGTGTACAATCTGTAGTAACAATATACATCTGCCAAGTGCATACAGTGAGCAGTATACATCTGCAGCTCATGGTAATGTGAGTCTAGAGCTGAGTAAATAGGTTAAAGAACTGAATTCCAGGGGCGTGAAATTTCTAAAAGGAACAGATGACTGGATGGATCAGATTTACCAAAGGAGACATTTAAGAAGGGACCCATCTCGATATTGCATCCATTCACAGCTTGTCCAACAGTGCACTTGCATCGTGAATGTGTCTGTGTATTGATACTAATGGGTTTATCTTATCATCCCTATCCTATATAGATCTCTCATTATAGACCCCTTACAGATGTCTCTAAGTATTGCTTTCACGTGGATTCACTTCTCCAATCATTTCCTTTTTTAGGACTGAACTAAAGCAATGGATTGGTGGAGTATTTGAAAAAGTCGATAATGCTGTCCTCTTGACTGATGGTGCTGTCTTAACTGCGATTGAAAGCACTGCTGACATACGTGGAGCAATCAAAGCAGACATCGCTAAACTTACAACAGAAACTGCCAGTGATGTTACAGAGCTAGAGAAAACTCTTGAAAAACACCAAGATGATTACAAGAAGTTCATAGAGGACTTCCTGGTTAACCCTGTTCTGGTGAACTTTAAGGAGAATCTTGATTCAACCTTGATTTCACTGAAATCGAAATTTGATGTGAATGTACAGGAAACACAAACAGCCCTGAAGCCTATCACTGATGAAATTCACAACCTACTTGTAAACTGGGCAGAGAGCATAAAGAGTCGTGTTAGCTCTTGATTATCTCAAAGAGGTAATTTGTCAGGTAAAGGCCATGAAAATGCCGGCCTGAGGTGATTTAAAAGAGGTGATTGATCCACATACCTTGGGGATCCTTAGTAACCTAAGGAAATAATTAATGTTGTTTCTGAAACCTTCAATGAGGAATAAATTCTCTATCCTGCTCCTGCGAACCAAGCCCACTTCCCTATCTGTTCAAGATCCATTCTACTGCCGCCACCTCAATTCACACAACCTGCTGAAACAAAGCTGACATCTGACTGGTGGTCATCCTTGCAACAAAAAAGTCAGGCTTTTGTCTTTTTAATCCCACTTTCTTGGGCAAGCAGATATAAGTGGACCCATACATTCACTCACACTTTGTGTTGCATCTTGCTTTTTGTGTAGCAACATGATGTAAATTTCCACCCAGGTCCTGAACCTCCTTGTAATGATGCTTGTCTGATGAAAAACAGATCAATAAAAATGTGACTGTTTTTACAATCACTATCTCTGTCTTTGAGTTTTTATGGTTGTGTACCACTGTAATGTTAGTATGAGTAATACATTTTGTACTTGTCCTCATTGAGTTGAAGCACAACCTTTTCCATAACCACCTGGGACAGCTCATCACTCTGCCTCATGTTCATGTATCAAACCCTCACTACAGATGTGGGACAAAATGGGTGTTAGCAAAAATGTAGCTCGTAAGAAATAGTTTAAGAAGTACTCCATGCATTTATTCCAAATTAACACTTAGGACTTATTATTTTGAGATGCACTTTTGTGATTCATGCAAAATGGAATACGTCTTTAGAATGATCATGAGTCAAACGTTTAAGTGATTCTGTTTACAATTGCTCAGTGTCAAAATAAGTTGGTATCTCAGTTGTAATTAATTACAGTGATAATGGATACAAAGATCAAAATTGACTAAAGTATACAAGACAATACAAAAATACAAAAATAAACACTTCCAACAATAATCACACAAATACACTGATTAAATGTGGTCAAAAGACATCTCAAATAAGATGTGTTTTAAGCTGCTTTTTAGAAGAAGCAGTGCAAGTTGCGGAAAAGATGTTAGTTACACATGGATGAGCTGTTTAACTTTACAACCAAGAGGAATTTTCATATACTTAAACATGCAGAATAGCACTAAACTTCTGAGAAATATTTATATAACCTTCAAAAAGAGTCAGTTTATCAATGAGTTATAAAATACATCTTGTCCTGTTCTTCTTGTTGATGAAAAATAGAAGTAGGTTATAGTACAGGTGGAACAACTTTTAAAAAAGTAAGTAAATTTGTAAACAGATAATTGTGTGAGATCAAAGCAACAAAATCACTATGGTAACATTCTTTTAACAAGCCTCTTTGGTTTTTCTACTTTGCAACGTACAAGAACTAAGAAAATTCATGTCCAAAATGAAATGGCAGTTAATTCCTGCTAAATAAAATAATCTTATTTAAAATGTGAATAAGTAACTACATAACTAAATATATATCATAAAGGTAATTTATATGATTTTTTTTCAAACATTGATAATATACAGGCATATATGCTTGAGATGTGCTGAGATGTTTCTTTTTCCAACCCCACACTGTGCTGCCCTGACAGGTGCCTAGTTTGGAATTGTTTATTTTTTTCTCTCTCCTTTCCTCTTGTTTTCTTTTCCGCAAGGACTTAAAGTTCCATATGTTGAAAAGTGCTATATAAATCATATCAGCATATCATGCCACCATTACTTATAAACATACTTCACTATATGATGTTTTAATTCAATATAAAACTATTTCCCTAAATAAGAGAGATGTTTGAAAACCAGGCTGTTTTTGGTGTAAATACGGTCAACAACAGCTCAGTTATTACAGTTGCTCGTTTTTTTTTTTGTTTTTTTTGTTTTTTTTTATCATTTTGTTGGTAGATCTAATACTTTTGATTGCATTTGCTTGATATTCAATAAAAAACTGTAAAATATTTAATCTACAACTTTTAAAGAACTATGACATTTACTATGAACAACCTATGGTCATTAATGTGTGCTGTGATTTTGAAGACATTCCAGGTCTTTATAGTGAAGTTATTGAAATTCCTTTCACACCATTCCTCCGCTATGGTAACTTGTCAACGGTCCCTTAGCCACAGAGTCAGCAATCACCAGCAGTGTATTGAGACAAAGTGAAGTTATCTGGCTTGAAGGACGGCTTGTTTGGAGTAGAAAAAGGTCATAACCCACAGTCTTAATCCCAATGATTAAAATGAGGGGTCAGGTTTGGAAGTACGTTGTTTTATTGATGTTTTATTGACTCGAAATATCAGTCAATCACAAATTTTCGACATTACAAAGTTGCAAATTTAGGACATTATAAAGTAGTAAATTTGTGACTTTATAAAGTCATAAATCTCAAGTTTTCATTATTTTTGGAAATTTCTTTTAAAGGCCCTAATATGCTGTTGTACAGCCCAGCCCTATCAGCCCATGCCTATCAGCCAACATTTAACAAGCTTCACAAAGTTGTCTGAAATCAGAAAGAGGAAATTGAAACACATTTGTCTGAGAGAGAAAAGTTTTAGTCACAATGATAGTTAAAATTTATTTGTTTGCATTATTAAATGAATTAGTTCATACATGTAAGCATAAAGCATGAATTGAAATTAGCAACAATAATATAAATTTAAAACCTATTAATTATGCAAGATTAAATTGAAATGATTTAACTAATTAAAACAATTGAAAAAGTCTATTGGTACATTTGCTTAGTTAATTCTCTCATACAATAATTAATATGAAAATGGCATTTATGAGGTAATTGTATTCAAACCTATTTTATGACAGCCTGATTATTTTGTCTATTTTCGATGAAAGAATAGATGAACAAGGATCTAATTTTACGACTGAGTGACTTTTTTTGCATTGATTGTCAGACTTCCTCAAATCACACAAAACCTGGTGGCAAAGTCCACCAGTGATAAGACAACAAATAAAAGCATGGCACACACTGCTCTTCAAACTGAGCCATGGCACATGCTTGCCATCCTTGAACTTTGTTGTCCCTTAACTGTGATAAATGTTTCTAAAATCTGTGTTCTTTTAAGCAGTGGTTCTCAACCTTTAACTTCACCTTCTTGGTGTAACAGTGCTCATCATCTTGTTCTTTGTTTGTAAGACTAGCTTAAGTTCAAGTGCTCACCTGTACCTTGCAAGTTAATGAGTTTTCTCACAACACTTTCCAGCTAATGATTCGCAATAAAACCATAAAGAAATGAATGGTGTCCGACCACTGAAACAAATGTTGAAAAAGAGGCAGATTGTGTTAAATTTGTATTATACAAACTTTATTAAACTACACCTGTGAAACAGATGTAATAGGAGACAAAAAGTCCAGTTACCACCTTTTGGTAGGTCTCAGTTACATTTGAGTAAAATAATCTGATTTTATTTAAGTCATAGGCCTTTTTTTTAAAAGTATAAATCACTTTAAATAACACTTGCAATTACCACTGTGACGGCCTCAGGCCTTGGGGACAGTATGTGTGTCTTCCTGTTTTCCTGCCTCTGCTTTCATTTACAGACCCTCCTGGCCTGCCTGCCCCTCCCCTCCTCTGACCTCTTCTTGTGAAAAAGAGGAGACCTAATATTGAGGAAATGGGGACAGGACTAGATAAGCTCTGCTTCTGTCTTCCCTTTCAGACATGTACAATATGATTATCTATTGACAACATCACACGCGGAGGTCATGTGTTTTTGTTGTCACTTATACAACATCACACATACAACATGTGTGATGTTGTATAAGTGTGCTGACATGACTGAACTAAAATTAAATTAAATTAAATTAAATTAAATTAAATTAAATTAAATTAAATTAAATTCAGAAGAGCAGCAGACCCTACTGGCCTTCCTGCCCATCCCTCCTCTCACCTCTGCTTTTCAGCAGAGCAGCGGGTCCTCCCGGCATGCCTGTTCCTCTCCTGGTTTAGGATTGGCTTCACCCGCTTGGAGCCTTTAGAAGCAGGTGGAATCCAAGATGGCTCTCTCTCTACCTCCTGAACAGCTTGTGCCCCCCAGGGACCCACCTTGGTTTTTGGTTTGGTTTGATTAGGTTGAGTTTAGTGTGGTGGAAAATTGTCGTACATCTTGTTGGTATCACTATTAATCAGGGGGGTTTGCTTTACTCATACTTTAAATTCAAAATAAAATGTAAAAGGTCATGTTGAATTTTGATATGTGGGACATTTTAATGAGTCAAGTTTCTTTCTTTTTAGCATTAGCTGGAAGTGATCAGATATTAGTCAAGGACCGTTTACCTTTTATACTGGGCATATTCTACACCTAAGCCTTCTATACTTTTTTTACATGTATTATTTTTATACCATCCATAATGCTATACTTACAATGTATAGTGTTTATATATTCTCTTGGATATTTAATCACATATACACATCGAACACCAGCATTTAAAGTTATTGAGAGTTCCTTACTGAATGTAGAAATGGATTTAGAATGCATTGACAACTCAGGGTGTTACAGTAGTTAACAATTACCGCAGAATTGTATTTTTCAAGACTGTTTTAATAATATACCATAATTCCACAATGTAGTTAAAAGTATCACATGAAATATTATACCTGTAAATTATTTTTGGTCATATTAAGGTAATTTTTTTTATGTATGTGAGTAAATATAAGGATCTCACCAACATAACGAAAAGTTTATTTATTATTTTACACCATAGAGCCTGTATACATATCTAATGGGAGTCCATGGTTCAAAGTTGCAAATATTAAACTAAAAACAAGTATTCAAAGAAAGAACATAATGTTCTGGACAAACCCACAGAGTACAGATCACTCTGTTCCCAGAGAGGGACAGAAAAGCACGACCATATTTGGAGCTAAATGGGAAGCCATCTTGGATTGAATTCAGCCATTTTGGGTAAACCATAGGATTAAGAAATAATATGCCTGATTGTGCCTTATTGCAAAAGATAAATGAATTCTGGACTCCATAGGATTGTATAAAGGCTTATGGGAGGAGAAATTACACAATTATAACTAGAAAAGCACTCGAAGAGCGAAGACTTCTGCCAGCACCACAGTCCTCACCAAAAGTATATTCTGATTTTCACCATAAATATTAGTCCTACCTTTATTTCATCTAAATATTTAGATTCCTTGACTATGACAACATACCATTAGCAATTGGATTCATAATGATATCTATTTTAGTTCAGTAGTTATTCACAAAAATCCCATTTTTCGTCATGGCGGATCCAGACGGTGATCCGGACCACTCCCAAAATCTAACTAATCGTTCCTTGCCCCAATCCAGACATTTCCTGAAAATGTCATCGAAATCTGTCCATAAGTCTTTGAGTTATGTTATATATATACATATATGTACATTATTTGAGTAACTTTTGACTGACTGTTCTTCAAAACATTTTAATCCAATCTCTTACAGAAAAGTAAAATATAAATGAAATAGCAAAAAGTGTTCAACTCTAAAACTGTGTTGGACATTTTTGTACATCACTCCATGGCCCCCATACTCTGCTGACATTGCACAGGTCAGAGATACAAAAAAAATAATTATGTATTGGGTATAGTTGATGAACAAAACCATTTAATACAATGCTGAAGTCTTCAAAACATTTTTCCGGACCACTTTCTTGTCTCACTTTACAGTTAATGAAAACAGACCTACGTTTTTTCCTGCAAGAGACAGGAAAAACCTTGTAAATGAATAAATTCAAACTTCAATCTAGTTTATAGATTTTGTATCAATGCTATCTGCATGAAATTATAAAGCTACATATAAATATTCAAAGGCCATTTTAGTATGTTGCACCCATTCAGCAGTATAGCTAGTTAGACAATTGCACAAAAACAATGCAATCCATTTAGACATGTCCTGTCATGTCAGTCTGAAAAAAATATCTGAAGAACGTTTCCAACACATGGTTGAATCTATGCCAAGAAGAATGAAGGTAGTTCTGAGGGTGTCCAACTTGAGTGGATTTAAAGACCATGAGTAAATAAAATCAGACTTCACCAAAGTTACTGTACTTCTACCTGAGTGAAGTACCTTTTCCACTTTTGCCTATGAGACCAGTTTTTTCCCCCAAATCTGTTAGTTTATCTTTCCATAACAGAGAAAAACTGGCTCATGGAGACAATGGGAGGGTCAAAAAAGTGCAACAATTTTCCTGATAATTCGTCTCATTCACTGAAAATAAGCAGTTGTTTCTTAGACTGATTTTGTTCCTTTGAATCAGAGTCATCTTGTTTATTTGATATCAAGGACGTGCTTATTTTTTGTGTGTTTGTGCATGTGCTGGCTAACCCCATCTCTGCAGGTGACCATTGATCTTGTGTCCCGGTTTAGATGAGTGAGCTGGTCCCCTCAAACACACAAACATACACACACATAAACACACACCACAGACTCACCCCTCTCTCTGACACTGTGCCAACCCCTGGTCTTGCTGTAGGTTTTTAGTCTCATCACGAGCTCCACCAGGTAAGAGAATAAGCGGCTGTGACTCTGTGTACATTTTTTAACTGTGTAATTATTGTAGGTAGAAACTTGCTTTTCTCTCTTGCCCACAGCTTTGTACTTATTATCTTTGGTTGTATTTGTTTGTATCTTTAGGAGAAAGAAGTGCACTGATGATCATTTACACAACTCCAAAACTTAGCGGCCTCATGGTTTAGATTACCTTTGAGATCAGAGAGATGGGTTTCTAATTCTCTAACTGTACATATTATGCAGCCGCACTTCAGACCTAATCTGCTTGAGCTATCTCTCTAATTTGTAACCAGCCCTAATTACAGATTACAGGCTCTGTTAACAGGCTGCTGTATGTTGAGTGATCTTATCTGGATAAGTTCAGATTGAGTGTACGGTAATAGTAGGGTTCTTTATTTTAAGCTTCCATGTCTTTTATTATAACTGACTTAAGTCAACTTCTTCTAAGGTTGTTTTAGAAACCTGCAAATCAAATTTAAGGTCAGATTTGGGCAATTAGTAGTTACTTGTATTTGGTTATTGTAATAACATAACAAAAAATGATAAAGGGATTTCAGTACCTAAAAAAAATAACTGTACCACTCTTAGCTACTTTCTGTCCCAAAAGGGCTGTAGTCTCATGTTCATGCAGGGATTAGCCAAACGTTCAACGCAGTCACTTTTATGCTGTCAAGATCCCACGGACACACTGCTGCAAAAATGAAGGAAAAGGATTCTGGCAGTTCTTTCAGCTTAGTCTTTCTGTCGAGACATCTTTCGATACCATGGGACAAAGAATTTAAAGATTTTGAAACTGTTCAGTACTAAAACTGTTTATCAGCCAGTAATTTTAATAGTGGTCATGTGTTTTAAATACATGCTATGGAAATCTTTGAAAAGTTACTGGCCATCAAAAATCAAAACAGGCTTCAAACCTTTGAAAACAAAAGAAAAGAAAAATCTCCATTACAGCATGGAGTATGAAAGGAAAATAATGAGCCATACTTTTGGGGCACTTTGAAACACAAGAAAAACTGAAAGTAAATCACTGATTTAAAATAGGAGGATTTTTATTCCTTCAATGCTGTGAATTTGTGAGAAACTATACTCAGCATTTCAGAGTTGAAATTTTATATTTTTGAGAAAACTGCTTATAATTTAAGACTTTTAAAGCTGTGCATTTGTAGCTAAAAAGTCAAAAATGTATTTTTTTTATTTAAAGTCATACATTGGCAGCATATTACTATAGAATCAAAACTCTAGACGCTGTTCACAGTAGTCTCATGAATAACGTTAATAAAAATAAGGAGGATTTGAAATAAACATGGAGGGAACAGGTTTAGTTTCCCATAAATATATGACTTCATAATCTAATCTGTTTGACCTTGTCTGATCCACTCTTAATTGTAAAGCACTTCCTGATTAATTATCTGTGAAATATACAACAGAAACAAAATATGCTTACTTAACTACTAAAAATATGTGTTTTCTTGAAATTCTTTCATTCAGAGTGACGTTTAAAACGGCAAAAAAACAAAACAAAACAAAACAAACAACAACAAAAAAACGCCCATAAACCCCCAAAACAGAAAAAAAAAACAAACAAAACAAACACAACATGAATTTTGGGTAAAAACATTCAGCTTTAAAGGCTTTCTGCTTAAATGAGAGTAAATGAAGGTTTAAACATGACAGCAATAGGAGGGGGTTTTCTGCTAAACTACCTTCCTGGTTATTCGTTTTTTGGGGACACGGGCTACCAAGTTTGGGACCCCTGGTTTCAGCAAGTGTGTAGGAGTGGTTCAGACAGTGATGAGAAGACAAATAGATTTGTTCTTGAGGCCCACAATTCCCCTGAGATAAAGAAAAAGAAGAGCCTCACATTAAAAAAGAAGAAAAAATGGCAGACTTCAAGATGTAAAACAACAGCAACAGGGTAAAATAAAAATACAGATAAAAGAAATTGGTAAGAAAAAAGTTTAGTATTTAAACAAGACAACCAAATTCATACATATTGCAATCATTCTTAAGTGATGTATTTATTGCAAACAGAACCCTTACTTGTTCATTTGATTACCTAATATTTGTCACATTTAACAGGAGGCTTTTACTGACAGTTCAAGGTCTCCTGTTTTTGGCATTGTTCATGAAAATGGACCTCTGTGGCACTATAGTTGCTCATTTACTGAATTAACTGAGTCACTCTTGACCTTTTCTCCACTCTAGACCACCATCATGAAATACCTGGCCTTGGCTCTCGCCCTTCTGCTGGCTGTCGGTGAGTGCTGCTTGAATCTGTATCCATATGAACAAACTGTGTCCATTAAAGGAAGATCCACGCTCTTTCCCTATCATTGACAAAGTGAGACAAGCTCAAAAATACCTTTTTTGTGTCTCTGCGTCCAGTGGCTGGCTCCCAGCTGTTAGCTTCATAGGTAGCTTAGCTCAATGGCTGGAGGTCAATAGGAGTCAGAGCCGGACTGATGAAAGTGGACAAAATACTCCTTACAGTGGTCCAGGGGATGGTGTATTAGCACGTGAAGTAAATCCGAATGGTTATAAAACATTTTAAAAGACGTGTTTTCTTTTCAACTCGTTAAAATAACGTTTTGATACACACAGACCTGCGCATGCGCAGTGCTCCGCGGAAGGATATACCGGCGCACAGTTTACAAAGCCCGGTGAGTTTTGTAAACCAGTGACTTTTTTGGTGAAAGGAAAAACATCATGCCTGTGTCAGTAAACTCTCGTTCAACTTCCTCATCCATCGTGGCTCTTGCAACTGTTGCAAGGCTACATAAACATGGTTACGTCCGAGGGTCGCCTTCTTCCGGCTGCTACTGCTGTTCCGCGGAGCACTGCGCATGCGCAGGTCTGTGTGTATCAAAACGTTATTTTAACGGGTGGAAAAGAAAACACGTCTTTTAAAATGTTTTATAACCATTCGGATTTACTTCACGTGCTAATACGCCATCCCCTGGACCACTGTAAGGAGTATTTTGTCCACTTTCGTCAGTCCGGCTCTGATTCCTATTGACCTTCAGCCATTGAGCTAAGCTACCTACAAAGCTAACAGCTGGGACCCAGGGAGTCGAAGTATTCCTTTAAGACTTTGTCCATTCACGAGACATGGTTTTTGTTAGTTTATGATTAAACACAGTGGCCAGGAGTTGCAGACACAAAGCAAAATAAGAACAATTGTTCTTTTTTGTCGTTTGATATTATCTATAACGTGTTAATGTTGCTCCTAATTTTTTTGTTGTGTTTTTATGTCTTTGTTTAATTTTCTTAGATATGATTGAGCATTACACTTGAGGGTCAGTGTGCTAAATCTTTTATCCTGATCCTCCACACTCTTTCTTTTAGACTCACATGCTGTTTCAGCCAGGCGTGATCAAGACAGGCAAAACATCAGAGGTCCACCGTAAGTAAAAGAATCCCTTAAAGTTGCCTTGCCTGGATGTCTGATGAAGGCCAAATGTAAGGCATAAACGGTATCCCCTGCCATTCCATTGTTTTTATTATTTACATTCTCTCTTTCTCTCTCTCTTGCCATAAATAGCAGTATATAGTACACAGTAGACAGTACTCATACAGTCCAATTTCACATAATCTGATTCAACATTGTGCCATTCAGTGCTATACAAAGTAATATGACAATGTGAGGAATTAATGTCTTGCATTTTATTAAGCTTAATTATTATTAACCAAAGAACATTAGCAAGTGTCACAAAATGAGTTTAGTTTATGATCACAGTGCAGAACCCTTTTATCCATAAAGTTTACAGAATTAGTAAACTCTGGTTAACAAAAAAAAAAAAATCAAGTACAAAAATGAAAAACAAAGTGCACTCTTTTCAGCAGCAGAAGGGCTCATTGACTGGTGAGCAGCTGTGAGTAATCCCTGCATTACAAACAAAAGCTGTTATTTGGAATAATAAAGATGCAGTGTCATGCAGCTTTTAAAAGCACCAGTCTGACAACAAAATGATAAAAGCTTAACAAAAATATTAGTGGTAGGATATTGAGAAATCTGAATAAATAACATAATTAACCCTTTAACTTCCAGCTCAACTGTTTGGCAGAGGTCGATAAATTCAGAAATATCAAATGTGTCAAGAAATAGCACACCATAGTTTTTTTTGTCAATGTTTTAAGATACAGAAAAAATGATTATCTCCCTCATTACTATTTTAAATACTTAACTTTAATGAGATAATATATTTATTCATCAAAAACATTATTTGTGCGTTTGTCAAACTCAGTATCATCTATTTAAAGTCATTTTATTGCTATATTATTTGCAAACATTTATTCCTTTTCTAATTGATTTTGTCTCACATATTTGTGCATTTTAAGCCATAGGTAATCAACTTTTGACTTTATACACCTTTGAGTCCCACACCATGAAAAAATCTGTTTTTTGGTTTGTCTGTATTTTTATCTGTTCCCTAAAATGTTAAAAGAATCAAACAATGATGGATTTGTTCTGTTTTATAAAACATTATAACATTAACACAAGATCCCTGAGTAAATTTTTGACTCTTTAAAAGTTGAGCTGGTAGTTAAAGGGTTAAACATATAGAGTGGTTCAGGGATGATGTAATTTTTAACTGAATTTAGCATCACGCTGGTTTCCGCGACTGCAAGCCCGCTAAACACCTATGGGATTTTTCACTGTATTTTAAGTCATAGTTGGTAAAAAAACTCTGTTGTGACTGTAAAATTATAAAATTCAGATGCTCTGTTCTTTATCATCATCTTTAAATAACCTAATGAGAGTGACAGAGTTTATTAGCCAGTAGGAAGTGACCATGAAACTACGACATGGCAGTTCAACTTAGAAGCATCAACAATATTTCCAAAGTACAATAGTATAACATCTGACTGTGACCTCTTGCTTTAGAGTGTCCTCATTATCAAATCAAGTCAAGCTGGCTCTAATTTCAATGGCAGTAATGCATGTGTAAAAAAATTGGTTAATAGGACTGGAAACCAGGAGGTGGTAAATGTTTACTCACTTCCAGGTTGTTGGATTCATTCCCTCAGTGCTGTATATAAATAACTACTGTGATGGTGCAGTATAATATATAGTATAATGTACAGCATAGTATAATATACCTTTGCCAAGCACAGTGAGTAGTATACGTACATCTGCTGCATGGTCATGTTAATGTGGGTCTAGAGCTGAGTAAATAAGTAAAAACATTGATTTCAGGGGCGGGAATACTTCTAAATGCAACAGAGGATTGAATAAATTCAGATCAGGCATGGTCCACTTGCATCATACACATGTCTCTATGTATTTATACAAATTGGTTTATCTTATCACCCCTATTCTATATGGCTCCCTCATCATAGATCACATACAGATGTCTTTAACTATTTTTATGTTTACTTTTTTCTCCAATCATTTCCTTTTTAGGGGTCAACAAACTCGACTGGTTGACTCGCTCATTAACTACGCAAAATCGGCCCAGCAAAATCTTGCTCTTTTAGCTAACGCTGCTGCCAGGACTGTGATGGAAGCCACTGCTGAGCTGCGTGCAGGAATCCAAGCTGACATTGACTTTCTGAAAAGCAACACTGAAGAGGACCGTCTTAATCTGGAAAATGTTCTTGAAAAGCACAAACAGGGGTACATAGATGAGATATCCAGCCAACTTCAAGACAGTGATTTAGAGAACTTAAAAGGCAAATTTGGAACAACAATAGATTCACTGAAATCCAAATTCGAAGATAATGTAGAGGAAACCAAATCAGCCATTCTGCCTATCCTGAATGTAATTCATGCCAAACTTGTTGAACGGGCGGGGCAAGCAAAGCAAGCTGTTGCCCCTTATGCTCAAGACTTTAAGGATAGAGTCAAAGGCTATAGCCAAAAGATATTTAAAAAGGCACAGGACATCAGAACAGACGACATGGTTGTCTTACAAAGGAAGGTTTCACCACTGGCCAAAGACATCGGTACTAAACTACAGCAAATATTTGGAATTGTTTCTGAAACCTTCAGTGAGGAGTAAATTCTCTTTATCCTGCTCCTGTGAACCAAGCCCACTTCCCCATCTTTTCAAGATCCATTCTACTGCCCCCACCTCACCAATTCACAGACCCTGCTTAAACAAAGCTGACATCTGACTGATGATCATCTTAACAACAAAAGTGTCAGGCCTCTCTCTTTGTTTATCTCACTTTCTTTGGCAAGCAGGCATAAATGGACCCATACATTCACTCACACTTTTGCATCTTACTCCCAACTGGATGTATGTTTCCACCCAGGTCCTGAACCTCTTTGTCATGATGCTTGTCTGATGAAAAACAAATCAATAAACATGTGACTGTTTTTACAATCATCATCTCTGTCTTTGCCTTTATATGGTTGAGTACCACTGTAGTGTTAGGATGATTAATACTCCATATTTTCCATAACCACCCGAGACGGCTTATCACTCTGTCTCATGTTCATGTATCATCCATCTAATGACAGATGTGGGACAAAGTGGTTGTGACCAAGCGAAAATGCAACTAGTAAGAAATAGTTTAGGAAGTACTCCCAATGGAAAACAGATGGAAAACGATAAGTCAAACATTTACGTGATTCTGTTTGCAATTGCTCAGTGTTAAAATAAGTTGGTATCTCAGTAAGTAAAGTTTGTTTAAAAAAGCACCTTTCACAGCAAAGTAACAAAGTGCTTTACAGATTGTAATTACAGTGATAATGGATAAAAAGATAAAAAATGACTAAAGTATACAAGGCAATGCAAAAATACAAACATAAACACTTCCAAAAATAATCACACAAATACACACTGATTAATTGTGGTCAAAAACTATCTCAAATTAGATGTGTCTTTCACTGCTTTTTAAAAGCAACAGTACAAGTTACTATTTATTTTTTGTTTTATTCTATTGCGCATATAAAATGACACACAATATGAAAAAGAAGAGAAAAAAATAATACATAATATAATAATACACAACAAAACAATCAACAGCAAAACGGAGCTGTGTAGGAAGGATGTGAGTTACAAACTGTCTGAGCCACATTTTCAATCCTACTGGATTGTGGTGACTGAGAAGGTCAGAGCAGGTACCTGATTGAGCCTTAATATCCAAAAACAAGATCTTTGAATTCCGAAATTCCCTGGAAGCCAGTGCAGAGAGAATTAAATGGGAATGATAAGAGTGGACTGGTTGACCACAGGTTGTTCACAGTCTTCAGGGAGCATTCCTGAGCATTACTAAACAGCAAAGAGAAGACTTGTGTGAGGATTCATCCCCGCTCTCAGCTCTCTCTCGCCCCTCCCCTCCTGCTCTCTGCCAGCTGTGGGCATGGTTCCCTTGCTCCCCCCTGCTCTCCGCTGTTCTCCCACCACCTAATCACACACAGTATATAAGCTGCCTGAAGGCACCTTATCTTTGTCAGTGGATTGTTTTGCTTTAAGTGATTTGTTGACAGAATCTTCTCCCTGTTTTCTGACTCTCAGCCTTTGTGTTCTCCCCTGAGGATTTACCTTTTGGGAAGAGTTTTTTTTATGCAAGATTAAATTGAAATGATTTCAATAATTCAACCAATTGAAAAAATCTATTTATGCATTTGCTTAGTTTATTCCTTCATTAAATAATTTATTTTAAATGGTCATTAATGAGGTAATTGATTTGAACCTTTTTAATGACAGCCTTCTATTTTCTTTGAGAATATTGACCTGCTACTGCTGGGCCTACTGTAGGCCTTGAGTGAGGAGCGGGCAATGATACCGGGAAAAAGGAAAATTTACTTGACAATGGTGAAAGTGTCCCAAGACTGGTATTAGTAAAACATATTGTTTTGTTATTTTATTTCAACAGACTTCTGGACAAAGACAGATTTTGTTCTGGACCAGTAAAAATGAAAGTAAGTAACAAATTGTTGAATTGGTATGAAGTAGGTCAGAACTGATCCAAACTTCCTATCCATTGAAAGCAGATTTGAGAATGTGAACTTGGTGTGGTATGAATCACACAGATGGGTGAGACATAATGAGACATAATGACACATTTTATTCCCATGAATTTTCAGATTGGTCACTTATCCAGACAGACCATCCATTGGTGTGGATCTGGACTGAGGTCTT
Organism: Scarus forsteni; assembly: GCA_036419115.1. Classification (NCBI taxonomy): domain Eukaryota; kingdom Metazoa; phylum Chordata; class Actinopteri; order Labriformes; family Labridae; genus Scarus; species Scarus forsteni. The sequence goes on along the minus strand of JAZDUH010000229.1, from coordinate 8,461,478 downwards.
TAATTTGGTGATGTCTATGTTAGAACTTCCTAATGTGTTAATTGTGTGTGGCCTATGGCAGCCAGTCAGCAGCTTAGTAAGTGGCAGTGGCGACTGCTCTAAGACTGCAAGGGAAGCCCAGCTTCCCCTCAAATATCCCCCAAAAAAGTGTTGATATGTACTGCTGTGTGTACATGTCATTGACTAAATCTGCGCTAGAATACCTTCATCTTTTGTTCAGAATCAGCTACTTATCACAGGTAACTGGTGCGACTTCCTTCTCATTCATCCCTGCAGCGTCTCGGCGCTTTAACACAATCGGACGCTGAACGTCTTCTGACTTCAATGGGGAAGCGTAGAGTGGGCTGTTCCACTGTGGAAACTGGACGGTCATTGGAAAAACGCTGGGCTTTGCCCCATCGGACGCTCAGCGTCTCTGGGGGGTCTTTGAGGCAGTGGGCTGGCCAATCATCGATCTTGAAATATAACCCTCCACTGGAGCATCTTCCAAGTTTTACATTCAGTTGTTCTGGAGAGGAGCTTCTCCTGTTTAAAGCAGCTCAATTCTTACACCCGCAACACAATGGACCAAGGCTGTTTAAGCAGTCTAGCTCTGCTGGCCATTGAGAGAACACTGGTAAAATCCCTGGAAAAGACACCTTGTTGGTACGACAGGGTCACAGATCATTTTCTTGAAAAGGAACGGAGGGTAGAATTTACCTTTAAATAAATAATCAAATTTATGATGTAGGCCAGAAAAAAATTAGCTTCCCCTCCTTGACTGACCAGCAGCCGCCACAGGCGAGTGGCGATGGTCCAATGCACTGTACAACAGGGAAAAAAATACAATGACATCCCTCATTCATCAGTTGGCAGATGGATTATATGCAGGGGTGCTGCATGGAGCTGTGGGCACAGTGAATGGGCAGTACATTCAGTTCAACCACAACAGGCCAAATTGTCTCAAGGTGATCATATTACAAAATAATAAAAAAAAATCCCGTTCACACATTGGCATTACCATACAGGGTAGTAAAGAGGCACACATTCTGTGAAACTTATTACATGCCTGATAAAGCGTAAAAAAAAAATATTCATTTAAGTTTTGGTGTTTTAGGATAACTAATGTCCTTAAAGAAGCAGACAAAGCATAATCTCCTGTTCAGTTAAATCTAAATGTTGGATCAACTTTATTTGAGCATATTTCTGTGAATTTCAAGCATCCAAATTTTTATCTGATTTCCTTTATGTTTTATCTAGCTCCTCATGACTTTATGATAGAAAACTCAAAGACAGATTCAGAACCTTATCACCAGGCATTTGTTTAATTTGCTTTCATAGAAAGGATCATGACTTTATTATTTTCTAGCAGGTCAAATAGGGAGTTAGGTGTACTATAGAATTTTAAAGTTTAAATCCTATGCATCTTTTGAAATGAATTAAAAGGGTATATTTCTCAGTCCAAATGTTTTATAGCTAAGATTTTAAATGAAAAGCTCCTCTGGCATTAATATTAAAGTACAACGGCAATAAATAACTTAATAATCAGTAACAGCTGTTGACATAAGCTGGGCAAGGTTTTTTTTTTAAGTAATACCAATCAAATAAAATTAATTAATGAAAAACATGCATACTTATTTAGAGGACCATATGTCCCGTCACAAAGCTGAACCAGAAATGAAATCAGTCCAAATTCAGGCATAATGTATCAAACTGTTCAGGCAAAGGAATGGTCATAAATATCCCTATAAAGTCGAAAGCAAGAAGGGACAAGCAAGGAAGAATGCTGGAAAGCGATGACATGAGAACCAAAAACAATCTGGCAGAGTACAAGAGGGGAAGACGGGTCTGAATACACACCTGGGATAATCGGATACAGGATCAACAATCAGGGAGACACAGAGAGGGGAGGGCAGGAAACACAAACTGAAGTGAACTGAGCAACATCAAAGTAAAACAGGATTGACAAGACATGACACATGAGGATGAAACCAAAAGGGGAATTTAACTTTGAGAGTTTTGAGGCAGTTTAGAGTTCAGTTTTACAGCTACAATAATGAATGAATCTTCTTATGGTGCGCACTATTTTACACCAATTATGTGATGTTAGCTCAAGGGAAAGTGCATTAAATGTTGCTCTAAAATAAACTTTTTTCTTTTTCTTATATCTTATCTTATCAACCAAAAGATTGTATTTGAAAAAGGAAACTGATTCTGATAACACAGGTAACTATAAAAGCACTCAGAGAGCGCAGACCTCTGCCAAGCAGCTCAATTCCACCCATGAATTGTGATCTCCACTCAACAAAAGAGTTGTATATTTAGTTTATACACACAGTGTGGGTTGAAAAATATCAACATGCAAGAAGCGTGATTATTGATGATATAAATATCATCCAATAGAGTGACCTAGTTAGTAGTGGGTCTTGTAACTTGTTGACCCAACCAATTTGCTGCTGCTTGTACAGATGTTGATGGTGTGTGCGCTGCAGTGGTCGATGTTGCCAGCCTGTCGGTTGGATCAAAACCTCGGTGCTTCAGTGTGCAGCACATTCGGTCTATGTTTCATTGGAGATTAGGTTTTAGCTCTCACACACAGACTTCTGCAATGACGGACTGTTTCTGTATTGACATTATCAGCAGCATTGTTTAGACTGTAACAGGTTTATCTAGAAGGAACTGTGAGCGATCAGAGCTGCCGCATTTGATTCTACATTAAAGATCTCACAGTAACATTGCTAGTTGTGAGTGCAGAAGGAGCGGTGTGGAGAAATAGAGTGACATAGACTTGAGAAACTAGACGTCAAGTTTGCAAATTAACTACAATTCCCATAATGCCATAAATGAATGAGATTTGCCATTATAAACTTTTTCTCTTCTTGTGCTGTCAGTCTGGATCAGCACCAAAATGTATTGGCTTCTTCCTTTGACCAAACCAAACCTCTGGTAAGTTTTCATGTAAATCCATCCAGTGGTTTGGGGGAAACTATGTACTAATAGACAAAAAATAAAACAAACAAACAGACGCACTCCGACAAAAACATAACCTCCTTGGTGGAGAAAACAACCAAGCTTTATATACACAGTGGGCTTACCATTAGTTAGCTGTTTAAAAGGTTGGGGAGCCAGGATGAGGAACCAGTCTTCTTGGTGTATTGTCTTCCAGGGATACTCATTACGTATATACCATCAGTTTGAAGAACACCTTATTCTGTTACATGTATCGTTTAAAAATCTCTGTTTTTGGCGTGGGGTCATAGATTCAGTTTTAACACACAGACAGCACTTCAATGCTATTCCATATTTTCTAGTAGCTGGGTATAAATCCAATTGTTAGTATAGCGTGTCAGCCCTGTGATTTGTTGGTTACCAATCCAGAGTGTAGCCTGCCTCTTGCCCATCATCAGATACACTCCAGCCCCCCTTGACCCCAAAAGGGAAAAGCAGATAATGGATAGTTCTTCTTAGAAGGGGAGTCTAATAACATATGAGCTGTTTCTGCCAGTGCTCCTGATAGCTGTGATTAATGGCCTGATCAGGGAGTGAGCGGGTTTATTGACTGGTGTAACATTTTGGTGTTTTATTAGGAAAAACTCTTCTTTTATGTTTTGGATCCCTCAGGCAAGTACCCTTCAGCACCATCTCATCGGAGAATCAATGAAGACAATCACACACAGAAACCACCAGACACCGGCACTCAGTCCTTAACCCCCACCTTTAATTAATAACAACAAGAAAAAAATCATATTAGTTTTTCCTTGCTGAAACTCTCAGCCAATTGAGACCAAAGAAAAAAAAATGTTGCTTTTAAAACTAATAATGCTAACAAACAGAGGTTTTAGTTCATTAATAAGTTGGAGAGTGTACCCCCACCCCTAGCCACAAAAATTTATCAAACATTTTATCCAGATGTCCTTTTCAGCTGACATTTTCCTGATCAATGAGGACCACCATCAAAATTGGGCAAAGGTGATTTCAGAGGCTTTGAATGTACCATGTTTGCCTCTCCTGAAGCTAAAGCTACAGTTTGCAGGGACTCATTACAATTGCACAATTGAAGATCATAAAAACAATGTCTGGCGTGATCAGTCTTATTTTTTTCTGTGAGATCCGGATGATGAGGTCATAATGTGTGGTAAACAAGATGATGGTATGGATCTATCCTGCCATCAGTGATGGTGGTGCTGTGGGAGATATTCTTTAGCACACTATGAGTCTCTTATAACAAACTGAGCATTATTTAAACACCAGATCCTACTTGACTATGCCCATCACTTAATGACCAATATATCTGAAATCACAAAAATACTCAATTAGTTATGGTTACATCTACAAAATGCAGCATGTATGAAATTCAACTTCTTTCTTTCCAAAGTGCCAGTTTTTTTCCATAATGCTTTATAGTAGCTACTGATCATTCCTCTGAGCCTCTCATGGATCGGACATTGAAGTGAATACCAGTGTCCCAACTAACCTTACCAACTAAGACCCAGTTACATCCGATGTTTAATTGTTGGGCAGGACGTCTAAACTTGGTGGCCATGGAGTTGTGCACGAGTGGATCCTTAAACACTGAACACTGTGAATTTTAAAGTTAGTTTAATCTATTTAAGGACTTATTTTGGGTTATTTTTTTATTTTACCTTTATTTAACCAGGAAGTCCCATTGAGATTAAATTAAAATCTCTTTTTATAAGAGAGACCTGACCAAGGTAGCAGCCAATACAGTAATACAGACTTAACAAAACAAGACAAAATATTAATGGCACACAACTCACATTTTAAAACAAGCTTACAAAATGTGCAGTGGCCTTTCATGAAAAGCAGTTACACTTCTCCGTCACCGCACTCTTTATGATCCTTTTAAATTTTCTTAGTGAGATCACTGACTCTATCTTTAGCTGGTTTTGGAGGTTGTTCCATGCCCAAGGTGCTCTGTGAGAAGGATGGCTGCTGACAGTTGCCCAGTAGGGAAACAAAGTTTGTCTGTGTGATCGTCTTTAGTTGGCTTTGTTAGAGAAAGGTTAGAAGCAGTTCAGGGACATTACAGTCAAACATGCTGGAATTCCTGAGTACTCTAACAACCTTATCAGATAAACCAATTATATAACTAGACTCATGTTTAAAGGACATCAGAACTTGGATGGCCTGAAATTTTCTTCTTCTGAACTCAGAAAAGACACAGGTCATTGTGCTGGCCCCTCGACACCTTAAAGAAACATTTCTAATGATTACCTGCCATAGATGGCATTGGCCTGACACCAAGCAAAATTTTAGAAGTCTTGGGGCGCTATTTGATCAGGATTTATCCTTTAACTCTCACATAAAGCAAATTTCAGAAACAGCCTTTTTCATCTTCATAACATCGCTAAAATCAGGCCTATCCTGTCCCAGAGCAATGCTGAAAAGCTAGTCCATGCTTTTGTTACCTTTAGGCTGGGCTATTGTAATTCTCTTCTTTCGGGCTGTCCAAGCAAGTCGCTTAAAGCTGGTGTCTACGATTTGAAACCGCAGCCTGCCCCTCCTTCCCTCACCTCTCCCCTCCGTGTTTCAAGATCCCGCCCCCAGCTCGTGTCGGCTCATATAGCCCCCCTCCGGCAGAGCTACGAGCGACTAGCACAATATATCAGCAGCAAACTCAATCAAAAACAGCTCAGCTCAACTGAAAGTATCAAACACGACAGACATCTCCCTTATAACACACAGCAGTAGCCATTTCAACTGGACCGGCGGCAATGCGGGTTTGGCGCCGCCAGAGCGGAGCCGAGTGTGGGGAGGATTAATCTTTCTCAGCCTGTCCTCCCCAGCTCAGCTTACAGTGCTAACGATTAGCGGCTAACAGGCTAACCCGCTCCCCTACAAGTTATTAGCCCGTGCAGGCACAAACTAACCAGAGTTATTCAGCAGACATCTCCCGCTGTAGTAAACAAAGCCATTACCTGAGGCCCCTCGACACTTAAAGAAACATTTCTAATTGATACCCTGCCATAGATGGCATTGGCCTGACACTCAAGCAAAATTTTTTAGAAGTCTTGGGGGATTGATTCGGCGCTAGGCTTTATCCATGATTAGTAGCTCTCATATAAAGGGCAAATGCTGCAGAACAGCCTTTTCATCTTCATAACATCGCTAAAATCAGGCCTATCCTGTCAGCTAGTATGCAGCTTTTCAGCGGATATACTGAATGTCCATGCTTTTGTTACCTTTAGGCTGGGCTATTGTAATTCTCTTCTTTCGGGCTGTCCAAGCAAGTCGCTTAAGACACTTCAGCTGGTCCAGAATGCTGCAGCACGTGTACTATCTAGAATAGAAGAAGAGACCACATTACTCCTGTATTAGCCTCTCTTCATTGGCTTCCCATAAAATTTAGAATAGAATTCAAGATTCCTCTTCTCACCTATAAAGCTCTCAGTGGACAGGCACCAGTTTATCTTAAAGAGCTTGTAGTGCCGTACAACCTCTCTAGAACATTACGCTCCCAAAATGCTGGTCTGCTTGTGATACCATCAATCTCCAGAAGTAGTATGGGAGGTAGAGCCTTCACTTATCAGGCTCCTCGTCTCTGGAACCATTTACCAACCACGTTGTGGGAGGCAGACACTCTCTCTGCCTGTAAGGATAGACTTAAAACATTCCTCTGATAAAACTTGTAGTTAGGGACCAGCTTATAGTCCATAAATTAGACACATAGTTAAGATGCAATAGGCTTCGACTGCCAGGGGGATCTGGCACATTGGGCTCTATCTCTCTCTCACACACCTGCCTTTGTCCCTTTTGTTTGCTCCTGTACTCGTCTCTGGCTCTTGTCTTGTAGGTGGCCTGGGATCCTTGGTGGAGACTTCCTGCTGCTGTGTGGTCACAAAGCCTCAATAACTACAATTACAAACATGATACATATTTGGCCATTTCATTAGGAACATTCTATTCCCATTATCATTATAGCTGTTAATGTAGATATTAGCATGATCTCTCTATCCATGGTTGATACATCTATAGTAACTATTTTCAGCACCACATAGGCATGAGGTCCCTCTTGAAATTGGGATGTCACATCTCAAGTGGTCTACCTTTAAGACATTTATACTTAACAGAGACAATCAAGGATGCACTTGTGGTCTGGGAATCCATAAGTTTGACACTACCATAAATTCTTATTTTCAGTAAGAATATCATTGATTATACTCCTATAAAATGATCACCACAACCATTTAGACATGAGGACCCTCCTGAAAACGAGATCTCAAGAGGCTAACCTCTAATAAATCAGACGACAGGTCTATGGTTCATGGATCTGTCACTAACTTTAGTTCTTCCTTTAGTCCACTTGTCTCCGCTTACCTCCCTTCCTTTGTCCACGCACCCATCACAGCATCGTGTGGATTTGCTGTTCATCATGAGACTGGGATCCACATTGAGGATTTCCTGCTGCTTAACAGAAGGTTTTTTCTTGCCGCCATGATGGAGGGATTGATGATTGATGTTCATGTAGGGTGTTGGAAGTATATATTTGTGTATATATACATATGTGTATCTTTACATGTATATATGCATATCTGTGTATCCATAAAATGAAGAGCTTTATGCTCTATTGTAAAGGGTCTTGAGATAACACTTGTTATGAATTGGTGCTATACAAATAAAGATTGATTGATTGAGTGAGTGATTGATTGAGATAAACTGGTGAATAGGCTGAGCTCCAGCCCCCTGCAACCATGAAAGGGACAAACTGTACAGACAATGTGAGGGTGGATGGACAATATTCAGTTATGGAGTCCACCATGAAGACAGAATTTATGTATAGGACTCAGTTTTTTTGGGATAGTAGCATCAAAGACTTCGTTGAAAAAAGCGTGGCAACCACTGCCCCAATTAGCAAGGTGTTGAAATGCTGCTCCAAAAAAAATTAGCCATGAATAATAAAAGCTTGTTGTCTTCATCTGTCCACACCCACTAACACTGGGCTGTTTAGGGTGTTATTAATGTCCTCTGGTTGGACAAAACAACTTCCACTAAAGGCTTCGGGCTATGAAAAACAATAGGAAATACAAGCATGGATGTCTAGCTGCTTGTGTGTATGTGTGTGCACATACTTGTATTCATGGTTCTTTTGGCCCATGTGCGTGAGGCAGTGATTAGTGCATGTCAGGGGCGCTATGAGTATTGTAATGGATGGGGCAGGCATGGAGGTCCCCTGTGGAAGGGTTATGGTGTATAAAAGAAGCCTGCTTCAGGACACATGCACTCTTAGAATATAGATGTACACCAGCCTTTTCACTGGAAAGAACAGCATGTTTTTACTCTCATTTTGATATAGCATCAAAGAACAAGCTTTTGAATAGGCTTAAACTTACATGAAAGTCATTGCTTATTCTCAGAGAAGAGAGACGTAAAGAGAACCTTTTGAAAATTAGACAAAATAGCAGATTCTTTCATATCATCTCTCCTGTGTATCGTTAAATAATGAACGGTAAGTTGCTTTCTTATCATTAAAATTAATTTTAAAAAAGTTTAATCTGAAACCTTGCATTTATCTCATGCTTTTTGTTTATTACTTGTCCAGGCCCACAGCTGTCACAGAGCTGTGAACTGTCAATGTCCTGCTGTGCAAATGGGGGGTCGCTGTCCAGCACCAAGGCCCCTCCAGTCAGTGGAATCAGAGTTCAGCTTGAAATGCACACACTTTGGCAACAATTTGATCAGCTTGGCACAGAGATGATCGTTACTAAAGCTGGAAGGCAAGCTTTCACTCTGTTCCTAATCTTGTACTGCTATACTTTTCTCTTCGGACCTCATATTTACATCAGTGTTCACATGATGCAGGAGGATGTTTCCAACTTTTCAGGTGCAAATCTCTGGAATGGATCCTGCTGCTGAATATGTTCTCCTGATGGATTTCATCCCTGTCGATAATAAAAGATACAGGTATGAGGCATGAAATGAGAAAATGAGATTTATTATCTCACCAACACATAATCAATTTGATCATTATGCATGGCTTCCATGTTTGTGTAAGGTCAGTTTACCTCTTGTTATCATGTCATTCTAACCCATTATGGGAAATGTAATTTGGTAATTCAAACTGGTCAATAGTCAAACCACAACAGTAGCAACTTTCTTTTTGTGGGTGTCAGTGGCTTAGTTGAAGTACTGCTTTATCATCAATTGACTCTTTTTTGGCTGCTTCACTAACCAACCGATTAGTGTCAGAGAACCAATTCTCATAGCAGCTGTTGCAAGGTACCTCCTGCTTTTAACCATTTGTCTTAGCTGTTTTTTGTGATCGTTATTGCAAATTTGATCAGTCAGCACTGGAATTTACAGAGAAGGCTTGTATATTCTCAAATGTAATATAGACATTTTAAGACCAATGATATTTGGTGCTCCAAAAATATTCATTTGTAATAAAAAATGCATTTTGTTGATGTGGACAGCTAATAATAGATCACATCTCTGCAAACACACACCAGGGATGTTCCTAATTACTTGAACAGGCATGAAAAGATTCTGAGTATTTGTCATATATCCTATGACAGCTTTGACTTAATTCTTTCACTGAAGCCAAATCTCGGACAATTACAGCTAATCAAACAATGTCAAATAATGAGCAAATTTTACTTGTTTTAAATCTGTGAAGATAGATACACTGAGGTCGTAATGAGATGAACATGGTCATTAACAACAGGCTGTGGCATTAGACTCTGCTTATGGATCAATTGGTTCAAATTGTGCCAAAAAAAGTCTTCCATTACACTACCAGCAGCCACCTTAATGAGCAACTGAACAGGTGCCTGTAAAAAGTCGCCTGTTGTTAAAACCATACACCATAAATTCATTTAAACATGATGACATACTCATGCTTCCTGCTGTTTCACTGGATACAAACAAAAGCTCAAAAATTTTAAAAAATAACAAGATAATAAACAATATTTAATCTGTTTTTATTTTGATATGCAACCTTCAGCAGGGAACCTTGAAAGTTAGTTTTAAAAAAGTTGAGGCTAATGTCAGAAAAGTCCAGTGAATCCAAGAGTTTGAAACAAATGAATGTCAATACTTTGTTCTTCATAACCTTGACTACATAAAAGGTATGCTATACAAAACTGTCCGCCTCTACAAATTGGGATTCATCTTAAATTCAAGCCATTCACAGACAAGAGACACGTCAGGGCCAGAACTTTAAATCCTCATAAAATGGCAATCACCAGACTTTTAGTAAAGTCAACCATAACCTTATGAATAAATAACCTTAAATCCGTCTTCAATTGGGGTGCTGGTTTGGTGGAGTGGTTAGCAACCAGGCACCCCATGTATTTGCTTCTGCCGGTCCAGGTTCGAATCCCGCCTGTGACCAGTTTGCGGGGTGTCTTCCCCTACTCTCACCTCCTTTCACAAGGCTATCCACTGTCTCTCTCCTATCAATAAAGGCACAAAATGACCAAAAAATACATTAAAAAAAAAAAAAAAAAAATTCCGTCTTCAATTAAAAATTGCGAAGTTATTACAAAAAAATCTCTCATCATATAATGAGAGGAAATAGGTACTTTTACCTCTCAGATCAAAGCTTTTTTGATGACAGTTTTTTTTAAATTTCATATTACAGACTGAAATTTCACTCATAAAAGGCATAACACTCTTCATAGTGAACTGTGATTTCATAATCTGTTTCACAAACACTGGCAATCACATTCTTTTGACTTGAACACATTGTTTTAAATCCTTCACAGAATTTCAACTTAAACATAATTTTCACAAAGAAATTATTTTTAAAAAAATGGGGTAATTCTTGTATACTTTCATGACAGAGTCACCTTTTTATCCCTTTTTCAAGTTCTTGAATTAAAATGCTCTCCACCTGAATAGTCCTTTTATGATCTAAAATGTGCTCATGTATGCGTCAGATATGCTTTCCACAGCTCATCCTGGTTGGTGGCAGGGCGAGCGGATGTTGTAGCCCCGAGCAGAATGCATTTCCACCCAGACTCACCTGCTTGTGGAGCACAGTGGATGAAGCAGACTGTGTCCTTCGACACACTAAAGCTCACCAACAACCTGCTAGATGATAATGGCCATGTAAGTCAGTGTTCTTTTTTGACCTCTGACTACCTGTAGCCACTTAGTAAAAACAAAATTAAGGCAATATAACTGAGGACATTATTTTGATCTGAATACCCTACTGTTTTTTTTAAATTCTTTTTTGCTTATCAGATGATACTGAACTCCATGCATCGTTACCAGCCACGTTTTCATGTGGTGTATGTGGATCCAGCTCCCAACAGCCACTTGAATGCATTCAGGAACTTCTGCTCCTTTTCCTTCCTAGAGACACGCTTTATGGCCGTCACTGCCTATCAGAACCACCGGGTATGTGGCCCAGATAAAGGGTTTAATATCACCCAGGTTTATTAGCAGTATTATACAACTCCTTATGCAGGACACTCTCGACTGTGCCTCGTCTCTTTTCAGATCACCCAGCTGAAAATTGCAAGCAACCCATTTGCCAAAGGCTTCAGGACCACAGACCCCCATGACCGGTAGGTGTCTGCCAGTCAGAAAAAAAAAAAAAAAAACACTCACACGCATAAATACATTGTTTCTGCTTTTATGATAATATTTGAGGGGGTTTATTTGGAGTTAGTGTCTCATAGCAGTGGGTGGGGTTGGTCAGGTGACAGAGGCAGGTTCAGAAATTGATGTTAAACATTTGAATAGTGGTGGGTTAGAGCTCCACCTGCAGTCAGACAGGCTGGAAAGAGACAGACACCACACAGTGAAGTTGCTAAAATGTAAGGCACTGGGGACAATGTTAAATTGAAGTAACATTTTTTACCATGCAATTTTTGTTTATGTTGGTGCTTCTTAAATGGAATAGACTTAGACTAAGTTTAAGTCAGCGCTTAAGTAGGAATTTACAGCGGTTAAGACAAAATTATCCTGAACCTGACAGTACATCCATATAGAGGAGTTAAAGAGTGTGATTGCCAAGGGGCAGGGTTGGTCATGTGGTGCTGAGGGGTTCATCGTGGTGATAACCATGACCTGAGCTTCTAAGTGCTGCAGCATCCACACACATACCATGCTGGACATAAAAGGTTTGCACTTATGTAGGTTAGCTCAAGTAACACTTAATGTTGTATGCATTATGTAATGACTTGTATTATTTTATGGACTGAGCAGATGATGTTGGTGTAGCAGCGTGATGCTAGACGAAAGGTGACATATCACACAAGATCCCCTTTTTATTGTTTTCATACACAAATGTGTCTATTGCCTGTCCACAACACCCCCCACACTTTGAGAAAAATTCCTTCTTCCCTTTTGTTGTGCCTTCAAACTTCTTGGAAAATGTGCACTGAAGAAGTCTGCCTGAAATATTTCCCTTTGGGATTTCATGAAGAAAAATGCTCCTCCTAATAGGAGATGCTACCAAAGCCAGGTGGATTGTATTTTTTGCCTCACTAGAGTCATCTAGCTTTAGTTAAAGGAACAGCTCTTTACACAAGAAAACCTGCTTGTTTTTCCCTGTGCCTAAAAGTCTAAAGACCTAGTGGATCAAATTGTTTGCTCTGATAGATATGGTGCAAACATTTAATTCGTGACTGCTGTCTGTGCATAGTTCCCTACACCTGACTAGGATTCAGGGTCAAACACAAAGGATTGAACTGAAGAAGCTCTGTGTTGTGCTTAAATGTTTGCCAAAAACATCCAAGTTCAATGCTCAAAAGCCACGGCAACCACCACCTTTGGGCAGATGCAGCTCATGAGGATCTCAAAAATTATCTATTTCTTTTCACTTTCTTAGAACAGAATAAACCTTTATTCGTCCCACAAGGGGAAATTTACAGTGTTACAGCAACAAAGGACAGCATTAATAGAATAAAAAATAGATTAAAGTTTAAAAATAGCAGCATGTACAATATTGTACATTACTCTACCTATATAAGATAAAAATATAAAATATAAAAATATACAAAGGGCTTGGAAACAAAACTAAAAGCAAATCCTATAAAGATTATATACACATTCTTGCGAAGAATCTGAAAAAAAACATAACATTAGACACATTTCTGTAAAGAAAAAGGTTTTATTTGCCAGTTTCATGAGCCAAACAGAGTTTGAAATTCCCAGTGGCGTATGACTGACATCTTTTTAAGAACAATTAAGATAAATGCTGATGCAATCCATATATATATGTATATATATATATATATATATATATATATATATATATATATATATATACATACATGTGTGTGTGTGTGTGTGTGTGTATGTGTATATATATATATATGTACACACACACACACACACACATAAAATTATTGTTAGTTTTTGCGTTTACCGTATTAGTTTGGTAAAGACTAAGAATTTTCTTTCAAATATTTTTATATTAGCTATTTACACTTGATTCATCATATTTCTGTTTATTTGGAGTGGTCCAAATATAGCCAAAAATAAACATTTTGTATAAAAAGCAGGGTGGTAGACATAAGTTCTTACCCTGCATCCTAAACAATCCATACACTTCTAATTCTGATGGTCTGCATTCACGCTTTATTTAGAGAACTCAGCGTTACTTTCACAAAAACACCACTAAATAAGGGTCTAGTTCTCGAGCGCCGTGAAACGGCTCTGAGGAGCCAGAGCTGCAGCTCTGGCTCTGCAGCCACAGCTGAGTCTTTCACCACGAGAACTAGACCCTTATTTAGCGTGTGTGAAAGTAACGCTGAAAATTTCTAAATAAAGCGTGAATGCAGACAGATATCAGACTTTTTCAGAGTCCGTTTATTTGTGTTTTTGATCAAGGAAAGTATGGCCCCGTGTGAGTCCATCCAAATCAGCAGAGGAGCAAAGCCGAAGGAGAAAGAGAGAGTTAGGTCCTAGCGCCCTGGGTTTCTTCTCCACATAAACACTGCTGTAGAGGTAATTTCTGCCCTAACCCTTGTGATAGGACCCAACTTGTTCAATCCCGGAATATCACTTTAATGAGGTTTTTAATAGAGCTACAATATGCAAAAGCAAGAACGGGGAGTGTGACAAAAAGCAATTTGAAAAAGCAATTCATTGAAAACAACAAGTAAACTGAAATAGGCTGTTTATCGGCTGATCAAAAGCTTAAGACCATGGCTCAAAAAATTACAAAAAACTCTCTAAACCAGAACAAAAATGTTTCTCAGTAGGGTTAGGACTCAGCAACGAGTAGCTCCACCGTTCTTGTTAATCACTTCAAAAATTCGTTTGGGCATGCTTGATGCAAGTGTTTCCAGGAAGCTTTTTGGAACATTGCTCCAAGTGGTGAAGATGGCTTCACGAAGGGCATCACCTGTCTGGAACTGATGGCCATTTTTATAAACTTCCCTTGCCGTCCATCCCCAAATGTTCTCTATGGGATTTAAATCAGGGGAACATGCGGGATGGTCCAAAAGAGTGATGTTATTCTCCCTGAAGAAGTCCTTGATCAAGCGAGCATTGTGAACTGCAGCGTTGTCCTGTTGAAAAACCCAGCTGTTACCACACAGACGAGGGCCCTCAGTCATGAGGGATGCCCGCTGCAACATCTGCACGTAACCAGCCGCCGTTTGAAGACCCTGCACCACCTGAAGCTCCAGTGTTCCACTGAATGAAAAAGCACCCCAGATTATGATGGACCCCCCTCCACTGTGCCGGGTAGAAAAAATTTCAGGTTGGATCTTCTTGTCATGCCAGTAACATTAGAAGCCATCTGGACTGTCAAGGTTACATTTTTTCTCATTAGAGAATCAAATTTTTTTCCACCTTTCAATGTCCCATGTTTGATGCTCCCTGGCAAAGTCTAAACTGGCAGTTTTGTGGAATTGAAGGAGACGAGGTCTTCAAATTTGTTTTTTGTTTTTGAAACCCTTTTCCCGCAGGTGCCGTCTGATGGTTATTGCGCTGCAGTCGGCACCGGTAAGGGCCTTAATGTGGGCCTGTGTCTTGATGGACAGCCAATCGGATCCTCCAGCTCAGCGCAGGTGTAATTTTTTTGGGTCTAACATGTGACTTTTTTGTTCCATAATGCTCAGGATCTTTAAAAAAATGTAGAATGACTGTCTTACTGCGTCCAACCTCAGCAGCAATGGCATGCTGCGAGAGGCCTTGCTTATGCAGCTCGACGATCCGACCACGTTCAAGAAGAGAAAGCTTCTTAGCTTTAGCCATCAGGAGGGCATGATCGCCTGCCTGACAGAAAATTTTAAGCAGATTTTGGCTTTAATAGCCTGTGGTCTTAAACTTTTGATCAGCTGATAAACAGCCTATTTCAGTTTATTTGTTGTTTTCAATAAATTGCTTTTTCAAAGTGCTTTTTATCACACTTATGTGTCATATTCTAGCAATTTTTCAACTGGTCTTAAGATTTTGATCAGGACTGTAGCTCTTAGTCATTCAGTCACATCTGAACACAGTTGGCCAGTTTGAGAAGCACATCTTTCCAGGAGAACTCAGTTGATACCGTAACAGGATCATAGTTCATCTTTGTTAGTTAGTGTCATCAGATGGTACACAGAGATAAGGTAGCAGCCTACATGGTAAACAATCACTGACCTTGTTTGCAAAGGTGATTCACATGAGGAGGTTTGTTTGTCATTAATCTGATAGCGATGTTAATGAAACGATTTTGTAGAATTTGCAAAAGTGCTTTGGCGTATGAGCAGGCCATCCCTCCCTACATGTCTACATGTGCCGTGAATAGGGCCCATAGACTGTAGAAGAAGTGGACAAGGCCATGTGACATCAGCTCTAAAATAATCAAAAGAGCCTTTGGAACATTGATGGTATGTTTTAATGGATGCTGCCGTAGTGCACAGGTGAGCTTAACCAACTTTAGTTCAAACTGCTCACAGACAGTGAGAGGCTGTGTTAAGGTAGAATCTAGACCAATAGTTGCCTTATGTTTCCAGAACAGGAAATCCCTTATGAATGATGAGAACATTGGACACAATATTTTTTTATATTATGTCAATTTTTTTGAATCCTTTATTAAGGATAGTAGAGGTAGAGGTGGAAAAAAGAAAGGGTGGAATAGGCTGTAGGGTTGAAAAAGTGTGCCTCTGCCAGTGGTGGCTGCATGTTTTGGGGGCTGGGGGGTTGAGGGTTGACCAGTTTTTGTTTTTAAGGAAATCAAATAGATACAGAAAACAATGAAATTGTTAAACAAAAAAGGCAACAGTAAAAAAGAATTGTATGTTGTTTAAGGTATTTAGAGGGGTATTCGGTATATTTAAAATGGAGTTGTATGTAGCTTCTTTCATTTGTAGTAATAATGTATCAGTGTTTTTGATTAGGACTTCCCCTAAAAGGCTGGAGATACAGTATATTTGCAGTTTGTCCATATATCTGTTGGTGTCCAGAATGCTGTTGGTTATGTACAGTACTTGCCTGTATGTGATATGTGTTATGAGGGGATAACACGACAGGGTGCAAAAAGGCCTCAGGCTGTATGTAGGTACCCATTGTGTTAGAAGTAACCTGCAAACATGGCAGTAATTCTGAGACCGCAAAACCAATAATCAATGTCATCACCAAAAATGTATTAGCAACTGGTGACCAGTGGTCAGAGCACATCAGCACCATATGCAGGCCATCTCCACAACATTTTCTTCATGCATCATCATAACTGTCTGTACTATGGTCCAATGTCTGACCGTGTTAACTGATTACTTTCATCCAACTTTGCTGATAGATGTTTCAGTTAAATAGCAAGTACCCTAAAATGCATCATAGTGCAGTGGGTTTTTTTTTAATCATTGTATCAAATACATATAGTTACTAGTTGTTCATATTTAACAAAACACAGCCAGCAAAACAAAGCTAACACAAACACACCCATGGATAAAATCAAGTATGATGACAACTCAGGTTGAACTTAAAGTCACCAATCTACATAGTCACTACTTAAAACAATACTCTGGAATTACTTCCTGAATTCCTGACTCCTAATAAAGCATCTATCAGTCACCAACGTACAGACGTGTTTATGTTTGTCCAGTCTCACACACAGCTTAGATGATAATGACTGAGGACTTGAAACATACTGTTACAGTTGTCTGTGTTGCATTAATTTAGGAAGATGTGAAAAACGAATGCACTGGGGACACATAGTACACATGTTTATCTCTGGGTTAGTGAGGAAACCAGCATGGAAGTGGTGCCTTCACAAAGGGGCATGCTGGCAGAAAAGTTGAATTTTATAAGTGAGTTCAGTACAACGAGCAATCATTTCAACACTGACTCTTTAATCTATTTTTAACTAAATTTTATAAATTACACTGAGCTCTTGGCCCCTTCTACAGCAATGTAAAGCCATGTTGGTTTACAGGGGCAGCTTTCAATGTCAGTTAAATTATTTGACAATGCTAAAGGAGTTATTCAAACAAAAACGAAACATTTTCAGAGGCTAGCACTCTGCTCAGGATGAGAATGAAACAACTAAGAGGAAGCAACTTCACGAGGTATTATGATAAATATTTTGTTGTATCATTTTAAGTGCCTTGATGTTTGTATTTAACTTTGCTGCATTCATTCATGGTATTCTTACACCTAACAAAGGAAAAAAATCCCTCAAACCACCCCACTTCAAAACACTGAACATTTCCTTGAACCCATTCCATTGCTTTGTAGCTGCAACAAGCGATATTAATCTATCATTGACGAAGATCATTTACAAAACCCTTTTTTATAATTTCAAGTTTCTGTTGATAAAAAACAAAGTTTATTGTATTGTTTTATCTACTTCATCAAGTAAATGGGCTGTAAGTTATAGATGTATGCAGACATTGCATACTGTATGTATTTAAACTACAAATGACTTTGTCAAACTACACAAATGTGCGAGGTGGGAGCCTAAGGAAGAAAATTTGCATAGTGCCTCACATTCACCAGAAAGGGTCCTGCAGACAGACACTGCCATATGACTGTATGTGACTCCATGCTGCATGTGATGTGTGTGTATGTGTGTGTTCAGGGGGAGTCATCCTGGGCTCCTGGCAGTGTGGTGCCCACCAGAGGGCAGAACAGAGCCTCTCACTGCCAAACGTGGAGATCAGAGAAGAAAAGGGTCAGACACTTTATCCAGTAAGTTCTTAACTGTTGAAGTCTTGTGTCAAAAAATCCTCCAACACTAAGCACTTACATACATACATACATAAAAACAGAAAAGTAGAAAATAGATAGATAGATAGATAGATAGATAGATAGATAGATAGATAGATAGATAGATAGATAGATAGATAGATAGATAGATGGATGGACAAAACCTTTAAAATCACTCATTATTCTTAAAAATAATAGAGTATTACGAGCAAAACACTGTCTCCATGGTTCTGTCATAACTGCAATCCACTTTGTTGATTTTTTTTGTCTTGCCATATCTTACTTTAATTTTTACCACAAGTACTATGAAAATTATTTGTGCATTGTATTAAATGGCTGAAATAATTCCTAAATACATATGTATTACAAAAGATGGCATTAGACTCAAATCTTAGCATTGATTTGAATGTGAAATATTTCTTAGGACTTAAGCACAAAACTTTTGTGAGAACCTATTTGCAATTCATTTGGGATGAATGAATAAGAATTGAATAAAATGTCTATTTTTTGGAAAATCAGGGCTGGTAAAAATGTTGATGTTTTTTGGATCTTTAGATCCCTTAAAGGCACTGTGAGGAGTTTCTAAGTAATTACAAAAAAGTCTCACTTTTAGATATATGCCTGATCGAAATGCACACTTTAAGATGAGTTTTATAGCATCAAAATAGATTCTCTATAAATGCTATTCCTTAGCCTTCCGGTCGGGTCGGACAGGGCTGGACTGGCCATACTCAACTTTGGGAACAAGACAATTAAAACTAGAGCAAATTTATATTATTCGGACACGTCTTAGAGCACCGGGCTGTAAGTAGCGATATATAACCGGCTACAAAACTACGATACTAAGTTTTCCAAAAATTGCTTGTTGTCACACATCAAAAACTACCGCTACGTAACTAGAAAGAGATACATTACCTCGTCACTTTGCATCCTGTTAGTTGTTGAAAAAGAAGTTGTAAAGCAATGCAGAGTTCTGAGGAAGGTCCGAGCTGCATGCTTTATTAGCATCACAACACACACATGCTTTGGCTTCGGTCTCTTGGTGCGTTCCAGTTGTAGTCAGAAGTAGGAATTTCCGGGTTCTGATAGGAAACTGCAACTGGGATGTCCCCTGAAGTTGGAATTTCCTACTGGACCTACTTAGCCACTCCTGAGCTAACAACAGCTAACAATAGCCTGGTAGATTGGCATGTTTTTTTCCGACTTCAACTGGAACGCCGATAAGTCGGAGATGATGTCACTCCCAGTTCCGAGGTTACTGGCATTACGGCAGTCGTCGGATGTGCTCATGGGTAGCAGAGTCATAATGTCACCCGAAATAGATTCTCCTTATAGCACCTTTAATTGGGATCCCTGTTATTCTTGACAGGTCACACTCCTCTTCAGTTTATAATAATATCTTTAAAAACAGATGTTTACAAAGTGCTTTAACAAAACAAATGCAGAAAAAAAGGCATAACTCTGAGTACAATAAAATCAAGAATCAGATCAACAGAGACCAAGAGAGTCAAAGGTCAAGGCACAGAGGGTCATGTTAAGTAAAGCAAGACAAAGAAAGAAAGTAGTAAAAAAAACAGCTGAAGTAATTCAGTAATCAAATCTGTACAGCTCACCATGTCAACACATGCAGGTGAAGAACACTGGTGAAGAAGATACTTTGTTTTATGTATAATGACAAGGAGAGGACAAGACAAGAAACAGATCATAGATTTATAGATACATGGATACATTTATGACGGTTGAAAGTTGACAACATCACATCAGGAAGGCAGAAAAGAAGAGGGCAGATAGAGGACAGGTAAAAGAGAACATATAAATACAAACAAATCAAATAATAATGATAGTAAAAAGGGAGCAAATTAAAACAAGAAAGGATGGTAAAGACAGGACTAAAACGATAAGAAACTGGTCAGGAGAGTAAGAACAGTAGAGTTTAAAAGTAGTAAAAAAAGTCAGTAAAAGAGGATCATGTAAAAGCAAGTCTATTCTACACTGGTCCCACACGTTTCAAGATGAAATTTTGAAGTTTCTTGCTCCAAAATCCTCTTGGGTATTGGAAATTGGAATTTTGCAGACACCTGAAATCCAGCTCCAAAAAATACCTTTTTTTTTTTTCATCCAATCCTTAGTATCCAACCACTCCCTTAGAAAGATAATGAAGAAAATGTGGCTTTAGCTTTCAAACACTGAAGCACTGTGCTTTAATGTTTACTGTGGCTGCACAAACATAGGTAGACATGTTCCTTCCACTGAGGCTTGTTGCGAGATGAACAAACACCTTTTTCAAGTGTCTTTTGCATAATGTGTGACCTTTAATTTTCTTTTTCTTTCTTTTTTTTTTTTTGACCAAAATGAATTGACTTTTCTAAATTAGATGAAAGCACTAAGCCTTTTGGTTGTGACACCATCTCTAGAAGTGACCAACTATACCCTGTTGTTTCTTTTGCTTTTCGTCTGAGAGTAATATAAAACCTGGTTGTAGTTAATTCATAATGTCATCAATTAACAAGAACTGGAAGTTGTAGACTGTATCGAAACATTTTTAACCACTTATTCTTTAGCGCGGTTTTGATTTATAAACAAAAACCTCTCCTTCTGTATCCTCCTGCTCCCACAGGACAAGGAGATGTGATGCTGGAGGAGCAGTGTGGACTGTTACAGCATTATCGAGATTCAGAAGGACTCTCCATGGAGAGAAAAGATGAGGAAAGTACTTTATTAATGCCGGCTTCCCTCCTTCCTAATTCCTCTTACTGGGACTGTCCAGGATCATCACAGGAGAGGGGCAGTCTGTCATAGAGGGGACAAGGACTAACCAAGATGGCTTTGAGTAAAATATAACTTTTCATGACTTTGTAGTTCATGTATGACAGCGATGTTGTATTTTATGTCTTATTCACACTGGCATTTTATCTGATGAGATAAGCGCTCCATCAGACATTGTCTGTTACAATATCGCAAAAAAACAAAAAACATTGACTTCATTTAACACTATGAACACTACCAGCAGGGTCACTAGACTGCAGCTGACAATGTTTTGGGATTTGCTAAGATTTATTTTAAAATTAGTGTCCTGACCATACTTAGAGATAAAAACAGCATAGATAATGTTGCAGTTTGGTCTGAAGGAAAAATCAGAAAAATTATGCTGATTCATTATTGTACTGTGTACTATATGTACTATGTGTCCTATATGTACTGTACTATATTCAAGTTCTTTTCTAAAGTAATAAAAGGGTGTGTTAAAGATATCAAAGTCTGATTTTTTCTCCTTGTCAGACCGCATTGTCAGTTAGACAATCTGACAATGCGATATCTTTGATATCTGATATCTTTGCTGATAGGAGGTAGCAGTGAATGTGATGAATGTGTGATCATGTGATTGGCACTGCAATTATCAAAATACATTACCCAGAATGCTTCGCAGTTTCAGGATCATCACCAGGAAGTGTCAAGAACTGAACTGTGGCACCACGCACATTAAAGCTGCTTTGTTGCGTTAACTTTTGGTGACTTGGGCAGCCACATGAGTACAGAAAATCATTGTCATATTCAAGACACCAGTTTGACATGATCTGACCACTGGGATATGGTCACAATATCACAATGGTCAGCAGGTAATCCAGCTGCCATCAGTTGGTCATTAAGAGCTGGGCATGGTCAGCAACAATGTTGTGGTGCTAAAATTAAACTAAATTGCTGCAAGTGGCCCAAAGTGCAAAATGACAATATTCCCTACACTATGACACCACCTCACAGCAGCCTAATTTGTTACAAGGATGGATCCATGCTGTTATGATATCAAAATCAAACGATAGTACAATCATTTCATTAACATAGACATAATGAACCTTCTTGGACTACTACACAATGCTTTGTAAATCAAAAGCGAAGTAATTTCTGATGCATTTTATTTATTTTAAATTAGACTTAAAATCTTGTTAGCATGTGTTCATCATAAAGTCTATTTCTGGTACATTATCACAAAGGATTTTCTAAAATCACATTCTAACTTTGTATGTATATATTTTCACAAGATGGTCTAGAAACATGCCTTAAAACTATTTTAAATCTAATTTTATCTTCTAGACTACATTTCATGATGCCCGGAGTCCCTTTATGTCAGGGTGTTGAAGCTTTGGCTTATGTGTATCAACTCTGCCAAAGCACAGAGGGGGCACAAATCATGAGCATTGGGGCTTACTCAACTATAGGCTCCTGTTGTATGACTTACTGCACCCCTTTAAGTTACAGTCTTTGTGATGTCTTATGGTGTCAGAACATTAGAACCAGCTGCATGTGGTGAAATGGCATATATGTCGGCTTTTATGGGGTTCACTGAGTGAGGTCACAATACACTTATACAGTGATCAGCAGCGCCAAGCTCTGTGAGGCCAAATTTCTCTTAAGTTAAGTTACTCAACCATGCATTATATCTTGGAGAACTTTCAAATTTGTACAATTGTAAATTAGTCAAGAGGCTGTTGGAGAATATCATGCAACCTGCATTGAATACAGCAACATTGACCCTGGGAAAAAATTAACGATTTCTTAAAGTTGGTCAACATTAGCTATACGCTGAAGTATGAATGCAGCATTTCTCTTATTTCTCTTGTGGCTAAGTTTGCTTCCTGCTCTGATAGTTTGCTCCCTGATTGGCTTTGTTTGTTTCAAATGACAAAAAATGTGCTCAGCTGATCTTGGAGGACTCTGACATGTCAGGATTTTTCATCATAAATAATGAACATGTTTAATTCTCACGATTTGACAGTGAAGAAGATAAATGCCTCTTGAAGGACCTCAAACAACAGGATATTCAGGTAAAATTCTTTTGAGGACCACCAGATAGTCAGGCCTGCTAACTTTGGTTGGGAGAGGGGATCCAAGCCAAAATGTGGGCAGATTATCAAGTAGTGTCTGCCTGGCCTAAGCTACAAAAACTTAGAATGAACTGTCAATAGCGTTAAGTTGTTTTGAATGGCTGCACTTGCCGTCATGATCTTGAATATGTCAGTATGCTGTACTGCAAAATTATTTTTAATAGTAAATAAGCTGCAGTCACTGTTTTTGGTAAAAGAAAACTGGTATAAAAAGTGTGACCTTTACACCTGCTATCTGTAGCTTTTGCCATGAGTGTCACCTTATACACAACATTAAGCCTCAAAGGTTAACAGTCTGTTCCCTTTGTCCTGAGTAAAAATGTCAGTTACAGTACATCAGTTATAGCCACGCAGCAACCAAGAGGAAAGGGATTGTGAACGTGGTGCCTTTTTGCCTCTTGGGTTGGTTATCGGCTTTTAGATAAATCTCCTTAATTAGGAGCTCCTATTGTGTGTGGCATGAACAGAAAGAGACAGGTAGACAGGTAGACTCCCTGATGAGCTCTACGCTAACAAAGGCTGAGCAGATGCACTGTGGGATTGTGAGATCCACTGGCTGCCATCCAATAAGGAAGTTAGAGCTTCTTCATAAAGAGCTGTGAGAGGGATTACTTTGATTCAAACTAGGAAAGCACTCGGAGAGCGCAGACCTCCGCCAAGAAGCACAGTTCCCTATCTCCCAATGATAAAGAATCCTTTGAACATTTCCTGCATCCAGACGGTGATCCGGATCAACACTAAAATTGAATTACTTCTTCCTTTTCCCATGCTGAACATTTCCTGAAAATTTCATCAAAATCCATCCATAACTTTTTGAGTTATTTTGTTCACAGAGAGACAAACAAACTCTCCTGAAAACATAACCTCCTTGGCGGAGGTAATTACTGCTGCAATACAAGACAATAAGTATAACAAAGGATCAACGCCAAAGGAAAATGCCTGCACTGTTTGATTCCTTTGTTACTGACAACAAATCACTAGAAGAGACAACCTACAATTCAGTTTTGCAAAATCCAGAGATTGTAGATCTGCGTTATGCTGGTTAAGTACATTTTCAAGGAAAAGACACAATGTTCAGTGTTTGAACACAATAGCATCACATTAAACAAACCTTAATTCCAGTGGAGTTGGGACACTGTGTAAAGCATACATTTATCATCCATCCATCCATTATTTATACAGGTTATCCCTGTAGGGGGTCATGGGGACTGGATCCTGTCCCAGTTCACATTGGACAAGAGGCAGGGTACACCATGAACCAGTCACCAGCCAAGGAGATGGACAACCATTTACTGTCATACTCATGCAAGCTGTGCCATTTTAGGCCACTCACAGTCATTGTAGATTGGAGCTTGGCAAGAAGGATCTCCCTGATTACAGACATTAAACCAGGCTGATCCAGCTGCACTGCAAGGTTACTTTATCTTGTATGGTCTTATATAAGATATGGTCTATCTAAGCTATCCTCAGTCATACCTTAGATACTGAATTTCTTTGGAAATGTCACACAGGCAAAGAGAAAGCCCACCACTCCTGAGTGCAACCCCTTCCTTCGAGAGAGTTAAACAGACTGGCCTTAAACTTCGCAACACTTTTTCAATTTGTTTATTTTAAGTAAATTAAACAGTCATAATAAGTCCTCTGCATCATCTGAGTTCAGGGAATGCACAAAACATTTGAATTTGCGTATGCTCCAAGACTGTCTGTCAAGATTTGCTCGCACCCAGAGGAACCTGTTAATGTGGCCTGAATGTAATAGTGTGTTTGGAGGCACAGTATGATAATTGATCATATTTTGAGCTATCTTTGAGTTGTTTACATTGTTTCATGACATGAGATTTTTTAACGGATAATCTTTTAGGATATAAATGCTATGTTCATATATATATATATATATATATATATATATATATATATATATATATATATATATATATATATATATATATATAAATATATATATATATATATATATATAGTAGTGCTGTCAGGAGATTAAAAAAGTCCCCAAATAAAGAATTTGAATTCTTGGATATCACAAAATTGGAGTGAATGACTAATAAAATCAATACACTAAGTAGAGAACATTTTTTATTGGTGATTGAATAAAATCTAAGGCAGGGTATCTTGTCCAGAAAATTCTAAGCTCAATCAGGCAACTCAAACTACACTTTAAGTTTCAGAAATCAAATTCAAAATAAGAAAAAGTTCAAGGACATCCAACAAACCAGTTAGCCCTGATGCATTATTAAGAATGCAGTACAAATACAGATAAATAAATTTAGAAATAAAATAAGGCTGAGTCTAAAGTAGGCCATTCCTGTCGTCACCTCGAGGCATGCCTAAAGTGACACTGCCATGTACGGGTCGTTCAACTGGACAGTATTAAAACGTTTGTGTGCTATAATTAATCTTGAGATTAATTTTTATAATGCATTAATTTGCGTTGTAATTAATTAATCTAATTAATGCACTAAAGGGACAGCCCTAATATATATATACATACATATATATATAATATATATATATATATATATATATATATATATATATATATATATATATATATATATATATATATATATATATATTTTAAGCATTTCAAGGCCAGTAGATTCACACAACTTTACAGTACAATTACTTAACAGTTTCAATGAAACACTACACTACTTTTCAAGGAGTATATTTCAAGGAGTATTCCATTGCTATGATTTTAATGATGCCCTGAGATGAGCAAATGATTGGTTTTCAAACAGTGTTGTTTTCTTTGCAGACACCCTTTAACCTGACACACCACCAGACAGAAAGTTACATTTGTCTGCCACGGATTTCATACAATTAATCAGGTATGTCCATCTGCTCTACTTCCAGAAAAACCACATGTGCTTTGACTGTGAAATACTGTGCCATCTGGTGGACAAAAAAAGTTTGGTCAAAAATATAGTAAAAATTAGTTGTAGTAATCAAAAATTAAATCTTGACATAAATGTGTATGTCATGATAAATAAGTGATACAAAAAAGGCATGATACACAAACCTCGGAACACAATGACAAAGGAAAAAAGAAAACATCATCAGAAGACAAAAAATTAAAAAAAAAAGACATAAGATTAAATTAAACTAAAAGAAGACAAAGAATCAGATCAGTCAGATGTAGCACACAACAACATCACAGCTGTTTGGCAGTCATACTACTAACTAAACACATATGCGGTATGTTATGGACACTCTGAAAGCTCTCTGAAGAAGATTTCAACATGTATTTGTGAAACAGTCAACATTTTATAATTTGATATTTTAGAACAGACATCTGATATTTCATCCAAAGTGTGCTTTGACTTTAGAATTTGTACAAAAGCCATATTGTTATGTTTGCTATGAAGATTACAAAGTTAATGTTATTGTTACAAATGTTAAATGTTAGTGTTACAGTGTTGAGACCTAGGGTGACAGGGGTTAAAGGGACAAACACAGTTAACAATTAGTTTCTTCCTTAATTTTCCCTTGACCTAAGTGAATCAGAGAGATTCTTTCAACTTTTGCAGTTTTTTGTATTTTTTCCTGTTTTCCTTGTTTCTCCAATTTTGCCTTAAGTTGCACTAATTTCTTCTTCAGCTTTTTTTCTCTCACTGTAATTTTCCTTGCCACCAGACGTAACCTACAAATACAATCACATAAATTAGTATCTGAGGAAGTTTTTGTGCGTAGCATTTATAATCCAGATAATTTTAGCTGAGATTCTGTTTTATTATACCTATCTAGGTCCTCTCCTTGTTTCTTCTGTAAGCTGCCCTTGACATCCTACCCTTCTGTCACAGCTCACTTAAGGTCAAATGTCCCGCAAAATAATTTTACTTTGATTTTAATGTTGTTAGATGGGCTCTGGGAAGCAGAAGAACATTACATCTTTCCTTTTTTTTGCTTTTTACTTTCCAGGCTTTGTTATGTCATAGCTATACAGCCTCCACCTTTATGTTTGTTTCTACTTGTAACAGGCAGACGCCATGACAGTTTTAAAAGTCCACACTGGTCATTATCAGCCTCCTGTAGCCTCCCTTCCTCCTTATATTTGAATGTTTTCAAAGGAGGAAAGAAGAAGAGCTGCATTTTATCTTATACAGAAACAAAATTTGTCCTTTTGAATGGCAAATGCAATGGTACCAATTTCTGTTGTAGCCTACATTCTCCTGACATTTTCATTAGTAATTATCCTTTTAATGAAAAAAAATCATTTCTATCATAAAAGTACAAATGTATGTTAATACAACAAAGCTTAGACGTTTTACTTTTTTGCTTAACATATGGCATATAATTTTCATGGAAGGCCATGAGGAACATGTTATGGTGTCAATAATGTTTATTTTAAAATAACATCTAATGCAGTGATTTACACCTGTCGATGGGGACATTTTGACTGAAATGAAAAGCTTTTCAAAATAAATGTTGGTGGGTGAATGCACAAATGACACTCGTAAACTTCAGAGGGAATCAAATCTGACCGGACTGGAGGAATGAATCATTTACTGTCGGCTGGGGACCGGGGAGTGCTTAATGCTCACTTCTGCGTTTTTGGACTCAGTCCTGCAGCACTCTGTCGCAGTTTGTGTTTGTCTTATTTTGAAAAAAACATGTCGGAAGTAGTGTCGTTTTGCCTCAATGGGTGACGGTGGTGCTGCTGGCGCTCTCTCGTAGCTCCGGAGGATGCAGCGGGTGGATGGAGGAGGAGGAGGAGGAGGTGAAAGACTGGAAGTCGGTGAACAGAATGAACGGGTTGGAGGGGTGAAGGATGCGGATTACAGGAGACGGTCGGTCAGCCTGCCAAGGATGTTTTGGGTCGCAGGACGAGGGGATTAGCGGAGGAAACAACAAAGGCCTGCGGTTTGTTGATTCACTGAGCTCACAGAGGGAGCCTGCAAGTCACCCGTCCTCTTAAATTATCCGTGACACCGAGGGTTAACTCTCAGGATATTTATCCATTAATGTTGGCTGTTTATGCGTTCATGTTGCGTTTGCGTTCATAAGTCTGTTTATTAAGAGAAGACAACGAGGAGAGAAGAGAGTTATCCCGTCCCCTTTCACATTTGTGGCTGAACTACCATAATGGCTTTAGCCGTCATCTTAGCATCACCGCCACCTGATCTCTCCTCTGCTGCGACCGACAGCATGTCAGACTGAACCAGCGCTAAAACAACAGAGCACGAATTAATCGAGTTTCATCATGGAGGCGTCGTCGTTACAGTCGTGTTTGTGGACAGGTCTGTTCCTATGGACGATTTTGTGTCTGCCCTATCACGGTCACTCCACACCGGACGCCTCAGGCCTGCCTCGAGCCATCCGCGTGCCACTGCGGCAAGGTGCTCGCGCTGAACCGCTCCTGCCACCTGCCGCTGCCGCAGCCGACGGAAGCGACCGACGCGGCAACGCGAGGAAAACTGCGGTGCGCAAGCGGAGAGGAGCGGCAGGTATCAGCTTCGTCAACATGATCGACAACCTGCGCGGAAAGTCGGGGCAGGGGTACTACGTGGAGATGGCCGTGGGCTCTCCTCCACAGAGGGTAAGGATGAATTATTAATAATGTGGATTTTTTAAAGGCCCTGAATTTACAGTTAAGGGCTGGAAAAAGTAACCTTGCCAGATACCTGTATTTGCCCAATTCTACGTCTGTTATTTTGCAGATCCATCTGGCAAAGCTATAAACCGAAAGCAATTGTTCCCATTCATAAAACAACTGAGGTTTTTAATGTCCTGTTGAGGACAAAGAGGAAGTAGATTCGGGAGTATGTTGTGCTGAAGACAAGTGACTGCAACCTCCTGATTAACCCATACTGAATATGACTGATAAAGCATTTTCAAATCGCCTTCAAGTTTATCTGATGGATTCGCCCATCCCAATCACTTTCTCTTGGATGTGTCCAGATGGGTTTGAAATACATCCATGAGCATCCATAAAACCAAACCCAGTCAAGAGTAGATATTAACTACTTTAAAGTTTTGATGTGATTTTTCTCTTTGCCTAACATTTCAGTTCTTTCCACTTTATCCTGTGTGCCTTGCAAATCAAGGATGTCACCTGGGGGACGCTAGCAGACACCACAACAACAACAGTCAAAGAAGTGATTGTGACAGGCAGGAAGTTGTTTAAAGTATGACCTTATTTTATACAGTATGAGAGTTAATGCAAAACATACATTATCTGTGATTTAGTAACTGATGCAAACACTTGCAACTTAAAGCCGCTGGAGCGCCATGTGTCTGATGTTGTTGCAACTGAAAAACTGTGCAGGTCGACTTCTCCACAGAAAATCCACAGGGATTGATAAAAGATTGGATTTCATGTTTTTGTGTCACCTCTGGCAAGGTTAGAAACAGGTTGAGCTGAGACTAAATATGATGTGGAAACTTTGCCCAGCCTAAAATAAAGTCACCGCCAAGAAAAAGGTCACACAATCGAACATTTCATTGGACCACCTTTAACTTTGATAAAGCACCCATTTGATGTGGCATTGTTTCAACAAGCTTCTGCAATGTCACAAAATTTATTTCCATCCAGTGCTGCCTTCATTTTTCACCAAGATCTTATATCAATGATGGAGAGTCTGACCACTGCGCAAAGTCTTCTCCAGCATCCTAATGATTCTCAATGGGGTTAAGGTCTGGACTCTGTGGTGGCCAATCCACGTGTGAAAATAATGTCTCATGCTCCCTGAACCACTCTTTTACACTCTGAGCCTGATGAATACTGGCATTGTCATCTTGGAATATGCCCATGCTATTAGGGAAGAAAATATCCATTCATGGAGTAACCTGGTCATTCAGTATATTCAACTGACCTCATTCTTTCATTCTTTGGGGCCATATTGTTGCTGAACCTCGACCTGACCAACTGCAGGGACCCCAGATCATAGCACTGCCCCCACAAGCTTGTACAGTAGGCACTAGACATGATGGGTGCATCACTTCAACTGCCTTTCTTCTTACCCTGATGCCCCATCACTCTGGAACAGGGTAAATCTGGACTCATCAGACCACATGACCCTGTTCCATTCCCCTAGATTCCAATCTTTATGATCCCTAGCAAACTAAAGCATTTTTTCCAGTTTCCCTACTGATGAGTGGTTTTCTTAAGGCTGCACAGCAGTTCAGTCCCAATACCTGGAGTTCCTTGTATTGTAATTGTAGACATGCTCTTACTTTCACTATTAAACACACCCCTGAGTGCCACTGTTGTTTTTCTTCAATTTGATTTGGCCAAACGTTTAAGTGATCACCCATCATAATTATTCAGGATTTTTTTCCAACCACATTTATTCCTCCAGTTTTTAATAGTCCATTGGACAGTTCTGAACTCAAATGTAGTAGTTTCTGCAATCTCCTTGGATGTTTTCTCTGTTTAATTATAGGGGTGTAAATCACCCATTTCATGATGATACGATATTGATTCTTTGGACAAGGATACAATATTTTGCAAAATCACACAGTCTGCCATGATTCCATTTCGATTCGATACGATTCAGGGGCCTTTGATCGATTTAAGACGATATTATGTACTCACTGATCACAATCAGCAACATTTAATCTGAAGCAAGACAGAAATACAAAGCAATTTTGATAGTTTTATTACTAAAATGTGAAACAATGTGCTGATCTTTGGGTATGATAGAGGATTATAACCATCTGTTTGATCTAATCATGTTTTAAAATTAAACTTGGTTTGATTCAGGTAAGGTGCTTTTCGCCTCCACAATTACCTTATGGGTCTTATTCTTACATGGTAATGTTTGTATATTATATCAAGTAATGATGCAACATTTTGATACAAATTATTGAATTATTATTTTAATTTTATTATTATTGACCTCCAACATTTGACCATGCTCTGTCAAACTAAAAATGAGAAGTTTTGAATTTAATTAAATCAAGCCATTTCTCATGTTCAAAATTAAGAACTATTTACTGAACAAACTCACCATTGCTGATTTTGTTTTACTGTGATACCTGGTAACCACAGTTTGTATGTCAGTGTGATCAGACTTTGTTTCACTGTTTAATGGTCGGTGAAGGAGGAATGACACTAAGCTCTCGCTGTTTTACTCTCGTACTACATGTAATTTCTTTAATCAGTGCGCTACAAAATCAAATGATGAGATAACTCAGTGCACTCGTGTGATAATGCACTCCTGTCGTGCGTGCAGAATGCATCCTCTGCTGTCAGATCGACCATATCTTACCCGGATACAGCAGAGTTATTCTATGATTGGCTGATATGTCAAGCTTCTGTTAAGCTCTGTGATGCTAACGGCGTCTTGCTACACGTTCGAATGTAGCAGTGTTACTCGGTGCACGCTACACAATACATTTTACGGTTGGGCGAAAAACTGTGACAAGCATGTCTGGTTGGGATTTCGGAATAAGACGTATATTAAAGATTACGATGTTAATCGATTTTTTTGAATTTTCATCCATGTGATTGGATCATTGCTTAACCAATCGATGTATCGATTCAGATCGATGGATCATTAAACCCCTACTTGATGCATGCCAATGATTTGACCCTTCTTAAACAGACTAACATCCTTTCCGTGACCACAGGATGTGTCTTTCTACATAGTTGTTTAAGAAATGAGAAGCTACTCATTGCATCAGCTGGACTTAAATAACTTGCCAGCTGAATGACAATCACCCATGGGGTTATTATCCAATGGGAGGCTTGTACCTATTTGCTCAGTTAAATCCAGATGGCAACTTTCTTTTTGACCATACAGTGTAAATTTGTTTTCAGAAGTTATGCAGTGTCTCACAAAAGTGTGTACATTCCTCACTTTTCTGCAAATATTTTCTTACATCTTTTCATGGGACAACCCTGAATAAATTATACTTAGATACAATGTACAGTAGTGAGTGCACAGCTTGTATAACAGTGTAAATTTACTGTCTTCTCACAATAAACTGCACTGCACTGCACAGCACAATGCACTGCTGACAACTAAAGTGAGTACACCCTTAAGTGAAAGTGTCCAAATTGGTCCCAAAGTGTTGATATTTTGTGTAGCCAACATTATATTTCAGCACTGACTTAACTCTCTTAGGCATGGAGTTCACCACAGCTTTACAAGTTGCCACTGGAATCCTTTTCCACTCCCTCATGACAACAGCTCATATCTGGTGAATGCTAGAGACCTCGTGCTCCTCCACCTTCTGTTTGAAGCCGCCTCACAGATGCTCAATAGTATTTAAGTGTGGAGACAGGATTGGCCAGTCCATCAACTTTACCCTCAGCTTCTTTAACAAGGCAGTGGTTGTCTTTGAGGTGTGTTGCCAGCAGTTTAGACCTTAATGGCTGTGTGTCAACTAGTTATATTAATGAGACAGTAAATCGACACAGATATACAAGTTGCACACTCACTGCTTTTCATTATATCAAAGTGTAATTTCTTCAGCGTTGTCCCATGACAGGATATAACAAAATATTTGCAGAACTGTGAGGAATGTACTCACTTTGGTGAGATACTGTATATAGGGCTGGGCGGTATGGCCTAGAAATAAAATCCCCAATTTTTTTCCACAACACTCAATTTACGGTTTTAATCCATTTTTCCCTCTCTAAAAAAAACAAATCTCCCAGTGACATAAAAATGAAACAAATCAAGTTTTGCCTCTATAATGTATAAATTTTTCCCTTTAAAAGTCAAAGTCTGGGCCATAAAAGGTTGATTATTTAGTATAAATGTAGGCAGGTTTGTCTGTAAAAAGTGCTTGTGCAAACCCTACAAGGCCGACCATCATGAAAATTGTAATTTTTTTCAAAAATTGCAACTACTTACAATTGGACTAAGGCAAGAAAAAAAGCTCGATTTTTTATTTTTTAAATCTTCTGCAGAAATTAATTCGAATTAATCGATTTAAGCGACTTATTGCCCAGCCCTATCTGTATATGTAGTGTTAAGCCTAGTCATTAGGATATTTCGTAGTGGTGAGAATAATGGAAAAATAGAATTCTAAGATGGATACCCATGCACCATAGGAAATAATTTGGCACAAGACTGTTTCAGTCCAACATCTTGTTTTCAGATGGACAGTTCCTATGATCTGCTTGTATTCTCAGTCTGTCTTAAACACTGCTAGAGCTCCTGTTCCCTTATGTGTGCTCAGTCCGATTTGATTGGTTGACTTAGTGCCATATTGTCACCAAACTACATTCAGACTTAAATCTCTCTGTTACATACTTGCTATTATGGACCAATGGGCTTCAACTGACCATGGTAGGTCGTCACACTGGCAGGTCCATTCGAGAGGGACAGGGGACAGGACATTTTTGGTAGCTGCTGGGATAGGGAGAGGTCCTGGTCAAGCAGACTTTTTGTCTTGTTTATAGAGGTGCTCTTAAACAGAGTAGACACGTTAAACACACCAAAGATGCATGTAACACTTGCAGGACATGGGCTCTGTGAAGAGAATCAGGCCTTCCTTGGTGCAGTTATTGCTACCAAGCACTTTATATGTTTTCATTACTATCCAGTGTTGAATGCTTCTATTCTTGGTAAGATCTGTCTAACTTGAATTCTCCTCTGTTTCTTATGCTAAATTGCAAGTTATGTTACAGTAAATACTAGTTAAGCTTTCTGTTGTAACCCCCAATATGCAAATACAATTGATTGCCAAAAGTATTCACTCCCCCATCCAAATAATCAGAATCAGGTGTTCCAATCACTTCCATGGCCACAGGTGTATAAAATCAAGCACCTAGGCAGGCAGACTGCTTTAACAAACATTTGTGAAAGAATGGGTTGCTCTCAGGAGCTCAGTGGATTCCAGGGTGGAACTGTGATAGGATACCACCCATGCAACAAATCCAGTTGTGAAATTTCCTCGCTCCTAAATATTCCACAGTCAACTGTCAGCTGTAGTATAAGAATGTGAAAGGGTTTGGAAACAACAGCAACTCAGCAATGAAGTGGTAGGCCATGTAAACTGACGGAGTGGGGTCAGCGGATGCAGAGGCACATAGTGTGAAGAGGCCCCCAATTTTCTGCAGAGTCAATCTCTACAGACCTCCAAGCTTCATGTGGCCTCCAGATTGGCTCGAGAACAGTGCACAGAGAGCTTCATGGAATGGGTTTCCATGGCAGAGCAGCTGCATCCAAGCCTCACATCACGAAGTGTAATACAAAGCGTTGGATGCAGTGGTGAAAAGCACGCCGCCACTGGAGCAGTGGAGTGTTCTCTAGAGTGACAAATCGCGCTTCTCCATCTGGCAATCTGATAGACGAGTCTAGGTTTAGCGGCTGCCAGAAGAACGAAACTTGTCGGACTGCATTGTGCCAAGTGTAAAGTTTGGTGGAGGGGGGATTATGGTGTGGGGTTGTTTTGTAGGAGCTGGGCTTGGCCCCTTTGTTCCAGTCAAAGGAACTCTGAATGCTTCAGCGTACCAAAACATTTTGGACAATTCCATGCTCCAACTTTGTGGTAACAGTTTAGAGCTGGCCCCTTCCTCTTCCAACATGACTGTGCACCAGAGCACAAAGCAGGTCCATAAAGACATGGATGACAGAGTCTGCTGTGGATGAACTTGACTGGCCTGCACAGAGTCCTGACCTCAACCCAACAGAACACCTTTGGAATGAATTAGAGCGGAGACTGAGAGCCAGGCCTTCTGGTCCAACATCAGTGTGTGACCTCACAAATACACTTCTGGAAGAATGGTCAAAATTTCCCATAAACACTTCTAAACCTTGTGGACAGCATTCTCAGAAGAGTTGAAGCTGTTATAGCTGCAAAGGGTGGACCGACATCATATTGAACCCTATGGATTAGGAATGGGATGTCACTTAAGTTCATATGTGAGTCAAAGCAGGTGAGTGAATACTTCTGGCAATAAAGTGCATGTGTGGCTATCACACAAAGGTTAAAAAAGAAATACTGAAAGATAATATACTTTACTTATCAAAGGCCCCCAGCTTTTTTGAGCGAATGTGTACTGAACTCAGTAAAGATGGACCACAAAAACAATAATAATAAAAACTTTTTAACCACAACACAAGCACACAAAACATATTGCTCTTTATGTAACCCAGTGTACGGTGAGATCAATTTTATCTGACAATACACCTTGATTATAAATACATTTTCTCTTCTGTTTATATAAAACTCATAAACAAAAAGTTTAGGTCAAGATTTTTGTAATTTTAAAAAGATTTATTGTGATGTTCTCTAAACTAAAAACATTATTAATACTGTAGCAGGCCCTGCAGTGGCAGATGGCCTGCGTGTGTACGTGCAAGTCTGTGAAAGTGAGGCAAAGCGCTGAATGAGATGGATAATGGAACCATTAATTCTGCAGAGTGAGGAGTGCCAGCTGGGTGCAGCTGCGGTGTACAGGCTGGCACACGGAGGGCAGTGGATGAAGGGAGGAGGAGAAAGTGATGAAGCGGTAGAAGATGAGATGAAGGAGCAGTTGAAGGTGATCTAAGGAGTGGAAGAGAAAAGAGGAAAAAACAAGCGTCATCATGGTATGGGAGCAACAATGACTTATCAACAGTTAGGAGGGGAAAATCACTGAGATAGAATAAGAGTTTGAGACAAAGTCAGAAATGTAGAGGGTGAACATGGACCTGATTTAGGAAAAAAGAGGATTTTAAAAGAGTGATAGAGGGACCCATTTGGAGGTGTGCAGTATTGTCTACCACAAAGCTGGGCTAAAAGTTTACCCCTGGTGCAGCGAGTGGTCCAGACTCCATGTCTTTCAGCCTCCATTTAGTCTGAAAAAGTACCATGGTCTAGACCAGGAATGTAAAAATACACTTAACCTGCAGTTTATTACCTGCTTTGGTTTATTAGTCAAGCTTTTTTGGTTTGGCTTAGTTCTGACAGCACAGGCCATTCTAGTGTAGTATATCTATACATTTTTTCCTTTTCAAAGCAAGGGCAAAGCTTCTGTTTTTGATTTTAAAACAATAGTAAATAATTCAAGTTTTTGTAAAAACGGAACTTTCTTTCTCTCTAACAAATGTCTTTTTTTTTTTGCTGACATTGAACATCTCATAAAGTTCCCCGTACTCAAGGTTATGTTGTTAACAGGACATTTCTCTTTTTATAAGTGGAGCTGCTAGTGGCTTATGACACCAGTAAATATATTTACTAATAAGGCGACCGGCTAACCCTTACCCTATATGAAGATAGTTGGGTATTGATTCAGGGTGGGAGAAAAAATCGATTCACAAAGGTATCAGGATTTTTTTTTTTTTTTTTTTTTCCCTTGTCTGCATTATCTTTTCAGCTGAGCACTGTCTCCGATGGCAGCTTTGGAAAGACCAATGCATTTTTTTTCTAGCAGTGAGAGATAAGTAAATGAATGTGATTCACTGCTATAGTGACCATCACCAGCCCTCCCTGTAAGCTATTCTATCAAACAAACTTTATTTAACCCCTGATGTGAACTGAAGGGGAGGGCCGTGCCACACCACAGTGTGAAAGAAGGGGAAATAGTGACAGACAGGACAAGACAAGACAACAAGGAGGGGGACAAACAGGTAGTGTAAGTATTTTGAGATAGCAGTCCAAGTGCTGTGCTGATTTTAGTCCATACCGGAAGTAAAGGCTGCAAGGAACCAGGGACACCAGAGATGTGGGACTTGATAGTAGGGGGTGGACCACAGGGGTGTGATATGGAGGAGCATGCATCACAAGACGTGACAAGATGTGTAGGGTGCCCAACTCAGCATATTCTGACGGGACCAATCATTTCTTTATAGTTAGTTCCCACAGGAGCTTGAGTATCTGTACACACATGCATGTGAGGTGGTCACCGAATACCCAGGTATCGGGATTTTTGTTTGATGATTTTTTAATTGATTTTTTTTGTTAAAAAATCAGCTTTTTCCAAATTTAAATACTTAATTTTAGTCTGTGTTAATAAGCCACTTTCAAATGTAGTCCAGGCTTTTGAAGAGAGAGTACAAACAGCTGGTTAAAACATATTGCTGAATAAATCCTAAAAACGGACTCACATGTGCATCATTGATGTCTCCCATTTTTAGGTTTAAAATACACAAGTAGACAACAGTGTTTGCTGTTTTAGGTACTATAGTAAAATTCTTTACAGCATTTCATTTTTCCCTGACATATGTTGCGTCACTATTTTGTGATGCAACATATGGGCTCCCGATCCTTCTGTCAGCAATGTGCTCTCTTCAGCTGCTCAGGTCACCAGAATGCACAACAAACACGAACTCCACTAAAACTGAACAAAAAATGAGCAGGTTAGACTTGAGTGATATTGACAATATGCTGTTAGTTTTGGGTACAAAAGAATGTGTATACAAAGCGGAGTACATAAAAGAAGAATTTTTGCAGATGGAGTCATGGTTAAAGAGAGGGATGGAAAAACTGTTGTGTAAACCAAGAAGCAGATCACAACTTGTGGCACAGATGCCTGCACTGTGTGCTGTGACCATTAGTTTTACCTAATTTAAATTAATGTTTTACAAACAGCTATTTAGTGATCGGTCCAAAAAGCCTTATCAGGGCATCCCTACATAATGATACTACAAACAATAATAATTTCCAGAAATAGCTATACATACATATTGCTACACTTTTTGTGTTAAGACATTTTTGTGCCATCACCTCTGCATGCAATAAATATTGTGTTGCCAATCTAGCCAATGCTCTTCTGTCATGTTCTGGCTTTAGTGCATTGTGATGGAGTAGGCTACCTGCTGTAGCACTGTTCTCATATCTGCAAACTGACTCACAGACACAAACAAACCAAAGCCAGTATGGAAACAAATTGGTAATGAATTTAACTCAAAAAGAGGAACACTGCAATTGACGTGTGCATTAAACAGTGAACATGGTAGTGGGCTTTTCAGTATTTTATTTAAAATGTTCATATTGCAAATATACGTCCAAAACAAGCAAAGCAAGAGGATTAAATTTTGGATAGGCCCACATGATGTAGGCCGGGGCAATATAGCATGTTAAAGGAACACTACACCCAAACAACGGTTTGGCCTCATTTTCTACTCACCCTCATGCTGAACAACACTGTGGAGTAGTTTTGGAACATCTAGGATGCAGCCGGAGATTTGGGGGATCCTCGCTGTCCACTGACATTGATATCATGACTTAGATAAGAGCCCGAACGAACAGTGTCCTTAAAAGTCCACAAAAAGTCAGCAATATTCCTCCATACTGCTCGTGCGCTGTAACCCAAGTGTCCTGAGCGGGTAACGTCCACCATTTACTCGAAACGACATCATTTAGCACATGTTTATAGCCTAAACAGTACTACTTGGCATTTCTATGATACACTTACGGGTGCCTACGGGAGCCGCGGCTGACCAAACCAAACGAATGCGCACTCTGCAATAACTAGGAGCGTAGAACAAGAAATCCCACATTCTGCTGTGAGCGACGGAGCCGTGGACAGACACAAGAGGGGTCAGCAGAATGTGGGATTTCTTGTGTTCTTGTTTCTTGTTCTATTGCCCTGTTCTGGTAACTACTTGATTGTTTCTCCTCCATGGCAGAGGGGGAAGGGCAAATGTAACAGGAGGGCACCCTGCCAGTGAAGACAGGAAGAGACAGAGAGAGCAGGGAAAGACATGAGGTCTCAGCGTGTCAGGATGCAGCCTTCAGTGTCTGTGTATTTAGAGACATCCAACCTGAGCAGTCAGCACATCACTGGACTGAAATTCCTCTGTGACAGCTGCTTTGTATGGATCAGTTTGTAGATGTGAATGCAGACTTGCTTGCACAGAACAGATGGATGTGAGATTGTAGTAGAAAAGAGCAAGGTGGACAGTCAGTGTTTGTTCTGGGCTTTCAGGCCAAGCCCTTGAGACAGTACCACTTCTGTGGGTATTTTAGGAGCCGATCCATTATTGATCATTGTGCTGTTGCTTTATAGCTGCTTGTCTGTCCAACTGTTTCGATGCCACACTGTCTATGCTTGTTTTCAGTTCTCATAGTTTTCAATGTTCATATTTTCAGTTGATAGTAAATTGTCAGCACTGAAATATATCCGAATTCGCTTGTTAGTTAGCGTAACAAATGTATCTATAATAAGAACTACAACTTTAAGATACATATAAGTATGGTGACCCTAAGTTTGTAACATATTGACAGGCTTCAAAAATATAACAGAAAAAGAAATTGCATCAAATGAAAACAGGAGAAAAAATTAAAAACTGCTACATATTAAAGAAACAGACAAAAAACAATGACAAATACAATACATAAAAACACAACAAATAAGGGAAGCATTAAGATAAAACCGGACAAAATTAAGTAGAGCAAATTATTTTAGTTTAAGTTGTTTGTGTTATTATAACAAGTAAAAAGATTACATTTATTGTTTAAGTTAAATTGTGTTGTGAAGCTAGTTGTATTATTTTAAAATGCTGGGTTTTCTTGTTTTATGCTCAGTACTCTTGTATTTTTAAGTTAATTTGTTTATGTGTGAATTAAGTTGTTGCAGTTTCAATTAAGTGACTGTTATTGCTGTGGTTTATTTGTTGTTTCTATTAACTATGTTCTATGTGTTTTGTAATGTCTGTTGTTGTGATTTACAGTTTGTATTTGTGTTTTTAGTTTGTTGTGGTGGTTTTAGATGTGTTGTGCTCTCTGATGTGTTGTATGTTTTTTAGTATTTATTTTGATTTCTTTCATTCCTGTTGTGTTTTGTGGATTTTTGTATTTCCATTAACTATTGTTGTGGTCTATGCTGTGGTGTATGTTGATGGATTTTGTGTTTTCATCTGCCTGTGTTCTGATTTGTTGTGGGTTCTTTTTCTTAGATTTATTGTCTTTTGTTGTTTGTTGGTGTGTCATTTTATCCATTTACGTTTTTTTGCTTTAATTTTGTCGTCGGGGGGGGGGGCGGGGGGCTGACATCTACTTTTTCTATTTTATCAAAATTTCTATTTTTTTTTCAGTTAGCTGTCTACATATATGTGTTTTGTTTCCCTTTATGTTGCTTTTTTTAAATTTGGCATATTTTTATTGTAGTTATTTCTTACTTTTGTTGTGTTTTTCATTTGTTTTTAGATTGTTGCATTTTGTATTTTTTTGTTGTTTTCTTATTGGTGTCTGCTTTATGCCTTGTGTGTTTACTTATTGGTTGCATTTTTTATTCTTTGATTTGCTGATATGTTTATCATGTAGGCATGTTGTCGTATAGATAATTCTATTTGTTGTATTGTCTGACTGATTTTTAAAAATTTGTTCTTTGTTTTTATTCTGATATATTTCTATGTTTGGTTCTTATTTGTGACCGTTCTTTTTATTGCTTTATTTTCTCATTTACTTTGTTGTTGTGTCGTCTGATGTGTTATTGGCAGACTATAGTGGGCTTCCAGATTATTCCTGTGCTGTAACTGCTAGTTGTGTTACTGTTATATGGAGAAACAGAACAGCTAAAAAAGCTGCAAACTATAGTTGTTTTATTCTGTATTTAGTTTGCATTTACTGGAGGTCTCCATTCACGCTTTCAGTAACAGTCTTGACTGATAGCACAAAATGTAATACTCACGCAGAGATGCAAACAGAAATGAGGGAAATCAGAGAGAGAAGGAGGTGGGTGGACATCCTGAGAGGAGTGGGGACGGTTAAAGTGGAGACAGAGGGGATAGAGAAAGGACTTTAGGTCAGGAAACAGCACAGGAGAGCAAAAGGAAAGAAAAATGTTACAGAGGCAAACCAACCTGAAATGCCAGACAGTGAATTAAATATATACTATACAGCAGTGACCTTTGATCCTAAGATCCTCCCAAGCTTGATCAGATCTGGACTTCATTTCTTTATCAAATAAAGAACAAAAAACAATGAAAGCAGTCGTGAATTGAAATAATATGTCCACTTCCAACATGTTTTGGTGGCAGCTTGTTCTACGTAGTGGTTTGTGATTTGTGTTTTACACAGTAGTAGCAGCTGCCTGCTACTTTATGTGATTGGTCTGTAATGAATGTGATTGACAAAACAATGGTCCCGTCACCTGCAGGAAATACTTGTGGGGAGGATAGAACCTTCAAAAACTTAATCAGAGGGTGAGTACGATCATCCTGTCAATCACCTTCTTAAAAGGTCAATCAGATGTAAGGCAAGCACTACTTTCGTTGAGTAAAGTACAAAATGTGTGCCAATTCTTACATTCAACTCTCACTAAGAGCTTTCTTTAGGGGAGTGAAAATGTATTTCAATGACAAATATTTTCAGTACTATTCAGTATTCTTTATTTAATGAAGACATGCTGTCCAGTCCTGATAAGACTAAGACTTCTTTGCTAATAAAAGAAGTGGCATCTGGCTGATCTCCATGCTTCTCACGGCCATCATGCTCACAGCTCCCACCTCTTCGAAGGATGCTCACTGGTTAGTTGGTCTTCAGACAGTAGCTATGAGTTTTCAAAATGAATCTGCCTGATTACAGATATTGCAGATCCAGCTGCACTGCAGGGTGAAAAGATCAAGACATGGAGAACATGATAGAGAGGCTCGATTCAGTAATAACATTGCCATGGGCTGTCTTTGTAAATGCATCACTGTGATAGTGAGTAGATCTAAAGTTGACGCAGTAAGTTTATTTTAATGTACTTATTATTCCATTAATTGCATTCTGTTTTAGTCTTATTGTACTTTTATTCAAACCACTATAGCAGGGCAGCACCTAGATGCTGCTCTCTTTGGTAACTGCAAAGGCTGGGTATTTCCCACAACCTCACAGTACAATACATTCACTGAGAGGTCACTTAACAGTATTGATAGCAACAGACATAGACCTCCCAATAATAACTGCTCTTTACTGTCAAGAACATCAACACCTGCCTGACAGTGAAACATGTAAATTTACTCATGTCTCGTATCAAAATTAGAGTGCACGTTATATTGAAAGTAGTGCGGTCAAAATTAACGCTTTAACTTTGGAGATTAATGTAAAATATATAACGCGTTAAAAAAAATCAA
The DNA here is from genome assembly GCA_036419115.1 of Scarus forsteni. Lineage (NCBI taxonomy): Eukaryota > Metazoa > Chordata > Actinopteri > Labriformes > Labridae > Scarus > Scarus forsteni. Next base: position 8,419,552 of record JAZDUH010000229.1, on the reverse strand, counting down.
CGCAGTTAACGCAGTTTTGTTCCTTCTTGTCACGGATGACCTGTAACCTCTGATGACGTGTGCAGTGCAGCCAAACTACACAAAGCTAGCTACCTGTTTTGAGCAAGATGGACAAAGAGGGGCTTTTAAGATGTCTTTAAATGCTGAGTCAATGTTGATTGTGTTTCACATGAGAGAAACTGTATGTTGAGAGATCAAAGAAAGCTATTGAATAAAATAGTCTTTGAATCTAAATATACCGTCTTTGTGTTGATTATGTTGATTCTACATTAATTCCATGATTTTACTCAAGTAAATATCTGTTACAAGCTTCTGTCTTTAGTAGAAAAATGAGATTAATTGCGATTAATTTATTGATAAGTTAATCTCAATTTATCGCAATTAATCTCAGTTAACTACAGAAAATTGTGCAATTAGTTAATTTTTTTTAATCTATTAACAGCACTAATTGAAAGCAATTTGTTTAAAAACTGTTCAGACACATAAGAACAACAAAATATTGACACCCAATCAATATTTCTCTCTGTTTCTCCATTTTTTTCTTACTTTTCTTCTAATTAGCTGAACATTCTGGTGGACACAGGAAGCAGTAACTTTGCCGTGGGGGCAGCCGCTCATCCCTTTCTGCGACGATACTACCACCGTTCCCTGTAAGTTTGTTTTTTTTAACCTTAAAGTGCTTAGTTACAAGAAATTACAAATTGATTTTAGAGACATTGAAATAGCTCTTTTAAATGGATTGTAATGTCTGCATTATAGAGATTGACCCTACACAGATCTGTGGCCTATAGCTCTAAAACTCGTTCTTGACTTTGACAAACCTTATTTTTTTTCTCCAAAAAACACTGAAAAAAAACACTATTTTAGATGACATTTTTCTACTATGATTTACACTCTTTAGTTCAAAACAGTTATTTTGATGTACTTTTTATTTTATGATACTATATGATGGAATTATCCTTTAACTGACATATTGTCGGTGGACAGCTTTAAAGGCTACAATATTTCCTTTTTGCGTTTAATAAAAAAGTAGTTCCAATCAAGTGGTACTGATTATACTCTCCTAAGTTTTGTAAATGGATTTGTCTTCTTATTTTTATATTTTTGCCAGTAATCAGTGAGTGGGAGACACACTAATTGAAGTGTGTCATTGTTTTACTGCTGGATTATCGCACTGAAACCTGTTGTTTCTTTTATCTTCCTGCCATCCTGCGAATCCCACTGTCTGTCCACAGCTCAAGCTCGTACCGTGACCAGGGTAGGAGCGTGTATGTTCCATACACTCAGGGCCGCTGGGAGGGGGAGCTAGGCACCGACCTGGTCTCTGTTCCTCATGGTCCAAACGCCACACTGCGCGCTAACATCGCAGCTATTACCCAGTCTGATCGCTTCTTTATCAACGGATCCAACTGGGAGGGAATCCTCGGACTGGCTTATGCTGATATAGCACGGGTAAGTTTAGTCCCCCCCCCAAAAAGAAAAAAAAAAAAATCTGCTTTTTAAATGTGGTCCAGTATTATTATTATTACTGGACAATAACAGTCCATTTTTTGTGAGTTATCTGGGGCCAGTGTTGAGGAAGTAGTGTTTGCTCCTTATTTGTTATTTCTGGAAAAAAGTAACTTGTTACTTTACTTAGTTACCCTCTATGAAAAGTGACTTTTCATGTTACTCGTTATTTTTAAGTTGCTTTTACATTGCTCGACCTTGGACAGAACCCATATCAGTTCCTAAATGTGAAGGCCTACAAAAAGTTCTACTACAGAGAACATAACAGTTATTTCTTTTGTACTCTTTATTTTACAAAATCATGTCACATACCCTGTGGAATAAGAGCTTCTGCCCAGTGTTTCCACATTTTGCTTCTGAAATAAGCAACCTAGTCATTAAAAACAAGCCCAAAATAAACAACCCCCAGCTATTTCCTTTCCTAATGTGATATATTACTTTTTAGAAAGAGAAATCTACATAAAGTGTCTTAATTTTTGTCTACATTACATTTCCATATCATAGTGCCAAGCATCTACTAAAGAAAAGAACGTAGCTTATAATAAGCAGACCTGGCAACTTTGGCTCTGGAGCATGCGCCATGTGCGTGAGTGTGTTTGGGGGCGTGCGCGATAACCAGTAACAGAGGAAGTAGACAAACTGCCTACTGCAGTCGTGTTTTGCTTTATGTTAGGAGCTGGAAGGTAAAAAGGGGAATTCACATAGACAAAAAGGTCCCAAGAAGCAACCTCACGTTTAGAAACAAGCCCAGAAAAATGCGACCCGCGGCTATAACTCACAAGATTTGTGGCCCTTAGACCCTTATAACGATCAGACTTGGCAACGCTACTCGTGGTTATGCAGGCATTGCGCCGCATTAAAAAAAGGAACTACGTTTCATTACCAAATTTTCAGTTGTAATGTGTTACTTTACTTTTTACCTGAAAAAGTAGTTACGTTACTGTAATGCGTTACACATAACACTGTCTGGGGCATCCCTGACGCTGGTAGTCAGTTTGCAGTCAATTAAAACATCATCCTAATTTTCTTGTTATGTAACAATCAGAGCAAAAACTATCTGATCCATGGATCATCAAAGGACTTGAAACACTGACTGATTCAACAATGTGTAGTTTGAATTAAGTAACCATGCAGTGCAGATGGAACAGCCTGATTCAATGTGTGTAATCAAACAGATCCATTTTGTGAGCTCCAGTCTAAAATGATCGTGACTAACACAAAGCTGCACAGCCTAATCAGCAATCAACAAATAGCACTACAAACTTCTCTATATAAGTGATATTTTTGATACTCTTCTGACCTGTTTAAACATTAGTTTGTTTACGTAGTAGTGGAGGTTCTGTCATTTACACCGTACTTGTAGCACCCATCTACTTCATCATCTGATTGGCTAGTAATAAATGTGATTCATAGAAATATTCACCCAGTCAACTGCTGTTTAGGCTGTGCTTTTTAAAGGTTCTGCCCACTCCCAAACACTTTTTATGGGCTCTTTCTTAGATGGACCACAGAAATAAGTTAAGAATTAAGTCCAGCTCATACAAGCATGAGACTTTATCAATTCCTCACTTTAAGTTCCACATTTACATAGTTGCTGTCTACTCTTCAACATCACTGACAGTTTCCATGCTTTGTGCCAACACTTTTCCATTCTTAGCTTGTAGAGCTCCACTTCATTATGTGCATAGTTTTATAACTTTCAAATCCTCAAATCAGTAATCATCAATAATATGTTAATCTGTATAAAACATTCATGAAACACTGTACCTCCACTATGCTCCAAGCAAAACAACTTATTTTATTGATAGTTGAGCTTTCTAACCGACTTCTGATAATATGGACCGAGACCTTTTGTCATGGGAACATTAACTTCCACGGTGGGACACCTGCCTGCCAATAGTGACTGCCAAGTACCAATGACAGATTTTCTATTTTCCCCATGTGGAACGTAACCGCCTGGTTTTCCTGCTGTCTGCCTGTCACATACCAACTCACACACAAAGGGACCTCTATGTGTACCTGTGTTAGTGAAGCATACCCAAGCCTTAAAAAAGCTGGTAAAACCATCTGTCAGGCTCTTCTGGGCTCATTCTTAGCTTATGTACCTCAATGAACAAGCTGCAACGTAACAGTTCAAATGTGACAGATTCTCTTGAACAACAAAACACAAGAAGCAGACAGTGATGGTCAGACACACAAACATCCACCAGATTAGGGTTGGGAAACTTAAAACCTGAGAGGAATCATGTGGTCTTACCTCTTAATTATGTGGTTCATAATTTTTAAGATCAAAAAACTAAAAGCAGTGAGCTAAAAAAGATCAAATCAGTCTCGAAAATATAAAAACGAAAACATTTCTATAGAAGTCTTTGATTTTTGGGTTATGGATAAGGCTTTGCTAAAAAATTAGAGATACAATCAGCTTATTTTAAAACCTTCAATCGCTGAATTCAATTTTTAAATTAGATAAAGTGTTTCTCAAAATATATGACAAAAACCTGTAAATAATGTTAACTGCATTGAAAGTATGTTCAGTTGTTTGAATTCTGTGTTAAAGCACTTATATTTGCATTGGAGTTTAAATGAATTAACATTGGCACAGTTCATTTCAGTAAAATAATTTTGACCCCTAGTTTATGTACTAGATGCCGGACCTGGGGTAGTTACATTATGTAACAATCTTATCCTCTGACAGTGCTGTTAACTTTGTTGTGGCCCCCTTAGTTACCATAGTGGACTTTCCCAAAAAAAAGTTTTGCAACACTGCAGTTTGACAGAAAATAACCCCGCAAATTAAATTGTATCCCATTTTGCTACTGACAGGCTGTTGGTGTGAAATCTGCCTTAATAACTGAATCTGAAACAGCAGTTTGGTTTTACCATGCAAAAGTGAAACTATCATAGCCACTGAATCTTTCTTGCTTTTTCTCTCTCCCTGTAGCCCGATGAGACATTGGAGCCCTTCTTTGACTCTTTGGTTCGCCAGACTACCGTTCCTAACCTCTTCTCTCTACAGCTGTGTGGAGCTGGCTTCACCCAAAACTACTCCCTGGGGAGTGCAACTGTTGGTGGCAGCATGGTGAGACACAATAAGGAATACACATGATTCCTCATTGAGTCTGCTCTGGTATAATCATCCCTTTCCCCTCAGATCATTGGTGGAGTTGACCCTTCACTCTATGTGGGAGAGCTTTGGTACACTCCCATTCGCAGAGAGTGGTACTACGAAGTTATAATCGTGCGAATTGAGGTGAACGGACAGGACCTCAACATGGACTGTAAGGAGGTAAGATCCTACGAATTAATGCATGCCTGTAAATCTAAATAAAGAATAACTTAGTGATTAATGACTAAACTCTGAGCCATTCATATATTTTGTGCGTCTTTTTCAGTACAACTATGACAAAAGCATTGTGGACAGTGGCACCACTAACCTCCGTCTGCCTCGGAAGGTCTTCCAGGCTGCTGTCAAAGCTATTGAAGCAGCCTCCTCGGTCAGTTTTTTTAATTCTGTATGAAACTGTTCAGGGTTGTTGAAGAATCTTTGTAATCTTCATTCACATTTTTGATTAAGTAGCTTTGCAGAAGGACCATAGCCTGGTTTGTCTCTCACAAACTTGTACTTTAATTTTGTTTTGTCCAATTGAACTGTTATTTTACAGTCCAGTCAATAGGTGGATACATTTTTGTAAGATGAGTAAAAGGTGCTTGTGCCTCAATAAAAAGACCCTGAATATTATTAGTCTCTGACTCACTTTAGCTGCCACCACAAACCTCCACCTTTCTTAGACTCATGTGTACATATACACTTCAGTTGTTGTTACAATGCTGCTGCTACCCAGATTATGATTCTCACAAGGACCCCACCTCAGCTATGTAAACCCGCCTTTCCAAGACTGAAGCATGGGCTCACTAAAACAGTCATACAACCGTAACACGAGACTTTAAGTATTAACAAGTGCTGTCAGGCGATAAAAAAAATTAATCTCATTAATTACAGGATTTGTAATTAATTAATCTAATTCATAGCATTTTAATCTCATATCTGCTTAAAGTCCCCACATAAAGAATTAGAATTCTAGGACATTACAAAACTGTAGTGGATGATTAATCAAATGAATACACTGAAAAGAGAAGACTGTGCTCCAGTGTCTATACTGCTCATATTGTCATGTATGTTTTTATGTTGTTATGTCTTAATGTGAATCTGCTGCAAACCAAATCGCCCTTCAAAGGACAAATGAATAAAATGAACTAAGAACTATGAACTAAATCTACATTTTTATTGGTGATTGAATAAAAACCTAAGTCAGGGCATCTTGTCCAGATAATTCTAAGCTCAATCAGGCAACTCAAATTACACTTTAAGTGTGTTTCATAAATCAAATTCAAAAAAAGGAAAAAGGTGGAGGACATCCAGCAAACCAATTAGGCCTGGTGTATTATTAAAGAATGCAGTACAAACATAGATAAATTGATTAAAAAATAAAATAAAGCAGAGTCTCAAATAGGCCGTTCCTGTTGTCACCTGGGCTTTGTTTGGTTTGACTAGAGACGCATGTGTGAAGTGACGTGCCACTGCCATGTACGAGTCCTTCAACTGGACAGTATTAAAATGTTCATGTGCTATAATTAATCTTGCGATTAATTTTTTTAACGCATTCATTTGCATTGTAATTAATTAATCTAGTTAATGCACTAAAGTGACAGCCCTAGTATTAACCTCAATTAATTTTGTTTTATTGACAGAGGTGAATGGGAATGATTACTTTAGCTGCTATTTGATTTTAAAAATCCCCTTGCTGAACAGAATTATTTTTTTATTTATTTTAACATGAAATGAAACCAACAGAAAGGAAAAATGGAATAAGTATCATTTTATGCAAAATTGGAAGCTTTACATTATCAAAAGATTGCATGCTTTATTTTGGTTTACATGTCCAAAAAGAAGTGGTCAAAATTACACACTTTTTTAATCCCACCCATACTCCAAAAGACTAATAAATACGACTAGTCAGCCTCCCTGTGATTAAAAGTCTAAACAATACTTTTTTCCGACCATAGCTAAATCTATAGACTGACTTGCCAATTGTCTTGGTATTGAAAAAAACAATAATATGCAATGTGTCCTTTCTAATACATTGTTCAATATCTTGCAAGTAATATAAAATTCCATTTTACAGTTATGTGAGTGTAAGAAATGGTGCAAAAGCTCTGGAAATATCCTAGTTTGTGACAACAATATTTAAGTAAAATCATGCAACAGATTACTTTTCTGAGAAATTAACCAACTTTATTTTTATCACAAGTGTTAATTACTTGCATATTAGTCATTAGCTGCATTATTTATCACAATAGAAAAATACTTGTGGGGTGTAACCTTCAAAAATGTCTCCTTCAAATTCTTAAAGAGCATATTTGGGAAAGATAATTATTATTTCTCTCTAACCTTGTGTGTTTTTTTCTGCTTTAGACAGAACAGTTCCCCTCTGGGTTCTGGCTGGGAGAGCAGCTTGTGTGTTGGCAGGCTGATACAACACCTTGGCACATCTTCCCGATCATTTCACTCTACCTGATGAGCGAAAACCACAACCAGTCCTTCAGAATCTCCATCTTACCACAGGTAAGAAACATACAGGATGTGACTGTGTAAAACAAGTAGTCTCTCATTGTTTGAGGTTGGGTGGCTCACAAACTAATCAACCAATCAGCAATCCATCAATCAATCAATCTTTATTTGTATAGTGCCAATTCAAAACAAGGGTTATCTCAAGACACTGTTAAATGCCTCTTCATTTTCTAGATACACATTCATGCATAGATACATACACTATATTGTCAAAAGTATTCGCTCACCTATCCAAATAATCAGAATCAGGTGTTCCGATCACTTCCATGGCCACAGGTGTATAAAATCAGGCACCTAGGCATGCAGACTGCTTTTACAAACATTTGTGAAAGAATGGGTCGCTCTCAGGAGCTCAATGAAGTCCAACGTGGAACTGTGATAGGATGCCACCTGTGTAACAAATCCAGTCGTGAAATGCCCTCACTCCTAAATATTCCACAGTCAACTGTCAACTGTATTATAAGAACGTGGAAGTGTTGGGAACAACAGCAACTCAGCCACGAAGTGGGAGGCCACGTATTTGGGAACAACAGCAACTCAGCCACGAAGTGGGAGGCCACGTATACTGACGGAGCGGGGTCAGCAGATGCTGAGGCGTACAGTGCAAAGAGTGGCCAACTTTCTTCAGACTCAATCGTACCAGACCTCCAAAATTCATGTGACCTTCAGATTAGCTCAAGAACGGTGCACAGAGAGCTTCCGAGACCTTCCATGGAATGTGTTTCCATGGCCGAGCAGCTGCATCCAAGTCATATATCACTAAGTGCAATGCAAAGCGTTGGATGCAATGGTGTGAAGCACGGCGCCACTGGACTCTCGAGAAGTGAAGACGTGTTCTTTGGAGTGTCAAAATGCGCTTCTCCATCTGGTAATCTGATGGACGAGTCTTGTTTTGGCGGTTGCCAGGAGAACAATACTTTTTGGACTTCATTGTGCCAAGTGTAAAGTTTGGTGGAGGGGGGGTTAGGATGTGTTAGTAAGTTTAGCCAAAAATGTTACACAGAAAGTGATTTTTGTTACAAAGTCCATACACTAGAGGGCAGCAATGGCTGCTAGTATTCAGTGTATACAATCCACCCATTCATTGTCTACACAGCTCATCACTTTTGTGGCTACTGGGGACTTAAATCTTCATCAGCTGACATTGGACAAGAGGTTGGGTACAATTACATGCTTCCAACTTTGTGGGCACAGTTTGGAGCTGGCCCCTTCCTCTTCCAACCTGACTTTGCACCAGTGGACAAAGCAGGTCCATAAAGACATGAATGACGGAGTCTGGTGTGGATGAACTTGACGGGCCTGCACAGAGTCCTGACCTCAACCCGATTGAACACCTTTGGGATGAATTAGAGCGGAGACTTCATACGTCATATTGAACCCTATGGATTCGGAATGGGATGTCACTTCATGAACTTAAGTGACATCAGCACTGGGCAGCCTACAGCAGGGTGCATCTATTGGAGGCTGCAGTAACAGTGGCAAGAAAAAAACACTGTGTTTAGCAGTTGGAAATCTTAAGTGGAGCCATTCACATGTTCAGCCACCACCAAAGCTGTGTTGGGGGTCTGGGCAAAAGAATGGAGTTGGGCACAGAAAAGGGACCAAAGTAAGAACTGATGCTCGTGACAGATCTGTGGGCCAATCATGAATATGTTCTCATCATAACTGTCTCTGCTGAATATAAATTTATTTAAGGTTAGACCCTTGAGATGTAGCATCTCATTTTCAAGAGGGTCCTCCTGTCTATATGGTTGTAAAGGTATTTCTTATTGAGGTATAATCAACAACAACCACGGAAGGAGTGGCTGAAATAATGTCAACTAAAGATTAGATACTGTGCAATTAACTGGTATCATAGATTTTCTGTTTAACCTTTCGTCTAAGTGGAGGAGGGGGACGTTTTCCAAAATTCATATCCTTGTATTTTTAAGGTAAATGGTGATTCACTAAATATACCTTGGTATGGTGACAGTCAATTCCTCAGGAGAACAAAAGCATAGATCTTATCCACAATCTTATTCCACAAACATGAATGTGAGCATATTTTTAGTTAACATTATTGGCAGGCTAAACTTCCCTGCCTTGCACCGTTGCTCATGCACTAATGCACCGCTCTATATTATGGAGCTACTGTACAGTATTTTAATGCCAAGGTTTGTGCCTGACGAGAACTGAAATGTTACCCCTTCTGAAGCCAATAATGAGAACCCAAGTACTTAAATACTCCAATCTATCTATTGTTAGTAATCATATTGCTGTTAGAAGTTCTAATTGTAAACAATGTTTTTTATGAGGACTGGCAACTCTTTTTATATCAGTACAGCCAATATCAAAGCTTCCTGTATTGATAGAAACAAATAAATCCAACCCAAAGTGTCATTAAAGAATTCCACTGATAAGTCTTAAGCCATGTATGTTGATCCACTTTTGTTCTTAACAGGAAAAAAATAATTATCTGCCCAGTGCTGAAGAAAGTGGGCTGATGTTTTCATTTATGCCTTTTTCTGGACTTTTTCTGTGTATGTTGAATGTTGCTTTCAGTGTGTAGGTTGCACTATAAGCTAAGTAGATTCTTTATTATTCAGAGTTTTAAGGTGATTTAACTTACTGCATGAAAGCTGAATAAATGAAGATTTTTCATTTCCTGTGCCTCTTACAGAAGGTCGGTCATAATCCAAGCCACTCTGTCCTTCACCTGTGCTTTTTCATACACCCTTCAAAAGATGAAAGTCCTGCAAGGACATAGGAGGAAAGAAAAAAGTAGCGAATAACCTTTGAACGTGTTTTCTAAAGCCTTTCAAAGAAGCTCTTAAAATCCTTAAATGGTTCTTATTCATGACACCCAAGAGGCCTTGATGCATTTGGAATGAATGAGGTGAGACTGTTAGAATTTGAAGAGAGATGCAGAGCTGTGAACCTGTGGGAGGCTCGTGCCCTTGGTGCTGACTGAATTTTGATTGAATACTTTAATAAAAGATCTTGTTTTGCTTATTGCATTTTCAAAAGCAGATAGAGCTCTGAATCACCTTGTATAGAACTTAGTCTGACCCAGTACTTATAAGAAACCAATAAACTACTGCAGAAGTGATGGGTGAACTGTTTTAAATAAAATTTTGTGTTAGGCAACATTTGACATAGTTTTGTCGCTCTTCAAAACTTCATTATTGATTTAAACACAACTTTAAAGAACCAGCGAGCAGCACATACAGTATTATTGATCCACATAAGACACACACACTCACTGTGGCTGCACGTGGAACACAGAAGCGTTATGAAGCACAGGAACTTGCATACATGGCACTCCACACTATGTGGCATATTAATCATTTTTCTTTTATTATAATGTTTTTATGATTGTCAGATGGCAAACTTGAAATTATGATCAAAATCCGATTAATTGTCCAGCCCTAGCTCTTTATACATAAAACTCACACAATCACACGTAAAAATTGTGCCCGTTAACAGCAGTGTACCACACCAATTGTCTGGACCTTTTCTTCATAAAGGTAGAGCACTGCTGGGAGCCCTTTTCACCACTTCACTACTGTTTTAAGTGCCTCAAGCAAGCCAGTTTCAAAAATACTGAACTCACCATTTAACAGTTTATGACACTGTTGTGCTGGTGAAAAAGATGTGCCTGGTGAAAAAGCCGTAAGTGACTTCATGAACTTTTCACGTCTCAATCAACCGGTCACAGTGACAGTTGGGCAGAAATTGACATTGATTTCGATCCCTTGTTTCTACAAAGAAGTTAGGAATAAGAGAATGGACATATATTAATGTGGCTGTGTCTGACAAAGTTCCTCATTCCTGATTTATATCAGTATAGCCAATGTGCAGATTATGACAGTGACATGTTCAAAGATAAAATAACCAGAGATCGGCTGGCCACTGTTCCAGGGTGTTCCCAACCTCTTGTCCAATGTCAGCTGATGAAGTTTTAAGTCCCCAGTGGCCACGAAAGGGATGAGCTGTGTGGACAATGAATGGATGGATTTAATACTCTGAATACTGGCAGCCATTGCTGCCCTCTAGTGTATGGACTTTGTAACAAATTTTTCTGGATAACATTTTTGGCTGAACTTGCCAGTATCCCTGTTTTGCTTAACTAATCAGAGCATAGAGCTGCTCAGTTATGTCAAAGTTTGTGATAAGTTTTGTTTTGATTGATGTTGAGATTGCAACTAAAAATCGTCCAGTCACTGCTTGTATAGCAACTGCATTGCATGAATTTGTTAAACTAAAGCACTTTGATTAGTGAGTACTCTTGGAGAAACAATCAAAATGAAAGAATATTTAGATTAAATGAAATTAAAATATATATCTAGATAATCTTCCATAATGAATTAACAAATAATTTAAATGAGCCATTTGAGCTCATTTGGACAAAATGTTAGCAAAGGATTAAGATGACAATCTAAAATAATAATACTACAAACAGAATAAAACAGGAAGATTTTCTTTACTGGAGAGAGAAAATTCATTGCAAAGGCTTGTGGGTAAAATATCTCCATTTGTGATATTCCATGTATGACTCCAGAATTTGATTTCCCTCTCTTTTTTGCCTTCTCTTCTTTTTGTTGTCAATGCAGCAATACCTGCGGCCTGTGGAAGATGTTGCCTCAGCTTCTGAGGACTGCTACAAGTTTGCTGTGTCCCAGTCCAGCACTGGCACGGTGATGGGAGCAGTGATTATGGAGGGATTCTATGTCGTCTTCGACCGGGAAAGGAAGCGCATAGGCTTTGCTGTTAGCACATGCCATGGTGAGGAGGAGCGGTTGGGGGAAATTGACTTGAATCTGATTACATGATGTTTTTGTACTGGAAAAAGGGAGAAGAGAGGTTATATTTACTGTAGAACTGGTTAAAATAATCATTTGAAAAGAAAATTTAACCTACAAATTGTAGCTAAATGTTTTTTTCCTTTCATTTCCTTAGTTTCACACTGCTGCCCTCTGACAGCAGTACTTTTCTCTGCACAATTGTGTAAAATTGCTACACTGAAGCTCAGAACACCTAGAGACATTGATGTTAATTCTGCTGCTTGTGTCCATTTTGTACACTGATGTGTGGCTTCAGGAGCACACGAGAGAATGTGACCTGATGCAGTCTTCATATAGGCACAAAGACAAACATGACTATCACAGCACTACTTCCCACCCCACATTAGTGTGTGTAGTACACGTTAGGGCTTGGTACTGCTTGCTTTTCTTTCTACTACATTTGTTTAATGAATATTTTTTAGAACAATAAAATTGGATGTGTGTGTAGCATCATGAATAGTTATGTCTTGAAACACGGCCATAGCTATTAGTCAAGGAAAAGAGAAATTCTGAAAATAGTCTTACAGTAGCGTCTTAGTCAAACTGAGTTCTGTGCAATCCCTTAATTGTGGTAATTATGGTGCTTTTGGGGGCTATCATTCATTCCTTGCTGTCTCCACTTGGGGAGGGATGGCTAGTTGCTTTATTGGCAATTATATTCCGTAGTGCCATAGACATCAAGCAACCCGTTTTCAAAATGCTAACTATATCTTTAAATTGTTATGTCACTTCAATACATGCTAGAAAATAAAGGTGTTGAGTACCTGTGCTTTGTCAAAAATGTAAAACTTTTGACCAAGCTTTCACTTTGAAGTTAAAAAATTTCAGACAGCTGACTGTCTGAATTTGAAGTCTTGACTCTGCCTTCAACTTGCAGTCTCTTGGTGTCTATAATGTGTAAGTCTCTAACCCAAAAAATAGGAGATTTGCAAAGAGACTACCTTTACAGCTCTATGATATTCAAACAGTCTGATAACACAAAGGATTAAACAGCTGTAAATGCACTGTATAACTTCTCAATAAGGCATGCAGTGCATACTGCTGTTTGCCTTATAGAAACATGCTCAGAAGTGTCTATGGCTACGTTCTCACTGCAGTCAAAAGTGACCTGAATCCGATTTTTTTGGCTCAAATGTGACCTGTATCTGATTTGTTTTTGACAGTGTGAACAGCACAAGTCGCATTGAATCTGACCTTTTCAAATCAGATTCAGGCCACTTTCAAATGTGGTACTAAATCGGATACATATCTGATTTTCTTGAATGCGACCGCGGTCTGAACAGTCAGGTTGTATTTAATGCGACTTTGACGTCATTCCAGAGCAGCAGTTCACCTTAGGACAAATGTTCTCAAAGCCACTTCATGGACAGAACATAATCAGAGGTTAATATAGACATGATTATTAAAAAGTTTATGCATATTTCCCTAAAATAAAGAGTTCTAGTCCTTTTTACCAGCTACAAGCTTGATTAAATAATGCATTAAAGGGGGAGTGAAAGAGAAAGTGAGAGAGCGCTGGGGCGATCGACTGGTGTCTCCATTACACGCACAGCAGATGATTCATACATTCGTATTATGATATCTGATAAACTTAGGGTATTAACACTGCACCGACTTTTTTGAATGGATTCATCAGGCCAAAATTACAGTTTGCAGGACGCGGAGACACTGATGATCTAATCCATCTCATTCGTGCGCATTTGCGCGCTGTTTCTACGAGACAGCGTCAGTCAGAAAACAGTCGGCTCCTGTCTGATCTGCTCTCAGACAAACTACGTAACATCAGAACAGATGACAAAACTTATTTTTTGCCTCTTTGTTCACCTGTTCAGCGCTATGGCTCTGAGATGTTTGGCTCTCCAGCAGCGATCTGTCATCGGCAGGGTCAGCAGGAAAGAGCGGCTGCCTTTAGGTTTAAATAAATAAAATATAGCCATAATTACTTTAATAAGAGCTCACTCGAGGTGAGCTGCTGTAACATCAGGTTCTGTGTTATGGAAACAAACTTTTCCAGCACTGTGAAGCACAGTTTTGGTCTGTGTTTGTGCCCCTGATCACTCCGTACTGTGCGTAATGCCATTAATGTTAAACTGAGCATGTGCATCACTTCTGAAGCCTGAGCTGTTCACATCACAGTCTGCAGTCAGGCCACATTTAAAGGTGTAATCTGAACAGCAATACAAAAAATCGGATTTGAGCATTAAGGGCTGCAGTGTGAACGTAGCCTATGAGACAGTACAACAAGAGCTTTGGTCCTTTTTTATGTTCTTGTCCTTAAGTCTGAAAAAATCAACATAATTTAATTTAAGTACTCTTTGTCCCCCATTAAATGAATCCGCTTACTACCTATTTGAACTGACACAACTATGTTTACCTATGAAGGATCAAGACAGAAACTGTGCAGATGTTTCAGAAATGCATTTATTCCTCTTACTTTCTTCATTGTAGAGAGAGAAGAAAAGTTATATAGGGCATAATTTTTATCAACAAAGAACCATCATAAAATTGTTTCTCATTATGGTGCATGATTTTACTTATTACAGCAAAAGATAACCAACAGATTAAATTGTAATTCCAGGATGTGCAGTCGCGCATGCACACTTGAACATTGAATTGATGGATTGAAATTGTTTCAAAAATGTCAATAACAAAGATAAAAAAAATAATAATTTGAATAGGAGTGTTAACCTAAAATCCAACCTAAACAAAAAGTAGGCCTAGAGTAGTTTACTCTTGTTTTATCAAACCCTTTTGAAACTGCAGAGGTAGAATGATACATTCATCAAAATAATGTAATAAAAATTCCTTAGTATAAGCTGTGATATCTTTAAAGTACATCTATCCTGATCTATTTATTTCTCAACAACCATATTTTTTCTGTTTACAGTCCACGATGAATTCCGAACAGCTTCTGTCGAAGGCCCGTTCCACGGTGTGGACCTGGAAGACTGTGGTTACAACATCCCTCAGACAGATGAGTCCACTCTGATGACCATCGCCTACATCATGGCAGGAATCTGTGCTCTATTTATGCTACCTCTCTGTCTCATGGTATGCCAGTGGCGCTTTGCCCGCTGCCTCCATCCACATGGGGATTTCGCTGACGACATATCACTCCTAAAGTGAAGAAAAGGAAAAGGGGACAAAATGAGTCACAGAAACTTAAACCTAAACAGCAGCACAGAGAGGGATTGATTTAAGGATGTTCTGTGTTACAAAATGGTGCTGTTGGAGCTTTGAAAAATGTCTTCAGGAATATATGAGAATTGTAACACACTAAATTGACAGTGTAAAGAGCTACCCAGAAATCAGAGAGCAACTGGCAAAGACTGGAGTTTTTACTAACCTGGAGGATAAAAGGTGGCATCATAAGTGACAACTGTAAGCCTGTTTAAGCTTCTGTTACAGATCTACATGCCTAGTGGAAATGAATTGGGAAAACATGGGAGAGAAAACCTGCTCTTTCTTATAAATAGTGTAAAAAAATAGACCACAGAGATGGACTGGATCTGGAAGTTTTACAGATTTGTCTTCTAACATTGCCGAGCTCCACCTTGACTGATTTTAGGATTTGGGGATATTAAAAAGAGAGTAGATAATTCAGACTCCGGTGAACACCAGGATTTCCTTAAAGATGGGAGAAAAATCACATCCAGACCGTGTTCGATGTGATAAGATTTGACCATATGAGTGTGTGAATATGTGTGTGATTATAGACCTACTGTTTGTGGCTTATGAAAGATTGTTCATGGCTTATGAATGATTGTTCGTGTGTGAGCATGCCTGTACAGCTGTAATGTACGTGAAGAGTATACAGAAAGATTGAAAGAAAATTGTTCTACTGGTGACAAGCTGCAGCTATGAAACAACACTATTTTGCAAATGCCAGCAACTGTTTCTGCAATGAAAAATCAAGTTAACCTAAAGAGGCTAACCGATCAAATAAAAGATTTTAACAGCATTTACTGCATAAGTCAGTATGCTTGGTGTCAAACTAAGACAACTGAACACAGTCAATATCAGATGTCACTTTCTTCTCTTATAATGGCTTAAGTATAACTATTGTACAAAAAGAGGTGCATTCCAGGACACACTCACACATCACTTATTGTACTGCTGCACTATCTGATGATTTGCACATATAACACATTACATGTTAACAAACGCAGACTTGATAGGGCTTCAATCACAAACAGCCTAACTCACCACATTTTCCAATGGGGACCACATATGCTTGGACAAGGAAATTATCCCAAAGTATGTTACAAACTCAAGATTGCTATGTATGTCTACAAGGGACATTTTGTATCGTCCTTCCGCAAGTTGTAAATAAAATGAGAAATGTATATTTATCTGTCGGGCGCTGGCAGCACTGTTGAACCAATAAAGTACTTATTGTAACTGTAATAGGATGTTTTTCATTTTTTCACACAAAAATCTTTCAACCTGAAGGTATCATTTATACCTGACTTGTTCTCATGAAATGTGCACTGCATGAGGTTTACAGCCATTCATTTTCCGTCAATCAATCAATCTT
Organism: Scarus forsteni; assembly: GCA_036419115.1. NCBI lineage: Eukaryota > Metazoa > Chordata > Actinopteri > Labriformes > Labridae > Scarus > Scarus forsteni. The sequence goes on along the minus strand of JAZDUH010000229.1, from coordinate 8,403,054 downwards.
TATTTGTATAGCGCCAATTCATAACAAGTGTTATCTCAAGACACTTCACATTAGAGCATAAAACTCTTCATTTATGGATACACATATATGCATAGATTCACATATAAAGATACACATATATACATACATATACAAATATATATACATCAAACAACCCAACATGAATCCATATAGCCAATCATCAGTCCCTCCATCATGGCAGCAAGAAAAAACCTTCTGTTTAGCAGCAGGAAATCTTGAATCTTGTGGATCCCAGTCTCATGATGGACAGCAGATCCACACGATGCTGTGTTGGGTGTGTGGGCGAGGGAAGGGAGGTAAGAACCAAAGTTAGTGACAGATCCATGAACCATAGACCTGTCGTCATCATATTTGTTTCTGTTGAAAAAAAAAATGTATTAGAGGTTAGCCTTTTGAGATGCTACATCTCGTTTTCAGGAGGGTCCATATGTCTGAATGGTTGTGGTTATAATTTTATTGAAGTAAAATCAATGATATTCTTACTGAATAGAATTGATGGTAGTGACAAACTCATGGGTGCCCAGACCACAAGTGGATCCCTACCATTTTTGTCTCTGTTAAGTATACGTCAAAGGCGGACCCCTTGAAATGTGACATCCCATTTTCAGAGGGATCTCATGCCTATGTGGTGCTAAGAATAGTTACTATAGATGTATCAACCACAGATAGAGAGACCAAGCTAAAATCTGCATCAACAGCTATAATGATAATGAACTGGAATGGGCTAATGAAATGACCAAATATGTATCATATCTGTAATTGTAGTTGTTGAGGCTTTATGACTCCACAGCAGCAGGCAGTCTCCACCAGGGATCCCAGGCCACGTACAACACAAGAGCCAGATGGACTTGAGCTTATATAGCTCTTTCCTAGTCTTTTGATTACTCAAAGCTGCTTTACACTGCAGGTCACACCTACCCATCCACACCCATTCGCTTTCACATTCACTTCACTGACGGTTCAGTGTTCAGATAGTTCAGATCCATTACCTAAGTCCTATTCCAATAGTAACAGTTACAACAGAAATGGGCAACTTTGGCCATTCAGAAAATGGAGGATAACACAGTAATGCTATCCATTTAAAGGGCTAAACTACTAAATGTGTGATTCTTTAAATTGAACATAAAGTATACTAGTGGCATACATTTAGCATTCCTAAAATTTAACTTCAGCAAAATTTCATATTTAGAGTTCAAATGCAAATAGAAAGACTTTAAATGATCTACATTTACTTTTGAGCCAATCAAAATTAATTCTTAAGTCAATTAAGTGTATTTTTTTGCTGAACTTAAAGGTCTTGTTTTCTGTTTTATACTTCATTATTTTTTCATACACATGAATGCATACACAAAAAAACAAACAAAAAAATCTATTACACCATGAATTTCTGACTGAGATAAATATATTCCAATAACCAAAGTTTGGTATTGATTAGTGCTGAGAGACGATTGAAAAAATTAATCTAATTAATTACCACATTTATAATTAATCTAATTAATCACATTTTAATCTTATATCTGCTTAAAGTACCCAAATAAAGAATTTGAATTCTAGGATATTATAAAATTGTATCGCATGACTAATCAAATGAATACACTAAGAAGTGAAGATTTGTAAATCCACATTTTTATTGGTGACAGAATAAAACCAAAGTCAGGGCAACTTGTCCAGAAAATTCTAAGCTCAATCTGGCAACTCAAATTACACTTTAAGTGTGTTTCATAAACCAAATTCAAAAAGGTCGAGGACATCCAGCAAACCAATTCGGCCTGATGCATTATTAAAGAATTCAGTAAATATAGATAAATAAATTCAAAAATAAAATAAGACTAAGTCTTAAATATGCCGTTCCTGTTGTCACCTGGGCTTTGTTTGCTTTGACTAGAGACGCATGTGTGAAGTGGCATGCCACTGCCATGTACGGGTCGTTCAACTGGCCAATATTAAAATGTTTGTGTGTTACGATTAATCTTGCAATTATTTGCGGTGTAATTAATTAATCTAATTAATGCACTAAAGTGACGGCCCTAGTAATGATTTATTTCAATTTTTATTACTACATGATAGAATTTGTCTTTGTTTTATTTTGAAATTACATGTTAAAAATGCTGAACGTGTCAGTTTTTTTTTTTTTTTGTGGATCTCACATTTGCATCTATAATGCTAGTTACTACAAGACAGCCATCACTAAGCCAGTAGTTCACACTAATACCACTCTGACCAAGCAGTACATATGTTTTCAATTGAACAATTGAACTGTGAATCATGTTCACAGAACTATAGAATTTGAAAAAATAAATCAAAGGAAAAAAGTAAAATATGGACTCTGAGGCTTAAGGATAAAATTCCTCAGATGCGGAACACAGACTTCCCGAATGATTAGATGATTATTAAACAAAAACAAAAACAAAAAAAAAAATCATTTTCATGCAAATGAAATGGGCTTCTGGTATGTGCTGGTCATCATTAATTTTTTTTTTTTACCAAATGTGTTGTTGACAGAAACAATTACACATCATAAAAAGTATTTTTGAATTAAGTAGCTACATGCGGCAGTTGCGGGAATATATATTTTTTCATGTTTGCATTGAAGATGTTATGATGTATCTCCATGTTTAAAATAAATATACTTTGGAATTAACCTGGAGACCAAATTAAGTGAGAGGGAGGCCTGTTGCCTACCACTGAGTAAGACTAAGGCATTATGAAGAAACTGTTCACCTGAGTTATTTAAGTTAATAATTTGTCTTTTTGTATGTATAGATTAATTCTATTAATCTATGGGGACTGTTTAAGTGCTTTTCATTCCTCATCTCTTTATAATTTGGCTGTGTTTGTGCATATGGCAATAGTTTTGGCAAGACTACTTTTAAGTGTTCTTGCACTTTCCAGCTCTGCTCTTACAGTATGTCTAAAACACATTGTTTGCAAACAAATCTTAAACTGATACTGTCAAGTGCAAAAGGTGTGCCATTGAAACCCAGTCAAACTGCTATTTCTGATCTTTCTTCCATTAAAACATAATGCATGCATTTTATTGTAGCTGGGTGTCAGTCTGGTCTTTTGCATTGGCATTAATTATTTTTACGGCTCTCTACCAAATGGTACAATTCTGACCAGTATGAGAGTGAGAATTTGACATTGTACAGGAAGTAATAATGCATTGTAATAATTCAATTAAAATAATTATTTTGCATTTAGTTTATGAATACATTGTTACTGTTTTTATGTATTTAAGAGATTGTATTGGCCCACAAGTTTGAAAATAAACATATCCATTGATATACGTTTTTGTGAATCTCAAAACAAGGTGGTATCTTGACAAAAACTTACCATTTGAAAGAGTTAAAATCTTTTTAAAAAATTAAATAATGATCGATGCGTATGAATTGGACTGATGGTGGCTTAAAAACAAATCTGGAAACATTCAGATAACAATGTCTGATGTTTTTTATATCTTTGTTTTGCTTAGCAGGATGAATGTGAATATTTGGTACTACAGAGAGGATAATAACGCATAAAAATAAGAGCTCCTTCTAATCATGGGCATCCTGACTGTAATAATCTGAAACAATAAAATGTTTTGCACAGCCTATATTGAAAATAATTTATTTTCCTGTTTTTACCCCATCTGAATACATGGTGATATCATGACAAAAATCTGACATACAAAGAGTTAAAATCTTTTAATCAGTTGTAGGCGAAAATATAGTTCAAGGTAGGAGAAGACATTCATTTTCATAGCTTGCTTTAAAAAAAAGCACATTTTCTGTGCTTACGAGGGTAAGAGTAACTAATATCAGACCTTAAAGATCAAAGGTATAAAGCATAGCAACGTCTAAATCTTTGCTTCAAGTCATAAAAACCTTTACTTTGTGTCAAAATGAGATTTATCTCACTGCCCTCGTCGCTGGTGGACTGCGGGTTAAACAGTAGCGTTCTCATTTTGGACCAATCATGTTGCACGTACAGGAGGTTTACGCACGTACTATATGACGTAATACGTCAGGGCTGTGAGTTGGATATTACGGAAGTGAAATGACTAGCTCAACGTTACTCAAAAACAATCGCGAGGAGCAGATGAAAACGACACATTTTGGTACAAGGTACACTTTTGGGCTATTGCTGTCGTCGAATAATGTCAGGTACGGTTAGTCTGTGTTATGTGTCCTTCTTATTAACATTGGTCTCATCACTAGGCTTCAGGATATTATCGAATTTACCATGACAACACTTAGGTTGTGACTCGAGTCCCAAATACAACTTGTTCGGACTCAGTATTGGTGTTAAAGGTATATGTTACTCTATTTTATGTTCGTCCATTTATCAAAGTTATAATATGTGAGCGTTGCTGTGGCAGTTTGATATATTACACGTCTTTGGCTGTATGACCCACTCGCTAAATAAAAACTGAACAATCAGCAAAATTGAGAGCTACCTGCGCTTTGCCGAGAGCAGAGGTGACGGGTTTGTCACAGGAAGAGGACACATTTCAACCACGCTGACATGAAGCAGCCAAATATCACGGGAATTATTGTCACTGTTGTCAAAGATGTAATGGGTGGATTGTGGCAGAATGTAATGTGCTTTTAGACCGACCTGTTTCCATTGTTTAGTTTTTATTATTATTATTATTGTTGGCGAATATCTGGCTTCACAGGAACTATTCTCTGATCTGCTCATAACAAGCAAGCAAGACGACGGGGTAAGATTACTTATCCTAACTTCTACACTGATTTAGAATTCCTTTTCGACCTGTATCCTAATCAATTCACTAAGAGATGAGATATCCAGTGTTCAAACTGATAAACTTAATTTTTTTTTGGTTTCGTTGCTTTTTCTGTTTGCCAAAACAGGTATTTATTCATTTTTAGTTTGAGGCCCACAACACGTTCCTAAAAGCTTATAAAAGACAGAGGGGCATCAAATGATTACGAAAGGGGAGAAGTGTTTGAATCACCTTTTGGGACGAGTCCGCAGGGGGACAGATGAGAGTGTCATTATAAAAGTAGCATACCTGAGAGGCTTAGTCATTCACAAGCGAGGATCGGCCAAGGAGCATTCCTTTTGTGAATGTCTAAAATTCACATTTTTATATTATTTTAGAAGTTTAGGGATTTCATATCCGACAGTCTATAAATTCTACTAATCTCTGCACATAAGGTAAAAAAGATAAAATCAATATTGATTACCCATGACCTCTGATCCCTCAGGCATCACAGCATGAAACACTGACATCATTCTGTGAAGGACATTACTATGTCTGCTGAGGAACACGTCAGAAAACAATTATCCATTAACACAGTCTGAGGCTATGTCTACAAAGTAACTTTAAACTCTACCATCCAAAGTAAAAGCAATTTATTAACAAGACCTAAAATGCTGTCGGCTGTTTGCCTGAGCTTATTTGAGATGGACTGATGCAAAGTTGAGAAAATCTGACAAGTACACATTTCAGATTGTTTTCTAAAACCATGCGTGTCATGGCCTCTGGTCTAAAGGTGCATTCACACTGGATGCTACCTGTACTACCTCGGCGATCAGTCTCCATTCAAAGTCAATGTACAGCCGCGATGGGGCGGGGCTAGCCCTCCCGCGATGCGACAGCCTGCGACAAGACGACCACTTCACTCGTCGCGCGATGTCAAAGTTATAAAAAGTTGATCTATTCAAGCAATGTCGTGTGTGGCTGTGTGGCATCAGCCAATCAGCGGTCTGTGTACGTGTGACGGTGCAGTTATTCATCTGGACTACAGGGCGGATGACTTCCTGCTAGGCGGAGCTAATGTCAGTGAAGACATTTGCAGACGGACCGCGGTAAACTCACAGATAATGCTGCTGCATCATCAGCTGCAGAGTTTTGTGTCTGATAAGTAAGTGAAAAGGATACAGCTGGAATAATGTCCGCTTATACATCCTATTATGTGATATATGAAATGATCGCGGTAAAACTCGGCCGGGACGTGACGTCACCGACCGACGTCAGACGCCAACGGCGACCAAACAGGTATTTATAGACGCGCGACACTACATCTGTGGGCGATGCGACTTTGGTAGCTGGGTCGCTTGCGGTGTGAACGCATCTTTAAGAGGAAAAGGACCTTTCAGATCATTATCAGTGGAGGGTCAAAAGCCATCACCTGTGATGTATGAGGTGTGTTTTCAAGGGCGTCGCTTCTCATTTCAGCCTGGCATTGTAAAGGTGAGTTCACACCAAATGCGACTTTGCGACAAGACTGTGTCGCAAACCCAAGACCTGTCATCTGTAACTCATTTTGTCGCTGTTGCTGATCATCAGTGACGTCATGCCCACTCAAGTTTCATCCTGCGATCAAATCATATCATATTATAGGATGTATTGGCTGACATTATTCCAACTGTATCCTTTTCACTCACCTACGACCCACAAAACACTGCAGCCGACCCTGCAGCAGCATCATCTGTGAGTCTCCTGCGGGTCGTCTAGGCAGAATTAATGTTCCCCACATGGACATAGATTGTCATTCTGTGAACCGGAATACAAGCAGTCTGTCACAGGTGTGATTACGCACCCACACAGCGCTGGTTGGCTCTTGCGGCACGACATCGTCTGTAGAGTTTAAAATTTTCAACTTTGTCGACTAAGCGCTGAGATCTGCTCCATGTCCAAAGCGACCCCATCTATAGCAACAGGGGCGCTGCCCCCTTGTCTCCAAAGATGTAACCAAGTCACCCAGAATGTGTCCATCGCATCCGTTTTGACCTGGCTCAGAACAGTCTGGTAATTCTGCTGGAGGCTTCACCTGTCAGAGATGCCTCGTAGTTTCTGTCTTTGGCCCTTCTCTTGTGCTTTCAACTTTTGTAATTATTGCAATCAGCCTATCGTTGTCGAGGCTGTAGGTTTGTGCTCATATGCTTTTCCATTATCTACAGCAGTGTCACTGATCCCATTACCAGTCTCATTTTCAAAATGAGGTCACCGTCTTTCAAAACAGCAGTGAAATACGAGATCATGTCCTTTTAAGCTTTTTAAATATGTGAGGAATATTGACGTTCTGTTTTCTGAATTCTGTAGTAGTGATATTTTGAACTATGCCAGGTTTTCTTATTAGTGGGAAAAGGTTGCGGATTGGTGTGTTGTGGTAATAATAGAAATCTGAAAAAGGAGAGAAACGTGTGCTCATTTAGAAAATAAAAAGAATTGTGAAGCTCTGGAGAACTTTTTTGACTAGTTTGTTAAAATTTGGGTACATTTATGAATAATTATTCATTTATCTTTCAAAACTTATTGGCTTGGCTACCAAAATGTCAATCTCCTGTTTCTTTCCAAAAAAAGCCTTATTTAAATATTTTTGAATTCCTAAAAGGTAACCCCTAAAAGCAAAAAAAATGTAAGAATCCACCTCAGAAGTACACTCTTACTGTGGTGGATAGTGACCAAATCCATGTACTAAAATTACTGTACTTGAGTAGGTTTTTGCGTCCTCGTACTTTTTGACAACTTTTTTTTTTTAAATACCTTTTTCTCTTACTGTACTTAGTTACGTGTTCCTTAGAGTTTTATATCACAACACTTGTTACTAAAAAAATAGCTTCCAATTGAAATGATACTTATTTTTTACTCCTGCATACCTTTTTGATCAGAAGCAGGATGTTCCTAAGGGGCTGTGCAATTATTCTATAAATAAGTTTTAAATTATTCAATATTTATTGGCTATGATTATATCTTTGTGTTTGACATACTGAAACAGAAGCTGTTTAACTCATCACAATCCAGCTGCTGAACCTTTGGCACAACACAACAACATAAACTTAAAGCTCTTGTTACCTTCGCCAAGGAGGTTATGTTTTCGGGAGAGTTTGTCTGTCTGTCTGTCTGTCTGTCTGTGAACAAAATAACTCAAAAAGTAATGGATGGATTTTGATGAAATTTTCAGGAAGTGTTCAGCATGGGAAAAGGAAGAACTGATTCAATTTTGGTGTTGATCGGGATCAGCTTCTGGCCGCCATGACGAAAAATGTGATTTTGTGAATAACTACTGAACTGAAATAGATATCATTGAATCCATGGTATGATTTCATGGACAAGGAATCTAAATATTTTGATGACATAAAGGTAGGACTAATATTTACGGTGAAAATCACAATATGGGTGAGGACTGTGGCGCTGCCGGAGGTCTGCTTTAGTTTAGTTAACACTTTCATCAACACATTTTTTACTTTTACTACAGTAGATCTGGAGTGCTTCTTACCCAAACTCGAGTTAAAATTCATCTTTACTTGCTCTGCTAATATGTCATAGTTCAGGTCCACAGTTTCTGGGGGTCACAATTAGACTTAAAATCAGTTTTTGATTCAAACCTACTCATGGTTCACTAAACTTACTGTGTTTGGTTTGTAATGTTGAATTAGATAATTTCAGTGACTCAGATTCACTAAGGACAACCTTCAACAAAACAGAAAAGTATATTTACAACATTGAAAAATGTTTATCAAAGCTGGAAAGATGTAGATAACGCACGAGAAGCAAACAGTGTGCGCAGAGTCACGAGAGAGGCTACAGGACAGAAAACAGCTGCTTAGATTTCTGCTGACAGTCAACTTAATATGACAGAAACTAGTTTTACAATTGATGTTAAAAATGATTCAAGGATGCTTTGAATCAGCATGGGACATTCATAACTGTGAGCATTGTTTAAGTGTTAAAAAAAAAGAAATAATAATAATAGTACTTTTTTGCAGGGTATTAAAGAGGTTTAGAAGGTCCCATACTCTGGTTTGTTGAACCTTTAAAATCCAGTCTTGGGTATCTATTGAGCAAAGATTTGATTTAAGTTGAATAAAAAATGATAAATATCCACCAAGTAGATACGTGAATGTTTAGATGATGTTGTGTCCCCCTGCACTGCAAGACAAACACCGGGCTACGCCTTGGCTGAACTCCAGCCAACCTCAGATTCAGCCATGTGACCCCAGATTCAACTCAGAATTGCCTAGAATTTGCACTGCGTCTACCTGACTTTACTAACCACTGTTCCTGCTAACCTGATTATAGCAATTCCTTTCTAAGGATCTTTTTACATTTTGGTTCTCATTTTGGATTATCAGGTCCTGGGGTACATAGGGGCATATCAGAATAAAACTTTGTTGAATTCAGCAGATACCTGAATTATCAGACAGGAAAAAATGTGTGCCTGGCAGTGTCCTGGTAGTCCACCATGGGTGTTAATTTAACACTGTTCAATTAATAGCTGGGTTGTGTCATTTTTGTTAACTGTTCTTAGGTGTGTCGCAGTAATAATTTTCCCTTTCTCTCTCTCTCTCCATACATGTGTATATATATACACACATATATTAAATTCATGTATATGTATAGCACAGGTTAAAAATATTGCAATGCCATTTTTTGTCGATATTCTTCTGCCCTCATGCATACTCCACCACAATGCTAGAGTATGGTTCAGTATATGGTTCACATGGTATTGGAGAGGCTTGTCTCTGTACCAGCAGAACAGTGCCTAGAGAATAGCAATCACCCGCTAAAGCCACTTTGCAATGTTCAGACTGTGATATAACCGCAGTGATAAGTGAATGTCCTGCAGCCTCAGCTCTCTCTGTTCTGGTGTCCAGCTGGTGAGATGTTGTGAATTTAATGAGCGTCCTCTGAATGCAGCACACGAATGATAAGCCACTCCCAACAGTACTGTTAACAAGACTTTCCTCTCTGTTTGTCTGTCTGTCTGTTCCCATCCCTTGTCCAGGTTACTCTTCAGATGAGGAGGGCAAGCCCAACTGAGCCTGTTTTACTCCCTCCGTTGCCATGGCAGCACCCTATTTCCCCACATTTCTGCTCCTCATTTTTCTGTCATCCTTCTCCCTTTTACTTTTGAGTCTGCTGCCCCTGGTTTCCCCCTCTCTTCCCTCCTCATCCTTTTCTTCTTCCTCATCTTGGCCGTCACCGTCCTGCGGTCTGGCTCAGGCCTGGGCGGTCCGTCTCCACACTGGCCATGACCATGAAAGAGAGGATGCTGAACAGAAGTCTCAACATTTGGATTTCATAGCCAACAGGGTACTTTATTTTTATTTCATTTTCTGCTGCTTCAGTTTTCTTCATTCAGGTAACAGCATCTTTAAATTCACAGGCCCTCCATTTTTCTATCTTGAAACGAACTTCAGCCTTGACGGCAAAGTCTCTGAGAATGCTGCAGGGTTGACGATCACTCGTTTTGTTCATCTTTTCTTTCTGATACTGATTCTGATACCCCAAATTATACTTTAAAAATTGTGCCAGTTCCTTGACATTTCATGATCTTTAGGGGAATGAGGCACTGAAATCAGTGTTGTGATCCAGTTCAGCATGTATCAGACATGTTCGTACTGGTAGTACTGGTAGTACTTTTCAGTAACCATTCAGAGAACACAGACGTCGAGACTACACTTAAGGACTATGCAATAAAACAAGTTCAGAATTAATTTACAATTTTAGTAGGGCTGGGACGATATGCCTTTCTCCAGATGCAATTTTTTAGGCGATTCTGCAATCTTTAGTTACCTTTTTAACACCAGTGCAAAAGATGAACAATGCCTACAGACTATATCAGGAAGAATACACATCACATGTGAGTCTGTTTTTAGAATTTATTCAGCAATATGTTTTAACCAGCTGTTTACACTCTCTCTTCAAAAGCCTGTACTGCATTTAAAAGTGGCTTATTAACACAGACTAAAATAAAGCATTTAAATTTGGAAAAAAAGAAAGATTTTTGAACAAAATTTGATTTAAAATAGTCAAACAAAATGCCAATACCAATGTGAATAGATTTTTTCTCCCACCCCTAAATTTTAGCTTCTCACAGTCATGCAATCAGATGTTAACTGTTGCTGCTGGAAGAGCTTTAAAGATTACAAAAGGGAAGGGTTACATGACACTTAGCCGCACTTAATCACGGTGTAGGGATAATGTATCTTGTTTGGGAGCAAGTTACAGAATAACGAGGGGGGGGTTGGTGGTATAGGGTTTGTCACTAGCTTAGGTTTGGTGCGGCTGGGGGGGTCGGGCTCCGCTGGCTATGACCCTGTGGGGGGATGGGTGGTGCCAGCGGCTTCCGAGGTGCAGCTGGGCTCCGGTGGCTGCGGGTGGGGGCCTGACGCGGGCCCTGGGTGGCGGGTGGGCCTCACTGGGACATGTGTCCCTTGGTGGGCTGTGTTGCGGGATCCTTCGGCCTGATGCTCACTGGGGGCCTCGGCATGGGGGGCTGCCTGTATGTTGCTGTCCTGTGCGGGTGGCCATGGGGCCTCTTCAAAGCATTAGACAATCACCTCAGCCTGAACAGCTGATACAATGCAGGATGGATCCATGTTTTCATGTTGTTCAGGCCAAACTCTGAATTTATGTTGTTTAGGCTGAACTCCAGTTCATGTATTATTTTAAGAAGCTTCAGTATATTCTATTATCACAGCTCGAAGCATTTCTGTCTTTTAAAAAGTACTGTTTAATTTTGTATATGTACTTTTTGCTCTAGGTTGCGAAGCAGGCTGGCCTGCAGAACCAGGGCCAGATTGGACAGCTTGAAGGCCACTATCTGCTGTGTTCTATTAGACCTCAGACTGGATTCATGGTTGATCTTGGAAGTAAAAGTGTCCAGCCTGAAGATGTCCTTGCAGCTCACCCTCATGTCCTGTGGTACTCCAAGGAGAGAGTCCTCAGCCGCTCAAAGAGGTCTATGACCTTCAATGATCCTCAGTATCCTGAACAGTGGCACCTGGTGAGAATCAAGCCTTTTTTAATATCTCCATGATTACTGGTCCAGTTGCTAGCACTCTTGTAAGTAGCATTTTTTTTATTATCAAAAAGTTTCTTAAAAACATTGTATGTAAACTAGAAACGAACTCAGAGCACAGACCTTTGCTAAGCAGCTCAGTTACTGCAGTGGCTTTTTTACAACCCCTATAAAAGGTACAATTCTGGATCACCATGCGCTCCGATTGAACGGCTGAGTCTCTGCTCATGTCCGTCCATGTGGAGAACTCCTCCCCTGGCATTACAAGGGAAGCTGGGAGATGGTAGTGACATAGGCTTAAAAAAGGTTGGCGTCAGTCTTCAAATGAACTACATTTCCATAAAGATGTAAAGGGGCAAAACCCTCAGAGCAGCCAAGGAGAACTGAGTGGGATCTGCCATTATAAACTTCAGTGTTTTTTATGATGTCAATCTGGATGGGATCCAGATAAAAATAACCTTGATGATAAGGTTATATTATATAATTTATTCTGTAAATTTTTAAGCAGATCCATCAGCTAGGGCTGGGAAATATGACCTAAAAATAAAATCCCTGATTTTTTTCCCCCACATATACTCGATTTACGATTTTAATTCTTTTTTTTTCCTCTCAATGCAAAAAACTCTCAGTGACACAAAAATGACATGAATCAAGTTCTACCTTTTATGTTGTCAAAATATATTCCTAAATTAATCAGAGTTGCCTCTTAAAATTAAAGCGTGTGTCATAAAATGTTGATTATGTAGTTCTAGCGCATGCATACATAATAAACACTGAAAGCTGAGGGATTTTCACAGCTTGTTAACATGTTTCTCTCAGATCAATATTTGATATTATTAAAAAATAATGATAAATACAAGCCTATAAAAGTGCTTGTACAAAACCTGACAGGGCCACCATCATGAAAACTGTAAAGCTTTAGTATTTATGTTTTTTCAAACTTTGCAACTCCTTACAATTTAAGTAAGTGAATGAAAAAAATCCAGATTTTTAGTATTTTAAATCTTCTGCAGGAAATAATGTGAATTAATTGATATGTTGCCCAGCCCTACCATCAACTGATGTCGGAGATGGGTTTTTTTGAAAATACGACCCAATGTTAAGATATGGGATTTTCATTAAAAAAAAATGGTATCCAGATAAATATACAGCTCATAACCAAAATGTAATGGCTTCTTTCTTGGATCAAACTACACCTCTGGTAAAAGTTTCATGTAAATCCATCCAGTAGTTTTTGCGAAATCTTGCCAACAGACAAACAGACAGACGCTGGCGAATACATAACCTTATTGGTGGAGGTAATTACTCTATCAGGGAGCTCATAATTAGTACAACAACTTAAAATGAGGAAAAGAAGTTGCCATGCTCTCTTCCACTACTTAGACTTTCTGACTGAGGATTCTTACTTGGAAAAACCCACAAGGTTTACTTAAAATACAGCAAAACTGCTGTTTTGATCTGATGAATGAATTTCCCATTATTATGAAAAGAAAAATAGTTAAAAGTTTCTGGCATTCTCAGCGAGCAATCTTAGATCACTTGCAGTGGAAAACAGGAAAATAAATCATTTTTAATTAGGTATTTCTTAATAGAGGTGTTACTAACTTAGGATACACTGAATCTCACTGATAGGTCATAATTTGCCTGAAGTTGACTAATATTTGACCAAAGATACTTTTTTCCCCTCTTTTAACATGTTGTCCATCCAATAAATCTGACACAGCCAATGTGCTTTAAATGTTTCAACGTGGGTCAGCTTGATCTCAGGCTGTAGCCATTCAAGTTTCAACCACTAAGCTTAGATCTGAGTTTGTGCCATTATCCAGTATTGGCCCTTTTCCACTAGCCCTACTCTACTCGCCTTGTGCTGCTTTTCCATTGGCCCCAGTCGCCTGCCCAACGGCGTGCAGTGTCGCTTTAAACAGCTGAGCGGCACTGCGAAGACGTCATTTTGAGCACGACGCAGTAATCTGTGGCTTTTTGTCACAAACCGAGTAAAAAAGGAAAGCATAAGAAGGCAGCAGGTGGCAAGAAGAAATACCCCTTGAGAAGCACGAAAGAGTTTTGGAAGCTATACAACAGAATGAAGCCGAGGACGAGAGCAATCGAGCTGCAAAGAAAAAGACGTATGAGGGTAAGCTAACGGTAGCTACCGCTAGCATGGTAGGTCGTTGCGCTCATGACTCATCGCTGACGACATTGTCTGACCAATCAGTAGCTGGCAGTCGGTGACGTCATCTTTTAGTATCGACTCAGCTCGCTTGGAACCAGAGCGGAGTAGGTACTAAAAATAGCTTGTTTTAGGAGGTACCAGGCTAGTGGAAACACGCTGCAAATCGAGTAGGGCCGAGTTGGTAGGGGGCTTTAACGGAGTCGCAAAAGAGCTCCCTCAGAAAATTAGTTACAGTTGCAAGCAAAATCCAAAGCATTCCTCTGAACAGCCTACATGATATCGATTCACCTCGGGCCCTGGACAAAGCTGAAAAAATACTTTCAGACTCAAAACATCCCTTGTTCAGAGAGTTTGAGCTACGCCCCTCAGGTCGAAGATACTGGTGCCCAGCCCTCACCAAAAACAGGTCCAGGCAGTCATTTGTACCACAGGTTATTTTACAATTAAATAAACTGAAATAATTTGTAACAGCTTTTATTTTAGACTCTGGTTCAGCTGATCTGGCCATAGACATCAAGTATTAGACTATTTGTTGAAGTACTTTTTCTTTTTAAATGGACAATGTACAGTGAGCAATATTTTTATTTTTATATTGTCTGTATTGTCTTTCAGAGTTGTTCTGTTTTTTAGTGGGACAGTGTATGTGACTGTGTATGGCTGTTGTGTTTTTGTGTGTTTTTTCACTCTACTGCAAATGAATTTCCTCACGGGGACAATAAATTCAACCTACCGACCTACCTACCTAGAGTAGGGCCAAGGCTTGCTAGTGGAAAAGGGCCATATGTTTTCCTTCGTCACATCAGATATGGGGGAGTTTGGTAGCTGTTATACTTTTATTATTACTACCACTGCAGCTTAAACTACTACAGCAGTGACGAGTGTGATGTTAACTTGTCACCCTGTTTGTGCTGGGTGTTGGGGGCCAATTGGAAGCGAGAATGGACTGCCTTTTTCAGGCAAGCTTGGCACTACTATTTTTGCCAAAATATTGATTGACTGCTCACATATATTCAAACAGCTATACTGAGTATGGAATGCATAGTTATGTGGGAAAAAGCAAAGGTGTAAAAACAACCTCCGATTCTCTTTACATTGCTTGACATTGCATTGTATTAAGAACCAGCCTTAACGTTTCATTGATTTTCCTCTTTTGTTTCATCATTGCAGCACAATGATGTCAATAAGGGTCTGGACATTAATGTAACCGGCGTGTGGGAGAGAAACATCACAGGGCAAGGAGTCACCGTGGTGGTGGTAGATGATGGAGTGGAGCACACTCACCAGGACATACAGCCCAACTATGTAGGTCAAAGCCGAGTGTGTCTCAATGATCATTTTCAAATCAAAATTACATGTTCACCCTAGAGCCTTTAAACTATTCTGGCGATGTTTCTTGCTGTTTATTTTACTTAAGGAATGTTTTGAATCCCTTCAGAGTCCAGAGGGCAGTTATGACCTGAACTCCAATGACCCAGATCCCATGCCTCACCCAGATGTCCACAGTGACAACCACCACGGGACGCGATGTGCTGGAGAAATCGCAGCTGTTCCCAACAACAGCTACTGTGCTGTTGGAGTGGCCTATGGCAGCAAGGTGGCAGGTGAACAATAGAAATATTCCTTCAGATTCTGTGGAATGTAGCTTTTTTTTAGAACAATCAGAATTTGAGTAAATCTGATGCAGTGAAACATCTTGTGCTTGTTGTGTTCTGTTCAGGTATTAGAGTCCTAGATGGTCCTCTGACTGACAGCCTGGAAGCCGTGGCTTTTAACAAGCACTACCAAGTCAATGATATCTACAGCTGCAGGTGAAACATGTCCTAACACTTATCGAAATGTTCTTTGGGTGTTTTACAATAAGAGAGTTATTATTCCTAATGAAAACTAGCAAATTAATTAGAGGTAATGCCCCAAAATATCATTTTGTATATCATTATGTAAAAGGAGAAGTGTGAATCATGAAAACCGTTGCCACCCACGACTAAATTTATAGCATAAGCTAATTTGCAATGGCTGTTCATAGCTGGGCCTTTACAACACATTAAACTCAACAACACATGTACATGAATGCAAAACAAAAACAAGATCAGCAATAAATAGACGGATCAACACAAATTTACTTAATCATATATAGCACATTATAAGAGAGCAAGAGCAGGATTGTGCTAGACTGAAAAGTGGTTTAATTTTAGAACAACTACAGTGTTGATCCAGTTTACCATGTGTGACTGGACCCAAACATAAACTGAAATAATAATAAGGCTTTACTGAAGAATGATAAATAGCTGAAGCTGGCCTGTGAGTTTACAAATCACAAAAGAACTCTGAATTCTATACAAAAGATCTTTACTTTTTGTCCCTGATACAAGCAAAAACAGTAATACACGGCTTCTCCTTACAGTATATCTTAGACACAGTTTCCATTTGAGATAAGTTTATGGACTGTAGAAATTAATACTTTTGACCATTGTCTATTTTCTGTGTTATGGAATGTAAAAGCTAAGTTGCTACATATTTTTCTTTCTGGTGCACCTGTTGTGAAAATTAGCCCCAATGCTGATACTGATGTGGAAAATAAATCTTTTGCCAATATCTATGTGAATATCAGTGTTTTGTAAATGACTGCCATTCTCATACAAGGCTAATGTTTTCTTTCATTTTTTATCTCAAAAACAGTTTACAATAGTTTCAACATAACTTTTTTATTGCCCCAACATTTTTTTTCTGACTCAGCAGTTGACTTCTCATGATGTCTGCATAAACTGACTCTAAAAATCTAAAAATGATATCTGTTCACCCCACATGAATTTGCGATAACTGATGTTATTGTCAATGTGATCTGTGATTTTATTAAACTAATGTTGATTTGCACCCTTAATATTTCTGTGAACTATTTAAAATATGAAGATTAAAGAAATACAAGTTTTGATTTAACTTTTATAAACTAAGAATTTTTACTAAACAATGCTGAATTTACAAACCACCTTTAAAAACTGCTTTAAAGTTGGTAGATAACCCTTGGATTTTTGTTAGCCAACTCAAGTTCTAACCAACAACAAAATTCATAGTCAAAATAAAGAAATACTTAAAACTATCATAACTGTAGTCTATAATAGAATCAAAAAATATAACAGATGTAGACATGTCTGTGTTTTGATTCAATGAATCATTTTCAAAATGTAGTTGATTCAATGTCATTCTGAGCATCTTTGTGAAAGTCTTGCCTGCGTAATGAATTTTTCTTCTGTTTGTAAAGTTGGGGTCCAGATGACGATGGACACACAGTGGATGGACCACATCCCTTGGGCAAGGTAAAATAAAAGCACTGATTTGTCCTGCAGAGGGCAGCACATGTCAGCAGATAATTTACAGACATGCCATTTTAAATTCAGTACCAGTGTCTGTACAAGGAAAACTTTCTTTAAATTGGCTTAAGTACAAAAAAACTTCTGTCCATGATGTTATGCATTTTCTCCCTACAGGCAGCGCTGCAGCATGGAGTGATTGCAGGCAGGAAAGGCTTTGGAAGTATCTTTGTGGTTGCCAGTGGCAATGGGGGCCAATACAATGACAACTGCAATTATGATGGCTATGCCAACTCCATCTACACCATTACAGTGGGTAAGATTCAAAGCTGATTCTTCATTACAAAACTTCAGGTCATTCCGGCCCTGGTATTTGCTGGAGTATTCTCAACAGGCATGTCACAGTAATATTATTATTTTGGACAGGCTCTCACATCTATATAAATACTGACACGCATAGCACCGGCGATACTACTTTTAAACAGCTTTTCTCCTCCAACAGGCTACAATCTTGCAATTACAGAAAAAGTTCAAGACACTTTGGAGCAGTGGCTTGATTGAAAATATGTCACAGTTAAAGAAAACAAGTGATCAGCAGACAACAGCAAATCTTATGAGCTGTGGATCTGTATTTTTAACTATCACCATGGACTTGGAGCACAACCATTCTACGATAGTAGCTATTTGAAGTACAGTTTTACACATGGTGTATCACAAAGAACTAAAAGAGCTATTCAGATCTGAATAGCTGTACAAAGAAACTGTACAAAGTGGGCTATACTAAACACAGATGAAGTCCTCATGCAGAAGGACAGCAGCGCTGAACTGACCACTCACCACATAGTTGACCTGTCAACCAATCAAAGCAGACTGGGCACATGTGGGGAAAGAGTGTCTTAGGCAGAGAGAAAGTGTACAGCACAATCATATAATATGAAAACTATAAAGTCTATTCATTACCATTTAATAGTCATTTTTAAGCAACAATCCAATGTAGAGTTAAATCAAGAAGATAGAAGCGTGTACTCAGGGTATATTTGTGTGATCAGTTAGCTGTTTCCTCCTTGAGCTTACAGATAGGATTAAGATTTATAAGGAAGCATCTTGTGACTGTCCTGCTGTTCAAATACCTTCACATCTAGCTGTCCAAAAATAAAAGAAGATAAAATACATCAGGCCAAAATTTCAAGTCTGAGGTTTCTAAATGGTGGTTTACAAATCAGTGGCGAATGTTATAGTGCTTCTATTTACCACTGAATCGGACTCTGTGATGTGGGCATGTAGGATATTAAGTATATCAGTAACTGTTCTCACTGTGTGTGTTGCAGGAGCTGTTGATGAGAACGGCAGGATGCCTTTTTACGCTGAGGAATGTGCATCCATGCTGGCTGTCACTTTCAGCAGTGGAGGGAACAGGCTGAGGAGCATTGTATGTCTGGCTGAAACACAAACATATATGAAAACACAAGCAAACACTTTTGTACACTGGGGATGATTGTTTAAGCCAATGAAAAACAGTAGTAAAACACTTCATGACAAGCTTCAATTCTTTTAAGTCAGAAGTCCCCAACCAGTAGGGGAGTAGGGGAGGAAGGAGGGGAAGACACTCTGCAAACTGGCCACAGGCTGGACTCGAACCCGGGCCAGCAGAAGTATATATATGGGACATGCCTGGTTGCTAACCACTCTGCCAAACCAGGGGTGTTTTATTTTGAAAGGATGGGTTGATCCTACTGTATCTGTCTTTGCAGCTTGACAGCACTGTCGTCCACACTGTTGTTGAGTGAAAGAGTTAAACCTGAGATAAACTTCGTTTTTCATTGTGCTCATAAACTCTTCTACCTGTGCTATAGACATTGTCTATTTAGCCCCGTTCAAGTTGATGTTTCAAGCCATAATATCAGAACATCTCTTAGACAGAATGAGATGATCCCTCATTTGCTCAGTCTTCAGAAATAGTGTCAGTGGCATAATGTATGAGAAGGAGGTGCATGGACTCAGCAGGAAACAGAAGTACTGTGAGTGAGTGTTTCTGCCTTGGAGTGTATTTGGGGGGCATAAGCCAGGCCATGCACATCCTGCCTTGTTGTGGTGTTTTCGTACATAGGCGCTGTAAAAAGGGCCTTTGACTCTGTTTGACTTGTGTAGCTGAAAGTCTCAAGAGAGCGCTCAACTTCCTGATATGGAGGGATTGTATTCAGGGTTATAAACTAATAAAACACCTATTAGTAATTTTAGTAATGGGAACGTCTGATCTGCTCAGACTGATGACTAGGACATGAAGGTTACACTGTCAGCACTGTATGAACACTGTTGTTACAGCATTTCCGCCTAGCTCAGAAGATGCAGCGGTTTAATTAGTGTCCGTGTCAACTTGTGACTTTCAGCCAACTACATCCTTAAATGTCATTGTTAAGCAGCCGATCCCCCATAAATGCCTCTTTATGGAGGTTTAGAGACAAGTCAATGGTTTCCTCTGATCCTGTGTAATGATGAGATACACCATGCACAAAGTTGTTGTCTCCACTACCCTGATGAGGCAGGTTTCATGTCCATAATGATTTGCACAAAACCAGGCAATGATACAAAAAGCTTGGGGAACACTGCTTTAGGCAAAATGCTTAAAATTGAGAACTATAGAGCCTTTAGTTTTCTTCAAGGTTTGTCCTACCAGTGGAAAAAATGCCTCTGTGCGATCGTAGGTGTTAGTTTGTTTAAATTTTAGGAAAATTTTAAAAGTTAATATTCTTTGAATTGAAAACAACATCAAACAAAGTGATCTGCACAACTGAAGTATTGAGTTGTATGTGGTACTCTCTGTGAAAGAGGCAAAAAAAATAAATGTAGTTTTGCTTAAATTTGGTGTAAACTTAATTGAAAGACAGAACCTGTCTAATCTCAGGGTTGTAGCAGATGTTTTTTTAGCTTTTGAGGAGGAACCACAAAACAGGAGCAACATAAAATGAGGCCAAAAGAGGCCACCAACATCTGTTTGCTGCTGTTTATTCCTGTCACGATGGCAACACAGTTGTGAGGGCTGAAGGGGATGTAATCATTTGTTAGCAAAAGCATTCACCCAGATTGAACTTGTTTGGACTCTCAAGTCTGATTCCCGATTGACCACATTATACATACAAGCCAAGGCCTCACCACACACTGCCTATTAGAGCATTATTCTGAAGAAACCATTTAGATCCTTCCAGAAACAGTTGTCTGCACAAATGCACTGAAATCCACAGCAGGAAATTCAGTGATTATTTATAGAATAAGGAATAGGAAATTTGGTGTCTGCTTCTGCATTCCAATGAAATGTTCCCGTAAAGCCTTTCTGTGGACCATGTCTTTTTCCTACTGTTTTGCATCATATCAAACTGGTATTTGCATTATTTGATTCAAATGCCAATGAAAAAACAACTCAGATACAAATACTTTTAAAACTCAGTAAAATCATAATTTCCCTTTCTAATAGGCTATTTTGGCCTCAATAAGCACATTACTTTAAAGAATGTAATTGCTAAACATTTGACCAAGCATCTGTAAGAGTCATCAGTATTAACTGAACCAGCTTAAATTATGTTGTCTAATAGATGCATTTTATTTTCCAGCCAGCCTTAAAAGTATGTTTTTTTCTAGCAATGAATTAATGTAGATTATGTTAAATCCCACTTGTATTGATATGAAAGCAAAAACTGCCATCTTCATCAAATGTTTATCCTTTACATCATGTCCTGCCCTCTCGGGCGGGATAATTCCTGCAAGCATATAGCAGGATTCTTATTTTGATGCAGAGGCCACATTATGATACAGTCAAAACACAAGTTCTGACCCTGACCAAGCTTTTTACAGAATCTCAGATTTTGTTGGTACACACGACGATATGAAGGACAGGGTTAAAAAGATGTCCTGTTGTATGATATTGGGACAACCTTCTGTTGTCCCCTAGGCATGGGGTTGGTCACTGAGAGCAGCCACACTGCATGTAGGAATGTTGCAATATGTTTATACAACATTCAACAACACCGAGCTACATCAGACCAAAGTTTACCTAAGTTGGGTGTTATACTCAAGGGTTACATCTAAATTGGTCAGTGTAAAAAAACTGTCTACAATCAGTCAGGGGATCATCTGGACACCCCATACTCCACCAGTGTAATGTTTTCTCCACTTTAGGGGCTGTTTAGACAAGTCATATTCAATAAGTTTTCATTGCCTTTCGGCCTTGTGTTTACATGGGAACTCTATGTGGATTACCCAAATCCGGAAACTTTTGAAACCAGGCTCCAGAGTGGAGAGTTAGCAATACCCTCCTCCGTGCAGCGCAGTGTAAACCCAGATCAGAGCGTTTCAGGCTGAAATGCTGACGTCACCGCATTGGGCCATTTACGACTAACATTTGTGCTGCTTACTGTGCTCAGTTTATTATCCAGACAAAACTACCCAGACAGATTTGTTGTCCGAATTGATTTATTGTCAAGAAAAGGAACTCCAGCGTCTTTGTGCGTCCACTCACCATTGTTGTTTATGAAAAGGTTTTTTTCTTTGTACGTGTATTGTAGCAGCGCTGCCTCTCTGCAAACCTACACTGCCACCTACTGAACCGGCATGCATACTACAGCGGTTTCATCCTTCTCCAGCGTTTCTGTCTAAACGCGGATCGACTTTGAATACGCAAAGGAAAAATCTTTGTGTTCTAGGTCACAGAGTCACTGTGTAAACATAGCCTTAGATTAGTAGACCTGTGTTGAACACAACAGAATTGACTCCTGGAATGTACTTTTACCAAAGTATTGATAATTTCTCAATGATGGTCAAACTAGACTGATATATGTTGATGTCTGAATGGACCGTTAGTCCACCCGTTTCTCCACTTTTCCAGATCTTAAACAAATCATATGTAATACGCTCTTCATGTGCGAGAAGATCTCACTCCCCTCCAGGTTCCACACATACAGAGGAAAGGGACAAAACAGTCAAAATATGTTATAATTTTTCCACTTGCGTATTGCTTTATCTTTCCTGTTTTACATCTCTACCCCTCCTTTCGTGTTAAATAGGTTCTAACCCCCATTGCATAACTTTGTCCTCACCAAGCCTTGAAATCCCTGTCAAACAGTCCTTTATATGTACACACTCTGTTGAGCTTTGGCACATGCAGCAAATTTCTCATTTGGCCTTGACAGCCCAATGACACTGCCGTCACTGACTGCTGGTTAAACTACAGACGTACTTGATTAATTTATGTTTATCATAGACATTGAAGTTTTGTGTTAATCACTGGTGAATGTGTACATACATGTGAGTCACAGTGTCTGTCCTCCAGACAAATTTGTTGCATGTTGGAAATGTTTGTTGTAAATGTAAATCTCTGTGTTCATATTCTAACTATTTATCTCTTTTGTCTGTCTCTGCAGGTGACGTCAGACTGGTCCATGCAGGAAGGGACAGGCTGTACAGTAAAGCACTCAGGCACATCTGCTGCAGCCCCGCTGGCTGCTGGAATGGTGGCCCTCATGCTGCAGGTCCGGCCTTGTCTCAGCTGGAGGGACGTGCAGCACATCATTGCCTTTACTGCCACTCAGGTAATCATTAAGACATTTACTTCTGCATCATTCAGTACCCAAGATGAATACAACCCCAGTTCCAACGAAATTGAGATGTTTTGTAAATGTAAACATTTCAACAACATGTAAAAGACTACAAGACCATCTCTGACCATCTTGGTGTTCCTGTGACTGCAGTGGCTCATTTTATTCAGAAGCTCAAGGGTCACAGGACTGTAGTAGGGAATCAAGGAACTGCCTGAAAGGTTTTGTAACAAAATATGAGGTTAAGGGTACCATCTTTTTTGTCTGGGCCACTTACATTATTTTTTTAAGTCTGTTGATCCAGAGTCAAAAGGATTGTCTTATGTTCATCAGTTAATATTTAATATTTTTTACATTTCGGATGACTTTTTTCAGTTTCATGATATTTCAGTGACAACTGTGTGTTTATCTTTCTTAAACAGAAGGAGGGTACCAAGAATTTTGTTCTTGTAAACGTACGTGAACAGAATTGTTGGTACCTTTGTGTTCAAGAAAGAGAAAAATAAAAAGGGACATTTATTGTTGAATAAAATGTTTTTTTTCGATTCAAATCTGCTTTTATCACAAGACTGCAATCACAAGCAAGTCCATATTAGTACAGTGGAGGTTTGTGCTTTTGATGCATATATATTAGCCTTGCAGAGCAGACGTACCTGCCTGATTCTGAAATTATGCATCTCCGTCTTGCCAGCCTCCATTGTCCAACGGTTTCTCTCGGCTTAATGCTTAACAGCCCAATCAGGGAAGAGAGGCGGGAGCAGTGGGAGCTGCGGACGTGACGACAACAGGAAGTGACTTGACAGGAAGTGAAGTCACTTCCTGTTGTACAAATGTTGGCGGCTAATGTCGGTTAGCCTGTGGTCATCATGGTTACTCAGTTATACATGGCAAAATATGCTCTCCTCATAAGTTTACTTCGTAGGGACGAAGTTCATGTCACATTTAAGTGTTAAATGACACATCTGTGTGGTATAATTCAATGTGAAATGATAGTCCTAAGGTAGATAAGCTATTAGCTAACAGCGGCTAACAGCGGCTAACAGCTAACAAGGGCAAACAACAGTTAGCTGTTGTTAGCCATTAGCCACTATGGCTAACGGCCATTAACTGTTGTTTGCCCTTGTAGCAGTAGCGGCTAACAGTTTGCTGTTAGCCACTACGTTTAGCTGCTACATATGCTACGTCATAGTAGGGCAGCTTGATATGGACTGGTCTGTGATGAGTGTGATGAGCCAAACGATTGTCCATCACAAGCTGCTGTTGTATTTGAAGGTTCTGCCCCTGAAAACATTTTCGCAGGGCCTCTCCCCAGATGGATTAGTGAAATAATTCCAATATGAAACTGTCCATCTGGCATGTCAGGTTACATATATATATATATATATATATATATATATATATATATATATATATATATATATATATATATATATATATATATATATATATATATATATATATATATATATATATATATATATATATATATATAGTATCAGTGTTGATACAGGCGACCATGAGTTCAAAGGCTGATGGGACAAAAATCCAACATTGTACATCCCTAATTATTAAACATAAAACAATAACATAAAACCTTACAATAAACGTAACATTCCTGTGTTTTTTTCAACAGTGTGACAGCAGCGCAGACTGGAAGGAAAATGGTGCTGGATTCTCCCACAGCCATCAGCATGGCTTTGGTCTGCTTAATGCTTGGAGACTTGTCAATGCTGCAAAGGTACGATTCAGACAAATTTGGCCGCAGGCACTAGCTCCTGTCACACTAAATCCTCAACAATTAATCATATAGCTTAGAAAACCTAAGTTCTCCCTGAGTCCTGTTCTTCCCCTTTCTTTATTAGGTTTGGGAGTCTGTGCCGTTTCTTGTGTCCTATCAGAGTTCAGCAATAAAGGAGGATGCTTTTATCCCTACTTATCCTGACCAGCTGATCCGTACCTGGAAAGGTAACCCTCCCTTTCTCGCAGCTGCTTGTCCAGTTTACATTATGCACTACGTAGCGTCCTCCCTCCCTCCAGCTCAGCCTGCCTGCTCCTCAATCAGCCTTCCTTTCCATATTAGGAAATGTTCTCCTTTTTGTGAGGCCCTGCGTCAGCAAAGAAACACTGTGATATTTTTTCTTTTTTCTATATGGCTTCCATTTACTTTAACCGTTTTTTTCCTTTTTTTGAAATCCCTCTACATTTCACAGTTCATCTCACTTAATTATTTTCCTTTACACCACCGTGACTCTCTGACTGTCCACTGTCTTGGAAGTTGATCTGTTTTCTTTTTTTTCCACACAGTCTTCTACTTTGGCTCAGTGATCTCATAGACATTTCCTCCTCCTTGGATCTGTATCTGTTCCTTTTTTATGGCCTCTCCACTGTCAGAAGCACAGTCTCGGGACATTGTGTGTGGTCTTGAAATGATTTTATTAGAAAAAATTTAAAACTGTTTAGCTAAGAATTATGTGAAACTTTACTTTAGTTTTCTTCCTTTTTTTTGTTCTGTTCGTCCGTCTCAAAAGGCCTTTGCTTATTTACAATAATGTCTGTCTTTGAAAACTTGGGACTATAACTCAAGGGGGTCTTTTTTAAACATCCAAAGATAATAAAAAAGGCAAGCAAACACTGGCGAAGTTAGAAGAATTTGTTTTCTGGTGCAATTTATTGAAACATAGTTGCATAAAAGTGAAGAATCTTACATACACTATTTCCACAAAGGAAAAGCACATGGGAAATAAGTGCAGTTCCTCAATAAAGGTTAAAATGCAAAATCATCATATTTGAGAACTGTTACCCTCTTTAACCAAAACCCCTTATTAACTTTCACACCATTTTAGTCCCATTTTTATCTTTACTTCTTGCACAAATAAGGCATTTCATCTGAAAATATCAAACAAAAGATTTGTACATAACCATGTGACCACAAATCTGTGGAGATTGTTGTGTTTTTCAGCTTGGCATTTAAACACAAGACTGTTACCGCTTTCACACTAATATTAGCAGGTCAACGCAGGTTTTTGCAACCTGGGTTTTTTCAACATGGGTTAACCCGCTAACAATCAGCAAGTGACTCCTTATTCACTGCCAGCAGACCTGGATCTAATTGGCAACAGACGAGCTGCATGGCTTTTTGCTCTGGTGTATCAAGTTGATGTCATCCCGTTGATGACATCATCCACGCGCTGAGACACGTCAATGGAAGCCCTTGACATGTTGGTCAGCTGTCTTCCATACTTTGTTCTTTGTCCCTCTTTAAAAACGTACAAACTCACATCAGACTGAACGACATTGCAGTGCTGATGATGCAAAGGCGGATTTATTGCTGAGATGCCAACAGGCACAGAAATTACAGACGGAGGGGGCGGGCGGGGCGCAATGTTGTGAAAAGTTCAGTATGTGTGTGAATTTCAGTGTGTTTTTCATCGATGTGTGAAGGTGTATGTGTGGTCTATGCGCATCTTCGGTTAATGATGGCACTACTCTGTGTCATTTATTAACAAGAGAAGATCCTAACCCCCAAGTTTATATAGTGAAACTCAAATTTCACCTGCTTTTATTCAAGTAGTCTAAAGTTAAGAAAACTTTTTGAAACCATCAAAATCACCCATCCATCAACTGTCTATAGGTGGTAGGATACATCCTGAACCAGTTACCAGCCAATCACAGGGCCACATAGAGTAACAGCTTACACTGCATCTTACTTACATCTACAGACAACTTAAAGTCACTAATTAACTTCAGGAGCATCTTTTTTGTTCTATGGGAGGAAACTGGCATGCTCAGAGAAAACATTGGCAGGCACAGGGAGAACATGTGGACTCCACAAAGAAAGGCCCTGACCAGCACAGAGAGTCAAACCTTCTTGGTGTGAGACGTACACTACTTCTGCTGCCCTTGGTTCAAAATCAAGCTTAATTTATGAAACATATAGAGTCACAGGTGATCGATCACAGTGTCAGCGGGTGAATTATGAAAAATGTTCCTATCGGGTACAGCTAGTGTTAGCAGTTCTATCACCAATTCTCTTAACAAGTTAATTTCCATGTAGATGACAGGTTACACAAAGACAAAGCAACTAACAGGAGAATTCACGATGGTGATAAATGTATAAATGCCCAGAACATAAATTGTTCCCTTATATCTGTCTCTGTTGAACTGAAAGCATCTTGTTCAGGGTCCTTGTGTCTTTAGTGCTGTGAAAGTAGCTATAATTTTGGTATTATCAATAACAACCATGGATAGAGAGAGAGTTCAGATATTAACAGTAACAACTAAGTACTTAGAGAGTGCAAATGTCCATCAAGTAAGCTCACATATTGCCGTGACATCCATACACAACAGTTCCATGATATAGTGACCATTATCATGTGGTTCCTTGACCCTGAAAACCCACAGTTGGAACGTATTGATGTTATCATTAGTTAGAAAGTTATTGAGCAAAAACAATTGTTTGCTAATGGTGGTTATCTGGATCACCACCAAAATCTGATTATTTTACATTGGGCCATTACCAACATGTCCTGAAAATTTCAGCAAAATTTGTCTGGTAGTTTTTGCATAATCTTGCAAACAAAGAAATATATGCAGGCAAAAATATAACCTGCTTGGCGGAGGTAACTATAATGGTTATGAAGGGGAGGATTTTGTTGGTAAATAAAACTGCTTTTAGTGAAGTTGCTTTCAAATTAGGTTTAGGAGACCTAAAAATGAGCATTAATATTGAATGAAGTTTCTCATGTTGGTTAGTAAAGGATGAAGCAGTAACCACAGCCGCAGATCATCTATGTTGGTAATCATGGTTTCAGTAACATGTATGTGGTATTTGCAGAAATTACCATGTATTGCAACAGGCTGACCATTCTGATGTTCATATTAGAAAATGCAAATATAATGGAAAAGGAATGGATAAAAGAGATAGAAAGTGAGGAGCTCAGTAAGTCCGGTCCCCCAGCAATCACAGCCTATTGCAGCTGAGCTTTGGGCCGGTCCAAGCTTGAGCCATCCTTAACTAAAAGCTTCGTCAAAGAGGAAAGTTTGCCTCCTGAACTGTAATGGGTAAATGATTACAACAATAAAGCTCAACTTTAGCCTTGTTTCCTAAATCAAAATACTGCCAAACAGTGCTGCTTATCAATCAATCAATCAATCAAAATTTATTTATATAGCACTTTTCATACAAATAAAATGTAGCACAAAGTGCTTTACAAACAGACAAATGAATGAAATGAAGGAATTATAACCCAAACCCACCCACACAGCAATCCATACACAGTGTTGATAAAAAGCAACATAGATAAAAGACAATAATAAAACACACTGCTGTGCCCAGTACGTACTGAGGAAACGCTATCTTAAAGGTTTAAAAATGAGAAAACACTGGAGGTTAGGTTAAAAGTATAAAATTAAATATATCATAAAATAAAATAAGAAAATGATTTTTAAAAATTAAGAATAAAAAATACTTGAAATTAAGTTAAAATATACATGTATATAATAAATAAATGAGAAATAAACAGGAAAACTAGATAATAAAATAAGGAAAATAGAAAAGATTTTAAAAAGAAAAGAGACAGGATAAGACATAGGACATAAGACAGGATAAGATAATAAAAAGTGGTCTATAATTAAAATAAATAAAAACACTAAAAGGTAATTCAGGTAAAAGCTCGACTAAAAACGTAGGTTTTGAGTTTGTTTTTAAAGACATATATTGACATTCTTGATTCACTGTGCTTGTTTACACTAAGGTCACATTGCCTTTGGCAGAAGCTGTTATTGGGAGGGGGCAGCAGCAGATTTGACAGTTGTGGAATTTCCTGGGAGTTCTGTCAGTGTACAGACCCATTCATGCTGAGGCTCTCCCTTTGTCCAGACAGCCCGAGTTCAACTCCACCTCAGGGGCAGCTTGCTTTTGTCTACCCCTGCTCCCCTGTCCCCTCTCTGGCCCTATCCTCTGTTTCTCTGCATTGTTAAAAAAGACAATTAAAACCAGACAAACAAACTTTTGTGTGTCCAACATATACCTCAAATTCCTAACAGACACCGCAGGATTTTTCTACAGCATGGCATTGGATAAATAAAACCAAACAAAACACTGTCATATTCTTATTTCCTCTTCTTTGACTGCGTTTTTGTTCTACATATCTCCCAAAGTTGTTTTCCTTTCCTTTTCTTCTTGTTTATTAAACTCAGTTTCCACTTGCCTCATATCCTGACGTCTCTCCTCACATCCAAGTCCTTCCCTCCACACGTCTGTTTACGCTCCTCATTCTCTCGTTCCTCTTCATCCCTCCCTGCCCTGAGAAAGTGTGCGGCCTTACATGGTCACATGGCATCATGGCTCATTAGTAATCAGAGTCCAGGAAATACCAACAAGTAAATGGACACTTTAAGGATGGGAGGTGGTCAGGAAAGTGAATAATTACCTGAATAGAAAACAAAGGATGTTGATGGTTATTGATTTTCCTAAGAAACCAACTTGTAATTTTGCTCAGACTCACAACAAAATATTTCTATAAAATATTTCTTTAAAAGTTCTATTCTTGTCCCTATCCCTGTCAGAAGTGTTTTTTTATATGGATGCCCTTGTTTACAGTACTATAGAAATAGGTATCGCTTTAGTTATATACTTTAGTTTTGGTCATCTTTGATCATTAATTCATGGTGCGAGGTTTCATATGTTGTAACTGAGCTGCTTTCCTCTTCCTTTCAGTCTCATCGACTGATCTGAAACAGTCTGGGATGGAGACTCTGGAGCATGTTGCTGTCACTGTGACAATAACCCACCCTTGCAGAGGGAACGTGGAGATTGTGTTGGTCTGCCCCAGTGGTATAACTTCAGTCATTGGAGCACGTCGTGCCATTGACAGGTACAGACCCAAAAAGTGAAAACAGTGCCTGAATATCATTATCATTATCATTATGCTATTAGATGTGACTGATATTTGTTTAATTTGTTTAAATTCCAAGACTAGTGTTTTTTGTTTTGTATATACTAAAAGCTTTTATATCACATCACACTACAGAAACACACTTGGTAATTCTTTTGATAAAATCAAGTGGGATTCACACAAGTAAAAGAGCAAGCCCAGTCACTTTTAATGAGTGGACTTGGCAACACAATAACTGTTGTCTTAGTCTGTGCTGAACGTGCTCCCTCATGCTTTCTGCTTCCTATGAGCTGTAGTAATAATCTTTGTTCTAGCAGACACACAATAGTAAAACACTGAAATCTGGCACATATTTGGGGACAGCTTTAACTGGGAACAGGTCATCCAAACAAGGGACTGTCCCTGGAAATCGGGGACGTCTGGTCACCATACTGTTGACACTAATGTTAGAAGTTAACTAGCCAATTAGCTTATCGAGACGACTGTCCCTCTTCGTCAGAAACTGAATCAGCCACGACATGCTTCCTTTTCAGATGCTTATGCATAATCGTCGTACTGCCATGGAAGGCAAGTTCCACTTTGCAGATTTTGCATTGCACATTCTTCTCTTTTGTTTTGGTAAAATGCTCCCAAACTTTCGAGCTCCGTTGCCGGTCAACCACGATACTGTTTGGGCATAACTCTTCTGGTGACATCACAGCTGACCTAGATTACCACTGGTGAGCATGTGTCCAGAATAGAGAGGCAGACAATAAAGCGGAAGGTACAGTGACAGTTTTTACAGAAAACAGTTAATAAATAAAAATAAAACAATGCGTTGAGTATTGAATTAGCTGTCAACCATTTTGACCGTTGACTTAGTCACGGCTTGTTGACTAATCGTGGCAGCCTGAGTTTTAAGCAAGTTATTTCCTTTTTTTGAATGTAAAACAGTTGATGATATCCAAAGAACCAATAAAGAGACAAACCCAAATTATTCTTCAAATATCAGAAGATCCAGAGATGAAAAGTTAGTAATTTAAAGTTGATAGTTGCTCCACTTTGTCTGCAAGTGACATAAACTGTAGCAACAAACAGACTTCTCCAGGGCCAACACCATTTTTTCACATTCAGAACATTACTTTCTTCAATGTAATTATGTATTTATTTATTTTATTATTTATTTGATGTGGACAACAATTACATTGGACAAACCAAGTGCATTGTTTTAAGTGATTTAGCACGGGTGCTAATTTACAACACTTGTCCACAGGAGACTTTTACGAAATGATAAAATTAATAAATGCCGCAATTAGTGCCTCATAATTCTATCATCTTCTTTTACATCAATTCCCAAATTGCAGAATTATTGATTAAAAATCAAACGTTTCCATAGATTTTTGTTGAAGGAATTCCTTCATAGAGTAGTATGTAAATGTACCTACATATACGCTTTGGCAAAGACTTTGCTGTTTATATGAACTGAAATACTGTCCCATATACTGTATAACGTTCCAAAACGTCTAAGAGTTAGAGTAAACAGTATTATCTCAGTTTCCAGTGGTTTTCATGGATATAAAAGTTTTTTCTTCTATAAAGATGAAGATTTGAAAGCCTGAGCAGCAGCCCCACAAAGTTGTCAATGCTAGTTAACACCAGACCAAACTGAATGCTTAACTCTGTTCCATTATCTTTGTGAGAACACTCAGGTATCAGATAGATGAGACAGTGATCAACCAGGCATAAACTCCTGCTTTTTGCACCAACACACCATTTATTCTGATAATGACAGATGTATATTATGATATATTATAGACAATCTGAGAGCAATAAGCTCCAGTAATGCTCAGGGAAACATAGTGCAGATCTACCAAAGTATCAGGTGAATCAAAATGGTAAATGTAGAAGCATGTTAGATCTCTTACAGATAATCTGTTGATAAAAGTGCCAAAAATGCTGAACTAATGAATAAAACATTAGCTAACTGTTGGTTAACAACAAACTCACAGAAATGTTTAGTATTATTTTTTGGTATTCTATCAAACAGACAGTAACATGGATAAAAAGAAGTTTAGCTAAGAGGCATTAACAATTTTTTTTTACTTAACTTCAACTTCAACTTAATTATTATTCCATAGGAAAATTGTTTTTTAGCAGTAGATATCAGCACACCAGTAAATGGTAAAACATCAAACATACAGGCATTAGGAAAATCAGGAAAAATCCTGAGCACAAGTGAAAAAGGACGGCACTTAACCCACAAAACGCCAAATGCTAATAGTCAGACAAAACCCATAAAGGACATTCAAGTCATCAAAGTGTAAATAGTCAAGTGGAATTTTATAATTCAGCTATGGGAAGTAATGCAAACTGGGAACAGACTGAACCGTTCACTTCTGCAGGAGTGCTTCAGTTCATGTCCAAGAGGGAACACAGGCAGTGTATATGAAATCAAAGAAGTATGTAAGTGCAAATGATTGCAAATGGTGGTAAGAAGAATAATTAACACTGCTACCTAGAGGCTTTTAAACTTCAGAAATATAAAAATGGCATTTCAAGGTAAATGGCCTTGAGCTTATATAGCGCTTTTCTAGTCTTTTGACTACTCAAAGCTGCTTTACACACAGGTCACACCCACTCGCACTCACTTCACTGATGTTTCAGAGTTTTTATGTTAGTTATCCATCAGTTCTCTAACACATTCATGCCCTTTCCCATCACCATGTGTCACCCAGAGCTGGCCTTGAATCTGCAACCTCCTGATCACTGACCAAGCACACTATCCAACTGCGCCACGACGCCTCATACACACAGTGTGATTAATTGTTGTACTCTGTGTTCTGTGTACAGGGATCCTGCAGGCTATCAGGACTGGACTTTCTCCACTGTACGCTGCTGGGGGGAAAAAGCTGAAGGCCTGTACAGGCTGAAGATTTCAGACCACAGTAAGGCATCTCTCGCTAGCAGACACAAAAGTGCTTTTACTGCATTCATTTTCTTTCCCTGCACTGACTGCACTAACCCTGCTCTCTGCTCGTGCAGAAGAACCATCGTCCAGGCAGTGTGCTGCTGTGGGAGTGTTGAAGCAGTGGGCATTGACCCTGTATGGTTCTTCCATGAGCTTCAGTGAAGTCAAGAACAGACAGAGGTAAGAAGAACATGCCTGTAGCACTGCCTACTTAGTACTGTTACATGTTTTCCTCTGTGTGTTAAGGTTTAAAAGATGTATGTTGTGAGGCTGCCATTTTTGCAAAGCGAATACTGAAATAGCTTGTTGTGCATGATCTGCCTGTTATGCAATGGAATACAAGGGAATAAATGACTAATCAGTGTGTTAAATTGAGAAGAAATAAGTAATTCACTTGTATTTTATTTGGAAATTAACAAATAATTTACTAGTGGTTAATCAGGAAATAAAAAGTAACTATTATGAGTGCAAGAATTCGTAACTATACAGTAGATAACCAAGCTAGCATGACTAACTAGGGCAAGGCAAGACAAGGCAAGTTTATTTGTAGAGCACAATTCATACACAAGGCAATTCAAAGTACTTTACAGAACAAGAAAAATGCATTAAAATCACAAAACAAAATAAAATCAACATTAATCATTATAAAATGTGTGTAAAAAGAAGAGTGCAGATAAGATCCCTTCAGTCATATGCACAGTTAAACAGAGCTGTTTTGAGCCTAGATTTCAACATTGTCAGCGTAGAGGCCTGTCTCACATCTTCAGAAAGACTGTTCCAGATTTTAGCTGCATAAAACTGGAACCCTGATTAGTCCGGACTCTAGGCACCAGCAGGAGGCCGGTCCCTGAGGTCCTCAGAGTCTGAGATGGTTCATATGGCACTAACATGTCAGAGGTGAACTTTGGTGCTCGGCCATGGAGAGACTTATAAACAAGCAGAACTGCTTTAAAGTCTATTCTCTGAGCCACAGGAAGCCAGTGTAGGGACCTGAGCACAGGACTAATGTGCTTGTACTTCCTGGTTCTGGTCAGGACCCGAGCAGCAGCGTTCTGGATGTACTGCAGCTGTTTTACAGCTTGTTTGGAGAGGCTGGTGAGCAGGCCGTTACAGTAATCTAACCTACTAGAGACAAATGCATGGATAAGTTTCTCTAGGTCTGACAGGGGTTTGACTAGGGAAAGAATGAAAGGTTAACTAATCAAGAATAGAAGTCCAAATTTGGCCAGCTTTAGAAAGAATGAGTAACTGACTGGTTGTATAGAAGAAAAATTATTAGTAATTAATTAGTTGATTGCCAGGAACAAGTAAGGAATTAACTTCTCGTTTATCTCTACATGGTGGGTAACTTTGCTTTTTGTAATTGGATAGATTTTACATTTTGCTTAGGCATGGAAAAAACAAGGACCCAACTACGAGTTAATCCTTATTTAGGGGTTATATAGTAAGTTCTCAGGAACTTAAGAAGAAACTGATAACTTAAAGTCGGTCATCATACTAGGTAGTTACTCAAGAATAAATCATTACTTAATGAGGAACCATTGAACCATTGGCATGCTGTGGTGGGTAACTGCTTTGTACCAAGTCATCACCTAATTATTAAAACTGTAACTTAACAAGGAAACAAATGAGTAACTTTACCCTTTTGTTTTCTAATTAACCCAAGGTTAAAAATGAGTTTGTCATTAATTCATGTATTGTTATTACAGTTATTTTGTCCCTTATCATGAAGTTTTACCATTTAGATGCAAAAGTAATTGCAATTAACAAAAGGGATCCACATTGAAAAAAGCTGCTCTTGGTGGATTAATTTAGCAACAAGTAACATGCTCCTCATCAAAGTAACTTCATTTGTTTTATGCAGTGAAACTTAAATATAGCACAAAAGTAGTAACCCAAACTGGATGTAATAAATGAGGTAAGTGCAATATTAGATCATTTGATTTTTAGGTACTTAATTTGAAGGATGGATGTTGCGCTCTGTATTAGATGACAACTCATGAATAGTTTGCAAAGCTGAGTAACAGCAGATCAGCTTTAAATGTCACTTGTTGCCAAATGAATCCTGAAAAAGGGGCTTCTGGTGTCTGGATATCTTCTGGCTTATTTTTTTAGTATCTGCCGTCCAACAAAGGAGGTTTCTGCCTTTCTTGAAGAGCCCCTCAAAATTCCTTGAGTGGTACTAATATGCTGATGTGAAGCTAGAATCATACTGTGTGTGTTGAATTGTTGTGCTTTGAATGGCAGGCTGGTGGAGGAAGCTATGGATGGGAAGTTTTTGGACAGCAGCTTCTCTCTACCCTGCCCACCAGGCCTGGATATCCCGCCAGAGATTGTGAGCCCATTTACCTCCAATAACCTCAAGGTAAGCTGCATTCCCCAAAACAGAACTCGTATTTACTGACATGCCGAAGGGGCCAGTTATATGAGTCAGATAATTAAATACTAAAGATTAATTTGTCAAAACAAAGCTTCACAATCTGAGTATTGCCTAATGTCAGAGGATTCTATAAAATTGGAGTAGTGTGGTTTGCGTTTTGTTTTGTCCTTATAGGAAGTTCTATCTATGACATAAAAATAGAAAGATAGCTGTATTTAAAATGTTGATACATGGATTCTTGATTAACAGAGGGATCAAACTACTTTTGCTCAATTTCACACTAAATCTACTTTTAAGGGCTACAGTATTACAGTGAAATCCAGAGGACAAAACACACTTTAAAACTTATTTTAAACTACAAAATTGGTTACCTCAAAGTATAATGATGCTGAGGCATGCTCTGTGATGGGCTCAAATGCAGTTTTAGCCACTTGTTTTTTAGCCTTTTTTCCCTTGTCAGGTAATATTGCAAGATTCAGAAAGTGGTTAGATACTGATAAGTAACTGAACCGCCAATCTCTAATGTGTTTAGAAAATTTCTCTGTTAAGGCAACACATGACGAGCAGGGATGTGCAGAGCAATTTGACAATTCTTAGAAAAGCAGAATCAGTAAAACTTTCTTGTTTCCCACCAAGAATATGTGTAGCTGTCAGTTTTACTATAGGCTGAGTGCTCAACTGTCCCACTGTCAGAAGAATTTCAAACTCCACGTGATTAAACAAAATGTTAAAAAAGAGAGCCACACTGCTGTACATGCACAATGTGTCACAGACAAAAACATCAACAAGCAATTTTCGGTTTTTCTACATTTTTTCTTCAGGTGTCATTATGATAACTGTGATGATAATAGTGATAATAAAAAAGGCTAATACCTATTATTATCATTATTATTTTTGTATGAAATCATCACTTTTGTTTTGTGCAGTTAATACACACAGCCACTGTTTCCTGCACATTTGTTGGAACTTTACGTTTATCTATATCTGCTATATTTTTTTGTTGCATCACTTTAAGTTGCTTTTTCAAGTATTTGTTAATTTGCAGTTTGCCCCTGTAAAGTTCTTTATTAATAAGCCGTATTACCTTATTTAATAATGAAATAACTATGTAATTGTACTAAATCATATGGGTTTAATATGCTTGCCCCATAATAAAGGCTTTCTGAAATAACTTTCTTATCCCTGAAATGCTGTTCTGTGAGTTAACAGCCTGATAAACAGTCAGCACATTGTCAAGTAAATGCAGAACAAGCTCATTAAAGAGCCTGATAATAACACCAGGGCACATATCCTGTCTCCCCTTCATCTAAAAAGTATCTTCTTCGTTGTCGTTCATGACTTATTCTCCACTTCTCTGTTTTTTGCTCAGTAGTAAGTGATAGAATGATTGCCAGCTGATCTCTTCAGATTACACTGGTGATTGTAAAGGTTAAACTTCATCGTAGGTGTTTGTTTTGTGATTAACTTTTGTGAATCACCTGCCTTCACGCCCTGCTTGCCTGTCTGCACTTCAGCTCATTTGTTCGTCTGCAGCACAGACACTGGAGGTGTAAAGGATTAGACTGCAGCGCCACTGTCATGCAGAAATATAGTGTCTGCTTTAACTATGTGCTGTCTTGTCTGCTCACGCCACTCATTGCTTCTGGAAAGTGTTTTAGATTGTGTGCTTTGGGCAGAAAACTCTGCTGTCATTAGGGAACGTGTAACTTTTTTAGATACTACAGCGCTACTTGATCAATAAAATAACTAAGCTATCAAAAGGCTGTTTGACTCAGGAAACAACCATGCTACAACAAACTACTGGAAAATGTAATAAGGCTACAAATGTCACTATTTGTAGTGACTTTACTGCTGATCACTGATAATAACCGACACCTCTTTTACATTTTACATCCTGAAATATACCAAACTTGTTTTATGATATGTCTTTCATCCTGAAATTGGCCTGAAATTGGCAAGTTTTGTTTTAAAGAGGAAATCAGATCAGCAGAATTTATATTTATTTATTTATTGATTGATTGAATGATTTTAAAGAGGGAACAGTGCATATTAATGAACATTTTTACAAATGTAAATATGCCAGATTATAGCCTTGGGCTAATTTCCATCTGCAGACCCCCTGGCAGGTTGATGGTAACATAAACATACAAGACACTAAATACAGTAGGACAAACCCCAGGGCAGTAGACAAGTATAAAAAGAAACAGAGACATGTATATTGCACATCCTCCCATCACACAGAGTCCATCAAGCATTTAGCAAATGCAGCTTCTATTGCACCAACCCCTATTGCACTGAATGTTATTGCACCAGTTTATATTGCGCAGACCCAGCTCATATTGCACAAATCCCTATTGCACTGATTATTATTGCACCTGTTTATATTGCACAAATCCCTATTGCACCAACATGAGCAACTTATAGGTCACACATGCTCACATGACTGCGTTTTTCTCAGCCACAGTTGTATCATTAGATGAGTGGAATGGATTGTGGTAACTACTGATGATAATATCAGTGACCGCAGCATTAATTTCGAACGGCTGATCTTGTATTTCTAATAAATATCGGTCGATAATGATGAGCTTTCAGTTTAATGGGAAACCTATTCTAATACATTGAGTCTTTCATTCATACCAGCTAAGAATACAGCTCACTACTAGAGCAACATAATGTCACTGTTAGGCATTGGAATTAATGAAATGTTATCAAAGCATTAGTCAAACATTTTTTCGTTTGTTTTTGTTTCTTACCTCACTCTCAAGTCCATGACAAGCAGATATACACAATTCTGTAGACTCTGTGCGCAGTAACAAGAGACACAAAAAGGTCACCTATAACTTACTGGCTCAGCTCAAAAGGTTGGAAGTCAATGGGAAGTATTAGCCTGCCTCTGGCTACAGTCATCAGATATACTTATCAGCTAGACTCTTTTGAAACAGCTGTTTTAGCCGGTTAGCCATTCATTTGCAACCTTAAAGTGCAGCCTTAAATGCAAGTTGCTTTCAAATTGAAGAATGGCAAGAAACGGCTCACTCGCAACTGCATATCAGTTCTCATGGTTCACTTAAACTTCACATCTCTTGCGCAAACCACTGCGGAAGGAGGTCAACAAAGCAAACCTGTGTAAATAGAAGATAACACAGTGATATAAGAAGATAATGTAGCATAACGTGGTAAAAAAACAAAAAAAAACTTGTCACAAGAGGCACACAGGACTGTTTAGATTTGCTAAAGAGTTTATCTGATGCTGTAGGCAGAGGCATGCTAATGCTTCCCATTGACTTTCAGTCATTTGATTTAAGGTAGTTAGCGTTAGGTGACCTTTTTCCGTATCTTTCTTGTTACTGCATACAAAGTCAAAAGAATGGTGTCTGTCTGGGGAGTGTGGAGAGACAGAAAAAGAAAAAAACGTTGGACTTTCACTTTCATGTCAGGGTCACTGTATGATTCTTCCATTGATCAGATTCTTCAATGATTACCTCATCAATCCTGCTGATTTTCTGTGTGAGCAATACTTTGCCTCCATACATGTAGATTTTCAGTTCAAACAATGTCAAACACACGACACCTCTGATATAGAGTGAGCTGTTGCTCTGCAAGTTGTCGATGTTTCCACTCACTGAAAATTGTGCATTAAGAGCCTTTTAGTCAAAAGTTATGCCAAAGTTGACCCCTGTAAGTGGGAGGAACCGACAAAGGACGTGATCAGCAAAAATACCAATGATATCGATTCTTTAAGGTAGTTGTTGTTAAGGCTCAACTGGAACGGGTTTTCGATTCCCATCCGCAGTCAACAACAGAGTCTACAGCAGAGCAACATTATAGAGCACATTTTCTTAACATATACTCGAGACTGTAAAATACTGATCCTTTTTTCCATTTTATACCTGTTAAATATGTTACTTGGCATTCAGAGACCAAGCTATCAGTGAATAAGAGTCCTGTGATCTCTTCTTGTGTTGCACCCTTACTCTCTCCTATTTTCTCCTTCCCTCCAGTTCTTGTTGTTGTTGGGCTGCTTCGCACTCTTCTGGTCCCTCTATTACACGCTGGAGGTCACCTTCTCCCACCTGCACCTGCGAGGCCTTTTCTGCATGAGCAGGAGGGGCTCTCACCGGAACAAGCGGGGGCACAGAGGGAGTGGGCTGGAGGAGGCACTCGACGGGGAGGAGGACGGGACAGAAGACGACGGGGACTCGGGGGTGGAGCTACATGCTGTGCTGGACTCCGAGGCCAAAATGTCACTTTTAAATGGAGAGTGGCCAGCGACGTAGCAGGGAGGCCCGCTGTTGTGCTGTTGTGACATCTCAGGCTTGAACCCAACAGCCCCCCACCCACCCACCCAGCCTTCTGTACTGCCTTTGGCCTTGTCTACCTTACCTGCTGTGGGGGAGCCTGGTCTGTGGAACGCATCCAGAGTTAAAAATGATGTGCAGTGACCACCCTGCAGAGCTGGTACCATAACCATATTACCAATAAGATATTATTATATAGACTATTGTAAAGAGGGGTCAGTCATACTCTGGGATGATGAGAGAAGTCACTTTAATATGATGTCCTCATATTTTCTACCATGCAGATTCATATTTTATATTGCTTAGGGTTATACTTGGGATTGAACAAAGGCTGTACCAGACTTTAGAACATATTACAGCTGTTTTAGACTGGATGCATGTTGGCTGTGTAACAACATGCATGACCATTTTTTTTATTCTGGAGTGCGTGTTAACAAGTCAGGGCATTTAGACAGAATCTAGGGAACAGAAGGCTTTCCATATGTTAACAGTCAGCAGCTGTCGTCTCTCAACCAAAATAGGTGGAAAATAATAACATGTTTACCTGTTATAGCAGATATTCTACCTGTGGAGTTCTGAGCCATGAAAAGGACTATAAGTAACATAACTAAAATTTGTTAAGGAGATACAAATGTCAGTTGGGTGACTCAAACAAAAAAGAGGCAAAGACCAGTCTGAAAAATGTCAACTTGGTCACACAGACAGCGATGCTAAAGCATACTAAAGCCCTGTGGCTGCTCTCACTAATACCTCTTTGATAAAATCTTCGT
This sequence comes from Scarus forsteni, assembly GCA_036419115.1. Classification (NCBI taxonomy): domain Eukaryota; kingdom Metazoa; phylum Chordata; class Actinopteri; order Labriformes; family Labridae; genus Scarus; species Scarus forsteni. Next base: position 8,362,920 of record JAZDUH010000229.1, on the reverse strand, counting down.
TCAAACCATACATTTGCCCAGCAGCATTGGCCCATTAAGTGTTCAGTTGTATGTTTATGTGTAATAAGCTTCCTAAAATGATCAGCAGGCTAAAAAAAACTGAATTTCAAAGCTTTGTTTCAACACTCCACTGCATTACTGGTGATAACCCTAAGTGAATATGTGGCCTATGCCTACGATATAGATGCACCAACGTATCCTCACTTACTTCAGTATATGTTTGACACCAGATTGATGGTCCAGTGTTTTTTACTTTTCCTTCTGGGAAACAGCCCATAGACAGTGTTTGGGAAGGGCAGAACCTTTCCAAAGCATATCCAGCAGGTGATTGGACAGTTGTTCTATTAATCACAGTCATTACAGGCTAATTAGATAATGTGCTGCAGAAAATGTCAGAGGTGGAGTGTTAAATGTCTTTTCTGTGGAGGAGTTTGTAGTGTTTATTGCTTTTGATTTAAAAACTGCTCCTGAAGCATTAGCATTTATGCTAATCTCTGTGAAGACAGACGTTTCCTGCAGTCATCTCGCAGCTCCCACCTCTTCCTGTTTTGAAAGACGCTGAAGGGCTGTGCTGCTTTGGCCAAATAATTTTTGTACATTGTAGATTGGCAAGACCGATCTGTCTGATTACAGACAGTGAATCAGGCAGATCCATCAGTGCTTGGTTAATTATGTATTTAAACAAAAGTTTTCTTCAGGGATCTCTGAAGATTTGAAATTTATGCATCCAAGGATCTTTTAAACTTTCTCCTTTCTGGTTTCAGTCTTTACATGCACACAAAACTTGTAGGGAATTCTCTAAAAGTAGTATTCAATGTTCAAAATTTACACTCCAGGTGTCATATTGCGATGTTTCTAAATAAACCCAGTCTTACTGACTATGTAGATTTACTGCACAGACAAAACTATTAATTTAGTATGAACATCCAGTAAATGATTCGCTGTTAGGGCATCTCTTTTGTATCTAGAGAGTTGGGACAAACTTGTTGGGAGATTTATAGTTATGCTTCAAAACTATCTTCCACTAAGGTGTATTCATAAATCACAATGACAGAAAAGTGATATTTGAGTAATCAGTTATAACATGTAAGTGGGAAAGTTCTTGCGTTGTGAAAGTAAAACTTGTTTAGAGAGACATGCTGTTGACAACAAGAAGGCGCCAACACACATCACACATGCACCTGGTATGAATACCAGGGCACTGCAAGCCAATGTGCATCCAGTTTAAAATTGACAGTATACTTAACAAACAACAAACTTTACTCCATTGGTTCACACAGCCATCATCCATGACCAGAGTATACTTCAAAATCAGAGCAGTAAGGATTGGTTCTTTGAAAAGGATGTCAGATGGAGCAGATTGATGGATATAGATCTGCAGACACACAGTGGTACTCTTTATGTGAGACAGTATTCATCTGTTAACAGAGACAGCCGCATCATTTACCACAATAACAAGAAAAACAAAATTTATTTTTTCAGTCGATTTAAGTGTGTAACATCAGCTTGCATCACTCTCTTTGGGTCGTATGAACTTCCTCTCCCTTGTTCTTTTTGATGTTTTTAAAAGGAAAGTCATTTGTGACTCCGACTTTAAGTTTAACATGAAGTCGGGCTGCTCGGTCCGACAGGATGGTATGACTCCTTTGATTGTGTGAATACCTCAGAAACACCTGCACTTTGTTTAACATTCTCCAACCGACTGCAGATGGCGCTCTGCAGAACGTTTATATACAGGTTATAGACTCATATGGTAAACTGACAAAAACCTACCAGAGGAGTTGATGGACTGTCTATTCCATTGAACAGGAGAAGTGTAGGTTTAATGCTATTCATAGGAGATACTCTTGATTGATTGTTGGGGATTGTTTGGGTGCTGCTCCACCCTTAACACAAGGGATTAGGATTCAAACCAGACTCCATCTGGGCATGTTTTTTTTTTTCAGATGTTAAAACATGTTTGAGCTGACTGTTGGAGCAATTGAGTCCTGTCGGTCTTATTATGCAATACATGTGATGCTGAGTTCGGACTACATTAATGCATGACAACTGCCTGATTAGTCAGTCAAAGGGTTTCAGAAGCCATCAGCCATGAAAATTGGTCGTTACTTCTTGTGTAGTGTGCCATAGTGAACGACAACCAGGCACTTGTATGGTATGCCACATTACCCCCTGATGCTGGGACATTTTTTATTTTTGTCTTGCTTCCTACAATTGGTTTCATCACAGTTGGAGATTTTGACCAATGAGAGCACAGGGAGCTCTGCATGTACGACTGTTAGGGATGTAAACAAACTGAAGTTGTTGCTTAGAGATGGAAGATTAAGTTTGTGGAGCTCTAAAAACAACACCTTTGCTTGTATGATGCCTTGTAGAGGGCTACCACGAGGGCTGGGTTTCGATTCAGATTTTCTGGATCAACTCGATTCGCTGTTCCTAGGTCTCAAATCGATTCAATTCACAATTCAATTCGATATTTATTCAGTCTGGGATATCTCAGCTAAAATGATGCTGTAAATTTGAAAAGTGGCCTTTTGATGTGGTACATTTTTAAAAATTGTCTTTACATAAAGAACTGAACCCAAAGCAGTTACATTAATCATATATTAATGATATACTTTAATGTATATTCTGCATATTACTTGTTTTTTTGTCCAACTCGTCTTTTTGTTCTTACCTGTTAAATCCAAAATGCATCCAAACATCAGCTTTTAAACTTGCTGTCCCTATTGTGCTACTCCCTTCTGCCATGTTTGTTTGACTGCTCGCAGTAACACCTCTCGCGGTCTTGTTCAGCGGAAAGCAGTGCTAAACGCTGATCACGCGAGACCAGCAGGGTTGATACCACAGGCTGCTTCTTTGTACCTCTAGTGAAGAAAAAAACTAGCCAAGTTAAAAGATCTATCTTTGGATTTTATGGATCGATTATGAACCATTTAAAGGGAAATTGAATGAATTGTTTTTAAACCCAGCCCTAGCTACCACACATGAGAAAAGATTGAAAGCCTCCATGATGGTACAGTCTGACATGGTGACCATTGTATCGTTCGGTGGTTTACGAACATTTTCTCTTCGGGTCCTCTTTTGGCAGACTGAAATATTTCAGCCTCCCCAACTCTCACCATAAACATCAACACTTCAGTAATAAACAACGTAGGAGAGTATACTGTTATGAAAAAAAATGAAGTGCCTCGTGACATCAGGTGGAGTCCAGAGTTAAGTTTGTACCAAAGCAGCTTAACTGTGGAGTGAGGGTTTTGTCTTTGCCTGCATTCTCTAAAATGTGGCCTTGATTGAGAACCTGCTCATGCCATGGAGATGAGCGTGGATCTACCTTTACTCATTCTTCCAACAGTACACCTAATTCATAGCAAGAGGTTTGATAAGGAAAGTCATTTAAAGGGGGGATAACTTCTGGGCTTGTATTGTAATAGGACGGTTAAAACCTTGTCAGACAGAAGAGATCAGGCATGAATGGGGAGATATCTTCACATGTTTAATGTTCTGTTTTAGAGCATTAAATGTGTACACAGGTCTTTTCATTATGTCATCACAGGCAGTCTGTGTATGAACTTGAACCTCATTCAGCACTGAGGTTACAGTGTAGTGGGGTAGACTGTACAGACCGAGTGGTTAAGGCTTCCAGGGAATAATAAGAAATGAATGTGCACTAGAGTAAGGTACAAATCTGCTGTGAGTGTTTCAGTGAGCTTGTACACTCCTGTGTGTGTGTGTGTGTGTGTGTGTGTGGATTGTGTGTGTGATGTGACATGAGTGTGCTCGGTAACTGCATGGTCTTCCATAAAAAAGTGCCCTCTAATGTGAAATGGGTGCTGGTGTATTTTAAATTAGAGATTTATTTTTGAGGTGTTATTTATTATGCATTTCTTTTTTAAGTTTGGGGTTTATTATTTTTATCTGATGGTTTTCAACCAACTACTGATAAAAACTTGAATTGGGATTTTGATCCGTGGTACTTAAATTTTTTATATGAGGTGTAAAATCAACAAGGTTTTCCTGCTGTACAGTTGTATATTCTGTGTTTGATGATTTCTACACAGTGTTTTTAAGAATGTATCAAAGAGTTCTATTTTTTATGTAAAAAAAAAAAAGTGGGTGAATTTGGAGACTGTGTTTTGCTGTGTAAGTCACAGGTGATCTGAATGGTAATAAAATCATTGTTTGAAAGTCAAAGCGTCTGTGTGTGGACAGTGTTCAGTCAGGATAAACTGATGGCTTAGTTAGGAGAGATGCTCAACTGTTGGACAAACGGGCGTGTTTGGGCACAGCTTCTGCTGTCACAACCTTACAGTGCAGCTGGATCCTCCTGATTCAAAGTCTTTATTCAGACAGTTCCATTTTGCAAATCTCAAAGATGGAATGGTTGAGCTTGGTCTGCAGAGGCACTGACCAATCCATGTTCTTATACTAAGAAGAGGCAGGGGTGACGAGGAGACATGGAGAGACGACTGTGAGCTGGTTAGCAATGGCAGCCTGTGAACAGAAGCGTGTCGATGCTACCTGCCATAGTTTTGTCAGAGGAGGACATTATTTTCCTCATTAATAGGGACATTTGTGCACATTCACATTGTTCTCTTTTATTTTTGGATCATTTTGGGTGTGTTCGTGCATATGGCATGGACTGTTTATTTGTTTGTATTTGATCTTGTTATTTCCAGCTCAGTAAGTGTAAAACACCTCATGTACAAACAGCTGTTAAACCCGTACAGTTAAGTGCGAAAAAAGGTTCCATTGAAACTCATTTAAATACAGTTTTTGATCTTGATTCCATTAAAGCACAATAAAACATTTAATATTGGTGTCAATTGGCTATTCTCTTGGAATAAATCAATTTTTTCTACTCTTAAATCTGTGGCACCATTTAAGCCACATAAAAATGAGTATTAATAGGTAATAATGTATAAAATGGATGTGACTGTGATCAACAATATGTCCCAGGCAGTATACATATATATAAATAATCAATATAACTTTCTATAGCCAACTATGTTTTTGTGCAGAGCAATGTAAGTATGAGTACTGGACTCTTGTGCAGAAAAAAAAAATAGTGCATTGCAATAGTTGTGACTTCTAATCATTGACATATCCCAGGATGTAAAAATCTGAAACAAACAAAAAAAAGTCCTTTGTATGTAGTTTACTGAATATTCATTTTCAGTTTTTTTTTTTTTTTTTTTGTTTTGTCCTTTGTTTGTTTTTATTTAAAAACTGCAGCATCATGAAAAGATGTCACGGGGTTAAGCATTTTTACGTGATAGTTTATGTGTATGATTTGGAATGGTGTTAGTTTAAAAATCAAGACCCCAAAAGTTGGAAATAACGTAAAATATATTTTTTAGCTACCACTTTGAAGGGGCATATCTTTTGCACAGAGCTGTATGAGTATAACTAATGTCACTAAGAAGGTTCTTGTGAGTTTGATTTATAAACTGGCTTGCATTGAGAACTTAAATCCTCTGCAGCAGAGCCTACCCTCCATACTAGCTCCCTTATCCCTTACTAGATAATCTGACATGTTTAATTGGTGGTCAAGTTGATGTGTCCTTAGGAAAGATACCTTAAGAGCCCATATTGTGCTTCTTTGGGCTTTCTCTGCCCCTCATTATATTGTATATGTCTCTTCTGCATGGCAGAGAATTTCTATGCAGAAAATCAGAAGTCTGCAGCATCTGAACTGACCAACAACCACAAAGCAGACTGGTCACCTACTTGGAGCAGACTAGACCTATGAGGGGGTCTCAAAGTGACAGGAGTCCCAAAAGAGCTCCGACAGAGTGAGAACACAGGTGAACCAGGGATACTGAGTACATGCACACAAGATGTTTTTTTGTTTGTGTTGCTTTTGTTTTTTGTCATTAGTGATTTGAACTTACTCAAGATGTCATCAAAATTACATTTATTAACCTGAGTTGAAACAAAGTATGGGCTTAGTAATGTGCCAAAGTCTTCCAGTTTTCACCTCAACTTTCTCTCTGTCTGAACTTTGTTGGAGCTCTTGTAATTTCAAGACTCCCTCCTCCATGTGAGCCCATGCAATTTGTTGAACGTGAGTCCCGAAGAGTTAAGGCACAAGGCCAATGGAGCGTCCAACCTGTTACCAGCAGACTGTACCTAATAAAGTGGCCATCTATATAGCCATCTTTCAAAAAACAAATCACAGATGTGCAATCAATACAGAGTACATAAAATGAAACCCCAATCCACCAATTTCACAGAGTGACAAAGTCAAGTCAGTGAGGCATTTCAAGACATTATTTATTAAGACAATTGTACAAAAAATATTGGCGCTGATACAGCAGGCAAAGCATTGTGGGAAGTGGATGAAAACCTTTCCAGATTGAACTGGTCTGGTTTATCTCTTGCCTCACACAGTCCAACATTGGCACTTAATCATTGCAGTGTTTTAACTTCTGATTCAACTTTTTTTTTTCAATTTTTTAGTTCTAAATCTACAACAATGAACTCAATGTCACTAAGATAAGACTGAGCACTCGACGATCTGCTCTGAAAAGACATAACATGTGAGGCACCTTAAAGAAATGTTTAGGGCGTGGGGCGTCTGTAAAAGTAACTAACACAGAAAAAGTCTTACAATGAAAAGAAGGAGACTTAGTGAACCGGTTAGAGCTTACAGGCTCAAAGACGGTGTGAAGGGTGGGGGTAGTGTTGGACATGTGCTGCAGTGATTTTACAGGATCTGTCGGGGTCTGCCGTAACTCATGCCCTCCTGACTGGCTCCTTTGTTGGACCCCATCTGTAGACCGATCACATTTTTGCCTGCTTTCAGCTGGTCCTCGGTGAATTCTCTCTTATTCTCTTGTGCTTTCCTGCAACACATCATAAAAATGTCATTAGGTAAATAAACATTGAAGCTCAGAGTTTTATGAACACTTTACAGGTTCCATTTTTTTGTGTCACACTCACTTGAAGAACCAGTTTGGGTCTCCGTTATATGTGCCTTCATCCTTAGTTACGGCCAAGCTCCCCAGAGCTGAAAGGGTCCTCTGCACTGCCGCAAGATCCTTACCTGTCAACAATCACACATGAAGAAAGATTATGGAGGCTGTCAAACTGAGAGATTCTGATTGTCAGTTGCAAGTACAGGCAGTTTAAATAGTGTAATTAAATGTCGCTATTTGGAATACAATAATAGTTTTAGATATTACTTCATTTTTTATTGCTGAATAAGAAGTAGGTGAGAACTTCTCATGGTGTAATAACACAATGAACACCATGAAACACAATTTTTTACCTAAGAGACAATATTTTGTCTTTACTCTGGTTCACAGATTAAGTTTTGATGACTGTGAGAGTTTATTCATGATTACTAATTTAAAAAGAAATCTAGTTTTCACAGAGTACCCCTGATCATGTTGTATTCTCACTCCTGTCCACACAGAGATGAAAACATTTTAGTTTTAAAACATTTTCTGGAAACACAACTCTATTTCAAGAAATGTGCACAAAAAAAGCCCACAAAAAACATTGTGGTATGTGTGCCAGGCCTGTAAGTGGTGCTGTAGTGCTGTTGCAAACATACACCAAAATCAGAGAAAAAGACAAGGAGCATGCACACAAAACATTTGCAATGTAAAAGAGCAAAAGAAATTGTGTATGCTGTTCTCCATTGTTCACTTGTTGCTTGGGGTTCGTACTAGAGGAGCAAAACTGAGGACAGTTTTGCTGTCAAAGCCAGAACGAGATCAGTAGCTTCTGTAGCACAAATCTGTCACAATGGTCCGCCATTGTTTCTATTGTTGTTCGGGTAGGCGCACGCAGAGGCAGGGCTATGAGATCATCATTTCTGAAAATCTGTGTATTTGTTGTGCACACAGAAACGTATTTTGAGATTTATTCACTCTGACCCATTTTTGAAAAATATGCCTCCCTGAACAGCCCCCATATGCTATAAAAAACATTTACAGATACTCCTAAAATCGTCTCTGCGTGGAGGTCCTGTTAGAGGTCCAGTCTGTCCCCCCCCTTTCAGTCCACTCTGATTGTTCGACCAGGCTTTTCTGCAGTTAGTGATCAGATCAGTACTGTTCAGTGCCATGTTGCCAATGACTCTGCATTTATTGTATCTTCTACACCCTGCACTGGGCTTGTATATTATATATAAAGTATATAAACCTAGATGTAAGGTTTATATATTAATTAACTGCCAAAATGGGGAGAGGCCAGCCCTCCTGTGGTGTGATGGATGTGCTCCGGGCGACTGCGTCGCTCAGTTGCAAAAATGTAAAAGTTTGAACTCTTCAGGTGATGTTGTGCGGCAACAGCCAATCAGCATTGTATGGTTGTGTGACGGTACACATGACAGACTGTTTTTATTGTGGTTCACAGAGTGGCAGTCCATGTCCATGTGGTAAACATTAGTAAGTACATTGTACATTAGTTCCTAGACAAGACCACATAGAACTCACAGACAATGCTGTGATTGGTATGTGAGTGAAAAGGATACAGTTAGAACAATGTCAGCTAATACATCCTATTATATGATACAATGATGATTGCAGTAAACTTGAGCAGATGTGATGTCACAGCGAACAAAATGAGGTATTTATGGACAGGCAACGCTCTTTGGGTAGGCGTGCATCAAGTATGAACACAGCTTTAGGGTCAATTGGTACATCTGGTCTCCCAACAGAGGGGTAGTCAAAACATTAAGATAGTTTTGGTCGATTTTGAGGTAACTTCTCAAGTTTTTACACTTGGAATGTGAATCAGTGTGTACTTTACAGAGCTGAACTGGACAGGGCTGCTCAAAAGAAATAGAGTATCAGTTCTCACTGGGTGTAAACATGATAGTTAATTGCCAGTAACTGTGGAGACCCATTTGAACCTCCTAACCTTCCCAAAGATCCACTGTCTGGAACATGTCAGTCTTGGTCACGCCATATTGCTCTGCAGCACTGAGAAACTGTGAGATCTGCTCCATCTGTTTGAAGGCCATGGATGAGCTCTGGATCTTCTTCACCGGTTTGTCTCCAGCTGACAAGCTGTTAATCAGCTCGCCTAGAACCTGGGAAGAAGAAAAAGAAATATGAGAATGGATGTAAAACCACTGACAAATGTTCACCAGCCTTTGCAAAACAAAATAAAAAAGAAATACTCAGACAGATGTGTTGCACTCACACATCCGTCTTTCAGCCACGCCTGGAACCCCATTTTTCCCTCCTCTGGCTTTCCCACGCCGGAGCCACACTGACGGCTGATCCACTCCACCAGGATCTGCTCCAGCTCGGGATCGTACTTGCTGTCTATCTTGTCCTGAACCTGTCGGCTCATGCCATAGGATGGACCTTTGTTAGCCATGCCGACTCCCTGAGAGGAATAAAGTGGAGGAGAGGGGGAAAGATCCAGATTAAAGATCAGATAGGTAATATGGAACACAAATTATAAATGTTGAGAAAATATTATGTATAAAAATTATTAAAATATTATGAATATTTCATCAAAGGTATGATATTAGATTTCCCTGTTAGCTCCACCTTGGCTGTTGCACTCAATAAAAACAAAACAAGGATTTTTTTAGGAATCAAAATTTTCACACAGTCCAAAACCAGTGTTTTGAACCCTTATTAATTACTTTAAAAAATACTTAACTGTGCCTTAACATTAAAATTCAATGAAGGAAAAGAAAGGAACTTTGTAATATTGGTTCCTTGACACTTAAAAATTATTACAGTCTTTAAAATGATCCATTAACTAATGCAAAAATACTCTTACATTTGTATTTTTTTTTAAGATTCAGTTGTAAGTAGACTGATTACATTCACAAATTGTCCTGAAAGGTTTCTATTTTCTTTTCTATTTTTGGTGTCCCAAGTCTTATTAATGCAGTCTGGATATATAACCCTAAAAATGGTTATGTTATTTTGATTGATTATGTCTCCCCTCTTAAAATATCAGTTAAAATTCATGGAAAGCCTGGTTAGTTCTAAAAATGCAACTTGTAAGGATCATGCATTCATGGAATGAGTTGAACAGCTAAACATGTGGATGGTGCCACAAAAATGTGCCAAAATCCCCTAGAACTGGAAGCTGGTGTGGCATTATTTGATGTCAGCTCTGGTATTGTTTCCAAATGTTGGACAAAGCTCCATGAGACTGATGAAGAGAAGACATGCCTGTTTCACTGTGCCTTTTTGCAAAAGCGCTGCAACAAGCTTATGCAATGTTTAAATCTATTGATGTTCACATTAATTCCATAAGGTTGCATTATCCATGCGTGGGTTCATGTTGCAGTTTGGCTTGGACGTGTGTGACACAGTGCGTGCCCCAAGTCTCCCTCTGAGACTGTGTGCCTCCCTCTCTCCAATAACACGCCTCTGTTACTACCTCTGGACAAGCAACAATAGAGGGTCAACTTATTATCCTCATTCCATCTCCACAGCGTTTAAAGTGGAGGCCAAACATCACAGAGGGGTTCATTATATGCCTTGAAAATGCAAGTGAGCATCCAAGAAATCAACACCCAAAGAAGACTGGTTTCACACCCTTGCATCACTATAGGACCAGTCTCCACTGGGATGGATTTTGGCACATTTTTTGGGGCACTACATGTATATATAGCTGTTGTTGCTTAATCAATAAATGCATGATCATTGCAAACAGTCACATCCACAGCTATGGGCAGTTTTGGTCAGACCATTAGGTTGGGAGATTATTAGTATTGTCATAAAAGAGGCATGGACCCCGACTACCTACTTTAGGGCAACAGCCAGTGCACACTTGGCACATCTACATACCCATTTGGCCACTGGAATACCCTGTCCGTCAGGTTGTTTTTGTGCTTCTTTTTGTTTGTTTGTTTTAAGTCAAATGAGACATTAGGAGGAGCAGAAGCATCCTCATTTCCATCACTGTGAGTTTAGGGAACATTAAGATTAATAGCATACCATGCTTAAGGTTATGAAGGCTTTACATAAACAGTATGTAATTATTGCAAATCTAATAAATTCATCATTGATGTGTTTACTCTTACTGCCCTAATTAAGTGTATGAAGCTTTTCTGTGGTTGGTTATGGTCATTTTTTGGGGAGAAGAACAGACAAAATTTTCATCACATTTTGTTCTTTGTAGCTTCTACACACAAACATGCAACAAGAATGATCCCAGTAAATGCATATTCACTTTCAATAAAACACATTGATATTAAATGTAACATACACCAACATGGATGACATGCATGTAAAAAGCGTGTTTATAAGCGTATATTTTATAGTAAAACACCATCCCAGTAAATTAGCATTGACAGCAATGTGTCTCCAAGTGCACACCATTTAGCCAAATAAGGACCTTTTTTGCTGTGTTCTAGGCAAAGTGGTGTACAAAGGGAGCTCTATACCAGCAAGCTCATACTTTGCATATTTTCATCCTCCACACACAGACTCTCTCTCTCTCTCTTTCCTGGTCTGTCAACCCATTGCCTCATATCATTGCCAGCATTTCTTTTTAGTCATATGCTTCTGCATTGTCTCTGGGCAAACAGCCAAGTGCAGAAAATCCAAAACAAGGTGCTGTCTGCACCATCCAACCTTTGTTGCCATGTTGATGTCAGCTCACTTCAACTTCCTGTTCCTGGGGAGGTTTAAAGTTCAAATGTTAAAGCTTATTCCCAGGAGATGATTGGAGGATCACCTCTAAGACAGAAGGAGGGATGTTGTCACCATGGAAAAAAGTTATTTTTTTAATGCGTTTCTTCTCTTCTCCTGTGTGTACAATCATAGGCTTCTTGGTTTTGCATCAGTGTGGGCAAGCTTTAGTGAGAGAATTTGTATGGCTATAAGGTAAAAGAACATCAGCTATAAAAACTAGTACTCCTATACTGGTCTTACACATTGTCCCAACTTTATTTGAAATGAGGTATCTACAGTGATATAAATATTTTCATTTATTTCAAAACAAAATAACCAACAATAACAAATAGAATTTCTATTTAGTGGGGAAAAACTCTTCATCTACATGAATATCACTTACCTGAAAATATTATTTTTTAGTTAACTTAATTCTTAACTGAAGGACTTAAAGGAGCCCACTGGCTGGATGAATGTCAAAATGACAAGTCTTCTGCGCAGAAATCATTGAGTGTGTGTATAAGCATGTTCAGTCTTGCTGTTTACCTGGACAAACGATCTCTGATGACCAGAAGAGTCATAAATGGATTACATGTACCTTGTGTGTGTTAACTATGCAGCTTGAGCTGAAACTTGGCCTTCAATTGTTAATTTTTTTTGTTTCTGAACAAGCTGAAATATGAAATCAGGCCAATAGTTAACAGCCCCTGCAATCGCAGAGGTATGAACCATAAGATTATCATTACTGAATGCTAACTTGACCCACAGACTTTGTTGTAAACATCAGGGTCTTTTTCAGTTATGTTGAACACAAATTGACAGCTGTGAATGCTTACATCACTAAAACCTGATAATAAAAGAATTGTTCTTTGTAACAAGTATTAGGACAAAAAAAAAATTAACCAGGTTAGAACTCCAAAGCCCTAGTAGAGCCTGTTTGGGCTAAAGCAACAAAAAAAAAAAGAACAGCAAAGAGTATGCTTATCTTCTAAGAACCTACAAACAATGCACAATAAATTATCATGTAAACCATTTTCACCAAAATCACACACAGTCCCATTTTAAAGCTGATCAATGAATACAAAATTAAAAAGACTGTCAATGTCACATGACCAAACAGTTTTAACTAGTATCATACAGTTATCAAAATATTATGACTTCATATAGAGTAAAAATTAGTGACAAGGGCTACAATGCGTTTGTAGGCAATAATACAGTATCTTGGCCTGTGTTTGCCAATCAAGTCTCTGTGTGTGATCAGTCGCGATGGACTAAATCTGTTGAGAGAGTATGCTTTATTTAGGTTTGGTACACTTAAGTAATGATGCTGCTTTTGCTTACTCTTTGGCTACTAAAACATATTTTTTGTAACTATCAGCTGAATGCATTGAGGCCTGTTGTAACAGCAACACTCTCACTGTCCTCTAAAGCAAGTGACATCATCATAGTCATGTATCTGCAAAAGGTTTGTACTTCTAAACAAGTCTCACTTGTGTCCCAGTTAGTGTGATGCCGTTGTTATTGAAACAGACAAAATACTTGCAATCGAGACTTAGGGGTCTAAGAAGTAATTTTTCGCCACAGAGATCATTCATGCTTCTTCTGAATTAGGTCTGTTTTTCTACCCTTTTGAACCGCTAGTCTGCATATTACACACTGCGTGCCAGTTTCTTTTATGGATCCATGCCCAGAGTGTCTGCAGAGTGTTTCCACCAGCCCTGTTTAATATTCTCTTCATTCTCCCTGGTGTTTTTTCCAGACCGCGAGAAATCAAACACACATGCTGGGCAACACGCTCACTTACACACAACCACATGTTCAGGCTTTATTCTTTTCTGTCTGCCTTCCACTCTTTCCTGTATATATACAGCCCACATCATTCCTTGTTCCTCTGGTTGACATGAGTCATTATATACTGTATTTTTTATTACAGAATAATGTTAGGCTGGTGTGCCACTAATTCTCTCTCTTTCCATTGGTTTCTAATTCTTGACCTGATAAACCACCCTCAGTGCCAAAACTGCAAATCACACGTTATCTCCGTAGAGGAAGAAACACATGCTCGGACCACACTGCACGAAGTTACTCCTGATGTTATTGTGAGGAGAAATGTGCCTGTGTGTCCACATCTCATAAATTCTGCAAAGGTCCTAAGACATTTATGGAATTAAGGAAATCTGTCAAAGATTGTCTTTAATTCTGGTATTTGTCTGAACTCATATACCTGCTGTAGTAAATGGCAATAAACCCAAGTCTAAGAACTACTTAACAAGCTCCTGTGTAATATGCAACATGTAGAAGTCGATATAACAGGGTTTTTTTTATTTTCTGGTGCCAATAACATCTGGAAAAAGGAGTGACCCCAATCTCCTGTTTAGTTTGTAATGTGCAGCACAGGCCTAGCCATTTTAGCAGTGGTCCATAGCACATAAAAAGGCTGTACTGGCCTAACGTCATTATGTCACAACCAGCATTGTTATGACTATAAAGTTGTGATCTCTGTATTTGAAAGGCTTGTAGGCTTAAAGTATTGTGCTGAAAAGAGAAGGTCAAATGTCTGATAAATAATTAAACAGATGAGCATACATAATGTTTGATGCACCTTATGATATAAATGTAGACAAGGGGCATTTAAAGCTCATCGGTTCCCACAGCCAACCACGGAGGACACCAGATGGCATGGTACCTTAATACACCACAACACCTGGAGAGGCCTTCAGAAACCGTCATTGATACAGAAACAGAGATCAGCTTTAGAGAAGGCAAATTCTTCTGCTTGATCAAGCTGGACATAGTTCTGGGTGCTTTAAAGTTTTCACATCCTCCTTGTCTAGTCCTGTGAAGATCTGCTGTGGAGTCTATAAGTAATGTTTACCCATACTTTGTTTGATGGTATGTTATGCATGTGCTCAGAAAGTTTAGAACTATCTCTCTATGGTAACTGGTAAATGGAGCTTATAACACTTCTTTAGTCTCTGACTCTTTACAGCAGCTTTACACTGTTGGACACACATATCCAATCACACTCATTCCCTCTCACATCCACTCACTGATGGTTCAAAGTTTCAAGGTATCCATGAACTCACACATTCACACCCTTTCATCCCCATTTACACACCACTGACAGCAGTTTGAGCAACTTGGACTTAAGTGTTTGCCCAAGGACACATCAACATCTGACAGTCAGAACTGAGCATGAACTGGTAACCATCCAATAACTGACAGCACACTATCAGACCGAGCCACAACACCTAAATTATCCATCTATGGCTGTTTTTGTTTAATTCCCCACAATGACTGCTTTTACAACCACATTGAAAAGAGGGCCTTCTTAAAAATGAGATGCCACGCCTCAAGGGGTTATCCACTAATACATTTCAAATCAACAGAGAAATATGCTAAAGATTAATTTATGGTCAGGGCATCCATTCATAGTCATGATTTCTCTTTTGAGTTCATTTGCCTCCGCCTGGTCGTAATGCACTTATCACTACAACAACTGCTGTTTATTCTACTGCAGTGGTGTAATGAGTTAGACTGTCATCCTGTTTGAACTCAGCAGGGTCAGTTTTGTTCTCACTGCAAACAAACTGTCTAAGTATTATTGGAAGCAAGCCGAGACAACATCTTTCAGGTGAGCATAGTGCAGGTGTTTGTATAGAAACAGGGATTGACTGCTGTGCTCTATGTACCCAGGAAAAGATAAGAAGCATGATATCAGTCACGCCCTTAAATATTACTGGTTGGTGTTGCATATAATAATGCTGGAAAGCCTGATTTGTCACCTTTACAATGAGGTACAACTTTTAAGTGTCATACATTTGTGGAATGAGCAACACAGCTAAACATCTGGATAGTGCCACCAAAAATGTGCCACAATCCACTGCAACTGGAAGTTGGTGTTGCTGTACAGAGTGGCAGCTTTATTGGTATCAGCCCTGTATCATTTCCAAATTAGGACCAAGTTCTGTGAGGCTGTGAAGTCAAAGAAAGATCAAGAAGTGGGTGTCTCAGGTAGACAACATACCAGGAAGACATGTTTCTCACCTTTGTTTTACTGAGGAACTGTTAGCTGCAGAGGAAGAGAGAATTTTGGCAAATTTTTCACTGCTTTGTCACTGCTTGTGTATATCTGTGTTGCTAAATCTACAAATGTAGGATTCTTAAAATTAGCCACAGAACTTTGGCACATTTTTTAGGGGCATTAGGTTGTCTTGTTCATTTCATGAATGCACTGTTCTTCCAAGTCATACCTTTTTGTTGACAGAAGTTAGCCAATTAGTTCTTGCTGTTGTCTCCCACCTTTCTATCTCTGCCCACATACACCCCAACATCCTGTGTTGGCTGTTCAACAGTTCTGCTGGAGATTTACTTCTGCTTAGCAGAGGTTTGTTTTTTTTTTTGCCACTGTTACTGTTGCCAACTGTGGCAAAATGCAGTACTGATGGCGGATTCATGATTGCTTTGGAATAAAAATAAATATATGGAGAAAAAAATGTCAATTAAATGTCAAGTAATCAATCTACTCTTTTGTCGAGTGCCTTGGTAAACATCTCTTTTGTGATTTACAGCTGTACAAACTAAATTAATTGATTAAAATTATTTAAACTGCACTTGATAGAGGTGTTTATGAAGCAATGACCATATGTTCAAAACTGTGGTAGTAATGGATTTGAATGGTCCAAAAAAAGGGACGCAGTGTAAGGATTGTTTTTGTTATCAGGAGCATTATAAGAACTTACATAATTAGCATCACTGAAATAAAAACAAAGAAATATAGTCCTATGTGAAAAAATGAATCCAATATAAAAACTTGAAAAAAGTCATAAGGGCGCTTTAGGCAATGTTAGCATGAATCTAGAAAATATACAGATTGTAGGATGTGGAATTAAGTTTGGAATCCGTATGAAATGAAGAGCATGGCATTGACCTACTCTTTTGTAAAGTGTCTTGAGATGACACTTTTTGTGATTTATAGCACTGTGAAAAATAAAGATTATTTTACTGAATAAAGTACAACTAGTTGCTCATGGTGTTGTCCGGAAAGGCTAATTCACAACATTTTGTCATATCTATTATGAAAAGATCATCAGAGTTCTCAAGGCAGAACAGCAGTCAGCAGTGGAGTCTGGAAGAGCTAACCATGCAGCTCTACATATTTTTTCTTGATTCAAATGAGCCCTTCATGACAAAAAAATGACAAACATTATGTTTAACTACACATTTTAAGAGTATGTTTCTGGCATTCATTGAAACAGTGATTTAGCCTTTAATAGAAACAGCTCTAAATATACAGTTGAGGTAATTAGTGTACAAAGACTAAAATGACAAATTGTCCTAAATTTTCAGAGAATCTCCTCAAATAACTTCACCACCTCCATCTTCACCTCTTTCCCTTTCTCTCAGCTCTGTTTTTCCTGCACTGTTTATCTGTCACTATGGTGAGCCCGCATTGTGCCAGAACAGGAAACCAGTAAGAGGGCTGTGGCATCCGTTGGTAGATGACATCATGTGGCTTCATATCCCTCTGCAGTTAACCAACTAACCACTGTATGAGTTGGTAAGTGAATAAACTTAACAAGGTCTACTTTAAATAACATCAATGTTGGTCTTGTTCACTTGAAGCTACACTTAGGAGATTTTTTTCTGGTAATAAAACAAAATGAATAAACGTTAAAACCTCTCAATAACCCGCTGAAGCTCTCTAAGCCAACAGTAGCTAGATTAGCAGTAATCATAATGTAATTTAAATATCTCTAACTGCTGCAAGGATATGTGTCAGAGCAGAAGATTCATAGCACCCAGAAGAGACAACACTTTTACAGTTACATGTAACTGTTATTCAGGATTTGTTACTCAAATGAGACTGCAGTGGAAGCAATCTTACATCCTTGCATGATTGTGTTCATACCACCTCTTCCCTTATCCACAACCAATTCATTCTAGCTGTTATTAGCATTATGCCAATGAAATTTATTTGCAGCCACAAAAGAGCCAAACACCACATTTTCCTTCATAAATAATCAGAAGCTGTACAATCTAAACAACAACTGAATACAACAAGCACATGTAACCTAGAGGATCCAAAAGAGCGCTGACCCTGAACTGAGCCCTGATTGGCTAAAAGTGGGTGGCCCTTGCTAGATTTTCTAAAGGCTTAATGTAGAGCAATACGGAGGGGGCACAGCTGTCTAATGATCTCTTTGTGTTGTTCAGTGATAAGATGTTGACGTGCAGTCATACTTTTTTGGCCAGTGACACAAAAACAATCATATTGTAGCTTTAATAGAAAGTAGAAAGAGATTTTTATTATGTCAAGAAAGACATACACTGCCTATTTTCTCCCACTTTTGTCAGGTTTCAGAATGTGGTGAAATATATACTCATCAGCAATGGGTTCTACTTATTCAACTACTGGTGAATGCAAATAGCTGATCAGTCAATCACATGACAGCAACTCATAACTACGATCAAGGTGTCCAGCTGAACTTAATTAAGCATAAGAATGGAGAAAAAAAAACGTTTAAGAGATTTAGTCCTGCTCTTTATGCGTGTGACCTTTAATTTACAGTGGCTGATCAAAGAGGGGAAATCCAAACAAGGTCATGTAAACCACTGCATCATCAAACTCATAATTTTTGTGTGACATATAAGAGTACAATTTCAAGTTTTATTAATTATTTTCAAGTGTCTAAATGGTTTGGCTCTATCTTATCTGAGAAATTGAAGCCTCTTGACCACCAGGGCAGTTAGGCCATCAAACCAGCTGCTCCTGACAGCGCCTCGGTCCAGACTCTCCACTCGTGGGGACAGCCCCAAAACTGTGGTGCAGCCTACCTCTCCAAGCTTAGAGCTGCACAGTCCACTGAGGAGCACTATGAAACTCTGCTAAAAAAAAACATCTTTTTACTTTGGCATTTAATTCCAGCCACGGGAGTAACCTTGGCATTTATCCTTTATTTTTCATTCTTATCATCTCTTTTACTCTTCTTTTATTGTTTTTATTCTTATCTTATTTTATTTATTTTTTTATGAATTTGTTATTAATATTGTGTTCATTTTTAGTACATTACTGTTTTTATTATCAGGATTGTTTTTATTATTATTACTGTTTTTTTATTATTAAGTGCCTGCATGGGTATATAGTTAGGCTACCCCTGAATAGAAATTTGGTCAACGGAGGGTTTTTTTTTATGTTTTAGAAAACCTTGACTTGACTTCAGAATACTCTGGTCAGTACCACCTGCCAGATTTCTGCTGATTTGCTTGGACTTAAATTAGCCCTGAAAGGACTTTTTGACAAGTGCTGCCAGAGTTCTGATAATTCTGTTAAACCGTAGAGCTGATGAGTGCCTGCATCACTTAAAGTAAACTAAATCTGCAGTCTAAAAGCTTCTGTGATATTATATGTCAGAGCTCCTTACTGCTGACACAGAATTGGTTGGGTTCTTGCCTAAAGTCTCTTTTCCTCCTCCTGTTCTCTGCAGTGTTTATGGAGCTGAACTTTCAGTCTGGCAGCGTTGTCTGATCCTATCGTTGCTGCTCATAAACTTAACTGACCTCTCATGCTTCCCCTCTTGCCTGGTTCACACTGACTCAGAGGGTGTGCTCTTGCTTTTCAAAATATACCTGCGACCCTTCCAGGGCCAGATTAACACAGTTCAGCCTTGGACAAAACATTCTGCTGCCTGCCAAACCCTCTTTTTTCTCCCACAACCACAGAATCAGCAACAAAGAACAATGTCATACAGGCCAATAAATGTCATAATATCCAAAAGTCACACAAAGTCAAACAAAGTAAGCATGCCAAATGCAATTCAGTCTCAAGTTACCTCTTTGTACGACTGAAGTGCGACTCGAGTCCAAGTCTCAAACTTGAGTCCCCATCTGTTTTATCCTTTGTCTACCCTGGGAACTCTTAAGGTCTCATGCCTGGGCAATTGCCCAACTTCTCTAATAGTTAATCAGGCCTTGGGTCTTGGATCTCAACAACGTGACAAGTCTTTATATACTTGAAATATTTTCACTATCATGTTATCTGATTGAGAATGGATGGGAAAAGAAGTGGTATATGTTTGCTATTAGTACCTCAGAGACCGAACACAAAAGTAAACAAACAGATAGGCTAAACAAATATCAGAGGGCATTTCTTCCTACGTTTTACTTTACTTTGTTTCCTATAATTTATTACAGAGAAACTAAATGTCCGAGCTTTGGCTATGATGCATCAGGTCGATTAAAAAAAAAATCGACCTGATGCATCTCTTTCCATCAATCAAGCAACAGTCTGCCGTTGTGTATTTAATAATACCACGATCATCAAGGAAGACTTACAACAAGCTAAGCTACTGTACTTTTGGTTGTTCAATGTTTTGGCTTTCAAGTAAAAAGAAACAATAACAAGTTTTCATCCTCAAAACCTCCTTGCTGTTCCTGTTCAGTTAAAAATAACACTTCAGAAATGGAATATATGTTTTTATTCATAAAATTCACTCCAATGACCAGTGTTGTCAAATCTGAACCAAACTGAAAACAGTGACCAAAAAAAAAGATAGATTTGTACTGAACCGAGTGTAATGGTGCAAACTTAGTCCCCATGTATTTAACTGATGAATTACCAAGCCTGCCCTGCACATGAATTCATGGCTTAAAAAGTTCCATTTTAAGGGAACAAAAGTGTAGTGCATGAATTTTGACTGGTTAAAAATGATCACATTCAAGCCAAAACTGTGTTGGCTATGAGAAATTTAATATAGTGCAATGTGAGTCAGTTTACATGCATTTCTGGAGTCCAGTTTTATTTGAACAGCACAATCATTCAAAGTTTTTTTTTAACTATATTTAATCATTATGTCTATTTTTCATATTGAACACATTGTTCCAACCTTTTAGGACAAGATAATTTACATTTCAGCACCAGTTTATTTCTTTCATCGTCCTCATGATAAAGTGTGTCTGTCCTTCACACCGTGGTGTCCAAAGACCATATATGGCTGTGAGTCATTTGTGCAAATAAAAGTTTCTATGCATTCTGTCCAGGACATGCAGAGCTATCTGCCTCATCTAACTTCCTCTACTCTCACATAAAACCTTCTAATAATTTAAATCACGGTCATTGTAACAATAGATGCAAATTTAATAAGGTTCCTCTTTAAAGCTATGGTGTACGATTGGAAACTTTGTGCATCTTAATAACACCGTTTATAAGGCTGTTATGGTCCTATGGTCCTATCTACACAATATAAAGACCAAAAAGAATGAAAAAAATCCATTCAGTATATCCGCTGCAAAGCTGCATACTAGTTGACCAATCCGAACCGTGCGGGCATGCGCGGTTCGGATTGGTCCGTGAGTCCATCCAATCCCCTGTCTCCCTCTCTTCGCACCGTCATGTCCATGGTCCCGCCTCCTCCCCACTTCCTCTCTCATGTACCGGTGAGCAGCTAGCAGCACAGCTACTGAAGCATCATGGAGCTGGGGGGCTGCTTTTGTTACCCTCCACAAGAGAAGGAAACGTAAAAGTTTGGAGGAAAAGGCTGAAGTAAGGAAGAAATATGAGCAATAAAGGTCCCAACGGAGACTTAACATTGGATTATTGTACGGTGGAAGAAGCTGCAGAATGATTTGGGATTGTTGAACACTGCTGGCTGCTGGCTACCGAACCACTGGATGGCGAACGACAGAGCACTGCCCGCCGGTTGAGGACTGTGGGCCGGCTGGCAAACGGCCTCAGTCCGCCGTCCAACCTTCAGCATCGGCTGTTCCGCCCCTGATTGAACAGGTAATGGCTTTGTTTACTACAGTGGCAGATGTCTGCTGAATAACTCTGGTTAGTCTGTGCCTGTATTGGCTAATGACTTGTTGGTCAGAGAGGGTAGGCTCTGTCAATAGATTTTAGCCTGTTAGCCACTCATCGTTAGCATTGTAAACTGAGCTGGTGAGGACAGAAAGATAAATTCTTCCCCACAATCAGCTCCGCACTGGCGACGTCAGACCCGCTTCGCACCTGGTCCAATTGAAATGGCTACCGCTGTGTGTTACAAGGGGGATGACTGTCGTGTTTGTTACTTTCAGTTGAGCTGAATTGTTTTTGGTTGAGTTTGCTGCTGATATTTGCCAGCCGCTTGTAGCTCTGTCCGAGGGGGCTTGTTGTTATGAGGTGACACAAGCTGGGGGGCGGGATCTTGGAACACTGAGGGGAGGGGTGAGTGAAGGGGGAGCAGGCTGCGTTTTTTCAAATTTGTCTCAACAGTCAAACTGGTTTTCAGAACGTAGACCCTAGCTTTAACAAAGAAATAGTGAAAAAATTGTGTTTTTAATCAGAATTATTAATTCAGAACTGCAAATGTTTTTGAATTCCTGAAAATGGCCTCTCCATGACAGTCAAATTGACTACAGCAGAATAGATATATATGATATTAGTAGATATTTATCAGAAACAACATAAAAAAAACTGACTAAGATAGATCCAACAACTCCTGTGTTGACTTCTTGGCTGAAATGTCGCTAACGGACTCTGAAGCTAATTCCTCCAAAGTGGAGGAATGAGAAAATCATCATTTAAATGAATGTTTCCAGTTTACACTGTGTCCAAACCCACTGGTTTTCTAATGGTGTGCCTTGGAAAATGGTGCAACCATGTGTTAGCTGTACAGAATCTAAAAATATATATTTTAATTTCCTCTGTTAGCAATTTTAAGCACAGATTTCTGTATTTATCTGCAAATTTAGAAACGTAAAGTAAATATATATAAAATCCTAAATGTTTTATTCAGTTCACATTATGAGCATGTTGTTATAGATTTAAACAGGCCCTGTTAGGCATTTTTTCTAGCCAGAAAATTAAAGCTACTTGAGACTCGAGGGCATTATTCTCCAAGCATGAAACATATTTGACCAAACCAAAATGCCAAACTTTCTGTCAGTCAGCTTTGAAAAAACATTAGGTGACTCTAATAGATATAAATATCCATACACTGTTGACATTTTAGTGCAAACTGCTAAAGTTAAATCAATTTTATTTTCATTTACATTTTGTGGTTCCATTATGAAGTGATTAAGTTCATCTCAGTAAACTGACCATTATGTTGAATAAACTGATTGTCATTATGCTTCATTCTAAAATATTGCCTAAAAGAATAAAAATCATTTTTGATGAGAAACTTTTTAGATATTTCACGAGTGATCCAGATGCCATTTTGTTCTGGCATTGGTAGATACAAGCAAACATGAACAGAATAAATTACTGTAGCACATGGATGGATATGGTGTGCTCTGAGACTCTGGCTTGGTCTTTGGTGTTACTTGGGCAATAAAGCATTAGAACATCAAGACAGAACTATGTGCTGAGCAAGTTCCCCAAAAACTGAAATCAGTCATTAATAACGCATTACAGTGAAAGTACCTATTACTCCAAACTTATTACTTTATGTTCAAATTTCAAATCTAAAAATGTAAAATGAACAGGCAACAATGTTCTTTGCAACTTTTGCATTTACAAGCTGAATGATAAACCTTAAAAGCTGTCCAGCTCACTGTTTCCTCCCCTCACGCTTTATTGACTTTTTAAGTTTATAGTTGTGATCATGATGACCACCTACCTTGGGGCTAAACTTTGGAACTTAGTAACTAAGCATTAGTTTGATAGCATCTGTAGTATTATCACTGTTTATGAGAACGTACTCATTTACTCTACTAGTCACAAAAATGATACCATAACAGCATTATATTTTCTCAAACTGGTTTTGACCAGTTGAAATGAGTCCTAAATAAACTCAGACAAGCACATGTTAGCAACAAATTGTCCAACCCTCAATTACCTGTACTCCTCAAAAAATGTTTATAAACATGATTTTAATCATTGTTCTTCCTATGAGGAAAACCAATTGGTATTGTATTTTAATTTGTTAAAAAGCCCGATTCATCACCTTAACGATGAAGTACAACTTGTAAGGACTGTGCATTTGTGGAATGAGCAGCGCAGCTACACTGTTGCGTAGTGCACTTTAAAAAAATTGTTAAAATTCCCTGCAAATTGAATATGATGTTGTGGTATGGAGAGTGACATGTTTATTTAAAGATCAACTCTGGTACCATACCAATATTTAGGACCAAGCTTTTTGAGACTAGTGAAGTCAAAGTGGGCTTGCCAGGAAGACAACACCCCAAGAAGACTGGTACCTCGCAATCGCGTCACTGAGGAACTGAGGGAGAGGCAGTTTTTTCTGGCGCTTCCTGTATGTCATGTAATGTTTCTCATCCCACAAAAGTGTATTCCTGATATGTTGTACTTCATTGTAAAAATGACTAATCGGGCATTCCAGTGGTATAAAACACAACACCTGGTTTCATTAAAGGGAACTAAAATCTAATAAAATAATGTAACAGAAAATCCACACATGCAAAGAGGGTACAGGTAACTCCATATAGTATGGTCCCAACCAACTTGGGGGGTCAAAGCCGTGGTCTTTCTGCTGCGAGGCAGACGCACTAACGCTGCACCACCCTGGACAAATCCAACGAAGGACAAGGACAAAGGAAGACTGACAAGAGACTAGGGAGATGGAGTTTCTTAATTTTCTTTAGCTTTTTTCACTCAACAGAGTGTGTTAACTTGTTTTACAAAATGGAGACTGCTATGTTCATCTTTATCTATGATTAAAATCTTTACTTTTGCCTGTAATAACAAGGAAGAAACTTTGTTTCTCATACTATGGATTGAATAATGAATGAGCCTTTGAGGCTACCACTCAGCAGCCAAACACTATTACATTATACCGCCATATATATAGTAAAAGCATTTAGCATGCCATTTGCAAAAAGACATAGGGCATAGACCTAAATACTCACTGGTTGCAGCCTGGACAGTGTGAGTGCAATGCTGTGCAATGCAACACGACATTTTAAGTTCACCTCTACTTATGACACAGTGTTACTTTCTTTCCTGATCGGAGAATTAGGTTTTATATGATGCTGTTATTAGTACAAAACTTTCATTATGAGCTCTGTGCTTGACATTGGATGAGTTTTTGGTTAGGAAAAACTTCTAAAACATCTGCATGAGAGGATTTAATTTTTCCTCAGGGGTTGCCAAAACCAATAAAATCCTCATTATATAAGACATCTATTCTTCTACAGTAACCATGTACTCAAAAACTATGACATTAAGACAAGTATGCATACTTTGTAAAAGTAAAAGATACTGTTTTCTTAAAGACTTGTCCTTCATGATGTTGGTAAATAATAAAAAAAAAATCCTTAAATGCACCAGATAATTGATAAAAATAAAAGTAGAAATGGGCATTTGGTTGCTTTTCTTTCCTTAACCAATATGTAGGGATGCACAGTATTGGGTTCCCTTTGATATCCTACATGCTTATATATGTCCAAACTTATCATTAGCACTGCTGATAATGATAATTTTGGCATGAGTATGATGTATTTCCTTAAATAAAAACTGACCTTTGACGTTTTAATCATATTGTGAAAGTGTATTTGTGTTAGGAGTGGAATTTTTCTGTCAGAATACACTATTGTTTTCTAAATGTAAAATTTTAGTATAATAGGGTGAAAGATTGTGCTACCTTCATACATTCTGTGGATATTATCGTCAGTTTATGTAATATTTAACCCGACCCTAAGCTTATATCTCCCAATACCAAAATCATGCCAGTAATGTTATGCTTCCATATCAATGAGGCCAACAAGTCAGTTTCATTAATCAAAAAAACAAGAAGATCAAATAAGGTTTCCAACACTGAATATCAAACAATACTGTAAACTGAAATGATGCTTGTTCCATGTTCAATGATAGATGAGAGACAGGAAGCCTACATCAGATGGAAACATTTGGGAAGTTACAATTAACAATAAGTGCATAGTGGGAGGATACATTAATCCTTAAGTTTCATTCATTTAACATATAACAAGGCTCTGAATAATCCCCGTTTTAAGTCCTCCTCTTAGTCCATATAGCAGTTCAAAAATAAATAATGCCAAATGACCACTTATGGAAAAGTGACCTAAAAAACAAAACTGCCACCTCAAAATGGGCCAAACTAACCTGGTGGTTTAGACCAGGGATGGGCAGCTATGATTGTGTTGAGGCCGCATCATTTGTCCTCAAAGAGGGGCCATATTTTTGCAATGCGTGATACTTTCAACGCCACAATTCAGTTTTTTAATTTCTTTTTTTTTTTAGCAAAGCAGAGTTCAATGTAACCTTTTTTCAATGTTATCTTATAGAGCATTTGCTTGCTACTGAGCCAGATCTCCTATTGTATGAATGAATGACTTTAGTAATACATTAAATTGAGTTTAATAGAAAAAGTTACAGTCAATTTCAGCTCTGTTTTCTCAGACACATTGCTATATTTCATCTTTTCAAGGCAGATTTTGCTCTATTTTTTATGCAAGAACATATTTTAGGCTTTAAATTGACTTTCAAGCCAGATTTAGGGATTAGGCTCCAAGTTGCCCACCCCTGGCTTAGGGTGTCCAAAACTTTTGGTATAACTACTTTTCGGAAGTGGTTGCCCATCCTTATTCAACAGGATCAAGTTGCCCAAAAAAGTCACATAAGACATTTCTTTCAGATTTATCATATATTTATTTTTCACTCATTTAGCTCTTTGAATATTTAAATGTTTCTCACTTAGAAAATATCACACTTTCTGCCACTGTCACTGAATTAAAAATGTCAATCAACACAAGCAGACACTTTAAAAACCATTACATTCTTCAACCACAATCTATATTTTCACCATCCATACAGAAACAAAGTAAAGGTTTACTTACTGTGTATTGGAAAATCTCAGGTCAGGACTGGATACTTGAGCGTGTGGGTTCGACTGTGGATGCTTGACTAAATGTTTGTATATGCTGGGCGGGGACCTCCCTCCCAAAAACTGCTGGCTTAAAAGGATCAGATGAGGAAAGATGACTTCATCAGTCTACTGAGAGGAGGAGGGAGGGAGGAATAGGAGAAAGAGAAGGGAAGAAGAGGAAGGAAAAAAAGGAAAGTTCATCCTTAAATGGGCAATGGCCTTTCAGTAGCTCTCCCTCTCCCTGCCTGTGCGTCTCTCCCTCTCACATCCAGTTTGAAGCCCGGCCTTATTTGGGTAGAGCTGCTCCGTGTAGAGACAGCAGCCAGACAGCGTCAGTTTGGTCTGCAGGAATTCTCCACATACTTTCAGCACATTGCTACTCATTTCAAGAGTTAGGGAACAAGGTGCAAAAAGAGAGAATGGGTGCTGAGAGAGGAGGGTGGGAGTGTAGGAGGGAGATGGAGCAAGAGGAGATGGGACACAAAGGAACTAAGAGGGAGGTAATAAGTGAGGAGAAGAATAACTGTGTTGCTCTTGTCCCATTATAGAAGAAAAATGTCAAAAATGAATCTTATCTTTATATTTTTTTTCTAATCCAAAGAGCAGAGGGAATGTAGAGTACATGGTAAAGAAGAAGAAGGATGAAGATAATTTGGCCAAAATGTAAGAGAAGAAGAGAGAAAGGAGCTGAATAAAGGAGTGGAATGAGAGATGAAATATACTCCCACTGGCCACTTTATTAAACACCCTGTTCAACAGTTTATTGGCTCAAATAACTAATCAGTCAATCACATGGCAGCAACTCAAAGCATTTAGGCATATCCACATGAACAAGATTACTTGCTGTAGTTTGACTAACCATCAGAATGGAGAAGAAAGGTGATCTAAGTGACTTTGAACGTCACAGGGATTTTGGTGCCAGATGAGATGGGCTGGTCTGAGTATTTCAGAGACAGTTGATTCATTGGGATTTTCAGTACAGCCATCTCTATTGGCAACAGAGAAGAGAAAATATCCAGAGGCGGAAGTTCCCTAGGTGCTAGTGTCTTCATGACAGGGAAGCTGCTTCCATGAAACCAACATTTTGCATCTCTAAAAAAAAATGTTGCCTGGTACGATGAGCAGCACTCTGCTGCAACAATCTGATGGTAGGGTCAAATGTTTGTGCAACAAGGCCTGGATCCATTTGGTCTGATGGTGGTGTTATTGAGTGTATTTTCTTGACTCACTTCTGGCCCCTTGGAAGCAATAAAGCAGTATTTAAACACTGAAACCTACCAGACCATATCCATCTCTTTATGACCACAGTGCACTAATGTCACAAAGCATCTGAAACTGGCTTCTTGCACATGACAGTTAATTCACAACACTGGCCACATTTATTATTTCTGACAAGCGCCTCTTTATTATTACCTCTGCCAGGCAGTTATGTGATCACTGGTATCTGTTTTCTGTTAGTTAGTTAGTCAGCTTGTTTGTTTCACTGGTAGCAAAATAACTCAAATAGTTATGGACGGATTTCAATGAAATTTTTAGGAAATGTCCGGATTGGGACAAGGAACAAATTATTAGATTTCGGGAGTGATCTGGATCACTGTCTGGATCTGCCATGACGAAAGCTACTGAACTAAAATAGATATCATCATGAATCCAATTGCTAATGGTATGTTTTCATGGTCAATGAATCTAAATATTGCTCACTTAAAAATGTTGGGTTGAAAACAACCCAATATGGGTTATTTTTTAACCCAACACTGGTTAAATATTGGACAGAACACATGCTGGGTTATTTTGACCCAACAAGTTGGGTTGGTTTCCTTTAACCAACAGTTGAGTTATTTGAACAACCCAGTTGGGTTGTTCAAATAACCCAACCACAGGCTCAATTTGACTACACTGTTGGGTTCTTTTTACTCGATCAGTTGGGTTGTTCAAATAACCCAACGTTACCCACAAGAAGCTATCGCTAACGTTAACGACAAATGACCAAGAGCTCACAATCACTGCTTCACACACTCATGTCAGAATAGTGCACACGTAGCAAACCTTGCTTGTATAGAGCTGAGTCTCTTAGGGTGTCTCTCAGTATGCGACGCTGCTAGATGGCGGTACTGCACTAAGAAGCCTGCGAAGAGAATCGCGGGCTTCTTCTTCTCTTTCCCCAGAACTTCTCGTGGGATTTGGTCGGGCCATAACGAGACTTGCCCATCCAGCATCCGGACTGCAAGCAGCTGAGGGGGGGGGTCGAATGAGTGGGGGTAACCTGGGGGTAGCTGTTGGTCGCGCATGCGCGAGCGTCAACCCAACATGTTGGGTAGTCCGAAATAACCCAACACATTATAATGAAAATTACAACCCAACAGCTAATAACTCAACTGCCAACTACAATAACCCAGCAATCTGGGTATTTAGACTACCCAATTTAATGAAAACAACCCAATTAACCTAACCAACAGTCTCAACCCAGCTGTTGGGTTGAAAAAATAACCCAACAATTTTTTGTGTGTGCGATGAAATAAAGGTAGGACTAATATTTATAGTGAAAATCACAATATGAGTGAGAACTGTGGCGCTGGTGGAGGTCTGCGCCCTTTGAATGCTTATCTAGTTTCTTAATAAACGGATAAAGAAAGCATTTAATCATGACACATTAAAATATCAGCTTAAAGCTTGTGCTGCTTAACATTATTTTAAATTAATATTACCTCCGGGAATAAGTGTAATAATAAACATGTTCGAGGAAATATTTAATGTTAGTTTTTCGCTTAAAAATCCATCAGCCTGCCTGTCTAAACAAGCTTAGACTTGGCGTGTAATTATGGCCTCCTGGTTGATTACTGTAGATCTTAAAATTAGCCATATGTCTATTTTTGTTGCACATTACATAAGCGAGAGCCTAGATGATGATCAAATCTTTCCTAATTATAAAACATAGAAGGGACGAATCTTGAGCCCAAAGTCAAGGGTCAGTTTGTAAAAAATATCTTATTCTGCCCATGGCAGGCGAGATAGAGACAATCAGTGTACAGCTTCTCACAGAGCTTCTTCTTTTCACACTGCTGCCACCTGAGAGAATGATGAGGAAGAGAGAGGAGACAAGGACAATGGAGACAAGGGGGCCAAAGGAAAGGGAGGTTATAAAAGCAAGAAAGAGAGATGATGATAAAGGGAAGAAATACAGGGGGGAGACAGAAGTGGATGAAAAAGGGAAAAACAGATTGATCATCATTCAGGCAGAGAACTCCATTTAAGTCCAGGGTCTTCAGTAGCTGTAACATGTGTGTGTGTCAGAACACCACAACTTTTATCCATGTTATTCCATTTCAGTCATTTTTTGGCATAACACTCCTGTTATAAGAGATGTTATCTTAGTGCTGATGAAGCAAATCACCTTCAAAACATCAAAAAAAATGTATGTGGTTACCAAACAGAATAAAGATAAGACGTCACTCTGTGATCTTCAAAAACACAACAGATTATGATAGCAAAGTTTGTGTTATATCTATGTCTACATCCATACAGTGCTCAGCGTAAATGCAACCACCTCTTCAGATTTGTCAGAAACGTTTAGTTTTCTTTCAAAATCAACATTTTCTAAGGCATACTATACCACATATACTATACAATACTACCCTAAATGTGGGCCATTGATTGCAAAAACAGATTTTTTAAGGTGCACACAAAAAAGGATTTTTCACAATTTTTTAAGATTTGAATGAAAAATGGGTTGACCCTAATTAAACAGGTGGGAGCAAAGCTAAGTTTTAGTTATCATGTTACCCTTACTTTCATCTTTTGGTAAAAAAAAAAATGTTATGTTAAAATCAGCTTTTAAAAAAATCTGGAAATAGTTCTTTTGTTCTTTTAGATATTGATCAATACATTCCTTTTAGTCTACTTCTGCTGGCCACCCCACACAGCTAAAGTCTGCCCGCCAGGACAATTACTGGTGCATTTGGAGTAAAGAGCCTATTAAAGCAGAATGTATGTATGTTTATGCTGCTCCAGTATGTTTATGCTGCCAGGATCACTTTGTCAAGGAAAAAAAGTTATTGGAATTGGTTATATTTCACATTTATTTGCATTTTTTTAATTTGGACTTATGGCTCTGATGGGGGCTTTCACTGCCTTTCTATATGGCGATAGTGGAAGCCATTAGCAGGAGCAGCCCTTCCTGCAGCCAACGAGGAAACACGAGGCAGGGAGAGAAGTAGCGTCAGTGATAGCTGACACTGATTTTGACATAAAACAGCACAAAGTAGGAGACAGGGTGGAGGAGAATTGCAAAGCAGCTTGCAGCAGGAGTAGTAAAGAGTGGGCAGGCTAGAGTATCTTAAGGTGTTCTGATTGCGTTAAGCCAATGTCAGAGCTGGAAGTCAGCAGTGGCGAGCTACAGGGCTTACTCCATGTCCTGCTAGAACTAATGCTGTGCTCCATTTTACTAATCAGCAATCTGTTGTTTAAGTGTCATGTATTACATTCCTTTAATGTTTTTCATTAATATATTGACATTCTCCAAGTAATAAGAACAGTAGTTTACTGGTAAGTGTATACATTATATGGCATGCAGCTTTAGTTTATAAAGGCTTCATAATTCAAATAAGACTGTCAACCTATCAGGTAAATAGATGTGATAGTTGAGCACAGCGAGTCCACATAATACTGTATTTCACCAGTGGTTTTCAAACTTTTATGCTCAAGGAAGTCTGTCAAAAAATTGCAAGGCACACCATGTCTATACCACAAAATGAGCCTCTCCAAAAGTGTATGTGTACAGCTTTTGTCTGGATATATTATTTCTATGTAGTAAGGCCAACTAACACTACTGACAACTGTATTACCCTTATTCAGGAATTAGTTGAGAAATTTGATCAGTTCATTGACACATAGTAACCTATTAGGTCATAACTTCAAAAATAAGTCAACCTAAAAATGAGACAACACAAATGTATGATGTCTTCCACCAGCTACATTTCAAATAAAATCAAAACCCTAAAGATCTCATGTCCTGAAAAATACGTATTTCTTTGCATTAATGTTATTAGAAGGTCCTTGGGGAGCAGAAGGACATGACACCTTTTACAATCGTACAAAACTCTCAATTTGCAAAAATGCTTCATCCATCTTTACAGAAAATGCCTCTCAAAAAACTTTTTTTTAAAGTCCTGGGGTTTGTTATGTAATAGTTAAACAGCATCCACCTACATGTGTGGTTGCTGCTTGTCACAAGCAGATGCCATGACTGTTTGAAAGTCCACTCCACTGCCCACAACCACTCCTTTCCCTCCAATTAGGCATGGCTTGGGCAGCCAGTCATTGCAGAGCTCATTATCATACCCCTCTGTAGCCCCGTCAGACCC
Source organism: Scarus forsteni (assembly GCA_036419115.1). Lineage (NCBI taxonomy): Eukaryota > Metazoa > Chordata > Actinopteri > Labriformes > Labridae > Scarus > Scarus forsteni. Next base: position 8,331,132 of record JAZDUH010000229.1, on the reverse strand, counting down.
AAGTGCTCCAAAGGGGAAGGAAAAGAGCTCCATCTGATCCTCTACAGAGATTAAAGTGATATTCCGGGATTGAACAAGTTGGGTCCTATCACAAGGGTTAGGGCAGAAATTACCACTACAGCAGTGTTTCTGTGGAGAAGAAACCCAGGGCGCGAGGACCTAACTCCCTCTTCCTCCTTCGGATCTGCTCGTCTGCTGAATCCGCTGTAGTCAGACGGGGCCATATTTTACTCGACCAAAAACACAAATAAACGGACTCCCACCGAAAAAGTCTGATATCGGTCTGCATTCACGCTTTATTTAGAGAATTTTCAGCGCGTTACTTTCACACAAAAACACCGCTAAATAAGGCTCTAGTTTGCATAGCGCCGTGAAACGGCCTCCGCTGCACAGCCAGAGCTGTGGCTGGAGAGCCTCCGCTGCAGCGTAGGCTCTTCCGCCTCCGGCTGTGGCTGTGCTGGCTGTGCAGCGGAGGCCGTTTCACGGCGCTATGCGAACTAGAGCCTTATTTAGCGGTGTTTCTAATAATCGTAGTGATTTCAAAGCACAGTATTGTTAGTTTTCTGAAAAACATAATTCCAGCACATTGGTTTGCTTCAACATCATAACTGACACATGGTTACTGTAAAATTACATTTCTGCGTTATAAAATCACAGTATTGTACTTTCAACTGAGTACATATCGATATGAACTCACAACAATTTGTGGTTTTTCAACACTTCACTGAGATTTGTTATTAGTTTATACATGCATGACCATGAAATTATAGTATTTTTACTGAGAAATTACAGTATGATGCTGTCTAGTGTTCAGATTCATCCCTTGTTTTTTAACATCCTTAATGTATTTTCACCACAACTGAGTAGCCAATACTTTGCTCTGAAGTGACATTAAACATACCACAAAGAAATACAGCAATTTTACACATATTTAACTCATGTTCTATAAAAGCCTCAGTAAAATGATTTATGATGATGAATGCAAGAAACTGATGCAGTGAAATTCCAAGACGCCCATTAATTGTTGTATAGTTGTAAGTCATGTGTGAACCAACTTCCAAGGCACACCTGGACTTTTTTAAGGCACATTATAGTTAAGTGGTTGGTAACACAGCTTGAAGGGGTTGGCATCCCCTGCCTCTGGAGCTATAGGGTGTAGGGTTGCACCCTTACACACCATTGCACTACAAATGAAGCAGGGTTTAGATTGCTGGTGGTGCGTTTTGCTGACTCAGCATCGCTAACTCCCAAACCTGACCTGACAACACAATCAAGTTACTGAGGGACATGCTGTAAGTCGCTTAAGTCTCTTGTTAAAGGGACTGCAAGGAGAATCTATTACCGGCGACCCTAAGACTCTGCTACCCATGAGCACGCCAATTTATCAGCGTTCCAGTTGAAGTCTGAAACAACATGTGGATCTACCAGGCTATTGTTAGCTGTTGTTAGCACGTCCTGCGTTGTTGTTCACAAATATCACATGAAGAATGTGATTATCACTATGGCAACATTTTTGTAAATATAAGTCTAACAATACGATGTATACAGCTGATCTAGAACGACACACCCCCGTCAGAAGTGCAAATAAATTGATTATTACAGGAGCTAAATAACTGTTCACACTGGGGGCATCCATCTTCGATTGTCAACTCGGGGGTGACGAGGTTTCACCGAGTTCCCGGTAAAAAATTTCAGACTTCGGCGGACGTTTTAGTTGCAGTTTCCAACTCGGAACTTGGAAATTCCTACTTCTGACTACAACTTGAATGCACCACAAGCCAAAGCGTGTGTTTGTTGTGTTGTAGCCCGGACCTTCCTCAGAACTCTGCGTTGATTTACAGCTTCTTTTTTCAACAACTTACAGGATGCAAAGCCATGAGGTAATGTATCTCTTTCTAGTTACGTAGCGGTAGTTTTTGATGTGTGACAACAAGCAACTTTTGAAAAACTTAGTATCGTAGTTTTGTAGCCGGCTGTATATAGCTACTTACAGCCCGGTGCTCTAAGACGTGTCCGAATAATATAAATTTGCTCTAGTTTTAATTGTCTTGTTCCCGAAGTTGAGTATCCAGGCCCATCCAGCCCAGCCCTGTCCTTTCCGATCCGACCAAGAAGCTAAGGAATAGCATTTATAGATAACCTATTTTGATGCTATAAAACTCATCGATAATTGTGTATATCGATCAGGCATATATCTAAAAGTGAGACTTTTTTGCAATTACTTAGAAACTCCTCATAGTCCCTTTAAGTTAATAAAACTGAGAAAATGATAAATACATAAATCAATGTTACTTTGAATATTGTCAGCATTATCATACATACAGAACAATATACATGCTGTAGAAGTTTGAACGTGGGCCCAACCTATTATTATGACATGCAATTAATTAATTAACCCCTCTAGTCTCTTTGGGTCAGCTTGTATAATCGATGTTACACAGTCAATGATAAACATGCTATCTAAACATACTTTGTGAATGATTTAGATATATTTAGGGACAGAATATGTCTCTGTTTTAATGATGTTGGCATTAGATATTTTGGGGCAAGTAGGACAATTGTAACTGCAAATTACTTCCTTTCTTTTAATTACTTACTGATAATTACTTTCTCTCATATCTTAAAGACAATTTAACATACACCTGTCACCTTGTAATATAAAAAACACATATAAATGTGCACTACTTAGTATGTGCAGACTTGATGTTTTCACTGTAGCTTAGGGGGTTACCGCATGTGCCTCTGGTATCCCCCTCCTTGTTAGCGTTCCTGTGCCACAGAACATGCGCCACTTTGTAGAAAAAAAAATATCCTTACTATAAACGATTTTATTGTGTTATTCTTCATAATAAAATTGCTACTGAAGCAGTTAGCATTATATTCAAATCTTTATAAGAGCAGTCACAAGTTGCTGTCGTCTTGCTCGAAGCTCCCATCTCTTCCTGCTCTAAATGGCTCTGACTGGACAGTGCTGTTTGGACCAAGCACAAACATTGTAGACTGGAGATTGGCAGGATGGATCTGCACGACTACAGACACTGAATCAGGCTAGTCCAGCTGCTGTGCAAGGTTAGTTTATAGGTACCCAAATAAGTATTCTACATGTTTTCTTTTTTCTAGGGCTGTTTCTGAGAAATCATAGCTCCTTTTTTCCCCTGGGTTTACTGCCATCACACAGGTCTGACTGAACTGATGACGGAGGTTCGAGTTCTGCTGTAGGCCCTCTTTAGTTGTAGGAAACAACACCAAGTCATCAGCATAGAGAAGAATCAAGATTTCTGTGTCATTTATTCTTCCTGATGAACTTATTATTGTTTAGTTTCTGTTTGGCACTGTCATCAAGAAATGTAATATATCATAGCAAAGACTCACAAACCAGTGCTTCCTTCATATTAGGACTTCTAAAAAAGCCTCTCCTGCAGTGAATATTTAGAACGAGTGTGTGCCTGTTTGTATGTGTGTCAAAATGTGTGGAGCATGTGTAAGCTGCCACGTCATGTGTTTACCTGTCTGACGGAAGGACACTCACACAGTCTGTCTGTGGTTTATAATATTTCATAATGAGCGTCCATAAAAGGCACTGGTTTACACAGATACTCAACTATCATTGGCTAAATGTTTGCAGCAGCATATTATGGCCCTCTGTTATCATTCCCAGATGATATCCAAGCCTCTGGCTGCTACCTTTTTCCATTCATGGACTATGTTCATCCATGAGTGTGAGAGATGAGTGAGAACAGACTCAGGGGAGAAAAAGCTGACATATTGAGAACTGACTTAAATGTCAAGCAGACATGAAACAGGGTTATAGCCTAGGCTTTGAGTTGTAAAAGTCAGGATTGTTCTTCTTGTTTGATTTACTTTACATATTTTAACAGAGCTGAACAGCCAGCCAACTTTGTTTCAAGAAACCCTCGACAGGAGGCCAGTATGCTTGCACCTTTGATTACTCCTTTCACAGACAAGTCAAAACAATAACAACAATGAATCTGGGTGAACCTCCAACAGAATAAATATATATTTCATGAAGTACAATGAGCAAGACAGAAAGTAAAACATCAGCACTCAATATTAACATATAGCATCTGGATTTGTGTTTTTTTTTGTCATGCAACAATTACACATGCCCTTAAAGTAGCATCAACAATGACTTTCATGAGGAACGTAAATGGAAGACAATAGTATCTGCTAAGCATCAAAGACACAGTGAACAGATCTGGATGAGGAAATCTAACAGCTGAGAGAGAGGAAAAAAGTTATGATGTGTCAAACCAAAAGGTGTGAAATTAGTTTATTTATAGGTTATTTTATGATTGGGATAGTTACAGGAAATAATTAATATGGTTAAAGGCATGTGCAAAATTGCTATTGGTCAGGTAGGTTGATCTGAAAGTTGGTTGCAAAAAAGTGTTATATCAGCACCCACAGATTGACCTCAACAATCTCCCAAAGGCTTTTGTTATATTCAAATGGCTGATGTCCCATACTGTAGCTTCATCCAATTCTTCCTTCAAAAATGGGTGTGGAGAGAACCAGAGAAGGTGATGGGGTGAGTGAACTGGCAGTGGCTCGAGATTTCTGATGATGTGTTTGTACCTATAGTAAGTGAGTTTACTAGGTATATTTTTTAAATTGATTTAACCCTTAACACACAATCTTTACAGATAAATAGCTAGGGCTTGCATTTAACACATGCCAACCTGTTAAATGGATGAATTTCAGAAGTGGCACAAAAAAATACTCCCACTTGCTCCTTTGACTTTATGGATTTTTCTCAGTGCAAAGCAAAACTCTATAGTTAATACACAAGATAAATAATACACGTATCACTCTAATTATATATGCCTGTCAGTGCTAATATTTTTTTTTTTTTTTGATGCCATTACCATTCACTCTGCTCTGGGGTTGATATTTACCAAAAGGAATACAAAATAGGTCAGCCTTTCTGTAACACACACAAAATGCTATGTGGCTAATAAGGAAAAGCTCTGTAATGTGGCTGGTTGGTGGTTTTCACCCTGGCAAGGGATTTTCTGTTAATGTCAGGCCCTACTTGTGATTTTATCATTCGACCTATGTCTATCACAAGGTTAACACACTAAAAATGACGATGATTTTCAAACCATAGTTTTTATTTGCATTTTTGCCTCCTGTCCACACAGAAAGGATGTTTTGAGCCGCTGAAAATGACATTTAAAAAAACTTCTGCCAGGTTAAAAATCAGAAACTTGGTTTAGGGTGTGGACAGGAAAAACAGCATTTTGGGTCTAAAATATCACACAATTCACTGATTTCAGCTTGATGTTACGTCACAGTGTGACATTGACATTTTGTTTACACAGAAGTTTTGCTGCAGCACACGTTGTTACAATGCTTCTGGTTTCAATGATGCTAAGTGGGCTCTTTACATGATAACACATACATTCAGTTACTTAAATACTGCTTCAAACAATTCAACGTTTTGGACCATACCTGCAATATGTATATTGCTTGAAAATGCAAATGGATTTTACAAAGACAAAATGAATGTCATATCCTGCCGAGAATGAGTTCTGATTTCTTTTTTGAAATACTCATTCTTTCTCTCTTTTTCAGGGTCCCTCTGCTGCCCTCGTGTATCTTTCCCCTGTATTACCATCCACCACATGATGTGTGTTTGTCTTGGCCACAGGTGTTTCTCATTTAGTTACCTCAGCTGTATCCTCTTGTCTTGATTACTATGTGTTTATTTAGTCCCATAATCTTTAAATGAAACAAATCGATTCAATCAGTTTTTATTCTTCAGGCTGAAAATGAGTGGCAATGTTAAACTTTGTCACTGAGGTGGTTTAAGTTGTTTTTAAAGCTTTATTTAAAAGGTATAAATGATATTGAAACACAGACCTAACACTTATAAAAAATAAAAAAAAATCCTGCATGCAAAGACACGCATACACAAAGGCTGAGAGAGAGGTCTCTGCAGTACCACCAATACACATTGTTTACACAGCATGAATCTAATTAGACATTTTAAAACTTTATCTTGGAGCAGGGTTAAGAGGAGACCAAAGGAAAGTGCTCAACAACATTTCCTGAGTTACATCAAAAAGTGATTTACCTGACATCTTTTCAGAGTCACAGCATTGTGAAGTCTGGGTTGTTTGTCTTTATTGGAATGATTCACACCAGATTTGTTCACAGTCTATATGTGGACACATTTTGATGTTGACCTTTGTGCATAATTGTCTGGTAGCATGCTGTTTATTTGGTTATTGCCTAACAATGCAAACAGCTTTGGGTTGGTGTTCATCTATTAAAAGTGCCACAACTGTGATATCATCATTACCTCCGCCAAGGAGGTTATGTTTTCGGGAGAGTTTGTTTGTCTGTCTGTGAACAAAATAACTTAAAAAGTAATGGATAGATTTTGATGAAATTTTCAGGAAATGTTCAGCATGGGAAAAGGAAGAAGTGATTCAATTTTGGTGTTGATCCGGATCACCGTCTGGATCCGCCATGATGAAAAATGTGATTTTCGTTAATAACTACTGAACTAAAATAGATATCACGAGAAAAGCACTCAGAGAGCGCAGGCCTCCGCCAGCGCCACAGTCGTCACCCATATTGTGATTTTCACCATAAATATTAGTCCTACCTTTATTTCATCTAAATATTTAGATTCCCATGAAAACATACCATTAGCAACTGGATTCATAATGATACCTATTTTAGTTCAGTAGTTACTCACAGAAATCACATTTTTCGCCATGGCGGCCAGACGCTGATCTGGATCCACACCAAAATCAAATCAGTTCTTCCTTTTCCCATGCTGAACATTTCCTGAAAATTTCATCCAAATCCATCCATTACTTTTTTAGTTATTTTGTTCACGGACGGATGGACAGACAGACAGACGGACAGACGGACAGACAAACTCTTCCGAAAACATAACCTCCTTGGCGGAGGTAATTATGAAATCAATTGCTAATGGTATGTTTTCATGGTCAAGGAATCTAAATATTTACATGAAATAAAGGCAGGACTAATATTTATGGTGAAAATCACAATATGGGAAGGACTGTGGTGCTGGTGGAGGTCTGCGCTCTCTGAGTGCTTTTCTAGTTTCAGTATGTGATCTTAGTTTTTTATGCAAAAATTACAGGAATATTTCTTATTTTTAGTTGTATTAACATTAAAGTGCATTCCACCTCTGTGCACATCTGAAACGGGAACACGCCTTGACTTGGATATGATGTCATTCCCAGCTCCCTCATGACCTCCAACGTTAATGGAAAGTAGCACATGTCCATGTCGACAGGGTTTATTTTTCCTTCTGTTCAATGGTTGCCAACCTGTTGTTGTTTTAAGAGTTGATAACTGTTGCTCCCTCACAATGTGTCACTTTGAAAGACTTCAAAAAAACACAAACAGAAATGCTGACGACATTTTGGACGGACCTGCTGTTTTTGTGTCCTAAGTGTTTGTGTGACTGGTCACCCATGGCTGCTGCTATTGTTACAACAGATGTTGAATACATCAAAAGCATCCAAAAGCTTATAAATAACAGGATTGATAAAGAACATCAGCTAAGATGATATGAGAAAAGGTTGTCTGTTATTGATCCATGAGGGAAAATTTTAGTATTGTAAACAACAATATAATAATTATGAAGAACAGATACCATTAATCACTAAAAAAAAATAAAGCAGTAGCAAAACTAAAGTTGTTGTACAAAGGACTTATGTTTTAGTGCGGGACTTTGTGAAGCATTCTGCATACTGGACTGCCAGTGGTAACATAAATAATAATGAATGTCGAGTTTGTTTAACTGAGTTGACATAATGGTCAGTAAATAAAAAGTGAATGGCTTTCTAGTAAATTAAATAAAGTACTATACTGTTCAACAAATTTGAATGAAGAAAATTGGGCTGCAAAAGCTATAGTAAATCAGCTATGTGTTGAATTGAAGTGGAAATCATTTTAAAAAGTCACTGTTAACCACAAATAACATAGCCATGGAATAAACCATGACACCAGTCAGATTTATGGTTGGAAGTGATATGAAAATAAAATGGCAATGGCACAAACTTTTTTTAAAAGTGTGTAGATGCCCTGAATCTGTCTGTGTGTCTCAAAGCACACACACTTGCTTTCTGTCTTAACAATGAACCCCAGTCACGCCTTAATTATGACCCAAATATTGAACAGTTGTATCCATCAATCATCAAAAATATGAGCATGTTTATTCAGCGTGCTCTGCTTGACAGTGGGAGGCTGTGATCAGAACTGATACTCATTTAATCACCCAGCACTAATCTGAGGCATAAATAACATCCTGTTGTACGGTTTTGCATTTAGTTTTCCTGGCAGAGATTAAAAAACGAAGAAAAACAAATTTGAATGGCTTAGTAAAATAAAAACTGATAACAGCCTGACTAAAATGAAAACCAGGCAGCAGGCCAGTAAAAATCAGATTCTTGCATTGACTAACAAAGGTAAAGTGAAGTTTTCATTGTGTGTTTTTTAAACACACAATAAAGTGAGGTAACAAATCATACTATTAATAAGTAACAAAGAGGATGTAGCCTGCTTCTATAAAAAGGCAGGTTGTAATTTACATGATCTTGCGGGCATTTAATCAACATCCTATAAAACAATATGATTTATTATATTACAATAATATTTTTTGTTATTAAAGGTATAATGATAATTTGACATCTTTGTACTTTTGTATTAAAAAAAAACAATGTAATGGTTGAGGACAAGGACCTGCTGGACCTTTCAGCACGATCACGACTCTCATTTACAAGACAGTGAATACAACATTGGCAGTGCCTAACAAAGTCACAGGTAATTGACCTTCAGCAGTTACTATGACTCATCTTAAAGGCACAGTATGTAAAATTTCATCTGGGTGTTGAAAAAAAAAGACTTCCTGGTTTGCCTGACATTGAATCAAGAGGTCCACTGTAATGGCGTGTCGTGGATACACCTCATGAAGTGACTTTTATGTTGACCACAGTCCTCACTTCGAAAAATCAAGAACCAGCAGAGGTGGACAAAGGAGACAAAAATAGGTTAACAGTGCAAAATATGAAGGAGATACAGAACAGCGGCAGTAGAAGAAGAAGCAGGAATACTATTGGGTAGAGTAGGTGAATTTTCATACCGGACTTGAACACAGCACAGCAATAGCGTAATGACATCAGCAGCCGCGGGCTCAGTCAACAAAGCAAGCATGGATGAGAGAATTGAAAAAATTGAAAAAACACTGAAAAAATTTTAGATCTTAAACACACGCAAAAGTACCGAAAATTGGTACCGTTGAGTACCGATACCGGTTCCCAGGTACCGGGCATCGGTATGGTATTGGTTCAAATGTGAAAGGTACCCATCCCTTGTACTGACCCTGTAATGCTGCAACACCTTAATTTCCCCAGGGGTTTATAACTTTATCTTCTTTTATTCATTTGGAGGGAGCCAAGTAGCAAATCACACACTTTTCAAGAACTCTAAGAGGATTTTGGACACCATCAGAGGCTGATGTAGCTGATATAGGAGGCAAAGCAGTGTTTCTTCAGCTTCAGCAGGGAGACCATGTGTACATCAAAATGGCTTCAGAGACACAAGTTTATACAAATGACTGGGTCACAACTTTAGTGGTGCTTTGGTCACTCATATGTGGGAATAATTGCTGTCCTCCCATAGATAAATATATCTGACTTTACTTCAAAAATTAGATGGGGAATTAAAAGGTTCATAATCGGAATCAACTTTTTCTTTTTCCTTTCTCACTTCTTTGCTCATTTTTCTGTTGAAAATTGCTGATAGTGGGGTTCTCTCTGCAAGAAAGCGAGAATTTCACTCTGATGTAATTTCCATAAAACACGAGGCCAAAGATATACTTGCTGTTTAATCTTCAGATGTGTTGGTTGGCGTAATGAGCATTTTGTTTTATGCTTGCTTGTATGCGACTGTTATGATAGAGGATACCACTAGAGGGCACCCAAAGACTTTTGGCTAAATACATCCAACTGTTGTGTTAGAAGTAAACTGTAACCCATTTTGCCCCACCTGCAACACTTGTTGCCGAAGTGTATCACTGTCATTTTCTACTCACAACAAAAAATGTCAGCACTAGTAATGCAACTTTTTGCACTTATGTGTTAGTAGACAACTTGGATAAAGATTTTGGTTCATAAAATATAATTTTCAAGTGATCCCTGTCACATGACATCATCTGCTTCCTGCTCCTTTCAGTGGAAGACATGGAGGATGCAAATTGTCCTGGAAAGAGGTCATTTTCATAAATTTCTAATGCTTTCCCCCAAAACATATTTATGATTATTTAATCATTCAAGTCTCTTGAGTAACCTTCTACCAATTTTTTTTACCTGGGATAAATATTTATTTGTTCATGGGCTTATTTCTGTGAGTGGCAACAAAAGTTGCCGGTGGGCACATAGCTTGTAACTGACTAAAGGAAAACACTGTCTGCAGGATTTCTCATAAATTAGTTATTTCAAATTGTAGAATGATGAACACTGGTGCATTTAAGTCCTCTTAGAGTACTCTTCCAAACTAAATAAATTCACAGGTATTCAAGACCTGTGTCTGTAGGATTTTGATACGTTACCATAAATTTTCTTGCCATTTGCTAAGCAATCTTTCTCTGTCAACTAACATCAGTGTGGAAAACCATTTCCACAACTTTAAAAAAAAAGGAAATCAGGGAACTAAAAATAAATAAATACATACTAAGTCATAATAATGTGATAAAAAGTCAAAAATGTTGATGTGCAGTTGGAAGTGCACCTTTCTTGACACACACTCATCATAGCCAATGGCCATTCATACCCCACCCCACACACACACACACACACACACACACACACAGACCCCACACACACACACCCACACACACAATTTTCATAAAATAACAGGCCAGTTTACAAATTTATTATGTATGTTGTTCATTCCTTGGGTACTCTGTAACAGAGGTCCAGGCCATGCTGCAGGGCTTTAACACAGTGACCTAGGTACAAGCTATGTGACTACCAGCAACAATTGTTGCCTGTTATAAAAATGTTATTTTCTTTAAAACAAAGTACAAAATGGAAAAAAGAAATACATAACATGATTCAGAGGGACTCAACTGATAAAACTGTGTGTTACTAATTACCAAAATCCATGTGCTTGGGTAATGTGAAATGTTACAGCAACCCATGCTGTCCTAGACTTTCTTGATAAGTTTGTCTTTAAACTATTCTGTTATAGTTGCTCATGTGGCTTGTGCTCTGAGTCTGTCTTAAGGTGTGTTCACACCGCAAGCGACCCAGCTACCAAAGTCGCGTCGCCCACTGAGGTAGCGTCGCGCGTCCATAAATAGCCTACCTGTTTGGTCGCCAGGCGTCAGCCGTCGGTCGGTGACGTCACGTCCGCTCGAGTTTTACCGCAATCGTATCATATATCCCATAATAGGGTGTATAAGCGGACATTATTCCAGCTGTGTCCTTTTCACTCACTTATCAAACACAAAACTCTGCAGCTGATGATGCAGCAGCATCCTCTGTGAGTTTACTGCGATCCATCTGCAAATGTCCTCACTGAGATTACTTCGGCCTATGCGGAGGTCATCCGCCCTGTAGTCTGGATGAATAACAGCACCGTCACACGTACACACACCGCTGATTGGCTGATGCTGCACAGCCACGCACGACATCGCCTGAATAGATCAACTTTTTTTTAACTTTGACATCGCGCGACGAGTGAACTAGGCAGAGCCCCGAGGAGATGCTACTTCCAAATTCATGCCAGTTGCCAGTTTTCCAAAATCGGCAACCCCAGCTTTAATTCTGGATAACGGATAACATACACAAATGTTCTGTTGAACTGACACTGGGGACAAATGGCAGCCATTACGCATCCATGCCTTTGTAGTTAAAAGCAAGTAAATCTTTAGCAAAGTTTCAGTGATCCCTCTCCTCCCTTTGGAGCTATTTTGAACAAGTAACTTGCCATAGTGATCTCTTTCACACATGAAAAAAATCTGGGCACTAAAGCTTGACCCTGGTAAAATGAAGCAATGAAGCTACAGCAACACTGCAAAAGAATGCTTCAACATTTATGAGACCCTTTTATTACACAATTATTGTTATTAATTTAGTTATTTAATGAAATGCGTTATTATTTTATTGTCATTTAAATTATATGAATGGACTTTAGCCAAGTATAAAACTGCTCGGGCATTTTTGATTACTGAAAGCAAATTAATTTACTGAGAAAATACATAATCACACTTCCATCTTACACTTTTTGAAGGTCCTGTGTTTATTGACACATTTTTAGCAATGCAATGACAGTAACGTTTTATCTTTTGTACTATGCAAGAAAATAAAACATTTTTGCCTGGTGAAATCAATTTTTTTATATTGTGAATCCTTTGCTTCACTCGAAAATACAGCACTACTGTCCGGTTCTGCCTTATTTGTGCCTTCACTTGGTGTGCTCAAAATCACATGTGTTAAAAAAATAACTGAGTTGGGCTTAAAACATTGTTTTTCTTTTCGTCTACAGCCCTGAATCTCTTATGTTTATGTCACTAGCTGATTACAACATGAGCATAACTGTGAGGAGCACAGATTGGATATTCCCGGGGCTGTCTCAAGTCTTTGTGAGTCCATATAATAAAGGAATAAGTAATCCATCCCAGAGTTTACAGAATTAGTTTGTTTTTGAGGAAAATCCTGTTTTAAGTGAATATTTTTGCCGCCTTTAAGTTTTAAAAAAGGAAACTTTTACCATGTCCGCAAACCATTTCTGCCTCATCTGGCTAATAATGTTCATGAAGGGCAGTTCAGATCCTCAGCTGATGTTAAGAAACATTTGGAGCCATATGATCAGGTTTACAACAGAGAAAATGCAGTGTTGTTACAGCAACTTGTTCAGGTGGTGATGAATACTGACCCCACATCTCTCTCCCTCCTCCAGTTTTTTTATTCTAATAAGGAACCAGAATTTCAGCAAATCATTCATAACATTAAATAGTATTGTAAATGAGATACTGAGGACCAGGATGTTTTTACGCTTGTAGCCTCTATTTTACCTGGAGAAGTAATATGGCATATACAGATAACGCTGCTTTATAAACTTAACCTTATGACAACAAAGGCTTATTTTGTCATCTTTCAAACACACATCAGCTTAGAATCTATATTTGTTTTTCATAATATTTAATTTCTCAAAAAGAAATGTTGTGCAACTATTAGTCCATGTACAATGTTAAAGGCACAGATCTGATAATTGTTTTACCTTTGTTCAACGCAAGTTTTCACTCCAAAGACGTATGTTAAAAATATGCATGGTGATTATAAATATTTTTAAGACTTGTATAGTTCAACCTTAATTTTCAGTATTGAATGAATGATAAGTGATGGTAAATTCCTGTATTCTTGCATAATACCATGCAATAAGTTACCATAACTCATGCATAAACAAATATGATGTTATGTTTAAGTTGTTATAAGTTGAATTTTGGTTCTATACTAAAAACATATTTTACTTAGCTAAGCTTAACAGAATCAAAGACCATCAGTGTTATTTCAGTTTGAGTTGCATAATATAATTATAATACATGGAAAACTGCATGCATATATATCTATATATATATATCTATATATATATCTATCTATATATATATCTATCTATATATATATATATATATATATATAGATATATATATATATATCTATATATATATATATATATATAAGTCTATCTTTTGGGGGTAATTATTTTTTCTGTGTAGCTATTTTGTAGTTCTTGGTTGGCAACTGTTCTTTTGGAGATACGAAACACTTTAAATTCACCAGATGTACAGTATTTATGTTGTACATAATAATAAAGCCTCTTGTGCAAAAGCCATATACCTTATTTTCAGCCATTTATCCAAAATAACTCTTTAACAACATTTAGACAAGGTGAGTTGTAGAACTACAATACAAACTCGCTTCCACAATGTTGGCCTGCATCAGTGGTTTGGTTTATTGTGTTGTTTAGCGCCACGTTTTCAACAATTCTGCATAATTTCAACGGCTTGCCATTACAAGTCAATACACTCGAACATCTGATAAAATAGTGGCAGGATGTCAGTGTGGTAGGTTTATATTGGGAGCAGGGGGAATCAGTCCTTTCAGGAAGGCCACAGGAAGAGAGGGAGAAGCACTTTAATATGCAGATAAGACATTTAAGAACAAGGCATATAAAATTTGAACAGTTTATAGAATAAACTTGTTGAGACCTTGACATGGCCCTTTCATCTAACACTTAGTAAAAGCATGTCCAGTGAGTCTTTTTTGAAATGTTCTTTATTTAAAAATAAGACCCTTATCCTTAAGGACTTTTGTCATCACACTTATTACATCTTTAGAGCCAGGCAATAGTGCTGCTGCTGAATGGACACACTGCAGAGCTCAAACAAACTGACTCATGTTACACTGCACATATTTTGATAATGGTAAATAAAGTGATGCTGTACTCCAAGAAACAAAATTACTGTAGTACTGCTTAGTCTTGGCCTACAAACAAATGCTCAGTCTCTCATTTAGTATTTTATCTACTAAAACTAACAGTGTAAAGGAGAATTTTTAACAGCAATTTAACAGATGCCAGAAGTTTACGTTAATCAAATCAAATGTACATATCAGATTCATCTCTACTGGGGTACAACATATAACCAGTGAAAACGTTGTACTGCATGAAGTTACAGAGCATCCTTCCAGACGACAGCTCCATGTAAACCTGATCACCGGCATTGAGTGGCAGTATGGCAACCTAAGAGCATGCACAAACAAAACATAAGTCAAATATAAAGTGGTGAGAGAAAAATAATGTCAGAAAAAGGAAAAATAACTCATAACATTCAATTTTCTGCTCTATTATATGTCACACATCAGTCACTCCCTGCAGACTCCTTGTGTAAAAATGTCAGTCTGTTGTTGTTTGCCTTTTACTACCATTGCCTAACACTGGATGTAGTGTTGTCAGAGTTTGTGCCACTGCCATTGAGCCATTATTATACAATATGCCGAATCCCAACTTGGCTGGTTCAAGACCTGTTCTAAAACATGGCAATATATTATCACATTGCTGATAGGCGTATCAATACAGAATAGAAAATATATATTTATGGCCACAAATGCTGTGACAGCAGTTATAATATATTAAATATTTATATATAAAATGCATCTTTGGTAATATCACTCTTGGTGCAGTTATCAAAGTATTTAATAGGTGGCAGTAGAAGCCAAACTATACTACAACTTTCTGAATAAATCAAAAATGTATCAAGCCGTATCTTTTAAAGCTCACCCTTGCTGTTTTTGTTTTCACAAAAAAAGAAACAAATGTGTTGATCTCAGAAATACCTTTGAAATATTTTTGTACTGGTCAGATGTAAAGTGCAAGTTTTTCCAATCATAATAACTTCTGAGCTTTTCTTGCATACTGCAGAGCGAATGTTTGTGCGAACATTATATATTGCACAATACATGCTCCCTATGTACAATCTGATGGTCATAAAAATGTTTGAGATTACACTGACTGTACAAGGGAAATATGGAAAGAATGTTAACATTTGTCAATATCAGTGGTTTCTCTTGCACTACCTAAATATGCAAACACATAGATAAGTAAAAATTTTTGCTATGACCAGCACACAGCATCATCTGAAAAACATGATAAGCAGCTAAACTATAAAAGTTATTTCAAGTTGAAGCTCTAAATATTTCTCTGCTCATTTATTTTCTGATACACTCATGGGGGGTAGGGCACACGTGCAGTCTTGCTGTAACCATGGTGATTTAGGGTGCAGTTTGACTGTTCGGTGAACGCATTCACACAACAAAAAAAATCAAATAAAAGCTCAAATCCAGCCAACAGGCCAGAGCCATTGGCTGGAAGATAAGTCCTGACTGCAAAACCAGTTGTGAACCCCATTCACACTTTGACAACAAAACAGAAAAGAAAATAAATTATCCTGACTTTATCCAGGTGAGCCAAGTATTGTACTCAGACTTTACCCGGGTAGATTCTTCTGGCCCATTACTATTTTATCTGTATAGTCAGAGTGAGTTGTTAAGTAAATGCTGCAGTAAGTACCCTGCATATATCACTGAGGCTAGTGTGGAGGGCTAATGAACTCATCCTTTGCAACCGGTTCAAAACCAGAAAAGGGAGACTTGGTGGGATGGGTAAAAACAACTGCTGGTTTGGGAGGAGTTTATATGATTGCAAGGAGAGAAACATATACCTTAATGGTTGGAAGTGTTATTTCAATTGCAGATCATCAAAGTTCTGTGGTAGATCTGCTGTAAATCAACCACGGCTATGCTCTGCTTCTGTATTATGAACACTAATACTCGCTGTGAAAACAGACCCTTCAGACCAGTGACCCCATTCCCCTCCACCACTTCTCCCCTCCTTCAGCAGGGCAGACTCCCATAATGAAAAAAGCAAGTGTGAATGACCTAAGGAAATACCCTGATGAGCTGCCCGGGTATCACCCCGATAATATCACGACTTCATGTGGAAAAAGAGCTTTAGATTCAAAACTCTGGTCAATACAGTGTTAAAAATCACACAGTGCATACCAGGCTTCAGGAAAATCAGATCACACTGAATATTGAGATTTCAAAAACAGGCTTACTTTGCACTTTTCAAACTAGACAATTTGATTTCATATAGTACCTGAGTTGCACTGTCTTCATAATCCTCTCGATTATTCTCCCATGTGCTGGCGACAACATGCCCATTCATCATCATTTGAATCTAAAGACACAAGATAGACAAATTCAGATTCTTTCATCTGCTAAGAATGTAGTTTGGTACAGGCATGCAATGCATTCAAATAAAAAAAAAATCAGCTCTGTTATTCTGGATTAACACGCTAACTATTACAAGTGACATATGACAAATGAAAACCCGGTTGTCATCTGATCCTGAAGAAACACTGCATTGCCTGGTAGATCACTAGGACGTGGGTCCAAACAGCTGTATGTATTTTTGTCATCCACAAAAACAAACAAATAACAAAATCATCTCTGTGACTTAAAGACATAAGTAAGTCTATACATGTCAATCCCAAAAAACAAACAAATTAAATCAAACCAAATTGCGCGATTATTGACTCATAAAATGCACAAGGTCAGAAATTCGTCTCAGAAAACAATGCAGATTTTTTTTTTCTCATGAGAATGCAATTAGTATCTGTAGTTTAAAGTCATGCATATCTGTTTGATTTTATATTTACTTTATGGTACAGGCGCTCCCCTCTGGCCACAGTCGAGTAGATTGCGTAAGAAAATAGATAAACGCCAGAGCGAGGAGCAGTGAAGACTCCTGTAGAGGGAAATCGAAAGTTAGTAAAACAGCAGGGATTTAAGATTCTGGGGAAAGCTAGATAAAGGCATTATTCAACATTCTGTGTGTATTTGGTTCCTACCCAATGTAGGGTTGTATCCGTGTCCATGGTTAAGAGAGACAATGGTGTATGGGATTGGAACATTGGCATTGAATGGCCCAAAGCACAGATTATTGGTCAAAGGAACAAGGGAAGCAATACTTGGATCCATTGTGGCCTTGAAGGAAATCTTATAGCTCTCTGGAAGTCAGACAGGAAAATGGTGGTTTCATGCAGAAGCACTCTGAAATCGAAGTCCATGTTTGCACAAAAACAATCAACTATACACAGAGTAATTTTCTATTGAAATTCAGTTTTGTTACAGTAGCTTATCAGGGCTAACCTTGAAGTTTGGATCTGCCTGATTAAATGTCTGTAATCAGGCAGATCCATCTAGCCAAGCCTTCGATCTAAAACAGTTGTACACAGCTCCAGTTGCTCTAAACGACAGACTCCTCATTTCAAGTAAACAGTTAAGTTTGATCAGACTCAACTAGCTTGTTTGGAGATTAAATTTGATTGCTTTCATGCCAACATAAAATAACAACACCAGCTACATGATGTAGCTGAGGTGATATTCTGAGACTTATTCCCCTTTTTTTATGTTATATCTACAATGTTAGCGTTGAGTCTCAAGACTGAGCGTTGGACTGATTGCTTGGGTTTGGATCAGCTTAAATCTGGCCCAGTACACACCCATGCTTATCTGACTGGCTTAAAGGAGCTCAAAGGCAGGTAGACCATGCTCTGAAAAAACTACTTTGGGTCGAGTCTTTTTGAGACATTTCCTTATGAATAATTTTGTAAACTAGGTCAAATAAATGAACAAATATGATGAATCATCGCATAATGCAAACCAGTGGTCCTTACTATGGAACACTTGTTGCACTGCTCCTTAAGAGTTTTGCTTTTATCTTTGTTGAGCAAAGACACAACCAGCCGCTTTCTCAAAACTTAAAACATTATTTAATCAGTAAATCTCACTAATAGGTGAACAGTGATTGGTACTGGTAGTATAAAGCCTGTACACTCTGGCTTTGTCTGGTTCTTTCTTTATTACTTAACAAATAACATATAACAACTGCAGCCAGTGTCAGTATTCCCCAAAAGTGCACCTCAAGTCATACAACAGAAGTCCAGACTTGAGGAGAAATCAGCAGGAGCTAACAAAGATGAACGCTGTTGTAACTGAGGGTAGCAGGAGTGAGTGGAGGTCGACTCTTTGTGGCATTTATACGGGTGTTGGATCAAATGTCAGAACATTTTGAGCATGTGTACATATTTTCAATGTACCCAACAAACGTCAGTGTTACCCAACTGACATAAAGTTAGTTCTGTGTGGCCTGACTCAGCTAATCACACCTTTACATTTCCCTCTACACCTGCAAAGTTTGCCAAAATGCCAGTGCACGGACGCAGCCTAAGGTGCTAAACAATAATAACCCTCTACATTCACAAATAAAAACTGATTCATTTAACAGCATGTTTACCTGTGAGCTCAAGTACAGTGTACTTCAGTGTGCTGACATCCTCCCACAACTTTATGATTCTCTCAAAAGTGGTGTCCTCAATTTCAAACATCTCTTTTGCACCACAGCAGCAGCTGCGCTGGCGATCAAAGGCACAGTCGCAGTCCCACTTGTCACAGGTCAAAGGTCCAGGAAATTGCACTGATACAATGGGAAAAAAAGAAAGAAAAAAGGAAAAATGTAATTATGGTTCTGTGATGAAGATGTTTAACATGGAGGCATCTGAAGGTAAAATATGTGGCTGTGTCAGTCCGAATCATCATGCTACCTTAGGATGTACAGTTGGGTAAAATCTATATTTTTATAGGAGCTCAACAACATTAAACATAAGTGGAGTATCAATAAATACTTTTCATCTAAAACACAATACTTCACACAATAACTGAAAAAATACAGTTGACAATGTCTTACTGCTAATGCTTAGTTCATTTTTAGTGTGAAAAAGCCGTTTTCTCTCCTTGGAAATAAAGAATCTGTAAAATAACTATTTCATTACAATAAACAGGATAACATGGAGTTTGTACATCGGCTGTTTACTCAGATCTAAGTTTCTGTATCATTTCCATAGATTATTCCCCCTTACTAATGCATCAATAAAACACATATAGCTGTTTTAATAATGATTGCTAAATCAATAATTAATACATACAGCTGTATCAAATGGATCAAATTAGTGGTAAGGGGGAAAATATTAGTTAAACGCTGCTGTGAGTCCCTCTGTGTTACAAATTGGGATGGGAATAAATATGATTTTATTTATATCAATACCATACTGATCCAATTCTTAATTGATTCTTGTGGTTTTTATTTTATTACATGTAAGTACAGAAGCCCAGACAAACTCTCAATCGCAAAAACTTCGAATTAGCACTCCTGGTATTAATGCCATGCCTCACAGACAAATGGTTCTACACATTGTCAGCGTTAACACCCTTGCTCAAAATCATATAAACACAGGACATTGTGCACCGAGCAAACTGCTGAATCAATGACAGTGTCTTACTTTGCAATGAGAGAGTGACCACTATTTCAGTGGCAAACACTGCCAGTACATGTTGCCAATATACAGTATGTGAGAGATACTGAGTCAACAATTTGCCATTTTATTCATAAAACACTTTTTTTTTTGCTTACAATTCTTATGAACTCCAAGTAATTGTAACGCTGTTTTTAGCACTCTCACCCAATGAGCATCACATGGGGGGGTCATAATAATTTCCTTTTTTACTGAAGTGGAATAAGAAAAAATGAAATACAGTTTAAGAGCATAAAAGACATATAACTGATAATTTCTCCAAGAATATGAGTCTTTACTTATGTTAAGTGGTTATTAAACAATGTAACTTCATGGGATACATTTAATGTGCAGATTAAACAAAAGTAGGGGATTGTGCTACTTACATGCAGCCTTTTTCATCATTTCGCTGACTGGTGTCTGAGCCTCCACATGGGGACAGAGAAACAGCGCTCTCAGCAGGAACAAAACGGGTAACACAAGCATCTGGAAAAAAGTTTCAAAGATTAGTAATCCCACCAACACTTGCTCTGATACCCTGCATCACTTCTATTTTAAGGTAAATTCTCCCTGTAGGTAGTTTTAGTTCACTTCTAATATACATTTAATCTAGATATTGACTTAAATTATACTGAAAATTCCTCACAATTCAAAATAAATCCAACTCTGCCCAATGTTTCGCTGTCCAACCATAAAAATGCTATAACCAACTGTGCCATCAGATGAATTTAAATAATAATGGCAGAATTAGGCCCTGTGATAGCCTGGAATAAAGTAATGCCCCAGAATAAAGTAATGCTTAAGATGAATAACCAATAAAAGATTGCACATATTATTTAAATCAGTTTTAAAGTTATAGTGAACATACCATGTTCCCAGACATACTATAACTGGTCATTTTTTAAAGGGAAAAACACTGTTACAAGTTGAATGATTCACTGTAGGTCTGCAAGATATGAGTAATCATGGGATGTATTCAGTGTTGTGATACAGCATGAATTGCAGTATTTTAACAAAAGATAAAGAGTACATGTAAGTTATAACCACCCTGTGCTATTATATCTCCAGTTCTGTGGCTGTCGCAGCTGCAACAAGATCATTTCTGAATCTAAGAAAAATCCAAAACACCTTTCTTCACTCAGCCGGCACAAATAGATTCAAAACTGGCTTTTGCTTCATCTGACTGCTCCAAAAGGTGTAAAAGCAGAACTGTCACACCATGAAACTTTGCTTTACTATGTGTTGTGAAAAAATGTATTTATATTTGTTACAATATACTGAGAATGTCATGATGTGTTTATTTTAAAAGCTCATATCACAGTAATAGTAATATCAGTATTAATCTCACAGCCAAATTTGCAGCCTGGAAATCAGAACACTAATGTTATTGCACCAACAAATGTTGCATAGTAGAGGCTCGATCTTTGCATATTTTTAAGATGATACAGTTTTAATAAAGTTGTACCCTGTGATACATCAATAATGACACCTATTTTTGTCAACGTTACACCTATTTCTGTGTGACATATGCATGGCACAGAACCATAAACAGAAAGCAGCAGCACTTAGCACTTGAAATAAAACTTGATGCAGTTTTTCCTCCTGAGAGTTGATCCTGAGTGCTTGATAGCTGCAATGATCAAATGTGATTTGCTTTTTACCTGTAAAATCATTGACAAAATTTAGAAAATAAAAACTTACTTTATTTTTCTTCTTCCCTTTCCTTGCTCTGAAAGACTAGACCAACTTGTTGAGGATAAGTAAATCTCAGAGAAGGAGTTTTAAACAGCACAAAGTTTTAGTCTTGGCAGTGTGGCTGATCCTCCCAATCATGAGGTAAATATCAGAAGCTCCGCCTTCTTTCAGACACACAGGTGTCACAACAAAACAATGACACTACAATACAGTCCACAAGGGAAACATCCATGTCTAGTGACAAAGGTCCTGACATAGTTTTCTTTATTGTGAAAGGACAAGAATCAATCACAGTCACACTGTCTGCAGTCATTGTTGGGGCAATAATGCATCTTACTGGGACAGAGGTGTCTGGTTGCTTTTCTTTTAGAGGACACCAGCTCCTGAAATGATGATATAGAGGACATTGTTGGCAGACCCCTGAGGAATTTTTAGTCAAAAAAACAAAAACAAAAGGAGCTGACAGGAAATATTATCGGTTCATCGATTAAGGACGACATCTGAGAGCGTTATACAGGACTGTCTTGTTCTCAGGCTGCAGTGGCCAGAAAAGAGAGGTGGTACTGCATCTTCTATTTGGATGCTGATGGGAACTCAGATCTATTGCTTGTTGTTTGTTGTCAGAATGGATATGCGATAGTCTCCTGATAATTGTGGATTCCAGAGTTATCTAATTGATATGACTTTATACTGTGGGACAGAATTGTCGTATTACTTCACTGCTGAAGTCCCGCCAGCTTACATTGTGTTTTTTCATTTCTGATTTAGGCAGAATCTAGTTTAAAAAAGACAAGTTTTTCCCCATAAAAGGAAGTGGGAACACCTAAATCCTGATTTGGAGGTTTGGCTTGTTCTGATGTTGTTTTTTTATATACATAAGTAGATATTAACTTTGCTTATACTGATTAAAAAAGGAGAAAGACTTTATATTGGGCTATGTGAATCATATTATTTTGTAGACCCAGTCCTGGCCGTATGTGTACTTAATAAAAATCAAATACAGCAGATTAAAAGGAAATAAGAAAACAGACATTTAAACAACACTGACCAAACCATATACAAGCAGAAACATCACTAATTTTTGCAATCCATCAATAGGTTATTATTGATTGACTAATTGATTCAATTGACTTCGGTGACAAAACCTATGAGATTATTTTGATTTCGACTAAAAATTGATTAGCACATTCAGCTGACAGTCATCAGTGGCCATGGTCACTGATTAGACCATAAGACAGTTATGATGGAGCACAGGGGAAAATATTGTTAAATGAAGATCAGACAAAGATGATAATGATGGTCCCTAGCACTGGTTATCAGCTGCTAACAAATGTTTGATGCTGGTATGGATTATTGGTGTTTATATTTTCTTTTAACTTCAGAATTATTTCCATGTCTGCAGTTTACTTTTAACACAGTACGTGGTTAGATATAGCCAACATCTTTTTGCAACCTCTAGTGATATCCTGCGGTAACAATCATCAACTACGGGCAAGTATATCAACAAAAACACTCACAATGCCAATACAGCACATACAAACACAACAACCTGCATGTACAGTACATCTCTAGATTGTTTGATGTCTCTCAATAGCCCTTAAGCGTGTGAATGATTGTCGATCTCTCTATATCAGCTGTGTCCTAATTTACCAGTTTGACAATTTCATGCACTGTTATTTCTAAGCTGGTTAGGTAATTTGAAGTGAGGTACTATCATTGTCTCAATCTACAACAGGAGGCATATTGGCCTCAAGCAGCTAACAGACTGTATGGGAAAAGAAACATCAACACATCACTGAAGATTTCCTGCTCAATATATGCTAAACTTAGAGGAAAAATAGATAATTGCTAGCTTATTGCTATGTCCACAAGAATAAACAACTTCTGCCAATGCTTAGCTTCTGTGATAGCATGTTTAGCACAGAAGTTTATGTGTTTGTTCAGGTCAATGTGTCAATTGTTATCTTACTTTTCTATTTCAGGATAAATGCAGATAATGTTCAGGTCAAATTTTTTTTTTTTTTGTAGGATTTTTTATTTCAGTTAACATACATTGTACATATTTGTCACAAAATAGACATTTTAAACAAACCAGAATTCTTGTAATAAGTAGTGACTGAAAAGGCATAGGCAGAAGCAAAATGCTTATCTGAGCCTAGCCCATATATTTAACCAAAAATAAGCTACCAAAAAAACAAAGATAAAGAATCAACATTAACAACATCATGACATGATCAACACTTATAATAATTTTCAAAGATAACTTTGGGGACCATTTTTCTGAAGATATAACATGAATTGCAGGTTTTTATATTTATGTTTGCATCATTCCATAGTTTAACCCCAACAACAGAAACACATCTCCTTTTTACACCTTTTCTAGCTTTCGGAACAGAAAACTTGCAAACACCTCTTAAATCATATCCCAATGTGGAGATTGTAGCGCACGAGTAGAATCCCTAATCCTGTCTGGTCTGATTTAAGTGTAGGCTACACATAATTTTTGTTTATCTAGGTATGCTAGTTCCACCTTTTTAAGTTTTATAAAGAGTAATTTAAGTTGGGCTTATTTCTAAATGTGCCTTTCAGAAATCTCATTGGCTCGTGCTGAGTCAGAAAATCAACCTTGTTACCTTAATGAACACCCACTTCCTGTTAGGTGGGGGGATAATATAGTGACCTTGCCAAGCTACCTTTACAGTACATTTGCAGCTAATCACCAATGTGCCCATGATTAATAGGTTTACAGAAATCAAATATGTTTAATTCAGACCTTTATCTGATTGAGATTAATGCTGAAAAGAATAACCCACTAGTTAGGATGTACAACATTCCTTGTTGGTGTAAACATATTGTCAATTCATCATATAGAATTTTCCCTGTTTTCCTTTATCAAAACTGCTCGTTTTTCAACCTGAATTTTCACAGCTGTCTTGTTGTTTTACTGGCCCTATTGAATAACAGGGAGTTACTCGTGTTCACAGCTTTCTGTAAAGATGGGCTCGCCTCTGGGGTTGACTTATTGTCTGTGTTTTTTCGTTGACCACCTACGTGTAAAGAGTCCCAAGTCAACTGGCCTGGTTCTTCAGAATAGCCTTATCTGTGTGAAGGAGGCCAGGCTGTATCAGGTGTGTTAATATCTGTTTTCACACATCACTTCAAAAAAGAGCAGCTTTTGCAATGATGCACAAGTAGGAACATGGTGGGATAAGCTGTGCCCTGACCTCAGAAGTAATTTCAAGCCAGAGCATTGAGTTACAGCATAAAAGTAGTTGTTCTTAGATTTTCAGATATGAAGGTGAAAATGTAGCATGTTTCTCATAGAAGATTACAAAATTGGCAAGAAAGATAGTCCATGGAGATACCTGTGTTCTGTTCTTGAGTTTTATAGAAAGGCCCCTGAGATATTTTACACTATTGGTTTCCTTTAGCCTTTCAGTGAAGCAACACCTATGAACCATATACTCCTGATGACTTAAAGTCTGTTGAATATCCTCTCTTAACTGAATCATGGGTAAATCTTACTGTATAGTCAAACACTGACTATTTAGTGGTTGTTTCAAGGGTACACTATGTGAGCAAAACAACATTCCTTGACTTTATTGGCTTTATTTAGATGTACTTTGTTTAAATCCTCACAACATGAGAATAAATATGATTATTCCTAACTAACGCTTTGACAAAACTGTAGGACAACTAGATTTGTCTTGCAGATGGATTGAGTATTACTCTTTTATATCATATTAAATAACAATGTTCTTCTTTTAAAAATGGTGCCACTGTCTAAATGATTTCTTGAATATGTTTGTGGGGGAAAAAGGCAAGGCAATGGTTGGCTACATGAAAGCTAATTTGTAAGTGCAAAGACAACTTTGACATTTAAAGTGAGCATTATGTTTTAAGTCTTGACCACTGACAAATCCCATAAAAAAATATGACCAAATCCATCCATCCATTATCTTTAGAGCAATGAGGGGATGATTTTTTTTGCAGTCTAAAACAGGAAGCTATCATTGTGCTGGTCTACCCACTTAAATATTTGGGACTTTTCAGTATGTTGTCAGAGCAATGCCGAAAACAAGGTCTCTGACAAACAGACCCTTGTGAAACTACAAAATGGCAGGTTAATTTAGAAGCAGCTTGTCCATCTTATAACTTCATGTTGTAGTCTCTCGGATTACCCAATGGAGTTGTTGTCCATGACTGTATTTATTTATTTATTTATTGGTTTTAAAGAGGGAACAGCGCATATTAATGACAATTTTTACAAATGTAAATATGCCAGATTATAGCCTTGGGCTAATTTCCATCTGCAGACCCCCTGGCAGGTTGATGGTAACATATACATACAAGACACTTTGCAGACTAAATACAGTAGGACAAACCCAAGGACAGTAGACAAGTAAAAAGAAACAGAAACATATATATTGCACATCCTCCCATAACACAGAGTCCATCAAACATTTAGCAAATGCAACTTCTACTACTGCACTGAATGTTATTGCACAGATTTATATTACACAGACCCAGTTTATATTGCACAAATCCCTATTGCATTGAATATTATTGCACCAGTAACTGTAACTGTGTTGTAGTTCTGAAATGACTGGATTAGGGTCTTCATCTATTTTTGTCCTTGTTAGTTGTTTGTTAACAACCATCCTCTTTTATCCAAAAAAACAAAAGAAAAAAAAATCTAAAATCCCAGTGACATTGTGTGTTGGGAACTGGAAGTGTTGAATTTCTAACTGATAGGTAAATCATTTTAGGTTTCTTTCCTGCACTACTCCTTGTCCTATTTGGGGTCATGGGGGGTTAGAGCACATCCCAGCTATCATTGGTCAGAGGCATAGTATGCACCGGGCTGGTCGCCAGCCAACACGTAGAGAGACAACCATCCACACACAAACACACTCACACCTAAAACCCAAAATTCAGTGGCACCAATGAAGCTAACTTGCATTTTATTGGACAGTGGGTGAAAATGTGCCTGAAGAAAACCCACAAATGCACAGAAATAACACACTTAGGGTCAGATCTACTAAAGATTTGCATGTTTAAAAACATGTGCAAACTTTATAGTGCACAAAGCTGATTTACTAACAGGGTGCACTGAGGATTCTGTCCGTCGAATGAGTAAAATAGCATGTGCAATCTATTTAGCGTGTTTGACTTCATGAATATGCAGAAAACATGCAGATCATCAGAATAGAATACTGGGAGGAAGAGATGCAAAAGTAATTTGCATTTAGCAAACCGGAAACTGATTGTGCTTTTGTTTTTTGTGTTTTTGCGTCTATATTAAGCACATTTAAAAGGCAGGGGCAAACAGTCACAGGTTATGCACAGATCGCTGCTGCCATTGCGGCGGAAAACAGGGGTGGCATTATCCAAATATGACCACTTTGCTCCCCAAACTCTCCATGGTGACAGCTGATGGCACACACAAATTAAGAGGGTGGTCCACTCTACTTTTGTGCCTGTTATTTATTATGCATGCAATCATAGTAGATCACCTGCAACACACCCACTAATAGCATATACAATTTTTTAGTTTACACACTCAATTTAGCTCCCGTTTTGAGATCTTAGTAGATCAGGCCCTAAGTTTTTAAAGAGGGCAAACCAACAAACCCTTAAGCATTGAGGCATGAGAACTCCCTACGACACTACTTTACAAACCCTGACTCAGCCATCATAAGGGAATACCTTATATATAGTAGTAGTAATAATATAGTAACGCATTATTATAATGCCATAATAGAATGTATTATTATTTTCTAGTCCTAAGTGACACCTTGTTGGCTCTCTGATTGGTCCACTGACCTACCTATCAGAATAACCCCAATCAGAGTTATTTTGCGTCAGCAGAGTCTTACTCAAAGCTAAGCAAAAACATTATTACTGATGATATTTGGTGTTAAATATCTGGTAGAAAATATAAAGGCTTTTTGTTAATGTAAATGGCTGATGTTAAAGGTACGCCCCAAATTTATTTAACATGAAAAAGTTAAGTCAAAACGTGAGTTGTTCTTAACTGTTTTAGATACGAGAGACCAACAGAGTCTTGTAACAGTTACTAAGAAAGGGCAGGGATTGATAATGGTCCCTCCTTGTAAGGCACACTGCTTCAGAAAGGGTTAGTTGACAAGATTACACTGGTCCCAGATATCTCCAGAATGTAGTTTAGAAGTTACTTGCAAAGAATAGTTGGAACAGTTGGAATTGGAATTTGGTATATCTGACATCTCCATCTCATATCATCATTTATAATGCCTTTATCATTTATATGAAGCAGGTTTTTTAAACAGTTTCTACTCAGATCATGGAATATAGGATGCCTAAACAACACTCTGTTACAGACCTTGTCAAAAAAGTCTGTAAAGTGTAAATCAGGGGTGGGAAACAGGCGCCCAGGTGTCACATTCAGCCCCTCTGCTCCTTCTGTGAGGCCTTCCAGCCAATTCAAAATATTAAAAATTGCATACAAGGAGACATGAAAACATCTGCTAGGACATACATTGAAATAGCAATAATTTAATTAAGACAGCTGTGATTATTTATGTTAACACTTTTATGTGCATAGCAAAATGCAATGTAAGGAAACTACTTAAATTAACAGTAAAAATCCTGGTATTTGCCTTAAACAAGTTGTTGAATCTGGCCTGAATTTTGTGTTTGGCTCATTAAATTAATCATTACTACATGTATTTGAGTCAAAAGATAAATATCTTGATTTAATAACCAAAAGCTTTTAGTTCTTCTAGTTAAATTATAAGTAACTAATTGTTATTAACAGTGTCCTCCAATTGCCACGACTCAACCAACTGGGAATGAGAACAACACTATGTGGCTTTCATGGTAACCAAAGCTTCAAGTCTTGACAACTCATTAGAACCTGTTAGATACAGCTGGGTAGAGAACTGGGTGCAACTTTGGTTTTCCAACACTGTGCTCTTATGTTTACTGTGACAGACACGCTCACTCCACTGTAACTGCTGAAATAGCCATGAAAGACTATCAAGCAAATCCACATTTTTGGAAATTTGCAACATTGTGTAAAAAATAAATAAAAACACAATACAATGATTTGCAGATCCTTTTTTGTGGTATAGTCAGGGAAAACGCCGCAAAGATTAAATATTTAATGTTTAAACTTATAATTCATATTGTTGATATTCACTCATTTTGAATTTGATAACTGCAATGCATTCCAAAAAACGTTGGGGCGGCGGCAACAAAAGACTGGGAAGGTTGAAGAATTCTCAAACACACCCGTTTGAAACTTTCCACAGGTGAGCAGGTTAAATGGAAACAGGTGAGCGTCATGTCTGGGTATAAAAAGAGCATCCCCAAAAGGCTCATTTGTTCACATGCAAGGACAGTACGAGGTTCTCCTATTTTTAAATAATTATGTGAGCAAATAGTCCAACAGTTTAATACCAATATTCCTCAACATGGTTGCAGGGAATTTGGGGATTTTTTTTTACCTACATCTAAATCATTTGCAGTGATAAAACATCACAGTATATAATAAATACTCAGAGAATCCAGAGAAATCCAGGTACATAATTAACACTGTTCTGTCAGCCTCTGTGATGGTATGGGGGTATAAATATCTTAACAAAGATAGATGCCCACAAATTTGCTTGGCTTTGCAGTAAAGGAGTACCAGTGCTAGTTTTGCCTGCCTGCAGCCCAGACCAGTCTCCAACTGAAAATATCTGGCATGAAGCACACAATAGGAAAATGGAGACCTCTTACTGTTGAACAATGGAAACCGTTTGGATAGCTCAGTGGGTTATACTGTTCATCCTATAAGGCAAGGCCTACCTCAGATGTGTGTTACTTTGGACAACAGTGTCTGCTAAATGAAATTATATTTTAACCTGTAAGATATACAGGTTGCAAATATAATACAACAAGCAAGAAAGTATAAAAAAAGCCACCAACAAAGCTTTGACAATTAGTACCCTAAGTTCCCAAAGACTTATTAATGGACTTTGAAGATTCATATCATTAAAAATATCAAAGTCAAAGATATACTGTCTAAACTTGACTTGGAGAGACTTATCCATGCATTTGTCTATGGTAGGTTAGAATACTTTAATGGCCTAGTCACTGGCCTCTCCAAATGAGCTAGACAGCTACAGCACATCCAGAATGCTGCTGCTCGGGTCCTGACCAGAACCAGGAAGTACGAGCACATTAGTCCTATGCTCAGGTCCCTACACTTAATTGCTGTGGCTCAGAGAAAAGACTTCGAAGCAGTTCTGCTTATTTACAAGTCTCTCCATGGCCTAGCACCAAGTACATCTCTAACATGTTAGTGCAATATGAACCATCTCAGACTCTGAGGATCTCAGGGACCGGCCTCCTGCTGGTGTTTTTGTTTTCATTTTGTTTTGTGATTTGAATGCCTTTTTCTTGTTCTGTAAAGCACTTTGAATTAACTTATGCATTCATTGTGCTCTTCAAATAAACTTGCTTTGCCTTAAAAGGAAAAGTGATGTGACAAAGAAGTATACGTGAGCCAGTCTCAGCTTTTGGAAAATGTTGTAGACATCAAATTTAAAATGAGTAAATATTTTCCCCAAAAAAGTGGAGATATGGAGATGTGGGTGTGCACCTAAAATACCTTGTTTTTGTAGTGTAACCAAATGATTCAAAACGATCAGCAAATCATTGTATTGTTATAATTTGTTTATTGACAGATGTGAAATTCAGGTAGATATGGAATGTAGTTGTTGGGTATGCTTAATCCAATGGTGTTAGAGTAATGACTCTCTGTGAAATCCTGTGCTTTATTTATATACCATACAACAAAAAAATTGGGTTAAAATGAATTAATTGAACTGCAGTATCAACACATACTCAAGTGAATTTTAAAATCAGAGTTACATCGATTGATTTAAACATAGAATAACATAGGTCAACCAATCTTATAACCAGCTTAATTTAATTAAGACAACGACATTTGCAATTTTTAATTACCTTTAGAAAGAGAGAAGGAAAAAAGGCAGAGCATAACAACATTTTTCATCTAGTTTTTCTCCTTTTTTGGTGCTTGGTCAAGAGCTGCAATATGGTGACATTAATGTAACATGTCATGTTCAGTAGCATGGAGCAGAAAAGCAGAAAAAGTGTTGTAATGGCTTGTGTCATCACAGAGGAAACATCCTTTAGGGAGGTTCATAGTGACCTCGTCTGCGTACTTAAGGTGAAGGACAACCACACTGGATGAACTATCCTCTTGGTCATGAGTGTTTTGGTCACTGGACCCGACGATGAGTTTACCATTGACCTGTAGACCAGCGCATGCAGCAATAGAGGAATCCTTAGAACCAGAGTCGCTGTAGACAG
Organism: Scarus forsteni; assembly: GCA_036419115.1. NCBI lineage: Eukaryota > Metazoa > Chordata > Actinopteri > Labriformes > Labridae > Scarus > Scarus forsteni. Next base: position 8,300,093 of record JAZDUH010000229.1, on the reverse strand, counting down.
TAAACGCGAGGCTGTAGACACCAGAGCAGGGCACGGTGAAGATACCGGTGTTTGGATCGTAGCTATAACCCAAGTTAAAGAAAACATGTTTGTAGATGATGGGCTGGTCTGTGTCACCAGGGCCGAAACAACTGAAAAAACCATCACTGTACAGAGCCACAGAGAAGGCGGTGCGGTTTTCTGGAGAGGCAAAGACACAACAACAGAATACAATCGTCAGCAGAAAGTACATCAGATATATATACTCATTTTGATGCTGTTGTATAATTCAACATCAGTCATCTCTACCTTATAATCATTACTGTTAGTTTAGATATTACAGTAATTACTCTTCCTTGACTGTTATTGATGATACTTCCATAATAACTACCACTGCAATCATACAGACATGAATATCCTCTTAAAAATGAGATGGGGTGCTGGTTTGGCGTAGTGGTTAGCACCCTATGTACATGCTTCTGCCAGTCCAGGTTCGAATCCCGCCTGTGACCAGTTTGCAGAGTGTCTTCCCCTACTCTCTCTCCCCCTTTCACAAGCCTATCCACTGTCTCTCTCCTATCAAATAAAGGCACAAAATGCCCAAAAATATACATTAAAAAAAATAAATAAAATGAGATGCCACATCTCAAGGGGCTAACCTCTACTAAATTTATTCGGCAGAAGACAAATAGGAGGACAGATTTATGATGGGCCCATGAGCCTGTAACTATCCTCAGTTCTTCCTTTAGTCCACTTGCCTCTGCTCATCTAACTTCCCAGGCCTACACACCATACACAGCTTTGGTATGATGGCTGTTCAACAGGAGACTGGCTCTGCTCAAGATTACCTACTGCTAAACAGTAGGAAACAGTTTTTTTCTTGCCGTTGTTACTGACAGCCACCTACAGACGCACCTTCCTGAGTTTTCTTGGCCCAGTGCTGTGCTCATGATGAATTCATGTTGGGTTTTGGATGAATGTATGTGTTTATAAGTGTATATGTGCATTTACTGTCTGTATGAAATGAAGAGTCTGTCTTCAGAATGCTCTATTGTAAAGTTTCTTAAGATAATACTTGTTATGAATTAAAGCCATTCAAATAAAGATTGATTGATTGATTAATTGATTGAAGTATAAAAAGTAGAACTGGCCCTTTGTTGGCTTATTTATTGGTCTGCTACCCTACCAGTCATAGAGCTCCCTCTCTTATTAAAAGTTGCCTAGCTTCACCTGTCTGGGACAATAAACTTTTGTCAGGGCCGAGTCTTTTCAGTGCACTTTAGTGGTACTGTTGGGCCTCAGTCTGATAGTATGCTCTCCCATCAAGCAGAAGTTTGAGGGTTCAAGTTCTGACTATCACATGTTAATGTGTCCTTGGGCAAGATACCTAACCCTAAATTGCTCCCATTGCTGTGTTAGTTGTGTGTAAATGGGTATGAAAGGGTGTGAATATGTTAGATAATAATGATTTTATAATTTAAAAAACTTCATACATCAGTAAGTAAATGTGTGAGTGAATGGATGGATGTGAAGTACTTCAAATTGTCAGAAAAACTAGAAAAACACTATACAAGCTCAAATCAGTTTACCATAACTTTTTATTGCTTCAGAATGGTTCAAAGGCATTCATGGGGTGTCTCAATCTGATTAAGATAACTTGATCAGACTTGACCAGATAACTTGTCCATCTGGGAAACTATCCAGAGACGGTGTTGGGAAAAGTGGCAAAACTTTTAAAACCATATCCATCAGGGGATTGGGTGATCTTTCCACTGATTACATTCATTAGAGGTCAGTCAGATATTGTAGTTGGCAGATACTATTGCTGAGGTGTAAAGGGCAGAAGGTAAGCCCTTTCTTAAAACATACTTTTCAAAACATAAGAATGTGAGCGAAAATATAGTTTCTAAAGAGAATTTGAAAGTGACTTTTTTGTTTTTGTTTTTCATTTTATGAAGAAAGTATGTCCAGATCAGATAAAACTAGTATTTATCAGTTAGCATCTATGCTAATCACTGTGGTAGCAGTCATCTCACTGATACCTCTCAGCGCTGATTGGACTGTGCAGCTCTGGGCTGCCCACAATTGATGAAGCTTAGCAAAAATTCAGGCAGGAAGACCTACTGTATAAATTCATTCAGTCACCTTGTTAATACTTCATCCTGCACAGGTCATTCAAATCATTAGCTGATGGGGGGTGTAAACTCACTTTAGCACTGAGGCAACCAGATTCTGCCACCCCCTGTCTGGCCAATCATCCTGCTGCTATCGTATTTTTGAATTGTGTCTTTGCTGCTCCACTGTCAGTGTGGTGTCATTCTGTGTGATCTAGCTCACAACCATAGGGGTTATCCTACCTAGCATTTGCTCTTAGTACAACAAGACATCACAAGAGAGTCTAATTACCAAAGAGATTCTAACCACAGAGACATTGCATATTTTGGCTCAGCTCCCTAAGAGGAGCCATTTCTTTGACTTCCAAACAGCTCTTTATTTAGGACCTTTTGTAGATCTTAACTTCTTAGTTTGTTTGTTTGTTAAAAACTCTTTTGCGTTCAGTGCCTGAGAAGCCTTATGATTGCCTCATTCCAAATTTTTTTCACTGTGAGCCAGCTCTTCCAATTCTCTACAAAGCATCGGCTCTCAGAGCCACATCTTTTGCAGATGACACATCACTACTAACTACAGACAGTAAACCATGCAGACCAATCTGCACTATACAAGGTAAGGGGTGTCTGCAATTTAACACTAGAGGTGGGACAAAATACCATTTATCATTGCCCTGGCACATGCAAACCAATAATCAGTTGGCTGCCTCCAAATAAGGATAGGCTATACTGTATTTTCAAGAAAAAGTGATTTACTCAGATGTCAGTTTGACTCAGCTCTGAAATACTTTGTAAGTCCTCACTGCACCTATGACATAAATAAGTGCCATATCGAAGTTGAAAGGATGTAGGAGAAGTGGGTGAAAAAGGGAACAACGGCCTGTGGCCCTCTAGAGGAAGTCCACACAAAACCCTACCTTGAAACCAACTGAGTTCTAAGTTAAGTTGTATTTTAGTTTAGTTTAGTTTAGTTTAGTTTAGTTTAGTTTAGTTTAGTTTAGTTTAGTTTAGTTTAGTTTAGTTTAGTTGCACCACAGTGAAGTCAAGATGAACCAGCGAGGTTCATCTTGACTAGTGCAACAATTAAACTAATCAAAATAATATCTTGATACGATGTTTGATCTTTATATGTCCGAGCATTTTTGTTTTTATTGTCCAGTTTAAGAAGGTCAAGACAATTGGAACATATCATCTCTTGGTCTAGACAAATTGCTGGAAAAAAACTCTGGATCACAGAAGGTAATTGATACATGACAACAAAAATGTATGCATATTGTGAACAAATAACACAATAAGAATTTATTAAAGCTTACAGCCCTAATCTGCATACAGGGTAAGATTAAAAAAGTGACAATATGCAGCCAAATTAAATGAAATCATTTAATGGTGTTTTTCTTGCCAAATGGCTGGTATTAGCTCCGTTGACAGAAAACAAAAGTCTGAGCAAGTTTAATGTGCAGGGTTGAACTTCTGTGGAATTTGTCCTTCTTAATTTTCAAGTGTTCAAGTCATGCTTTATGAGGAGTATTCCTAAATAACATGCTCATGTTGTCTTTTAAAGGGTGTAGATCTCACTGAAAATCCACTTATGCCAGTATCATTAGGTTGATCAAAAGTTGACTTAAGACCATTTTTAAAATGATAGTCATTATGTCCTGGTCTCTAAAGGTCCCTTCAGTTACACAGCTAATGTCACTAAGACTTCACCCAATACTTTAAACAGTCTTTGTCTTAAGTGGATCAGTTGCAGGTTTTGTAGAAAAGCATAAACATTTTATTTATTATCCATTATCATCTGCAATTTTTCAAACTTCATGTTCACATTCATGATTCACTCACCAATCGTATTATTGAAAGTCTCCAGAGTTTGTTGGTATTCTGAAGTCAGCTCATCCAGTCTCGTGTCAAAGTACGTCTTCATTCTGTCCAGCTCACGTAAGGTCTTACAGCAGCCACAAGAACCCTGGTTCCTGTTACACTCTGGACACAGAAACACATGAATCATTTGCAGGAAAGAATGTAAACAGACACACTGATCATGAGACCGAGATTGCTCACCGCTGCCTGGTTCTTTTTGGTTGCTCCAGGAGAAAAGGCTAAAAGCTGAATGAAGCAGGCACAGCAAAATAAGAGCTGGAAGGGAAAGAAGGGAAAGGTGCTCAATGTTAGTTTTCTGTTTATACTGTTTCATCTTCTAACTATTCTCTCTGAATTAACAAAGCCTTACCTTTCATGGTGACGGTGACAACTGATCAAGGAGAAAGTGATGAACGGACCTGTAATGGAAGTGGTGGATATATATTTTCCCCAGCCACCCCCTTCCTTACTTCTTCTCATTAAATGTCGCTCCTCCTTGTTTGCCCATTTCTTTTATTTGCTTGAATGTTCCTAAGAACTACTTAACAAAGAGATATTTTATCTTCATCATCATCACATGCTCTCACTTTCTAAAATCACAAAGGGGGACATAGTCCTTGTGGGGATGTGTGCAGACAGTAACAGGCCAGATTTCATCCATTGTCTGGATAGGAGTGTCCCCTCAGCAGACATGGAGGCATGAATGTAGAATGATAAAGCAGATGTTTATTCTACACTATCAGTTACCAGTTAAGATAAGAGGGCTCAAATAAGCTCAGGCAGGCACAGGGCTATCACTAAAATTCTGTTAGGTACTTTTCAGTTTTTGATTTGTAACATGTACATTTTAACATAATTAGTTTTTTTTGTAATAATATAACTATCACTACCAGTATTTTACGAAATTTTCATGTTCTATCATTTATTTTTTTCTAATGCTATCATTGTCCATTTTTTTGATTCTTCAAATTTTATTTTATTCTTCATTTATTTACAAGAGTAGATTGATTCCATGCTCTTCATTTAAAACATTTTCATTGACCCTTTTAAAATCATTTATTGATTTATTTAATTTTCATTTCAAAGCAATCATGAATCCACAATCAGAACAGCACTTTGCTACATTTGCAAAATTTGAAGTTGCAGGAAAAAATCATCCAGCTTAGCAGCAGGGAATCTTGGACAAAACCAGACTCATGCTGTACGTGCAACCCCAAAGCTGTGTTGGGGTATGAGCGAATGAAGACAGGAAGGTGGGCATAGACAAGGAAACTTCAAGAGAATTAATGATAAAACAAAGGTAGGAAACTTATGGGTGTCTGGACCATGAATCTGTCCTTATCAAGTTTGTCTCTGTTAAATTTCAGTTTATGAGAGGGCTGCCTTTGAGATGTGAGATGTGGAAAAGAAGAGTAAAAATTCATAGATTAGGCCTCTGCGGCCCAAAATAACAAACAAGAGACTCAAAATGATACATACACTGTTAAGGGATAGTTTAGTTTTTTGAAGTGGGTTGTATAAGTTCCATATGGTCACTAAGTACATTAGATGCAGTAGTAAGATCTCTTCTCTCCCTCAATAAGCCACAGTCTGCAAGAGTCTGTTATGCAGCACCAGCCGCAAACAGGGAAATATTGTACCAATGACAAAGGGTTTTTTCTCTGCCTACAAGAACTCCCATGTCAACTCATGTCACAAGAACTTTCTACTGCATCTAATGTACGTAGTGGCCATATGGTGCTCATACAACCCCACTTCAAAAATACTGAACTATCTCTTTGACACTAGCTGAAAAATGGAGGAACTAAAAATTTTGTCCTGTTTGATCTTAAAGGTGCTAAAAGGAGAATCTATTTGCGTCAACATTAAGACTCTGCTAGGTGGGCAGAGCAGCAGTAAGGTCCGCCCGTGGTTTTACTGCAGTGTTGTGGCTCCGTTAGCATGTAATTGCATTACAACAGTCACGCGGTGACTGTTGTAATGCTGCGTTCCAGTAACCTCGGAATTGGGAGTGACATCATCTCTGATTTATCTGCTTTCCAGTTGAAGTTGGAAAAAAACATGCTGATCTACCAGGCTATTGTTAGCTGTTGTTAGCACACCCTGCATTGTTGTTCACAAATATCACATGAAAAATGTGATTATCACTATGGCAGCATTTTTGTAAGTCTAACAATACGATGTAGACAGCTGATCTAGAGCGACACACCCCCGTCAGAAGTGCAAATAAATTGATTATTACAGGAGCTAAATAACTGTTCACACTGGGGGTTTCCATCTTCGATTGTCAACTCGGGGATGACGAGGTTTCACCGAGTTCCCAGGAGGAAATTCAAACTTCGGGGAATGTTCCAGTTGCGGTTTCCTACTCGGAACCTGGAAATTCCTACTTCTGACTACAACTGGAACGCACCAAAAGACGTGATGCTAATGAAAATGGGGCTCGGACCTTCCTCAGAACTCTGTATTGCTTTACAACTTCTTTTTTCAGCAACTTACAGGAGGCAAAGCGACGAGGTAATGTATCTCTTTCTAGTTACGTAGCGGCAGTTTTTGATGTGTGACAACAAGCAATTTTTGGAAAACTTAGTATCGTAGTTTTGTAGCCGGCTATATATCTCTACTTACAGCCCGGTGCTCTAAGACGTGTCCGAATAATTTAAATTTGCTCTAGGTTTAATTGTCTTGTTCCCAAAGTATCCAGGCCAGTCCAGCCCTGTCCGACCCGACCGTAAGGCTAAGGAATAGCATTTATAGATAACCTATTTTGATGCTATAAAACTCATCTTAAAGTGTGTATTTCCATCAGGCATATATCTAAAAGTGAGTCTTTTTTGTAATTACTTAGAAACTCCTCACAGTCCCTTTAAGAAGGTTCTACGTAGAGCTTCACTATGCATAAAGAAGAAATGGGAGTGAGAGACAAAGAAATTGAGTACCAATTTACTGAAAAAAACAGCAGTTTAACTGAAATAGGTTGTCCATCAGCTGATCAAAAGTTTGAGAACATAGCTCAAAAAACAAACCCCCTGACAAAACAGGACTAAAAGTGTCAAAAAAAAGGGCTTGGATATGAGGAGCTCCACCGTTCATGTTTATCACTTTAACAAAACAATCATACATGCTTGGTGGGAGTATTTCCAGGAGGCTAGTGAGAATGTTGCTCCAAGTGGTGAGGATGGTGTTATAAAGGGCATCCACTGTCTGGGATTGATGTCCGTTTGTGTAAACTTTCCTTGATCCCCATCCCCAAATGTTCTCAACTGAATTGAGATCAGGGGAACACACAGGATGGTCCAAAAGAGGGAAGTTATTCCTCTGGAAGAAGTCTTTTGTCAGCATTGTTCACTGCAGTGTTGTCCTGCATCCAGCCTCAGCAGTGATAGCTTGTTTTGCAGCTCAACAATCTTAACACATTCAAGGACAGAAATCTATTTTACCTTTGCCATCAGGAGGTCATGACAGTATGAACCTGACAGAAAATGATGTGGAATCAAATTTTTTGTGTGCAGAATTCGGCTTTTTAAGGCTATGGTCTTACATTTTTGAATTACATTTAATTAGGAATGTATTATGTAGAAATGGTTTCCTGACTGTTCTTTATGTGCAAACTAAGAGAAAATAGTTTATACCTTTGAGATCTTTTCATATATGGATGTTATCTAGATGTGCACTCTGGGTAAATTGGATTTTTTTTTTTTTTTAGGTTTGTGGCATCGGGAATGTCATATTCAGTGGTAGCCATAGGGTGTTTAAAAATGTATAATATAACGAAGAAGATTTCAGTCAGTTACAAGACTGAAGTCATTTCAAGGGACAAAAGGCACTACTTTGTGAATATTTTGGCCTGTTATTCTGGCATGTCCATTTTTTAGAAACTTTTTCTCATGATAAGCATTATAGTCAAAGCCTGAACCTGCACAAAAATGAAAATGCATTACTATCATTATTATTGTTCATCAATGACGTATCCTAGACTGTGAAGTCCAAAAAGAATCCTGATGCAATTTTTATGTTTTTTAATGTTATAATTTTTCCATCTGAAATATTGTGGCCTTTGTTTTACAGATTCGTACTGAAAAATATCACAAGAATCGAAAACGTACATTATCAAAAGATTCATTTGGTTTGTTGTAACTAATAAAGTTTGTTAAAAGAATTATTTCACCTGTATTGGAAATTCATAAATACTTAAAACAAATGTTGGTCTTTTTCACCCAGAGAAACATAGGCACTTAAGGTGGTTTATTGTCTGTGTTTTTAGCACTTAAACCATGCTGTTTAAAACAACTTTTTAAGTGACATCTGTTCTGTTTCTGGTTCCAGAGACGTTCCAGAGGTGCAGTACAGAAAATAAAGCCCAGTGTGAAACACTATGTATGACCACACCTCCCTCAACATGTGGATTTGGCTTGGGCTCTCCAGTGTTGTGCTCTAATGGTACTGTTTTTGTATACATATGCCTTGACATGTCCTTCTCCCTGGAACCACTGTGGTCTGATTAATCTCCAACTTGTGGAAGTGCATCCTGTGGGGTGGCATATCTCCTAATGACATCATAAGAGAAAATGTTTGAAATAGACGCTTTGTAGACAGGCAAAGGGCACATATTTTCGACACAAAAATATTAAAAGGGACTTCTTGCACAGTATGGGACATTAGATTTTTGTATTTTTGGAAGTGCACTTTATTGTCTATAAAGGTTATTGTACAGCATCTTAGAATTACTTCACATTTTTATTACATAATTCAAGGTATCAAGATTGTTTGATGTGCAATCAAGGCATATTCACATGTGATGACAAATACATCTGTTGCTCTCAAAGAGGACTAACTCATAGGTTTATCAGTAAAGATTATGTTGATAATTGATGGTAATCAAGCTTATAAACAACACTAGAACAGAACAGATTAATACCCAAAGACTTAAGCTTACATCATCACTTTTAAAGCAAAATGAGATCATAGCTAAGAGATATAGAGCAAGCCGTACATTTAACAGGAGACCTAAGTCATCTAACAGACTCACAAACTTCCAATTTGAGTTGGATACAAGCCAGGTTTAATCTGCAAACTCATCAACTATGGTCACCAGCATACAGCAGAAAACCAGTGAAAGAATTGAGATAGCTGTTGGAATCACACACAACGCAACCTGGAGGGAGGACGACTGCCACCTGGTCCCCGACCTTCAATTCTGTAGCAATGACAAAAGTGGCACTGTCTTCATAGTCCTCCTCATCCAGTCTCTCCAGGAGTTTGGAAATATCTTGATCGTTGACCCTCAGAATGGCACAAGCAGGATATGTGTTACCCCCAAAGTGTGCCCCATATATGGTGACTGAGAGACTGTAGACCCCATTACGAGGAACGGTAAATATACCACTTTCAATATTGTAGCTGTCTCCTATGTTGATTAAGACGTGCTCATAGATGATGATCCTGGTTTCGCCAACGGGGCCCAAGCAGCCTTGGTTATTGTTCAGAGCAACAGAGAAGGCACTGCGGCTGTCTGAAAATGCAGAAGAAAGAAGTGAGACTGAAGGTCTGATGGTAAGAGTTTTGATTCAAACACTCATTTACACACCTACACAAACCTACACACACAAACACCCACACACTGATTATATCTTCACCATGGCACCTGATAGTGTGACGATATACTAATAAAAAACATTCCTCTGCCTCTCCAAACTGAACTCTGTCTGTAGCCTGAATGGGGCGGTAATGCTCCAAAATGATGGATGCCAACGGCCGTAAAACCGAAGAAGAAGAAAAAGCCTCGCAAGAACATCCACCTGCAGTAGCCTGGGCGGCAGCTGTCGCGAGATTAGAGCCAACCGAACAAACTTAGAAAAACAAAGTGTTTATTTTAGATTTCTTGTACATCTGTCTTAAAATGTGAGGGATACTGGAGCTTGGTTGGGGTTGTGGGACGGCTCGTAGCGGGCTTCCTTTATTTTCAAAGACAAAACTTGAAAGGTAAGAATTCTCCAGAGGACTTGGATCCCTCTCAGCTCAGCTTTAGCACCAAGTCTGTGCACACCGGGAAAATGTACGCTCAGCAGGCGGGTAGAATGGCGAAGGGATTTGATTGGTTTAAAAACAGGTGTCCCGGCATGATTATTGGTTGATTTTTTCCCTGTTTTACTCCTGCTGTAGATAGTGGAAATTTTTCCCTCTGTTTTAAGAACACATTATGAGTTGATTGCCATGGGGTCATAAAGACCATTTTAACCAGTATTACAAAAAGTGTATCTAAATCAGATTGCCAACCCCAGCTTTAATCAAAGTGCTTCCAATGGCGGGAAAATTTAAACGCAGATGATAAGGGACAAATATGCCCTTCTCTCCATGACATTATCTTCTTTCTTAGAAAGTTGTCACTATTCAATTCATACCTTACCAAATTGCAGTGTGTAACATTGCAGATTTCAAACATGCTAGACTTTACTCACATGAAACCTTTATCATTAAAGTCTCTAACCTTGGCCATGGACAGATAATTACTTCTCAGGGTCAATCAGTTCACAAAAATTACCCTTCTGCCCAGGCCCATAACACATCATCAGATGCCCACCTTGAGTAGGAGTAACAAGGTTACATGCTTGGTACCATTCCTCCTGGAAATTTTAAAGTCAAGGTGACATGAACCATTGCCACTCAGAGCAAATGCCCCATAATACTCCTCATGGCATCTTCACTCTCTCATTTTAGTAATGTGCAGGATTTTTCTCTCACCATTTTTAAGCAAGGCTGTCTTTGTGGCTAAAATATCCTTATTTATTTCTTCAAAGAGTTCGTCGTAGAATTCCTCAATCCGTGACATCACCCTCTGCATCAGACAACAGCTACACGAAGTCAAGTCCAAACTGCACGTTTTGGAAACTACACACAAAAACATGAATGAATAAAATCATAAATTTATGGCTCATGAAATTGATTGACTTCTTCCTGAAAGAAGGTGGACTTGTCATTCAGTTATCTCTTACTGTAGTCAGTGGACGGTGGCTTCATGTGGCTGGGCCATTGAAAAGGTCTCATCTTCATCCCAAAAACTGCATGGAGCAGACAAAGCAAAACTAATCCTGGAGGAGGAAAAGGAAAAACATTTTTTTGAAGTTCTAGACCAAACAGTTGTCGGGATTTTTTTTTGTGAGCTTCGGAGAAAGACAACAGTGTGTGACATAATGTGACAGTATAGGCACACTAAAGATTTGATGAGGCGCGTAGTTTCAGGTGTCTTTTACATCTAAAGTTTTGTGGGCTGAGTTTTCGGGTGAAGTTGTAACACTGTTACAGTTTTCACTTAGTGTTTCACACTATACTAAACAACAGGTTTGCGCTTTAGCTGTGGTCTTTGTTCCTGTCATCTGGCCTGTTGTTGCACTGAAACATAAAATTGTTTAGCCTGAAGCAATTTGACACTGAGCCATTTACAAAAAGATAAAGCTGCATTTAGGCTGTCAGAATTCTTTTTTCACAGACTAAAAAAACTTCGAACCTTTTTTTGTTTTCCAGTGGCCTTAATCCTTTTCCACACACTTGCATATTGACCAGATAAATGACCATAATCTGCACGGACACAGTCATTTTATTGTTTATTTTAATCATAATAGTACATTTGATGTTAGGAACAAACAGGTTTTTATAAAAGAAAAAAAAATCCGGTTAATATAGACTTATCAATTGCAGTGTTAATTTGAAGGTTACAATTATAACGTTAATAAAGAAAGTCTAAATGGCACATTTCTAACATTAAATCAAAATATTGATCATAAGCTGTGTTGTAAAAGGTTTCAAAGTGTTAAAATTAAACTCAATTAACAGTCACCAATTAAATCTCAATAACTGTAACAACTCTCTAAAAAATGTTTAATCAGCTTTAAGTGGATTTTATCCATATAGTCACTCAATAAGTGTTAATATCAACTCACGAAGTGTTCGTTTGACCATGCAAGGTTTTGCTGTGTATGAGCTTAAATTGAATTTATCATCACTTGCTCTGATATTTAATTGTGAAACAGTTTTGTTGTTGTTCTTGTGTAAAACAGGTCTCAGTGAGTGTATGCTTTAACACAACAATATGTGCCAGCCTCTCTCATGTGCCTACTTAATCGTAGGTTCCCTGTGGGCCACAGACTTTAGACATAAGAGACCAGTTGTAGGTGGTTTAAGGCATCAGGTGGGAAATGTGCTTTACAACTACACATTTTGTACTGGGCATAAAACAAGGCCCTTATATACTAAACCACGGACAAGTACACTTGATTTTTAAGAGAGCAACATTAATTGTTAGCCCTCTGTTGGGAGTGTCAGGTATTAATTGTAATAATAATAATCTAATAAATTCAATACCCAATAGTATTTAACATATGTAAAAACTTGCCAAATTTTGCCAAAATAACAAAACAACCTTTAATCACAAATATTTTTTCCACCTTTTGCATTTCTTTCATCAAATATGCGGAATCAAAGCCATTTTTAAGTCTTTATTTCAACACAATTAAATATCTATAAGTAGTCAAAGTACATTTTATTTACAGTTCCACTTACTCAGAAATACATGAAACAATATTAAAGCATCAACCATACCTTATATTAACAATTCAGATTGTCGGTGGTGTGATGGTGTTTGGGATATATTATTGGCACAGTTTTGGCTCTACAAATTGAGCAATGTTTAAATACAACAACCTAAAAGAGCATTTTACTGTCTGTCCTTTTGACTACATTGTACCGATCTTCCGATGGTCTCAGGATGACATGCGATGTCACAAAGCTCAAAGTGGTTTATTAAACATGACAATTAATTCACAGTGGTCAAGTGACCCTGACAGTCACCAGATCTCAATCCGGCTGAGCACATTAGGGATGTTGTTGTAAGGCTGCACTACTGTACACTAAAAGCTCAATTCATTTGGCTTGAATAATTCAAACTATTCCTCAATTGTAGGTGAACATTATTTTTAAAAATATTATGTAAATATTGTTCATTCTGTTCTTAGCCTCTTGAGTTAGATGCAACTGAAGTTTGTTCACCGTGTACGGTTGGTACATTGTCTGGGTGATAAAAAAAGAGATCTTGAATCATGAATGTGTGGCATACATATCTGCCATAGCTCCAAAATCTCTCAGTATGGTACCAGCACATGCAACAAAGAATTCAGGCAGTTCTGAAAGGAAAATGGAATGTACCAAATAAAGTTGCTGCTTGTTGTTGAAAACTTTTTTGCAAGGATTAGTAGTTATATTCAGCTTTTTTGTATCTGTAAAACCCCTAAATAATTTCAATCTGTACTTAAAAGAGTTATAAACATGCAAAATATAATTACTTGTAATGATTTGTTATTGCTGTGAATAAGAAGTGTAAATTTGTTTTAAATCTGTGTTAAGATCGGTACATTTTACAATAATTCAGGCATTTCAGTAAAGAAAAAATACGGATTAATTATGATCTATGAAAGAAAATGTGCCCTCCTTCTGTTAAATTACTTGTAGTTTTAAATGTCTCACAAACTACGTGTACATGGACTTGAGCATGTTGGTAACAAGGAAACTGGTTGTAATCATATTCAGAACATGGTTTTACAAGAAACCCAATTTCCCTTTATACATGATACTGATATCTAAATTTCTTCTTATAGCAGGTGCTTGTAAGTTTATTTTTTTTTTTTTACAACTGTAACTATGGCAGACACCTCTAAACAAAACAAAACAAACAAAAACAATAAAAAAACATGTACTTAAATAAGTTCATATGTGCTCCAGGCAGCAAAAGCAGCCACATTTCTGAAATGAGAATATGCTCCAGAACAAAAATGGAACTCTGGATTCTGATGATGATGGGCATACTTGATGTGTTTTTCTCTGCACCAAAGTTTCCCTCCCTTGCCCAATATCTCAGGTTTTACAGTTTTAGATTATCCTGGAGTAAAAACATCCTGTTAAACTCAAACTGTCCCCCTCCCAAACATCAATTTTCGGTCTCACCTCTCATGTTGATGCAAGGAAATCGTGATGGATCAAATGGATTGGAGGTGCGATGACTGATCATGAGAATTTTTTTTTTGTGGATTTATATTTTTCTACAAGCTCCTCCCAATCTCCCTCATTCTTTTATTCCTCTTCTTTCCACATTGCCCCTCCTTCTTTTATTTTTTGATCTCCAACCTATTTCCTTGATAATTCATTTTAAACCAGTTTGTTTTCCTTCCATCACGAGGGGCTCTCGCTTATCAAGTATCATACTCAGGTGGACATGCACTCGCCAGGGTTCTGTCGAGGATGCCTCCCTGGTGTCATGTAACACCTGAGGGAGAGCTATGTGAAGTTCAGGTTTAACTTCTGCTGAGAAAAAAAACATTTTCACAGCAACTTTGGTCGAATAAACTTTATAGTCTCCTAGATATACAGGAACTGGTTGAATACTGTGCTCTTCAAAACCTCACCACATATTTGAAATTTGTTTTATTAGCCCCAAAGGAACACAGCAACATTTTTTTTGTATTTTCATATCTTGCCTCACTCCTATAAATCTGTGCATTAACATTCAGTGCAATAGGGCTTGGTGCAATAGAAGTTGCATTTGCTAAATGCTTGATGAACTCTGTGTGATGGGAGGATGTGCAATATATATGTTTCTGTTTCTTTTTATACTTGTCTACTGTCCTTGGGTTTGTCCTTGTATTTAGTGTCTTGTATGTTTATGTTACCATCGACCTGCCAGGGGGTCTGCATATGGAAATTAGCCCAAGGCTATAATCTGGCATATTTACATTTGTAAAAATGTTCATTAATATGCGCTGTTCCCTCTTTAAATCAAAAAATAAATACTCCTGGGTCTTGACAAGCAGATAGACACCACTCTTCAGGCTGTGAGTGCAGTAACAAGGAAGACACAGACAGAGATTGTTCACTGCTAATTAGCTCAAACACTGGGAGTCAATGAGTAGACTTAGTCTGCCTAAACTCTTCAGCAACTCTATTTAGTCCTATGTTCTGGTTGTGACTCCGTTTTACCCTGTGATGTTACATTATCTATTTTTAGACTTCAATTAGAACTTCATGCAACTTTCAAAAGAATCACATGTGAAGGTAAACTGCAGGGTGTTTACCCAAACCACCACAGATGGCCTTGTAAGCAGGTCAACAAAACAAAGCACAAGGAAATTTTAGGCATTTTCCTCAAGAGAGATTGAGAGATTGTGAATTGAGTCAGAGAGCAGATTGTGTATGTGTGTGTGTGTGTCTGTCTGTACTGTTGCTCTCCTTTTGCATTCCTGCTGCAAACATTTCGATAACAAAAATCTCACTGATGTTTTTGACAAAACCTGGTTCTGATTGTGTTTCTCTTTGCTTCCTGCATAAATTGTTGGTATTGTCAAACATCTGCTGTTGAAAAGAAAAATAACATTTTAGGTGAATGAAAATGTATAAGTTGAAAAATATAGTGAAAAATGTTCAGAAACATGGTTACTTATAGTCTTGTACAACATATTTATGTGTCTTTCCTCATCAGAGGTTTTTGTGAAAAGTATACATGCTTGGATGGCATTTTGTTTCTTCTTAAAACCTACAAAAATTTGCTATGAAACTTTAATTGATATGCTGTCATGGAGACTATCTGGTTGAATCGATAAATTTGGCCTTGTCCCCCATAAAAAATTATATTGTGGTGACAAACCAAATCACAGCTTCATTCAAGGATGAAAACACACAGCTGTCAGTCTTTACACGTTAATCTCAACTTTATTCAAACATATATTATGTGTTTAGAGACAATATTTTGACTTGGCTTTACACAGACTTGAAATGCTACAGAAAATGTCACCTTTGAAAGATTTGGTGCACCATTCAGCCCTTGTCAGAAGTCAAGAATTTTCAAAATCTCTCAGCATTGACACTTAACTAACTTAATCAGTAGCGTACAGCAGGAAACCAGTGAAAGTGTTATAATGGCTGTGGTCATCACAGAGGAAACATCCAATGGGAAGGTTGACGGCCACTTTGTCCCCGGCCTTCAGGTGGAGAGCCATAACAATGGTGGCACTGTCCTCTTGGTCTTGCATGTTTTTCTCACTGGGTCCTGCCACCACCCGTCCATTGACTAGCAGACTGGCACAGGCTGCCAAGGTGTTACCCGGAGAACCTGCGTCACTGTACACAGTGAGGGCAAGGCTGTAGACCCCAGAGCGGGGAACAGTGAAGACACCAGTGTCCACACTGTAGCCATCTCCCAGGTTGATGAAGACGTGTTTGTAAGGAATCAGTTTGTCGTCTCGGAAGGGACCGAAGCATTCAAGTTTCTCCTGATTGGTCAGGGCGACGGAGAAGGCACTGCGGCTGGCTGCAAATACAGAGGAGAGAGGAAACATCTGAAGAACATTTGGACATGGAAGTGGTACAAACTTATTGTGCTCAAGTAAAAGTACATTTATTATTTATAAAATTTTACCTCAGTTCAAGGAAAAGTAGAACTCCAAATCGACTAAAAGGGATAGTGGAGATTTGGATTTGGGATTCTTGAACCAGGATTGTAAGAAGTACATAGATTAGCCTAAAAAGTATCAATTTCAAATGTAATTTAATCACGTAGTATTTTGAGGTTTGTGCTTAAGGGCAAAGGCTGGTGTGTGCTCGGTCAAAGTGTGATTTTTTACTGATATCTTATAAATGTGATCTCATATTATCAAATGTATTACATTTGATTTAAATGATGTAACTGAGCAGTGTGAATTTTTACAGTATATATCATAATAAACAGAAAGTAAATAAATGTAAAGTTTGAGAAAAGGCCTTTTCTACTTGTTGTTCGGGCTATACATTTCTGGAACATAACAAATAGAGTAAAAACAGAAGGAAATAGAAAACTACAAACTTGCAAATTACATACTTGAACAATATACAAATAAAAATGCAACAACAAATCAAACCCTGAAACAAATATAAATCTAAATTGTTGTATTGCTGTGCATTTCTGTTTGGTCTTGTGTTTTTGATTTGTTGGGTTTTTTGTATGTTGTGATTTTTAGAAATGTTTTCATGTTTTGCTATCAATTCATTTGCTTTACAGTTGAGATCTGAACCAGCAATTTAGTTTACATAAAAGGCAAATGATTGTATTTTTCATTTTGAATTCGAACTAAGGTTTTTATCTAATTAAAGTTAAGAAAACATAGTTCCTAAATGAAATAATTAAAATGCCACAATGGAGGGGTGCTGGTTTGGCTGAGTGGTTAGCACCCCGTGGACTTGCTTCTGCCGGTCCAGGTTCAAATCCCACCTGTGACCAGTTTGCAGATTTTCTCCCCTACTCTCTCACCCCCTTTCACAAGCCTATCCACTGTCTCTCTCTATCAAAAAAGGCACAAAATGCCCAAAAAATATTTAAAAGAATAAAAAATGCTACAGTGGGGATGTTTCACATGTTATCCACATTAGCTCACCTCTGACATTGTTGAGGACGGTCTTTGTTTTTGTCAGTTCATTCTCCAGCTCGCTGAGGCTCATGTTAAAGAATTCCTTCATTCTGTGGATCTGCTGCTGCATCAGACAGCAGCCACACGATGCCTGATCCGTAACACACACTGAACACAAACGCACACACACACACAAATAATTTAAAAAACTGGAAGGTCAAAGATTAGAGTCCATGCAGACACCATCACTTAATGAAATAATATCTTGTCAATCTCTCACCATTTTCTGTGTTTGAGGCTCCTCCACTTTGTCCAAAACTTGGCCAGTCAGCACGAATGGCAGCCTGGATAAGCGCTGCCTTCAGCAGATACAAAAGTACAATAGCTGCAAGCAGAGAAACAAAGGCAGGATAAAATAAAGAACACTTCAAGGAAAGCACATTTATGTAATTCAGTTCTATTCATAGAATGTTATTTACAAGTGAGGAACTTTATCAGTGGAAATGCAGCCATGAAGCAAATGATATTAACAAACAGACAAAAACAATCATGAGCTGTTTAAAATCACTTCAGGACATCAGCTGCAATGTCAGCAGCAAACAGGTGTTGGTGACACAACAGGTACATGCCTCACAGCAGGGAGGTTGCTGATCTACGTAATCTCAGTGTCAGTCAGGGCCTTTCTGTGTGGAGTTTGCATATTTTGCCTGTGCATACATAGGTTCTTTCGGGGCACTCCATCAACAGACAAAAATTGCCTTTTGTTGTAAGTGTGATCATGAATGGTGGTCTGTCTCTGTATGTCACCCTACAATTGTTTTTTGTTTGTTTGTTTGTTTGTTTGTCTACTACTTGTCTCCTCAGAAAACATTTTAAATTCGGCATCTATCAGTCTTTACTGAAACCTTTGACAGCCCTTGGCAACCAAATCCCCAGCAACTGATATGGTCCAGATGCGCAACAGGTTTATGCTCATGCCTTTATAGATAGAAGGTTGCTGGTTTGAGTCAGTTGGGGTCTTTCTGTGACGACTTTATCCATGCAGGTTTCCCCTTATAAACTAAAGCATGCTCATTCAGCTAATTTGTAATTCAAAATTGCTCAAAAGTGTGTATGTGTCTGTGAATAAAAGACTGTCTGAATATGTCAGCCCTGTGATTGCCTGGTGACTGGGATAGGCTGTAGCCCCTGGCAACCCCAAAATGGATAAATGAAAGAGATAATGCATGGATGCTCAGCTCAAGAGCAGCTTCATGCTATAGGCAACTGACTTTGTGAAACTTAAATCTCTGTTCACAGAGCTGCTGTGAGTTGACTGTGAAAAGGGAGGAGACGGGTAGAGAGAGAAATATTTGTCCTTAAATTAATTCATAATTTAAAGTATATTTTAGTCAAAAGCAGCAGTGGCTTCTTGATAATCTTGATGACTTCTCACATGAATCAGATATAAACATAAATATTTTCATTTACATTTTTTAAGCATTACACTTGACTCATAAAAGCCCCACGCTGCTCCACATACCATGAAGGCTACATTGAGTATATAGTCACAAACTGTTACACATGCTAAATGTAAAATCATAAGGATTGTTTTATATATCAATCAATCACCAGATGAAGTGTACATTACAGATGTGAGGGACTCTTTGCACCTACACTCTGATTTTTTATAGTTACTTTTTCTGCATTGACTGCAGCAGTCTTGGTGATTTAAGTCCAGCATTTCATTTGCAAATATTTAAACAAAAAATAACTGTATGACACTGCTTATTTCAGACAGAGCTCTACAGAACAATGTAACATGAAAAAGATCTGACATCAAAATTAAAGTGGACAGTATCTGATTGCAAATTTCAGATTTCTCCTGATTTTTGCTCAAGCATACACAGACGAAAAGCACTCTGCAGAACAGTTTGATGCATGCACTCCTCTAACTTCTCATTTATGTATCAAGTTAAAAGCTTGGAGTCTATTTTCTTAAACTTATTTAAGGTGAGCCTGTTGTACAAGTCAATGGGCCAAGGTGCATAAAGCCCACCCATTGTCACTGCTTGTTGATCTCTTGCAGAAGTTGATGGTTGTTCGTCCTTTTGTTTAAAATATCATTTTGAATTAGAAACTTTTCACAGTCCTATAAGTCCTTTGAGATCAAGGGCAAGAAAAGGCACACATTAGAAGAAAAAAATAATACAAAATATTTTCATATATTAAATATTAATTAAAAATGACAATAAATACTTAATTTGAAATGATACAGAAAGTATCAAGTGAAAAAACAGGAAAATTCCACCATGTTTTAATACTTGCAAAGTCATTAAGTCTGGAAAAATTAAATGTATGGAAATAATATTTTCATGAACAGCTTAAGAATAAATGAATAATGCTCCCTCATTTAAATAAATATGTCTCACCTCTCATGGTGATGCTGGAGATTGACGACCGTTTCAGGAGTTCAGGAGGAGTGATCGACTGTTGTAGGGTCACACCTGTATATATACGTTTCACAGTGATCCCACTCTTGTCACTTGAAGCAGCTCCTCCCTTGTCACCCTACAGACCACCTTTTCTTTCTCTTTACCTACACATGTATAGCTTCGTACATGTTCTCTATTATCAGGGGCTTCACACACACACATAATCACAGTCCCCCATGGGCTTTGTGTTGTAGATGTAGGTCAGGTATCAGCTGTCCTCTGAGGCCGATTGTCCACCTGTTTCTGAGTTCCCATCAACACATAAAGGGTATTATCTGTCAAATGTAGAGGAAAAACTTTATTATTTATCAAACAAGAAGAACTGAAAAACACGTTTTATGATGCTGTCAGGATTATTCTCAGTCTTTCCTTAAAAAGACTATGAAGTCCTTTGGTGTGTTGTCCATGTCTGCTCCGTGTCATAGAGTACTTCTAAGCCAAATAAAAGTCCACAGCACCAGGACTTCTCCCACATCCTCTTTACAGCATCAGCTTGGAACAGCTTGTTTCATCATAGCTCAGAGCAGTGCTGGACTGACCACTTTCCACTGAGTTGATCTGTCAATCAATCAGCATGGACTGGGCCCACGTGGAGAGGGGAGCCTCAAAGGGGCAGGAGCTCTAACAGAGCATTACAGACAGACTGAGCATACAGCTGGATCAGGAGTACTATGTTTAGGAAAGTATAAAGTTTCATGGGCATAACTGATTGGGAGCATCCTCTAGCAGTTATCAAAACTGAATATCAACCAGAGTTAAGGCAAAATATGGAATCTTTAAAGCTCCAAGTGTTGCTCACTCAAGTTGTATCACCTGTCCATAAATAGCTCATTTGGTCACTGTCACATTGCTCAGTGACGTCATACTCGCAAAGTTTCAACCCGCGATCATATTATATCATATGATAGGATATTTTAGTGAACATTTTTCCAACTGTATCCTTTTCACTCACCTGCCAACCACAAAACACTGCAACTGATGGTCCTGTAGCAGCACCATCCGTCAGCTGCAGCTCAAATAGGGAGTACTTTGCGGTCCTGTCTAGACGGAACTAATATCCTAACTAACCAATTAAACAATTATGAAACAGATATGGACTATCACTCTGTGAACTGGAATAAGAAAGTCTGCCACAGATGTCGTCACAAAGCCACACGCAACAGTGCCTGAAATATTTAGGTTTCTCAACTAACTGGGTTGTGCATCCAGATCGAGTCCGTTGCATTGCAGAAGGGTTGGCCCCATCCCATTACGGCTGTACATTGACTCTGAAAGGGGAGTGGTCACCCAGATCACCCAAGTCACTGAGTGTGGCTTAAGGCTCCATTCCACACATTTGCTCATTTTGCCCCGATAGGCTCTGATCACTTTTGGTGAGTGGGTGTCATCGTGTTGTCAACAACTCGGCAATTTTCTCAGTAGCTACCTTAAACAGTCCAGTCCCCTGGTACCCCAAAATAGAGCTAACATTGTTTGGTGATAGTTTGAGCCAACTGACACAAAGTATAAAGCCCAGTTTAAAAAGCACAATCAGTAAAATGAATGTATAGCCACTGATGATATGTCACAGATCAGCGCAGAACTGACCAAACATCGCGAGTGTATTGAGGTGGACATGCCTCCATCAACTATGCCTACTCCATGTATTTGTACATAAAAAAAAAATACTGACTCACTGTAAATTCTTGACTAGACTGAGGCAACAGTCACACACTAAACAGACTTCTAAAAGAAATTGTTTGTAGGAATTTCCATATTACCTCAGCCAGGAGTTTATGTTATTGCCAGTATCTGTTTGTATGTTTGTTTCTCTGTTAACAACATAACTCAAAAAGTTATGGACGGATTTGGATGTAATTTTTGGGAAATGTTCGACCTGGGACAAGGAGCAAATGATTAGATTACGGGAGTGATCTGGATCGCCGTCTGGATCCACCATGACGAAAGCTACTGAACTAAAATAGATACCATCATGAATCCAATTGCTAATGGTATGTTTTCGTTGTCAAGGAATCAAAATATTTAAATGAAACCAAGGTAGGACTAATATTTATGGTATAAATCACAATATGGGTGAGGACTGTGGCGCTGGCGGAGGTCTGCGCTCTCTGAGTGCTTTTCTAGTTTGGTTTTGTGTCAACATTAATGTCTGTTTTCATGACTAACATTGACATAAAGCTTGTAACTTCAAGCCATAGAAGTCTCCATGTGGATTTATTGTTCCTCCAGTCAGACTTTAAAAATTGTAAATTAAGAAAATTATGTTTCACTGAAAATCCGGCAATGCTTATGATGTCTCTCTAATTTTTCCAACATTTCCCAAACAGGACAGGAAGGCATGATGCTACTCTGTGTAATCTGATAGAGCTATTGTTCTCCTTTGAAAAGCCTCCTATTACAGTATAGTTTACTCCCACAAAAAGGGCTTACAAAGATTTTTTAAAAGAAATAAAAAGGGTTTGCTTTAACAGTGAGGACGTGATGGCTTTTGTCAAACTAAGTTATGATTTTTCAGCACTAGGAAAAAAAAAAAAACATAAATTAAGATAAAAAAGGGTCTTTAAAGCCCACCTGGAAATACTAAAGATACTAAAGATAACACATGAATGGATGGGGAGGTCCCAGGTTCCAGGTCAGGGAGGTGTTTGGGTCAAAGATAAGATCAGTATGGATCATCCTCTAGTCCCCAATAAAACAAAACATCTTCCCATTTAATCTCCATGAAGCACCCCTAGGATCTACGTAAAAGTGATTCAATACTAAGAAAAAATAAATTGTTCCATCATCACAAATTACGTGTAAAGCTGTGAAAACAGGCTGGTACTTTTGAGTGAGGACAAAAGTACTGTGTAATCATCAGCTTTTATAATATACAGCAAGACCTGAGGCTTGTGTAGGAATTTAGTCTGGAGGGTTATTGTGCCGGTCACAGGTCTTTGAGTTCAACTGCAAAATCATTTAACAAAGAACCATTATGCCTCCTGATCTTGGTCGCCAGAGCTGGGAAAGACTTGGGAAGTTTGCTGCCCCCCACAATGCTGATTGCGCTATCAGTGTATTGAACATCACTGACAGCAAGAATTGTGTTTTATGATGACAATGGATTTCTGGCAAGCTTGAGCTATGTAGGTCACTGTTTTGCAGCAGCACACTACTGCATGGTGTTTAGTTGATCTGATTGGTCTGTCATGAATGTGACAGTAAGTTCACCCAGTCACCTTCAAAGTTATTTTTTGAAAAGTTTAACCCTTCAATAACACTTTGTAAGAAATACTACAGATGTACTAGTGCAGTATATCACACATAAATACCTAAAGAAGTTTGTCTGGCATATCAGGTTACTGTGAGCTAATTGGCATCTTTAGATTGGTGTGTTGACTAGTACTGTAAAGCTATATATTTATCGTGGGACCAGCACCATGACATTTAATGCCTGTCCTGCAGCTAACCTTAGGTGGACCTCAGGTCATATCCACCCCTCCTCTACAGCCAACAGAAGAAAAAAGCAGCACCATGACACACAGACATAAATGTATTCAAACATGTCTCCATTTTATATTACAGCATATGCATGACATGTTTGCAAGACATGAAACCCGCTAAGGTTTGCTAAATATGTGTACCAAATATTGTAGGCCTATATAGCAAGCCTCTTTGGAAAGTCTGAAACAATAAGATAAATCCTCTTGGACTGCGGTCCTCCTGTTTTGTAGGGATGGCAGGGGGATTCTTTAGCTGCATTTCCACAAAGCAGTCTGTTTCAGTTTGGCCCAGTATGGCACACATTAACTGGTGTGTTGGATAAGGAGAAAAGGCAAATACCCAAATAACCAACTTGTGCCATCCCACTTTTTGTCACTCCTCTGGGGAATGCCTAGCGTACCAATCTGACCCTTAAAGGTGGAGGTAATAGCGATGCAGTCTGTCGATTGGTCACAAAAATCAACAATTCTACAAGCAACAGCAGCAATAACGAAAACAGAAACCTTGCTGTTTAGATAATCTGTGAATGAAAGTGATTTGTTCACTGCTGTTGCTGTAAAGAACACAAAAGTTCCCCTTCAGTGTACCGGAGTGCAGGTACTTCATTGCTGCTCTAACCTCAAGTGATGGTACCATACAGCTGACAGTGGAAAGACAAACAAGATCAGAGCTTACCACTGAAAACCATACCACTCCACACAGAACCACTCGGTGGAAACAAGACATTAATGGCCCATCATAGGACAGCTGTGGCTGTTCCCCAAAGATACATTTTGTTGATAGAAGGCAACTGGAGTATTGAGATGAAAGACATCCTCCCATTTATGTTGTCTGGCCTTCATTTAAACTGGTGAGAAAGTTAAAAACTGTTGAAATATGTATTATATGTCCGTAGCGTCCGGTGTGAACCTTAAAGGTGCGTTCACACCGGACGCTACTTGTACTACCTCGGCGATCACTCTCCATGCAAAGTCAATGTACAGCCGCGATGGGGCGGGGCTAACCCTCCCGCGACACGACAGCTGGCGACAAGACGACCGCTTCACTCGTCGCGCGATGTCAAAGTTAAAAAAAAGTTGATCTATTCAGGCGATGTCGTGCGTGGCTGTGCAGCATCAGCCAATCAGCGGTGTGTGTACGTGTGACGGTGCTGTTATTCATCCGGACTACAGGGCGGATGACTTCCGCATAGGCGGAACTAATCTCAGTGAGGACATTTGCAGACGGACCGCAGTAAACTCACAGAGGATGCTGCTGCATCATCAGCCGCAGAGTTTTGTGTTTGATAAGTGAGTGAAAAGGACACAGCTGGAATAATGTCCGCTTATACACCCTATTATGGGATATATGATACAATCACAGTAAAACTCGAGCGAACGTGACGTCACCGAGGGACGGCCGACGCCAGGCGACCAAACAGGTAGGCTATTTATGGACGCGTGACGCTACCTCAGTGGGCGACGCGACTTTGGTAGCTGGGTCGCTTGCGGTGTGAACGCACCTTTACAGCAATTGCCACTGACGACTGAACATGCCCGGGCAGAAGTCGAGTAATTGCACATGCATAAGGCAAAAGGTGTTCTGCATCTGTTTGAGAGAGAAAATCGTGTATTTGATGTGGAAACACTATTAATTTATTGAGACTGAATAAAAGGTAACTCTTCAGTTGTCTGCAAGACTATGGTTTGGGCGTGTGCTATATTTGAGTACAGTACTGTTCAGGCAAAAATTGTGAAAGCATGGGGTGCGTGTTATAATCAAGTGTGTGTTAAAATTGAGAAATTATAGTTTAGCTCTTTCCCTTTGGGGAAGTGGGGGCAGGAACGTATTACAGCTGACCAGCTGTACACAAAATCAAAATGTTGAGACAGACAACCATTCAAACACACACTCATGCCTAAGGGCAAGTTAGAGTCACTTATTTATATATTCAGCATATTTTTGATATGTGGGAGGAGACCAGGGTTCTCTGAATAAACCCATGAATATACAGGGAGAACATGACATTACAAAGGACGGCAATGACTGGCAAGAAGAGTCAAACAAGCAATTTTATTACTGTTAAGCATGAGCCCTTGTAAATTTGAACCCCATAATTACAGTGTGAGAAAAGAGGTTTGGACAAAGTGTATTAGCTTTCATTTATTTGCTCAAATATTTTCTGAGTATTTTCATCAATATAGACTGGACAAAGCTGTCATTATAAAACCAAGACATATAAGACAACAAGACCCCGATGATTTTTAAGGTTTGCTTTGTGTAAATCACCTCTTTAGTCATATAGAATTCAGTCCAATGGGCAAATAGTCACCTCTGCACCTACTCCCGCCCAGAACCTGAACCCTGGGTACAGTGGACCCATGAACTCGGTCTGGTATTTGTGAATCAGATCAGCCTGGTTGTGTGCGATGCGGTAAAAAGCCAGAATCCCTGCATGCTGGTCCAGATAGATTCCGATTTTTTTGGCCTTAGGTGTGCCCAAGAGTTTCTCCTTTCCATCGTGCCAGAAAGAGAAGCCGGTGCCGGACCAGTACAAGCTCCAGGACTGATTATTGTGGCCTAAACGGCTTCTGTCATCGGAACCTTTACGCTCCATCTCTTTGTGAGCCACACCAATGGTGACCTGTGTGAAAAATGTAAGATATTTTAGGAACATTTTCCATTATTAAAGATAAGATTAAAGATATGTAAAGGTAAATAAGTAAACAGTTTGTGCAACTGAACTGACCAATTGATAAAGAGTGGACAAAGGATGCTAAAATGTTACTGCTCTGCAAGAGGCAACATTAGGATGAAAAACAAGCCTAAACACGGTTAATAATTTTCTCAGTAAAAGTCCTAAGATGGTTAAGTGCTTTAATATAGATACCATTCTAACAACTGAATCAGGGAAAAAAAATTATAGGAAGTTAACAAAACTCAGAGATAAATGAGTCACAAAATCAGCTGTAGGCAGTCTATGATTTTTGCACAGGAATAGGTTGTTAGCAAAATCTCTTTGGCTTATTTTTGAGGATAATGTGGTGTTGTAACACTTAAAAATGCATTTAACATACACAATCTATAACAATTTTGTAATATTTTGATATCATTGATTTCTCATTGCCAGAGGGCAAAAACGTGCAATATGTAAGTACATTCCTCTGAAATGTTGCAATTTTTAATGTTGTCATGACAGATCTTGTTCCATTTTCTTAAAAGCTATTAAAGTTTGTGGTATTTCAAGCTATCACATATATATTTTTCATGGTGACATAGTTGTCATTGATGTTATTTTCATTTTTCTAACACAGTTCTATGCATCTTTTCAGAGTATTTGCCAAAGCAGAGACAAAAATTAAGCTGCAGACTAAGTTGACTCAAAAATGTTTTTACCCTTGTTTTTTATACACCACATCTTCACTGTGATAAGTTTTGCCCACATTAATAATTTAAGAATCTGATATTGTGGAAACCCTAATCTGCAGAACAGAACCCAGACCCAAATTAAAACTTCCCACCCTGCCTGAGCAGTTACCTTCTGACCCGTCCACTCCACCTCCCAGTAGTACGGGCTCCCAGCGAGGGGCTCTCGGCAGAGAACTTGTCTCCAGAAATCAAAGCGCTCGGGATGGTCTGGTGGGTTGAAGTTCTCAGCCTTCAGTGTGGCCTTGTGACCACTATCTGACAGCAGCACGTGGCGATACACCGTGTTAGGATCCATGGTGGGCTCAAAGTAAACTAGGTAAGAAGATACATTTCAGTTTGGACTCGAGTGAGACTTTAGATATTCTCAACTTCTGTTTTATAAAAATGTTAAAAAATGTTGTACTTACATTTCAACAGTTCCCCTCTGGTCTTTGGATCTGGATTGGCAAGTCCTAATTTAGTTGGAGGGGGTGCTGTGAGGAATTAAACAAAAGTAGTTTATTGAATCAGAGATCAAGAATGTAAGCATCAATGACCTGTTTATCACAGTCCACCAGTTCAGCATCTTAAAACTTCAACTCATGGTGATCAGGAAAATCATAAAATCAACTAAAATAATATTTTTCTAAAAATCTCATCATATAAAATGTCTTTTAGCAGTGTTTTTTTCCCTTTTACCTTATATATTCCTCTAACAGTGTGGGTGTGGGTTGCTTTTAAGCATGTAGACCAAGAGATCACTTTTATGCTAACTTAATAGATTTTCTCTTGTTGGGTATTTGCAGTCAGTAATGAGTTGTTTACCACTGATAAAAGGTCCAAGACTGTATTAAAACAAGTTACACATAAACAGGACAGGAAATCACTCAAGGGATGAGCCTCTGCTTTGTCTGCAGACAGTACCAGAACTAAAACAAAAAAAGTCTTTTCCACAAGTTTAATATGTCAAAATGTTAAATTTCAAGAGTTACTTCAAAAGGTGCATATTTTGTAATAGATTTTTTCTGTATTTCATAACAATTAAATATCAGGCAGGAATTACTAATGTTTTATATTTCAAAATAATCCAGTGACTAAATGACATTACACTTAAGTTTTAGTCTCATATTAAAGAAAATACACTTTTTTTATTGACTAAACATAACCCCCCCCCCCACACACACACACACATCATAGTCCTCTTCTCCCTTTTTATTTTTTTTTTTTACTTCTCTTATGTCATGTCATCAAATGCACTGTGTTTTTATTATGTACTTTGTAAAGTGTCCTTAGGTGCTAAGAAAGGCACTTTTCAATAAAATGTATTACTATTATTACTATTATTATTATTATCATGGGGTCTGCCAGCACCCACAGACTAGGGGCATCCCAGAGCCGAGTCTTTGTTCAGCCAACAGCCTAGTCCAGAGGTAGGGACATATCTGAGCATATTTGTGTAGCCATAGTAAACATTAGAGCACAGAGATGAAAAGCTGGAGTCAACTTAAAGGGGGCATAATCAGACACAGCTCATGAGAACTCATGTCTGAGTGTAACTTCAGGCTAGGGTCACTTAGTGGTTTTGTCTTCCCTTCTAGTAGACATATACACCTTTCAGTGTTTCTTACTATTTGCATTCAATATTTTTGTGTTTTACAGTTGCTCATTCTGAATAAATTTAAAATAAAGTCAAACATAAATAAGCTTGTCACGCTGACTGGTCAGCATATCTTGTATTAAATAGTTTGTCGGCCTGTTAGTGGATAAATGTATGTAGATAAACTCTTTAAGTTCCGTTTGAAGAAAGAATTAGGATTTTCATTTAATCAGAAGGCATATGTTTGTTGCAGTCCGTTTTATAGGGTTGTCCTTACCTTGAGGTGGAGGAGGGGCTGAAGCTTCTTGTTTAGGGAGGGCAAGAAAAGAAACAGAAGTTTAAAATCAATTAAAAACTCAGTTACGTAAGTTTGACCATCTGCAGCAGTTTTTTTCTTACCATGAAAACTCGCAGGGTGTGGAGACTGAGATCTTGATGAAGACCCAGTCTGAGCTGAGGAAAGGGAAAAGGGCTGATGAGCTCAGACTGGCTGGTATACCAAGTTTTAAAGATACAATCAAACAGGTATAAATAAAGATCATAGGCTGGGAATATTATTTTTAAAAATGGAGAGATAATCACACACATTGAATACAATGCATTGAATAATTTTATATTCCACCACAAAATATTTCAGTAAATACACTTAAGTTCACAAACTATCTGAATGCTACAAATAATTAATGCAACTGATGTTTATTTAATCCATCAGAAGCCTGAGTTCCTCTTAACTCAGACTTCTTCTTGACTCAGACAACACTGAGTTTGTTTGCTTGTCTCTCCTGACACCTCAGGGACAGCTTTTGCCAACATTGCAAAAATCAGGCATGACTATGTTTATGATTGCTATTTCACCCTTTATTTATAACCATATGAAGAGGAGGGCCACTGTAACTGTTGCAAATGTGGCAAAGTGATAGACCCAGTGTGAACTCATTTTGGGTCTACATAAATGTTTTTTTAAAGACATTTAAATGAATCAATAAAATAATAGATAAATTAACAAAAAGAAGATAAAGAGGAGGATGGCATTTGGCCTAGTATTTTGTAAAGCCTTTGAGATACCATGTGGTATATGATCCAAAATAGGGATTGATTGATTGACTGATTTATTTCTCATAATTTTGAAACACAATGGAATAATTATTATCATAAACGGCTTTAAAACATAAATATACAAATACAAAATACAAAAATGTAAAATAAGAGTAACTGTCATAGCGCATATAAGAGAATGAAGCATTTACAAATACATCTACATACATATACAGGTATATAAAACTCCATCAACATATACACATGCATTCATATGTGTACCCACCTACACTCATATATCCCGAATAAAGCTACAGACAGTTTATCATCAATATTTGAAAAGGAGTAGAAAGAAGAATAACCTATAGAGTAACTTGACTGTAGAGTTGTAAATTTTGAGAGCCACCATATGGAAATGTTACCATTTAATACAATTTAGACTGTTATGTTTGAGTTGTCACTATTTTTGATCATTAAAAATTGAAAAAGTTGTGAAAAATGGGTGTCCTTGACTTTTTTGCCTGCATCTTAATTTTTGGAAGGATTATATTGAAGTCTGCAATTCTGATATTGTGAAAAACATCTTTGAGCTAAAATATTCACCCAAAAGACGTTGATTGATTTTTTGTCCATGTCTCCCAGCATTACAGACAATTCCACCCAAGGTAGCAGTTTTCAGTCAAAAGAAAATTGTATCAAATATATGATGCTTTGTAAAGATTCTAAAACAACTCACCCAGAGGTCGTGGAGGCGGTAGAGGTGGAGGGTCTGTCATCATTTCATATACTAGAAAGAACAGAAATTAGCTGTTGGACATGTATTTTTAGCCCAAACACAATGTGTATCTCTTTTTGTTTTGTCATTTAAGTTTCTATTTTAGGTTGGTGTACCTGGGCTTTTTGTCGTGGGCTGAATGTTGTTTCCATCTGCAGTGGCACCTTCAGCTGCTGCTGCTGCCGCCTCAGTACCGTTTGTTGTTAAGGTCACAGGATCCTGATTCACTGTAAAGATGCACAAAAATGGACTAATGAAAGAAGAAAAGAGTGAAGATAAGAAGGGGAATGCAGAAAGGAGGAAAGAAGAGAAGAGTGAAGATGTGTTAAAAAGAACAAAAAGGAAAACAGTAAGAATTTAACTGACATATTGTGCAGATCTTGACCAGGCTTGCTTTGCATTGCTCCTGTATTGTCTCTTGTAGTTCTTTCAGGACTGAGCGGATGGAGGACACCTCCGCTCTTTCCTGATTCAAGTTCGTCTCTCCTGGGGCTTCAGTCTGTCCCAGTGGCTCCATGGTGAAAAAATTCTTGAGATATAAAAATAGAGATGCACAATAGTGGATTGTTGAGAAAAACTATCTGACAGCTACAGTTTTTAAATACAAGTCATTACCTATACATTTTTTTTGTAAAGAGCTCCTCTACTGAACTATAATGGAACAGTTGAATTTTATAAAATGCCAACCCCTCAACATCAATTTAACATAAAAAAAAAAGATTTATTTTTGACTAATTATCTCAGCAAATAGACAGTTTTTTCATTTGTACAAAGTTGTGATGTGTGTTGTGGAAGAAGCTTAATAGATGGCGGACATTTGTCCCATGGTAGCTTATGGTAAATTCACAGTACACATCTACTGAAAACCCCAAGTTTCATCTTAATGTTTTTGATTTATCTCCAAAAATCTTCAACAGTAACTACCTTCAAGAAGCAGATGTGGTCCTGCATGCCGGTCATCCTGTTCAGTTCCTCACATTTCCAGTGCAGCTGTGCTACCTGCTGCTCCAGTCTGTTGATCTGTCCCTCCACCTGGCTGCCCAAAGAGGCCTCATGGGCACTGATGAGCTCACCAACTTGGATTCCTGTTTGATTCACGCTCTTGACAAGCCCAGAGAACGAGTCTGTGCTCTCTTGCTCTAGAGCTTGAACTAAGGCCTGAGATGGCAGCAGAAGAAGAACAAAGGAAAAACGTGAAAGGAGAGTAACAAGGGGTTGAAAAATACATGAACGTGATTATTTAAGGTTCAATATGCAGACTTTTATTGCACTGCCAACTTAAATCAAAAAAGCATTATATCATGCTATTCTTAAGTGATATTACTATAATAGTTTTGAACCATTTTAACAGCCAGTGAACACTTTACTGTCATAGTTTTAGCAGTCAGTGTGTTTTGTGGCAGTGGTCATGACAGAGCCGCCATGCTGACATGTTTATTGTTGCTATGGAAACAGTGAATGCTCCATCAAAGACTGCCACATAAGGGCGACAAAGTTACTTAAAAAATCTGCAATCCTGTCTCTGTAGCACATTTATAGTTTGTGTTGCTGACTTGTCATATGGATCATGATTAGTCTTTGCTGGTGGCTGTCAAATATGTTTAAGCTCCCTCTGTACCGTGTGACTCAGTCTTTCTCACCCCATAATGGTGTGGCCAAACTAGACCTATGCAAGTCTGTAAATTAGGTTTTTCACCTTGTGTTGGCGGGCAGTATGTGGGAGCATGTTAAGCTGCTTTTCCGTGTCCTGGATTCTTTTCTGCACATCAGCCTGCATCTGGACAAGCTCTTTCTGGACACACAAAGACATAATGCATATATTAGTGTATAAAAAAGGACAGTCATCTCATACCTTTACCTACACACTTTAGGGTCATTCCTGTTTGATGATTTTGACTGAGATCCAAATCAAAGCACAATGAATAAACTTTTCAAGCTTTGGGCTACCTTCTCATGTTGCTCAATCAAGTTCAAGCACAAGTCTGACAGAGGCCACATTTCAAAAAGTAAGATGAACAGATGAAAGAAAAACATTTAGCCGTGCAGTATGAATGCAGTCTTTAAAGTGTTTATTGCCTTGGACTAAGCTAAGTTACAAAAATGTTCTTCCTGGAAAATCCCTCTAACAAGGGAAAGTTGATCAGTGGATACACAGTAAATGCAGCTGTCTTACAAGTACTGCAAGTTCAGCCACATTTTGTAAATGTTACACCAATGAAAACAGTTTGTGATTCACCTGCCTCTGCTTCATTTGTATGGGGCAAGAACAACACAAGAGAAAACTAGAATAGAAGAGCACTGACAACACAAACCTGGTGATGTTGGAATTGTTAAGAGTAAGTTTCTTCAACTTAAATTAGGCCTATGACAACAAATGCAGAATATGACTGGTGAAAAAAAAAATGTCTATGATAATATTCGCTCTGACAAGAATACTTTGAATGGAGACAAAATTGGACTCTTGGGTGAGCTAGTGGACAATCAAAATCCAATAAATATGAGAAGCATAAAGACAAATGATGTTGGCCGAGTTGCAGCAACAAAGGCACCGCTATCTTCTCTTGAAAAATTAGCCATGGTAACAACTCCCAGACCTAACATAATATGAAGCAAACCAAAGGAGCCAACATTAAAATGTAATGTGTTCAATGTCAGATCAGGGGAACAACAGTCATGCTTGGTAGCCCTAATGTGCAATTAAAAATACAGCAAAAACAACCAAAATATAACAAATCTAAAAACCCACAGCTAATCAAAAAATACAGCAAACACAACAACAAATAAAAATTCACACAAAAGCACAAAACAAACAAATCAGATTACACACCAACCTTAAAGTCTATGACAAATAAACAAGCAAAAAAGCAAGAACAAGTCAGGAAATACAAAAACCAACCAAAAACAGAAAATAAAACACAAAAACAAATTCAAAAACACAACAAATCACAAAACAAACACAGCAACTTATTGACTATAGGAGGAAACTCATGGACACAAAAAATAGAAAACAAGCACAAATTGCAAAATACAACAACAAATTACAAAGCAAGGTACAGTAAGAAAACAAAAAAAGACAGAAGCTCTGAAGCTAATGTCTTGTTTTTTTGTAGGTTTTATTTATGTCTTATGATTTGTTGTTGTATTTTGTTCTTGTATTGTTTGATTTGTCATTGAGTTTATCGTTCTAATTTGTATTGTTAATTAATTTCCTGTTTTTTTAGGCTTTGATTGGTATGTTTTTTATGCACATTTTTATTTTCTATTATTTTCTTTCTACTATCCAACTGCGTCACTGACGCCAAATGTTTTTTGTCACTCTCCCCCTTCTTGCTTTTGCATATTGTAGCTCTATTTAAAACCTCATTAAGGTCCAAATGTGCAAAATGCATATTCAAGCATTTTTTCAACTGGTCTTAAGATTCTGATCAGGTCTGTATGTGATTGTGATATGCTTTAGAAGCTGTTTAGATTTCACAAATGATGTTTACTTTGTGAGGGGACATGTGGTTTGTGGCATAATGCTAATATCATCTTAAGGCACAGAAACACAGTGGAATGGTCGTACATAAGGGAAGGGCCATTGCTGGGGGCATAAACATAAAAGGCAGGGGTTGGAAGTCAAAATGACTAAAACAGGGCCAGAAACATTCCATATGTTAGAAAATTTAAATCAGCTCCCAAAATGAACAATGGCTCATCCATTACTCACCTGCCTCTCCTTTCTCTCCTCCTGGGGTTTGAGCACACGGTGACCTTTGTGCCCATGCTGGCAGCACACCTCACACACACACTCCCTGTCCTCATGGCAAAACAGGTCCATGGGTCGGTTGTGTTGAGGGCAAGGCCTGGGCTCAACTGTTGGAAGCTGAGGGTACATGCTGCCCTGTCGCTTGGGTCCTGAATCTGGCAGGATCTCCAGGTATATAGGCATTGATGGCGGGGCAGAGGATATGGATCTGATGGAGCTCTGCTTAAAGCTGTTGGTCCTCAGTTTCTCCATAGCTTCCACCAACATTGTGCTCTTGGCCAGTGGGGGTCTGGGGTTAAAGACCTGTCTGCACTGAGGGCAGCTGTACTCACCCTTGCCATTCTTCTTGTCCCAGTGGCTCTGAATACAGGCCAAGCAGTATGAGTGTCCACAGGGTAGAGTGGCTGGGTCCTTCAGGGTCTCCAGGCATACTGAGCAGACAAAGGCCTCCTCTTCAGACCAGGCAGAGGCCATGTGGTGCAGGGTGAAACAGACTGATCAGCTAAATGTCTTGAAGGTCACACCTGAATGTTCAGGAAGCAACAGGCTCCCTAAAATGTTCAAAGATCAGAAAAAAGCAAGCTGCTGAGTCTTAAATGAAAAAGCACACCAGGATGAGGTTAAAATGCCAGTTCACATGAGTCCTGTGCTGCTTAAAAACTAATGATACCTGGGTTCTGGGAGGGGCTGGCAGAACAGGTGGGGTGAGGTTGACTCTCTGTCACATGGTCATGCTTCATAGTTTCCTATAACATTTTAGTTTAGGATAATTTGTGACTTTGAGTTGAAATAAAAATGAGACAGACAAAATGGCTGATGTACAAGATTTCAAATAAGTTTTAATTATAAGTTTAGTGTTGACTTCTAAAGAAAAACAGAGCAAAGAAACTGGATTTTATCCGGGTCTATTTGGGGACAAACTGGTTTTGCATCTCTGGTGACATCATTTGTGATGCAAGCTTTACAACTTGGGTTTTCCCTGATGATTGCATCAATGGGTAACGCAAACGAACCGCATTGCCTACGTCCTCAGTAAGTCTGTAAGTAAATAAATACGAGATGGGAATAACTGAGGCTGTAAAATCATTTTTGACGCCGTCATAGCGCAATAAAGGGCAACTCTGACGCGCATGACGCCACTCTGCGCCATGTTAACTACTGGCAGACGGCTTGCCAAGCGGAAGACCAGCCGTGTTGCCAAGTCTGCTTATTATGAGCGACTTCGTGGTATTCCATGAGGTTGCTCACAAATAATGTAAGAAAGGCGTTTGGGAGTCCTATTGTGTAGTAATTTGGAGTTTTTACTTTCCTTGCTCCCAGCATGGACCTCCAATTCTTTCTCAAAAGTTCATCATAAGGGAAACGAGTTTATCTCTGTCTTTTGTCCACAGAATGCCCTGGGAGTTCTCTGAAATAGTTCAGTATTTAGAAGTTCAATAGCTGTCCAGCGGTTGCTTGTGTAATGCAATATAACTGCACATGGTCTGCACAATTATCAAGTTGTCTTTCTCGTTTATTGTGGTAGGCAATATTATGTTGCCTGTTTTGATGTGTGCATGGAACTGAAGTGTTATTTTCAATTAAATTAAAGTAAACTGAATCTGTTCTAATGATGTTGAATGTCATTTTATTTATATGTCATTCATTCATTTACCAAGTTATCAATTTGAAGGAACAAGTCGAGCCTTTAAGGCGTGTTTTTTTTTCTTTAGAAATGTTTACTTATCTCTATCCTGAGATCTGGCAACGCAGCTGTCGGCTAGCCGGGCGAGAGGCCAGCTAAGTGTCAACTTAGCCGACAAGGTGAATGTTTTACCGTTTCCTTATTATACTTATTTTAAGTAAACAGGTCTGTGGCTGGCCTTCTTACATTGTTAAGCATAGTTTAGCCTATGTCACGTACCATTTTACATTTCCAAATGTCACCGCATGACGTTAACCTGGTTTTGTTTACGCTAGCTGTATGCTTAGCTGTTAGCATACAGGTTAGCACGCACGGTTGTCGGCTGTTGATGTTGGAGCTGCAGAGACACTTTACGACCTAAACATTTACTCAGGATAACCTATCACGAGAGGAGAAACGCCCTCGTCTGTTTTGATTACTTTTTCAAATATGATAAATATTGTGCTTCCTTAGCTGCAGCTTTATTACATAAGGTATAAAGTCAGAGTTTGGCAGCAGTGGAAGTTTTTTCCAAATGAGGAACAGACAGCTGACCTTTGATAGATGGGACAGTTTTGTTTGGTGAGTTATAGGCTTTAAAAATCCATGATGACATGGTCTCAGTTTGAGTGACCTTGCAGGATTATTCTGTATCAGTCAGATTTCGATCTTCCAGGGTAGATTTTAGACAGTCATTTCCCCCTTCTGTGTGTAAACGCTGACAGTAAAGAACCTGCACTGTTTTACAGTGTTTAGAGTTGTGTGAAACTACAATTTAATTCATATTTTATGGAGCATGTTGTGAGTGTTACCTAAAAATCATCTATAAACTGAGTGATCACAGTCGTTTTGTATGGCAGGACTGCAGTCAGATTTCCCCATAGATCTGATTCACTCCGACTTTTTAAACAAATCTTCAAGTTACCAACCTCAAAAACCTACCTGACAGGTTACATTTATTAAAACTGCAAAACTTTTTTTTGTCTTTGGCTACAGCCTGTTGATAAGATTGTCCCCAATAATTAAAAAAGTTGTTTTAAAACCATACAGTCAGTAAAGTATGGCTTTGAGATGTGATGTGATAACTTGAAATTGCAAGTTAGATTTTTTTTTTTCAAGCATACCCAAGTATTGTAATTGTAGTGTAGTTTGATTCGATGTAAATCAGTTTAACAGGTCACTCAGTGATTCAACCATCTTATTAAAGGAAAAGTGTTTTTTTTTCAGTAAAAATAGACTACCAGAATATTGTGATTTAACTGATTTACACTATATGTGGTATTATATTCAGAAATGTTATTAGACACATAAAAAAATGCAGCCATTTTAAAAATTAAATCAAACAAATAAAAATAGGTAAAATTGGGACCATTCTCAACCTGTGGTGATGGTTTTGAAGTTCAAACCTGTTGCTCAACAGCTGTGTTTCCCACATCTTTTAGGAACTTGTTGACACTGATTGAAGAGTCTTTCAATCAAACCAGTGTTCCTCACAGTTTGTTTACTTAAGCGTCTACTGTTTTTGTCCTTGAATGCAAGATTGTGATTTAGCAAGGGGGACAAGCCATTGAAAAGTGACACAGCTAGTCGGTACCCTTTTCACATTTGCACTGCACAACTGTTATTTGACATTAACCAAGTGGGTTGCAAGATAAATGCTTATGGATGAAATTTACTTCAGTGATGAACACCCTCTTTTACTTGCTCGAAATGGGTTCCCCATCGGAACCCCTGATTCAGAAGTTTGTCTTGATTCGTCAAAGCTGGTATATCATAATAATGGTTAAGGAGATTAATTAAAGGGTTAGATACATCACTGAACATTTGTAATATTTTGCATAAAAGTTGTTGGTTAATGAGTATCTGTGCTGAACTGACCCCCTCTCTGTGTGTTTTTGTTTCTTGTTAGGATGTTCAGGGCCCCGCAGATCCTGGCTCGGTCATGTCCTATCAGACCATCGCTGATAAAAAGAGAATCCCACCTCTCTGTATTGTCAGGGTGCACTGGGGCTGTGAATGCTGTCAAGGAAAGAAGATATGGAAGGACTGGGGAAACAAAGGTGTCAGTATTGTTCTCAGAGACTGAATCCCCTTTGACACGGACGCCTTTATGTAGCATAAAATGTGAAAATCAGCAGTTGAGAAAAGCTTCATTTCAAAAAGTCCCATCGACACTTCAGCCACCCCATCCCTCTAATATCTCCTTATCTGTCAAACCAAAGCCAGTATCTTTGTCTTTAGATTGCTATTTTGTGAAAGATTTAGATCAAAATGTTAACGCTGTAAGCACCTACTTGGACTTTTCAAGCAACGCAACCTGCCCTCAACCCTTGGAAAAAGCTGTGAACATTCATGAACCTTTGCCCCATATCACCAGAACGACTTTTTGCAAACTTTATCCAAGAAATTTAAAGTACAGGCAGCACTTTGTGAGACCATTTAGTTCTTTAGCAAAAATACCAAGGATATTAACCCTCTCCCAACATCAACAGCACCCCTCCAGCCTCTTTTTTTACCAAAACAGAGCTCTTCATCAGGCTGCTCCTCACACAACAGACACCTGGAAGTATTGTCTTTCCCTGGAGAATGAACAGCGGTGTCGACAGCGCCTGGGGCCAAACATGAAACTCTATGATTTGGACAAGATAAAACAAAGTCAGAGCCAGGGAAATGACCCGGCAAAATGGGCTTCTGTCCTTGTCTCGCTCTGCTCCATTCAAGGGGACCCGGCTTTTCTCCTCACTCTACGCTCCAGCAAGCTGAAGGGCAGGCACAAAGGGGATGTCAGGTAAGTCGAGGTCAGATGTCAGACTCTTTTTCTAGTTTACGGCACTTAATTCTCCGTTTTCATTTTGCAGCTTTGCAGGAGGAAAGGGTGATCCATCGGACAGAGATGTTGTGGCCACAGCGCTAAGAGAAGCGAGGGAGGAGCTTGGTGTTGATGTGGCATCAGAGAGCGTCTGGGGCACCTTGAAGCCTCTCAGGGACAGAGTGAGTGCAAGCCTTGAGGAAGAGCTGCTTCTAACACACAGTTTACCCTATATACTGTAGATTTAATACCCAATTTTATTTTCACACACCCATTAAGTCTGAAAAGTTCATCCAGAATCTCTCAGCATGCTACATGTATTGATGCAAACAGGCCTCTTCTCACATGGACTCAACCAGGCTTTTGCATGGCCAGCAGGTGTCTGGCAAAAACAGGCTTTCTGGAGAGTAAAAGTGATTGGGATATGGAACCTGAGGCCTGACTTAGGGTCTGTGTACACGACAATGTTGCCACCAGAAACTAAAAGGTTTTTCATGTGTTTGCAAAAGCACTACAGGTTCACATGTGATGATAATGATCCACACAAATCCATGAGAATGACTGAAAATGGTAGCGTGCATGCCAGACCAGTTGTTAGCAATGTACGTCAAGCGTATCAGTTTTTCTCCCCAGTTATCAAGATACATACACCTCTTTGTCTGGAGTTATAGGGGGCTGAGAATCTGCGAGAGAACTGTGCTGATTTTAATTTGTCATGGTCTGAGTCCGAGAGGTGTGTTTCCTGTAGTAGGCAAATATCTGCTTTAAGATCATTTAGATGATTAAATATTTTGGTTCTTTTTGTCTGTGTGCCAATACCTCCAATGTTCCAGGTTAAAAATGTTAATGATGCCATGTTGTGCTCATTAATGACTGTAGCTGTGTGATATGAGTGATACTCTAGGTGTGTGTGTGTAGACTGCCTTGAGAGTGCTGTATGGTGTGCACAGCAGGACCTGTAATACAAGATGGAGCAGAGCAATTAACAACACAAACAACAAAACAAACAGCAGGGGGGGGCACAAATAACAACAAAACAAGCAACAGAGCAAAATGCCATTACAGGGTGCAGGGTACCGAGACTAGTGAGCAAAAAATAAATAAATAAATAAATATGATAAACCAAGTTTTGTCTATATGTATATCAGTAGTGTGAGAGAGAAAGAGAGAGAGGGAGACAGAGAGAGAGAAAGAGAGGATCTAGGATGTTTTTGATTAAACTGAGATATAGCAGCAGTCAGAGGAAGGGTGTGTAGAAAAGAAAGTGTGGGGGGTTAGTGAAGGGGGGGTTGAGAGGTCTGGGATTCAGAAGAGCCAGGGGGTGATGTCCCTATTCTTAAACAACTCACCATCAATGTATAATTTATCAACAGAGAGAGCTGCTCTCTTACCTTCACTGATCTTCTGTTTACGGATGGAGAGCAGTACCTTACGTCTGCGGCCGATTTCAGGTGGAAACTGGTCATTCAGTCCATAGTCCGTTCCTCTCAGCTGCATGCCCTGTCGCTGTACCAGTTCCTTCTGCTTAAAATGTTCAAAGGACCTCTTTCACAATACATGTAATTTTGCCCACAGCCCAATTTTTTGTTTATTGTGTGGTATTTGTAGTACACCCAGAGACTCCCAAAAATATACCTTTAGAAAATCCCAAAGTCATCCAGGGCCTGTGCTATGACCTATTTTATGATCATTGCCATAGGTGTGAGCCAGGGTGCACGCTTTACCCCAAAACTTACTCAAACACAAATAATAAATCATCAAATTGGGTCAAATCACCTTCACTGAAGTCTGGTGCATCTTTTGAAATCAAATGTAAAGCGAAGTATTACAATTGAAAGAAGTTATTGAATTTTAACTGGAAAAAAAATAGTTTTTT
Source organism: Scarus forsteni (assembly GCA_036419115.1). NCBI lineage: Eukaryota > Metazoa > Chordata > Actinopteri > Labriformes > Labridae > Scarus > Scarus forsteni. The sequence continues at coordinate 8,259,881 of JAZDUH010000229.1, read as the reverse complement.
TATGACTTTTTCAACAAATTCAATTCTTTAGAGATGTGTCTGACCAACTTACAGTTGCTGTACAACTACAATACTTACAAATTATTTGGCCACATATATATTCTCAAAGTGGGAAAAAAATCATCAAATTCTGAGACCGGTAAAGTTGTTCAATTAACAGGTTGGGTTACTGTGGAAGAATCAGGATACTGTTCCATGTCTTGTATATCAGGGAACCTTTAAAGATTTGTTCAGAATTCATCCTTTAAGTATGATTTCTTTTAGAATTTGAATGCTAGATTCAAAACAAACATTTCACATGAACTGTTATTCATTTTAATATTGAACAGCCATAAAGGGCCTGTATATTATGCCTTTGTGATGAGATAATAATGAGCCATTGATACAAGTAAAAACCGATGCAGTTTTGGATTGTTGTAATCAGATTGTATATATCTACAATGACAGCAATACATAAACATTACTTCTGTCAATTTCTGTTTCTAGTACTTATATATACATGTAATCTGTTTTATGGCCTTCGTGTCTTTTTGCATAGCAACGGCTTGGACAATTTTAATTTGTAGTCTGGAACTATAGTGAGGGAAAGGGGATCTGAGAAATCCATAAGATATATGATTGGCTGGTTATTTCATAGAATGGAGTCTTTGAATTTGCTTGTGTATGGTTGGAGGGATTTCTGATTTTGAAAATGTTTATAATATCCCAAATAATAGATTACAGATGCAACATGTGCACACATGCCAGAGGTTCTCTTTCCAGCAGGACAGAGACAATAATATGCCTTCACAAGATCATCTGATGCATTCTTGTCAAACTGAATCCAAACATTGTATTTTATTTGAGATCTGTGACGAGAATGAATCTGTCCCCTAATGAGATCAGCATCATGCTGGTAAACCCAAATCTCATAGTCACCATCATTTTTTTGATGCTCAGCAATGTAGCCAGGGGACTGTTTGATTTGGTATGTACTGATGTTATGGTCTCAAGGTATTCCAGATCCGCATGAGGGAACGAGATATCAGATGATTCAAGCTTCTGCCATTCACTACGAGCTCTACATGACATTTTTGGGTCTTCTGCAACTCGTTTTGCCAAAACATTGTCTTTTTTTAAAAGTGAAAGCATACGCTGAGCCATCTTAGTATCTCGTTCCTCTCGATCTGGATCTGAAACATATATTGGTCCTCTGAAGGCATTGAGACATGCAGTTACTATGCGCACTAATTTGCCAATGACCTCAACGAAATAATTTGAGGTAAGTTGTTCCTTAAACAACATCCACTTCTTTAAACGCCCGTGGTAGGACTCTACTATCCATCTTGTTTTGGTACAGCAACGATCACTATTGGCTGTTGAGGAATCCAATTGGGATTTACCAGTTGGTAAAAATGACGGCATTCTAGCATCATACCCCAACTTAGCAAGAAGATCTAAGGCATCCCTGAAACCGCGATCTACAATCATATTGTCATTTGCTTCTAACCAAGATTTTAATATTTCAGTGTTTTCCATGATGAGCCGAGTTATTGTTGCATCATTTACGTTACCATGGTAGGGGCCAATAGTGTCTAAAACATATCCATCAGGCAGTACAACTGACATGAATTTTAGGTAATTTCGTTTTTTCTGTCCTCCGTAAGATGCCCTTTGAAACTGATGATCACTGCATTTGTTGAGGTAGATATATGTACCATCTAAGATAAGAGTGACCTGGTCACCATAAAAAGCTTTAGTCAAGACAGTGTTGTGAGTTATGGCATCGTGGCGTGAAATATGATTTGTGCCAAGGTATTTGGGAACAACTATTGTGTTCAAAATATCTGCAATTGTATGAAAATATCTTGACAGTGTAGCTTGGTAAAGATTAGTAAGCATGGTCATTTTGACACTCCTGCATGGAACAGTATCCTGATTCTTCCACAGTAAACCAACCTGTTAATTGAATAACTTTACCGGTCTCAGAATTTGATGATTTTTTTCCCACTTTGAGAATATATATGTGGCCAAATAATTTGTAAGTATTGTAGTTGTACAGCAACTGTAAGTTGGTCAGACACATCTCTAAAGAATTGAATTTGTTGAAAAAGTCATAAAAAAACTAATTTTTTTCCAGTTAAAATTCAATAACTTCTTTCAATTGTAATACTTAGCTTTACATTTGATTTCAAAAGATGCACCAGACTTCAGTGAAGGTGATTTGACCCAATTTGATGATTTATTATTTGTGTTTGAGTAAGTTTTGGGGTAAAGTGTGCACCCTGGCTCACACCTATGGCAATGATCATAAAATAGGTCATAGTACAGGCCCTGGATGACTTTGGGATTTTCTAAAGGTATATTCTTGGGAGTCTCTGGGTGCACTACAAACACCACACAATAAACAAAAAAATTGGGCTGTGGGCAAAATTACATGTATTGTGAAAGAGGTCCTTTAGCGACGATGGGCCGGGGTTGGGTGGCGTCGACACGCTTCTGTCCCATACGGTGCACAAAAGTGATGTTGCTGACGGTCTCCGGTGTAATGTCTTTAGCTAATGTAACGAATGCGCCTCTGCTTGTCAGACTGCTGACACAGCAAAGGAGGATGATAACAAACCAAGCACCGTCAGCTGCACACATGTTGCTCGGTAGTCGACCATAGCTGTTGTTGTTTTTCCCATGTGTATATAAAAACAAACACCTTTTCAAAAGCTTGTACTATAGACCACGATTTTAAAAGTTTGAAGATTCAGGCAGTCCAGGCTCCGTTCTCATGGTAACAGAAGGTGTAAACACAAGGAAAACTCTGTTTTTGTCCTTTTTCATCGTCGTGTAAACAGGCCCTTAGTGTCACAGTCTTTGAGTCAGCAGATAAATTATTTCTTAAAACTGATAGTTCTCTTGGAAGACGAATGAAAAATGTATGAATAGAAAGGGCTATATATGCAGATAGTTGGGGAGAAGCGAATGGCAGGGTGGCAGGTTAGGGTTTGTCCAGTAGAAGTGAGTTATAGAAGATTTAGAGAAAGGACAGCTCTTCTTTTGCTCTTTATAACCTCAGTGATGGGGTGCTGGTTTGGTGGAGTGATTAGCGACCAAGTACGTCACATATATCTACTTCTGCTGGCTTTGGTTTGAATCCCTTGCGGCCAGTTTGTAGAGTTTCTTCCCCTACTGTCACACCTATTCACTTTCATCCTGTCCTATCAATAAAGGCACAAAATGCCCCAAAAATACGTAAAGAAAAAATGAATAAAAAAAACTTAAGTGATGTTCATAGTTCCAGTGATGTTTAGTCCACATAGTTGGATTGGGGGTGACCTGCCTTGTGGTAGGATAGATGGCGTCTACCCTGGGCATCATGCAAACAGAGGTTGGGTCTGGTGGAGGAGGCCATGTTGAGACAACTAAGGGATAGGAACTGGAAGGTTTTAATTCTCTTTGATTAGCAGTGATATCAGCAGAATGTATAAATGTACAATAATGCAGCACCTTCCAGCCAAATATCAAATAAAAATAAAAACATCAGTGTCAGTTTTAGAGAATGAAATGCTAATCAGTAAAAATCAAACACCATGCATCCATGTTTTAGAATGTATGGTATGTTGTGACAATACAAGTGCTGCATTTGATTATTTGTAGAACCAGATGTATCTAAAGTGGATTTGTTTTATTGTCGTTCTCTCCAGACAGGGTTGCTCATTGCTCCTGTGATTGCAAACCTCGGCCCCCTGGAAGACTTGTCCTTCAAGCCAAATCCTGGAGAGGTATTGTTGTGATTCACCATGTGTTTTTTCTCATGTTGTTATGTTCAAAAGTTTTTTCAAGTCCCAGTGAACATGATACTTAACAACAAAGTAAACTTGTGCATTTGCCATCGAAGAGCCCGCCAACCAACGCTTACTAAACATCGCCGGCCCTCTGGGTAAGAACATGCAAATGGAGCTGAAGTGTGTGGAAAAGGTAAAGGCAGACCTGAACCTAATGAGTGATGACAGACATCACTACACAAACACCAGTGCCCATGAAATTTCCCAAATAAGAAAAACAGACAGCAGATCACTGCATACACTTCCTAAAGTGTGAATGAGATTCTTCAGAAGTAGTGCTTTTTGCAGTCCAGGCCAAAAGTTTGGACACACCTTCTCATTCAATGCATTTTCTTTATTTTTACCACTAATTCATTGTAGATTCTCACTGAAGTAATGATGGACACTTGTTTCTCTTAACTTAGCTGATTGGTTCTTGCCATACTATTAATTCTAACAGCTGTCTAATAGGGCTGTCGGCTGTGCATCAGCCTGACTTCTGAACAACACAAATGATGGTCCCAACCCTTTTTAATAGGCAAGAAATTCCATTAATTAACCCTGAAAAGACTCACCTGAGAAGTTTAAACCACTTCAGGTGACTACCTCTTGAGGCTCATAAAGAGAATGCCAAGAGTCTGTAAAGCAGTAATCAGAGCAAAGAGTGGATACTTTGAAGAAACTAGAATACAAGACACATTTTCATTTATTTCAGACTTTTTTGTTAAGTACATAATTCCGCGTGCTCATTCATAGTTTTGATAACTTCAGTGAGAATTTACAATATAAATAGTGATGAAAATAAAGAAAACACATTGAATGAGAAGGTGTGTCCAACCTTTTGGCCTGTACTGTACCTAAATTTGATTTATATTTGGTTTGTGTTTAATTTATGTTATGTTTATGTAATAAGTGGCTTTTCTGATATTTTTACTGGTCTGACCTGCCATTACCAAGTTTGACTGATACTGATTTCCATCTCCAAAAAGTTTGTATTTGCTGCATTGAGATTTTTTTATGCTTTGTAATTATTTGATTAGGGCCCCGAAAGGCAAGGACTCCTCCAGCTTTGCCATAGGAGTACTCGGCCAGTTTAGTGCTTATAAAAAATGTTGATACTTTATAGTTTGTCAAATTTCCTTCAAAAAATGATGACTGTTCGGAAACTTTGTTTTCCTGTATCCTTTTCTAAATTCATGCCGTAATCTTTGGTTTTCAGTTTTAAAGTAAAACTTCAACAAAATGTATTGGTTTCTTCACTGAAAAACAGTACATTTGTGTATAAAGTTAAACAAGATAGCAGCCAATATCCTTTTTAACTGTTTTAATGGTACTTGTTAATTCAATCTCATTAGACACTAAGTCTCATTAAATATAATTATTAGAAAAGTTTCCTGCTTCAATCTTTAAAGCAGCCCTCTTTCATATGTTTCTGAAATCACTAGTAAAAAAATGCCAATGCTCCTTTCAAGTATTGTTTAAATATATTATTGCATTTAATTATCAGAATTATTGATTCAAACATGTTCAGCATACCTAACTGTGCTGTTTTCAGCTATGTTAATGTCCCAGTTGAGTACAGGGGTGATTTAAAAGTGGAGTTTTCATGAATATGGAATATAGACAGGTGCCTTTAAAAAGCCTGTGCTGCAGCACCGCAAGTGGTAAATGCTAGCTGAAACTGTTTTTAGCCTACCTGCCCTTTCAGCCCGCATGACTGAATGTCAAATTCTCTGGCCAGATATTTAAATGTCTTTTTTTCCTTTGTTTTCGAACAGGTGGAGGAGATTTTCACCATGTCGGTGTCCCACTTGTGCAACCCACGAAACCGCGGCTACACACACTTTCGCACCGGTGACAAGTATGGATACACAATGCCAGTGTTTCAAAACGGAAAGCATCGAGTGTGGGGCCTAACAGCCATGGCGCTAGACTTTAGCCTAAAACTCATTGTCCCTCTTAAGCAGCCCATTCGCAGCTAATGCAGGTCAATGTTCACTTGTAGTACCAGAGCAAAACTTTGAGCATGCAGTTTAAAGATCTGACTGGAAAGAAAAGTGTGCAGTCGCATTTTAGAGTTGGGTTACAATGTCACAAATCACTGAATTTATAAATGTGGTTATTCAGTCAATCAGTTATATCCCGTCTTCTCTGCAGCATCACAGCTAATTGCAGGATATCACTGCCTATGCACACTCGAGCTGTGTTAATGAGTTTCTAAAAGGTGATTGAAATGTTTTCGAGTGAATTCAGCCATAGAGATCATCTCAGTTTAGCCTGATTGATAAATGCCAGTAAACTGTAATTTAAGGATAATCAACTGTCTACATTTTTTGAATGTACACAAGTATTTATTTTACATTAAAAGAAATCAACTTCATCAGTAGTTACCGTTTTGGTAACTTAAAAGTTTTACTAATAAAGCTTTGGTTAAACTTTTGCAACATGGAGCTCTTGTTTTATAAGCAATGGCACAACAATTCACATATTTTTTCAGATTCAACATGTTCATCATTTTAAGTTTCTGGAGCTCACTCCAGATTGTTCTGTGGACAAACTTTATGAAAACCAGAGCACAATGTGTGATGGAATAAAGGACAATGAAATAAAGATCATTTCTAAGTTTTTTTTGTCTGTTTTAGTTGTTTATTTGTCAACAAAACCCTGTATTTTACATCAGAAATCAGCAATAAATAATAAGGAAATAGAATTTACAACAGTTCATTTTCTATTGACTTTTCATGTATTTTAATCTAAAGTATGGCGGCCTTGAGTTGCAAAACATAACTAAAAATAAAAAGAGCAAAATTTCAGTAAACTCAATGACAGAGAAGAGAACTTAAAGGCAAACAAATGCATTTATTAAACAATGCAACCACAGAAATAATTAAACACGTACAAATGCATTAGCCTTAAAACATTACAAAAATAACAACCAGATGACTGCAAATAAATGAAACTGAGACAAAATTTTGCATTTGTAATTTGTTGCTTCATATTATTGAACGTGTAACTTTGTTTTTTAATCATTTTTTCTGTAGTTGTTTAATTTTACTTCCGTTTTTTACTTTCTATTCCCTCACTTTTGTTGTGTTTTACACTAATCACTGGGTTTCATTATTTGTTGTTTTTTTTTTAATCTATTACATGATCATAAATTGTTGCATGTTTTACTTTTCCCTGTTAGTTTTGATGTGTGCCCTTGTTTTTATTATCATTTGCTGTTTTCCAATCTATCAATGTGCTTTATGTTTTTAATTGTGCATTTGTTGTTTCATTTCTATTGCTTGTTGGATTTTTGTTGTTTCTTTGTAACATGTCATTGTGCCATTTGTCTGACATTTTAGATTTGTTTTGTTTTTATGTGTAGTTGTGTTTGTTTTTACCAGTTTTAGTAGTTTTTTTTTGTCTATTTTTGTATTTTTTTAATTTGTTGTGCTTAATGTTTTTAGTTCTGTATTTAAAACGGTCGTGTTTTTTTCTTGTTTTTCCAATTGTTATTTATTGATGTGCCTTTTTTTACATTTTTGTTGTGTATTTATATAAGCTAATATTTTCTATTGCTTGTTGCTTTCTCATTTTTTATTTTTTGTGATATATTTTTTATGTTGTGTTTTAATGTTACTGTATTGTTTTAATTTATAGTGTTTTGTTCTCTGCTGTTGTGTTTTGCACTTCATGGCCACCATACTGACTTAGGTAAACCTTCCTCTCAGTTCTGTCTTAAGTTCTGGTCAAATTAAAAACTCTTAAACTACACAGCCCTTCCACAGAGGGCCTACTGTTGTGAGGGCTGCAGATAAACAACGAATCGTCTGCTTTAACAGAACAAGTCTTTAATACTCCTGCTTCAAGGCAGCGAGCACTCTACAGGGTCCTGTGAGTCAGGGAGCAGGTGGCAGTTGAAGGGCCAGCTGAAGGAGAAGACATCCAGGGCATGGCTGCACTGCTGCTGAGCGGAGGTGCAAACAGAGCGACAAGGCTGAAGGACGCCACCTTGAGGGCTACACTGAGGCAGAAACATGCCACACACCAACTTCCGCAAGGGCTCAAAGCAGGCCAGCTCCATCAGCACCTGCAGGACAAAACAGAGACAGGAGGTGAGCTTCACTTTCCTTTTATCACTCTGTTCTGCCAGCAATGGTACAGCAACACTGACAACTCAAAACAGTATTGTAGGTAGGTTTTACCCGGTATGGTCTCAGGAGCATGGCAGCTTCTCTCTGATCAGCAATAGAAAGCCAGATGTTTGGGAATGAGGTAAGGTTGTAGCTGAGGCCTTGACACATCTCCACCTCTATCAAATCACATGAGGAAGCTGAGGACGGGCAGATTAACAAAATAATCGGAGATTAGTTGTTTTGGATGTCTTATGTCAAAAAGATACGAGCAGTGAAGGATTTTCTTCAACCAATTGAAAATGCCACTCTAACTCAAACAGACTGGATTTTGAAGGTCGATGGGCCCTTTGTACATCCATTACCTGCAAGATAAATATAGTCAAGACACATGAAGAGGTTTGCACTGTACTTTCCCTAAGATCCACTCTGTCCTAATGCTGACAGCTCACACTTGATATTAAAATATACATTTGAGCATTCACTGGCCAGTGCTCTGTTGACCTCATTAGCTGCATCTAGTCTGCTGGAAAGCCACAGAAGAAGACACCTCAAGGAAATAGAAGATGTGCAAACCCAATCTGAGTGGACAATAGCAACACCAAACATTTGAGGATCGTCATGTGGATCCTCCGTGTGGATTATTTGCAAAGCAACTGACCTACTCCAAAAATGTGTAAGCTTTTCACCCACAGTGGTCCAGCAGCACCTTGTCAAGTGCTCGGCAGGCCCTGTACCGGAGGTGTGGAAAAAGGCCTTTACAGATGGATAGTAAAAAGAACTTCTGGAAATTACTTGTGTGTTGCAGAAGGCTGGGTGGGTTTGGGTTAGCATACAAGCTCATAACTTAATATATTCTGTAATTAGCGTGTATGCTAAAAAACAGATTGAGTTTGGTCTTTAGGGAAAGTGAGAGCCCTACTCTGTCTTAAAGAAAAAAAATGAAATGTTGGAGACCTATGGTCATAAAGTCTCGGTTCATCCCTTGTAGCTGTGATATTTAAAAGCATTACCAGGGATTTTCTACTACTTTTAAACAAATGTTCGCTCTGACTCCAGGATGATTAGATATTGAGGTCAAATCACAAAGTATGATCAAAAAATTGAGTGCAGGTTGCGCTGGTATATAAATTGCAGTCAGTTTTGGCTGTTTCTGCTTAAGGATTTAAATGTTGTTTATTTTAATCCAAAAAGCAATGTCTGTGGGGATGTTACGTTTTTTTTTGCTCCATCAGTTTTTGTCATGTTGGTTTATACATCTGCTAATTCTGTTACAGCGGCTGAGCTCTCAGCGCCCTCATGTCCTCTGCCTTTGTGCAGAGACTGTTTTGTAGTTTTATATAAAATGTACAAATCCACAATGATTAATCTGTAATGAAGTGACTTCTTTATTACATTTATGCAATGGAAATCCTACATGGGAGTAATCTGATGAGACAAAAACCACAACCTTCTTGGCAGAGGAAATAAACCAAGGTTGTATTTAAGACTGGTTTAGAAATTTCAATTAGCAAACTTTCATAGAATTGATTGTTCCATTTTGAATACTTTGACCATGTGGATACCAGACGTAAATGTGCACATGTGGGGGTATGAGGTTGATATCACTGTGACCTCAAGTCTTGTTACAAAACATGCCCCAGCACCATTAATGAATAAGATTCCATGATTCACTGTACCACAAACACCATCCCAGCCCTTTTCCTTGACCCATCACTGTGCTTTCAGTGTCCAGGCATTGTGTGCCTCACAGAGGCATGTAACTGCCAAGTGACAGTTCTAGTTTCTTTTTAGGGAGATTCATAGGAAGAACTCTGTCTGGAGACAAAACCACGGTATCTGTGGCTCTAGAGGGACTCTGATTTGGGTCACAGATAAACTGACTTACTGAAGGTAGGGTAGGTGGAGTTGCCACAGCCTTGTTCATCTGCTCCATCAGGGCAGTCATTCCAACCATCACATAACCACTGATGATGAAGACACTCCCCTGTACTGCAGGCAAACTGACTGGGGCCACATGTCCCTTCAAACAAAGAAAAAGCACAAAAGAGAGGCCAGTAAAATAAAAACTGGGAATTAGAAAAAGGACTCAAAGAAAATAAACCCAGTTTCAGGAAAGCATGAGAATCTGAATAGGTTCAGGCAAAAAATGCTGTGTTTTAAAAGAATATAAAAAGTAAAAAACCTCTTAGTCTATTAAATACTTCGATTTTGTTTTTAAAAAGAATTACCATGTGATTCACAATCACAAGTGTTATTAGGTTGTGTATTCACATACGAATGCTGTAAGCTTCCATTAAGTTATGTCTTTATTTCTCTATGAGCCCCTGATTGAAGTACTTATGTTTTTTTGTTAAAGTGATGGAGAATGACAAGCTTAAAGTTAGCAACTTTTAGAGTTAATGCAATTTTATTTTAGTGACACTGAACAAAACAGCAATTGACTCTTGTGATACACTAACTGAGGTGTATGGGAAAACTGCTTTTCTGGTGCATGTGTGTTTGACAGTGCAAAAGATTTCATAAAGACAGAGAGGATGTCCAAGACAATGAATGTTGAAATGATCAACAAGTTGGCATGAGAATGATAGCAGAAATGGCCTCCATTGAGGAAGAGACAGTTAAGCAAAATTTTCATAAAAAAATTTGAATGTGACTAAAGTGGGTGCCAATGTTGTCCCAAGACTTCTGGCTCCTGTTCGAAAGGTAATGGAAAGCAAATCTGTGGAGACACTTTCAAGCAAACTGAAGGAAAGCCACAACGTCGTTTTAAAAGGAACGACTTCATGCAATGAAACTTGGATCTCCCAATTCAACCTGAGACAAAACGGACACCAAGGATGAAGAAAGCTAAACAAAGCAAGTCCAAATTCAAGACCATCTTGATGTTGCCATGTTTTCTGTTTTCTTGTTTTCTGTATTTGAGCAGAATTATCCACTATTTTTGCTTTTCTTTGTGCTTGTGGTTCTGCCATGAAGAAAAGTTAGTATAACAAGAACTTATATGTAATTTGGAGGCTAAAGAAAAAACAAATAGAACTTTGTTCAATAGTACAGCAACTTACTGTCCAGTACAGACACAGCCTGGTATGTTGCGTTGAAGCCGCTGTCTGCCACTCCTTCATCAGCCACAAACACCACAGTCATGTGAGCGCCTGAGGAGGTCAGATCAGGAGGGGGTGTAGTCCCACAAAACCTGTGACAGACGAACAAAAACTGCTGCTGAACATTGACCTCAGAGGACAGACAATGGAAGGACAAGGTTTCAGTCTTGTTTACCCTCAACATAAAGGATTTCCATAACAAGGGAAGGATTTAATCTTTAATCCTTCATTACTTTACATTTTAATCCAGCACATATGGGAAAGGGTCTCACCTTCCCAGGACTCTTCCAGCACCGGGATCAGTGCTGTCATGCACCTCCACGTAGTCAAACTCGCACACATCCTGAGTCTCCAGGCTGAAGTTCCTGAAGCTCAGATTGATGACGTTGCCCTCTTCGACTGAGATGTACCATATACAAAACTAATGGGAAGCAGATAATAGGAGGAAACTGAAAACAGAGAAATTTACAGACCTTTTTGGAGTGTGTCAGTTCAATATGTACCTGCTGATGAGGGTAAGGCTTTGGGTGGTTTGGACTGGAGAGGTAGCCTTGAGGTCCAGTCTTCTGCCCACCACATTCTGGGACAAAACAGGAAATAACATGTTCATTCTTGTCTATGACTGGCTTTTTTTCAAGTGGATAAGATGTGTGAGATTTGTTTCAAATGTGCATGTTTTCACCTTTGTGTTTATGGCTGCAGTTTGTCTCGTCTGATTGGTCTTGGCAGTTTGGATGACCGTCACAAACAGACACAGGCAGCAGACAGCGTCCACTGTCACACATGAACTCTTCTCTGGAGCAGCTCTCTGAGGAAATGAAAAATAAAAAGCACAAATTCATATTAAATCAAATGCATAACAGTAAATGTATGTTCTGATGCACACACATGCAAATTATACTGACTTTGTCCTGGCAGGATGGCCCTGAACTGTGCTGTGAAGCCGCTACTGGTGATGCTGCCATCAGAGCGGAATGTGACCCACACCGTGCTGCTGTTTGTGTTGATTGTTGGTGGTGCTACATTACCACAAAATCTGCTGGAGGATATGAAGGACCAAATCAACATAAGCTGATTTTTATCTTCTCTTTCCTCTCTATGTGCATCTCTGGAGTAGTCACTTGATTATGAGAAAATAGCTTGAAAGATACACTATATTGCCAAAAGTATTTCGCTCACCTGCTTTGACTCGCATATGGACCTTAGTGACATCCCATTCCCAGGGTTCAATATGACATTGGTTCACCCTTTGCACTTGTTACAGCTTCGACTCTTCTGAGAAGGCTGTCCACAAGGTTTAGGAGTGTGTTTATCGGAATTTTTGACCATTCTTCCAAAGCACATTTGTGAGGTCACACACTGATGTTGGACGAGAAGGCCTGGCTCTCAGTCTCCGCTCTAATTCATCCCAAAGCTGTTCTATCAGGTTGAGGTCAGGACTCTGTGAAGGCCAGTCAAGTTCATCCACAGCAGACTCTGTCATCCATGTCTTTATGGACCTGCTTTGTGCACTGGTGCTCAGTCATGTTGGGAGAGGGAGGGGCCAGCTCCAAACTGTTCCCACAAATTTGGAGCATGGAATTGTCCAAAATGTCTTGCTGAAGCATTCAGAGTTCCTTTCACTGGAACTAAGGGGCCAAGCCCAGCTCCTGAAAAACAACCCCCACATCATAATCCCCCTGACCAAACAGGTATTGTTCTCCTGGCAACACCAAACCCAGACTCATCCATCAGATTGCCAGATGGAGAAGCGCGATTCATCACTCCAGAGAATACGTCTCCACTGCTGTAGAGTCCAGTAGCGGCTTGCTTTACACCACTGCATCCAACGCTTTGCATTGCACTTGATAATGCAAGACTTGGATGCAGCTGCTTGGCCATGGAAACCCATCCATGAAGCTCTCCGCACTGGTCTTGAGCTAATCTGAAGGTCACATGAAGTTTGGAGGTCTGTAGAGATTGACTCTGAAGAAAGTTGGCAACCTCTTTGCACTATGTACAGCATCAGCTGACCCCGCTCCGTCAGTTTATGTGGCCTACCACTTCATGGCTGAGTTGCTGTCGTTCCCAAACACTTCCACGTTCTTATGCTACAGCTGACAGTTGACTGTGGAATATTTAGGAGTGAGGAAATTTCATGACTGGATTTGTTTCATGGGTGGTATCCTATCACAGTTCCACGCTGGAATTCACTGAGCTCCTGAGAGCAACCCATTCTTTCACAAATGTTTGTAAAAGCAGTCTGCCTGCCTAGGTGTTTGATTTTATACACTTGTGGCCATGGAAGTGATTGGAATACCTGATTCTGATTTTTTGGATGGGTGAGCGAATACTTTTGGCAATATAATAAATGTTAAGAGGCTTTTTTTTTTAAATGTCAGCGAGACAGCAGGATCAAGCATTTAATCGTTCTCAAGACAGTCCAAATATGCACAGATCTTTAGTGCCATCTAGTGAAAGTTTTAAGCAAGCACATAAGGCTAAATACAGGGCACTTAAAAATGAATTTTGTTCTACTACTAAATAAACACAAAGTAAGTTAGCCCTCATGTGAAACAGTTTAATATGACCAACCTACCGTGACATGTAAACAAGTGAGCTGAAATGGTATTTTTGAACATTCAGTCTCCTACTTTTCAGTTCCATGTTCAAGAATACGGTTTGAGCTGATTTGAACTTTGTAACATGGTCTGCTTTCCTGATCAAAGTATCCTTCAGAAGATGTGTACATTGTGGTCATGAAGGGATGGATGTAGTCAGCAACAACACTGGAGGCGCGACCAACCTGGTGACCACAGGGCTCTGTTCCCTCTGCTCCCTCTGCTCTTGCACCTCTAGCCAGTCAAACAGACAAGGAGATGGCCCCTCTACAGCTAGAGAGGAAAAGTGGATTTGGACCAGAGAGGGGGGTGGGACTTTGATCACCCACACACACAGCAAGTTTGGAGGGTAGGATCCCGGGTGGTTTGGAGAATTGAAACTTCCCTCAGAGTCATTTAAAACTCCTCCACAACCTGAGGAACAGAAAGAAATGTATGGTATGGCTTAAGGGAACATGATAAATCTGTGATTAATAATTTAATGAGTTGAGAGTAGACATCACATTGAGACCATTGGAATTTCATTAATTACATCTTGCAATATAAAACACCATTTTGTATACGTTTGTCTGACGGGGAGATCCTTGTAGGTTGGGGTGAAGCTGTACTGTTCATCTGACTCCTGATCGCAGGAATTGTGGGTAATGTCACAGGCCGGCCATCTCCTGCGTTTAATATGTTTGAAGGGCTGGTGGACAAAGGCTGATCCTCCACCTCCTGTCCCTTTATCTCTAGGTAAAGGACAGAAAACAACAATTACATGATTGAAAACTTGAACTTTTTAAGTGGTCAGTGCTTGCTTATGTTCAAAGACTTTTCAGACACTCATGTTGTTGTAAAATACTGGGCATATATAAAAAGTAAATGATTACAGAACTGTCATTTTGGAAAGTGAAGGTCTCATATTATGAAAAATATATTTAAAAATGTATTTTATACATTAAAAGATCTCATGAACATATAAGAGCTGGTCCAGCATTTAGTCTAGTCTGGTTTCTTTATAGATCATTGTCACTCTTTTCTTCTTTGGCCTCATCACTTACCATCCTCTTTCATCTCAGTGCCTCAGCTATAGCGGAACACAGTACGGAGACGGGCAAACTACCTCCTTACTTGGCTAATTGGCCTCCTGTATAGCTGAGTATAAACTTGTGCAGTAAAACAGTCCTACTATGAGATTAACTTTCAAACTGCTGTTTTAAGGTGAAGAACTGCATTTTTTTTCTTCAGGGTTAGCCTCTAGCCTTACAGCAGCTGAATCAGCCTGATTCAATGTTTGTAATTAGACAGATCCATCTTACCATGCTCCAATCTACAAGGACTGAGAGAAGCCCAAAGTGGCATGGCCCAATAGGGTCCGACAGAGCAGGAAGAGGAACCAGCTACAAGCAAGATAACAGCAGGTAGTGACTGCACATCCAAAGATTAGCTTAGATGCTAATAGCTTCAGTAGCAGTTTTATCAGATTTTGACCACATTTCTTTTGAAAGTGAAAAACAGATAGCAACACTACTTACTTCTGCTTATGCTTACTTATGCCATGTTTTGAAGAGAGTTTGGTTTACAAAGTGGCTCATGTTTTGTAGTGCAGCAACACCCATCTACTAAATTGTCTGATTGCCCTATGACAATTGACGGTAGACAGTTCTTCAATCATCCAGCCAACTGCTTCATAAAAGGTTCTGTCCTCCCCAAATATTCTCTATGATCTTTTCCCAGCTGGAATGGAGAAATGTATTGAAGAGTCTCTCAGGTGTGCAAGGTAAACAAGCCTATACACCGCACCTTTATATTTTGCCAGGTTGACCAGAAGTCAATATGAGACAGCATTTCCAGTATGGTGGTTTTAATTGCTTGGATTGGCTTAGAAACATGGCTGATATTAGAGGAACAACCTTGTTGTTCATACTCTGATGATGATTTGATTGAAATGCCCCTTTGTTTACATTGTAAGCATCAATTATATCATAAAAAAACACAGGATAGCAGCCATAACTTTGAGCTAAGTTGATTAAATCACTCGATCTTTCACAGTGTAAAATCATTCTCTCTCTCTCCCTCTCTCTCTCTCTTTTGAGACATGATGAATACCACAGTGACATACGTGTAAGGATGAGGGCCAGTGCCAGTCCTATGGCGGTCAGCAAGAGAAGGGCTGCAGCAGAGATCACCACAACCCCCCAGCCACAGCCAGGACCCCGAAGACGAATCACACACACACCAAAAACACCCCAGGCAAGGCCTTAAGACAAAGAACACATAAATCTGACATTTTCCTTTACAAACAAAATTTCATTGACTGTTTTTACTTTGAAATACACTCTATGACCTTGGTTCATTTCATAACTCCCTGCCCTACTAGCCAAGCATTCTCTCCTTCCTTACAATCTAAAAATGTCCCCCATAAATCAATTAATAATTAGAGTTTAAAACCAGACCATACTGCCAAGTTGGTTGACACTGATTCATTTTACTGGATTGTTTGATAATTTCAGTTGACTTCATTTATGGTTATTACAAAATTTCCTGATCTGCAAAAAAACATAACAAAATAAATGTCACAAGATATAAATATAAAGTACTTTAAGCCCATAGTTTACTTTTTCAACAGAAAAACATACAAACCCCCTGTATCCCATATAGCAAATAATTCTTTCCTTATATCTTCTTCTATGGAAACCCTCACTTGTAGGGCAAAGCAAGACAAAAAGTTTCTGTTCAAAACTGTTGCATTACACTGTTAACTTGGTTTGTTTCTTAGAGAATATTTTTCTGTACACACATTTTATTGCTGACTTTCAATATTATGGGAAGCAAATATCTGAAAAATACACATGGTCAAGTGTAATAAAGATGCATTAAACACAAGCAAACAGACAGAGGAAACCTGACTGATTAACTCACTTGTGGTTGGTGGCTTGATTGGTTCAGGGGTGGATGATGACGTCCTGAATCCCTCCACCCTCTCCTCTCTCTCCCCCTCCAGCTCAAAGGCAGGATTGCAGAACACATTCTGTGGAAAGCAGAGTAGAAAACAGAAATTAGAAAAAACGTTGTCTTTTAAAAAATACTTTAAAAAAAACTCAAAAACAAAAATTCTGCCAATTAAACTTGCAAATTATGGGCATTTTTCCTTTTCAAATAAACAGTGCATACAAGCAAACCCAAGCTAGTATTGTTTTCAGTGTGGGCCAATGTTTTAGCCTCTACAATATAAAACATGGAGACTGTCCCACTTTCTGCTGTGTACATATATCAACCCTGGTCAATTCAACAAGAAAACTAATTAGTATTGATTAACAATTCATCTCCATTTGTTTTCTCTATAACTTTCAAACAAACTCCCTGGTAAGTTTGCTGTTGTTTCTGTCTGCTGCTAGTGCCTGCTTAAAACATGATAATTGTCAATGACAGAAATGAGTAATGTTAAGGTTGGATAGCTAAAAAAAATTCCAAGAAATTCATTATTTCCTTTGACCAATCCTGAAATATGTATGTATATATGTATGTATGTATGAATGTATGTATGTATGAATGTATGTATGTATGTATGTATGTATGTATGTATCTATCTATCTATCTATCTATCTATCTATCTATCTATCTATCTATCTATCTATCTATCTATCTATCTATCTATCTATCTGTATATCTATATCTATATCTATATCTATATCTATATCTATATCTATATCTATATCTATATCTATCTATCTATATATATATATATATATATATATATATATATATATATATATATATATATTGCAATATTTTCCTGATTTCTGACTCATAGATTTGTAACAAGTGTTTATTTTCTTCAAAACAACTAGAGAAAGTGTGTCAGAGAGTTGTCGGAGTATAGCCAGAATAAAGAAAACACCAGGTAACATAGCATCTAATTACTTAAACAACCATTTTATTTAATTCACATTGTGAAGTAAATAATTTGGAAACAAATGTTGTTTCCTGAAGGTCCCAATCTATGTTAAGTACAGATTGTGATGGTTTTAAAATCTGGGCTTTTTGCTATAGAGATGTTTTCCAACTTTTCATGGCCTTTAATGTAATATCTTAAAACAGGCAACTATGGCCTGTAACAAATAATATAAACAACAATAATGCAGCCTTTTGGGGCCTTAGCCTTCCTCACTCCAGCCTTCAGCCTTGGAGCAATACAGGCATATGCGTTCACAGACCTGA
This sequence comes from Scarus forsteni, assembly GCA_036419115.1. NCBI lineage: Eukaryota > Metazoa > Chordata > Actinopteri > Labriformes > Labridae > Scarus > Scarus forsteni. Next base: position 8,242,062 of record JAZDUH010000229.1, on the reverse strand, counting down.
CGGTTATACACTTTCACTCATGTTCTCTCCCAGCCTGAGGCACTTAGTGACATTAGAGAAAACTCTATCTGCCCTACTGAACATTTCTAACTAGAAATCTATTCTCATATAACATGCTAATATCTTAAATATGTGCCTATGGTTCCTCAAAAAGCCTAACATAAGATAAAAAGACTACTCCCCTAATGTTGGCTGCTCTACCTCTGAGGAAATCTGCACATAAACCATCTGAGTTATGTCCTCCACAAGAGAGACACCCCCTGAGCCAGATCAGTCCTCCACTGGCTCCAGTTAAAAGGACATGGTGGGCATGTCTGTGCATCCACAGTGAACATTATTTTGAGCACTGTGCTGGAAAGCAGAAGCCACATACACTTCTTGAGAGGGGCTTGGTCAGACACAGGTATATATCAGACAGTCTGTTCTGAGCAGGACTGAAACAGAAGGGTTTATAGCTATTACACAATCCGACAATCAAGGCTAAAGACAATGAATGAAGCTACATGAAACATGAATATAAGGTTGTTTGAGGGACAATGTTATCTGAGCTTCAGTCCAGGAACTACCAGCCATTTTGTTAAGACAATCGGAAAAGTAATACACAGTAGTCATGTTAATATAGCAGTCTGACTGAAATAATCAAAACAGATTTTTAAGGTTGAATCATCACACTGTGATCATCATATTGACTAATAATAAAAGTTGAGATCAATTTACTCCATGTAACCACTTTAATTGTACTAAAGTAAGGCATAATGTATTGTAGAAATAAACAGAGATGAAAAGATTTCAATTTCCTCATCATTTGACCTTAAGATGTCTTTGGCTATCTAACCTGTTAGTATGGTGAATAAGATAACTAGGTAAACATGGGAATGCTTCCAACATACCATACTGTCTGCAGACATGCCAACTGTAGAAAGGACAAGGACACTTATACACTTACATTGCAGTGTTGAGAATTAACATGTACGGTGCAAGTAAATGTCCAGCATGACTTTAAAATTTAACATTGCTCAAAATGCCCAGGTATAGCCCAACAAATAACTTGCACAGGGCTTCAGTCACACTTGAAAATTAACTAGTTTTACCAGGGCTGAATCAGATATTGAACTGAGTCTCTGTTGGCTCTCTGACTACTCCACTGACCAACCAACCAGAGAGCCCCATCTAATGATAACCATTGCCTGGCTTCCCCAGACAGACAATTTTTGTCTGAGCAGAGTTTCTTTAGTGCATTGTGAAGTTTTTTTTGTATTACAGTTGTTCTTTAACATGGATAATCACAAAGAAAATGCACATTCTTGAAGTAAGATAAAAAAAAAAATGACTACCAATGATATTTGTTGTTTTTTAGCAACATTAGAGGCAATAACAGAAGTATTTGACACTGACAGCTTAAGTTCAGTGGTATCACATGGTTATACACCACCAACATATAAAATAAAATCACTTTTTTTGTTTGTTTTTTTGCTACAACCCTCTTTAGTTGTCTTTGTTTCACTGATGTCAAGTTTTTTAAAATAATCATAATAATTATACAGAAATTAAAAGTCAGCTTGTTTTAATTTTTTCAGAATAACAGAAATTTTCTAACTCATTAACATTTCAAATAAGGGTCAAAACAATGTGTCAGTTATGATACAGAGACTTTGGTTACACTTCAGTTTAGGGTCATATACCTACCTGTTTATTAAAATACTTATTAGTGGTATATTGGCTGTTGCTAGTCAGTGTCTAGCCAGTAGCTGTTACCACTTTATATCCAACCTAATCACTTACTTCACAGTAAGATTTATTCTTGTATCATCATTAAGGATACAGTCCAGAAAGAATAGTTATTTTCGTTGAATGACTCCCTGTAAGTTAGTCTATTGACATAAAACAAATTACATAGCTTCAAGTGTTTGTAGTTTTTAGTGTATGTTTTGAAACAACTCAGAATAAGGTATTTAGGACTGAAAATATGTTCCTCTGTCTAAAGTGTGATCTTGTTTATTATAAATTCACTAGTGTGTAAAGTAAATAACTTTTTAATGGCAAACACACAAAGAAAGTAATTGTAAAACTACTGATGAATGGCTTGACGTTACCACCGCCCAACCTGTCAAATGTGGATGGATATCAGAAGTGTCTGATACCAAAAAGACTCACACAAGCTACATGGATTTATAACTAAAACCAATAGTATTTCATAGTTTATAAACCACCTTGGTGAGACATCGCTCTGATTATGATTGACTTTTAGTGCCAGTGTTTGTGAAAAAGATGCTTTTGCAATGATTCCATGCTGCAAAGGGGGAAATATTCCTCCCACATAATGTCTCAGCTTTTCATGCTCTGGTGTGACTTCATGCAGCGGCTGATGATAGTGTAGGTATCCACATGCAGAGGAGAAAAGCTTTTCCATAATAAAGGGTTAACCTGTTTTGAAGCACTGCTCCTTGCACAGGCATCAGTGCCTTGGTATATATAAAAATGCAACTGTGGACTTCAATATTATGAAACTTAGTTTCTCAACAATATTTTGACCATTGAAATTGCTGAGTGGCTAAAAACTTTGGAAAATCGCTAGCAAGCAAAAAAGATAATGCTAAGCTTTGCAGGTTAATGTACAAATCTACTTCCTAACTCATTATTGTTAGGCAGTATTTAGCAAAGCATTGAGGGCATGAAATGGTCAGTGGCCTATATTTTGAGTCAGCTAATTATATAAGTCTAAGGTTAAGCTTACAAGACAAGAAAAGGTTTGTCACATGTAAGATGTTCTCAAATATGTGTAAACACCACATATACATAACTTCTTTATTCCAAAACATCAAACATATCATAGCATAAACTTACCTTATAAATATCTGAGGAGTCTGAGTACACTGCCACTTGGCTGAGGTCAGACATCTTTAGTCGGCTCACTCTGTCAGAGTTCAAAATTCTGTAGTTTTGACAAATACACCTGTGGTGACATTGTGAAGAAAACTTGATCTCTGTGTGGAACTGATAGAGAGCACAGCTTCCTTCTGTCTCTTGATATCCTCCAATCCAAGAGAAAACTTCCACGACAGAATTGTCAGCCTTCGGCCTTCATTCCTCCAGACCAGAGGACCCCTATGCTGGTAATCCATCGGTTTAATCCAGATAAAAATAAATAAATAAAAATTACCATAAAATTCAGATTAGGGAATTTTCAAAATAAACATAGTTATCTCTGCCTTCTCTTGGTTGTAGCAGCAGATCTGTCTTGATTTCTGAATGCAAGTGCTTACAAGAGTTTCAGAGGCTCCTTCACAGTGCTGAACAAAGCCGAGTCAGCTGAGAAGACTGAGCCACTCCGTGGAGGGGGGTTGTTGGGCAGAGGGTTAGGGTGAAGGTGTGAGTGGGGGTCCTTGTTAAACCTCTATAATCTCCATAATGATCTTTTAAGCCCCAAAAATGTTATTCACACGCATGCTTGCATGGACAAAACTGGAATGATCAGAAACGTAAACATATAAATACAGACTCATATGACCCCAAAATACCAACTAACCCTAAACCCTGGCATTGTGTAGTGGAGTGATGATGTTTAAGCTTAAAAAATCAGGAGATATATCTCTGTACCTCGAAATTAAGTTAACTAGTCAACATAAGTTTCATATTTTGTTTATTCATTACAGACTTTATTATTTGCAGTGATCCGAGGACACAGTGAAACATCTGAAAGGCTTTTACCTGAGAGAACAGCATGATGCTAACTTCCAGGCTGGCCTACAAAAGTAGGCTACATCATCCCTGCACCACTCTATATGCCATCATCTTTGTTTTATGGCCTTAACCTACCTCTTGTGCCATCCACAGTACTACTAATACTGTTATTTAAATGACCTTGGTACCTACTTATCTTTTACCTTAGCATTATTTTATCATGCTGGTGTAGGAACAGACATCAATAAGGCCAGAGAAAACTATCTTAAAGAGAAGTTCTCTGATCCAAATTTGGGAGTTTATTGGTCAAAAAACCCAATCTAGTCATTCAGCCTGTCCGTGGTTAAATAGCTTTTAGCTCTGAATATGTTAGGAATAGTAACAGTAGAGCTCTATTGAGGGAACAACAAAAATGAAAGTAAAGTTTTAGATCTGTGTTCTTTCCAAAATTGCTCAATCTCCATTTCCCCATTTGCTTCTGCTATGTTAATGGGTAATCAGTCATCAAATAAAGCAGATGACTGCTGATCCGTAGACAGTCTCCCTGTGGTTTATGCCGCTAAAAGATGCATAAGCCACTAATGCTGTGTCCTGTTAGGTATGTCAAGTTAGTACCATGGATCTTACTCTTTTGTTGTCTCCAGGAGGGTAAGCATTACATTTGTGTGCAGGGTTTATGCTCTTTTTAGTCTTGTTGTTGACCTTGTTGTTGTATGTTCTTTTGGTTGTGCATTTTATAACCCACATTTTTCTTTTTGGTGCTCTAGTGTTACTGCAAGAGTATGAGTATGAATATGAGACATATGACGATCCTCTGCCTCTCAACTGCTCCACTGCAGAGACCATCAGAGGAGGACATGTCACCTATTCACAGGTAATAAAAAGTACATCAAAGCATTTTTTGTGTGTTTTATTATGTACATTGATATTTAGTGTCTTGTAAAAAAAGAGGGAGATCACATAAGTTAAATCTTCCTTCTGCTTATTTTCATTAAGCATTTGGTTTTATTTTTACTGAAGTGCTTTCTTTTATTGATAAACATTTCAAAAACAGTAAATAAATTATATATATCATATATAACAATAATAAATTATAATTAATAATTAAGGGGCCTTTTTGATCACCTCTTGTGGGACAAAATGCAAATTATTTTCTGCTTTCACTTTCTGCAAAGTGACGCTTTTATGTCCTTTATTACTTCAACATGAAACTTCTTTTTACTTTTCGGTAGTTAATCACAATACCTGCATTTTACACTTTGACGGAACTCAAGGGAGAATGTGTTTTACATGTGAAAACATTTTTGAAAAAGAAATAAAATGGAATAAACAAGAAAAACTGAATATGAAAGACACCATAATAAGGCTTTTGACATCATATTAGAGGTGTGATTTGCCGGCCAACTCTGAAGTTTGGCATCACTGTGTTAGTGGACAATGCAGATAATAAGGTCTTTGGGGAAGAAAAATGTGATGTAACTTGCAGATTTTGATCACTATAAGAATCTTCATGAAGAAACCTACTTTTCAAGTTTTTTAGGCTGAGAGTAAAAAGCGATTTTCAAGCTTTTATAAGATTGCAAAGAAGTGGTATGAGCTGGAGGCAGCTACCACACTTCCAATGCACAATGTGATGTTGTAACCTCAGAGAATTTCTTCCTTATTGAATGACCTGAAGAGTTGGTGTCCATAGCTGTGGCTATGGCGTATGTTTTATCATTCATAAACAATTATCAGTTTCCTCAGCTATTTTTGGTACTCCATGGTTGCAGTTTTTTTTTTTTTCTAATTTTCCTTTTGAAGACACAATAATACTTTAAAATCTGAAAGCATTGAAAATTGTAAATTATTCATATATAGTTTCCACCAACATGGGAGTCAGGCCTCCACTTTTTTGCTTTAGTAGGTAACACTACCTACTGCACCTCCATGCAGCCCTTGGTAAAATACTGACTTTTTAAATGCACATACTGGCAACATAAACTTCAGCAACTACATTATATATATAGTATATGCACAAGATAAATAGGTGGAGAGGGATAGAGAGATATAAAGAGAGAGTGTGTGCATATTTCTCTTTTCTCCTGCTTTTTTTCGATCATCTGCTTGGAATTTTGCCGGGATGTACAAGGCAACCCAGACAAGTGTATTAAATGAAGAAACTACAGAGATGGGTTATTTATAGTGATGAAAAGGGGAACTGAAACATAATTCCAGTAAAGCATAATTAAATGAATGTGATTTAGTCTTAATAAGCTATCAAATCCAAAGCTGTGAACACATAACACAAATATGAAACAAAGATGTCATGCAGTTTTAACCAGAAATAGGGTGTAAGCAAATAAGTGAATTTCGATGTGATTAAAAAAATAAGGAACTTCACTGTCTAGAAAGCAAAACAAGTTACAGTGAGTTTCCCTTTCCCGAAAATCTCATGCCACTTATTTTAGCTCCAGAAGTGACCACATGTTTCCATTGCAGGGTGGGCTGGAGGGCAGTGTGCTGACGTATCACTGTGGCCCTGGAAAATACCCTTCTCCAGTCAGCTCCAGGATCTGCAGTGATGGGGAGTGGTCACTCATGAGATTACCAAACAACAGACAGGTGTCTAGAGCTACATGCAAAGGTTGACGCTTTGATGGTGATTAAGTCAGTCTTGTCTGTATCTAATATTAATCTTGTTATATAATCTGAGTTTTCTTCCTGTGCCTGTTCACTTGGTCTTCCCTCAGATGTGTTGTGTCCAGCTCAGCTCCAGTTGGATCATGGAGACTTCTGGCCCAGGGACCAGTGGCTCCAAGCTGGGGCAACACAGAGCTTTTCCTGTCTGGAGGGATTCACTTTGCATGGATCTGCTCAGAGGAACTGCTCACTGTCAGGAGAGTGGACAGGAACTACCCCTGTGTGTGTGAACAATGGTGAGGATGGATAAGAACTATTTATAATGGGCACTTTAATACAATACATGGTTAAATGAGTCTTAGTGAGTGCTGTAGAGAACCACAGATTATTTCATTAGATGGATCAGAGCATAAAATTGTGGAGTGGGCATGCACTGACTAATCTCACTCTTACATGAGGATAAAAATGCAGCTATTGAGACGAATGTATCCCGTTAGTCCAGTTAACTTTACCACATTACCTTTAAGCTGGAGTGTGTAACTTGGAAGAGACTGCAGTCGAAGTAGTACTAAGTAGCTGACATTAGGTCATTGATAATGTAGAGTAACCAATAAGAGCAATGCCTTTGAACTGAGCCCTGACTGGCCTAAAGATGGGTGTCCCTTGCCAGAGTTTCCTAAAGACTTACTAAAGAGCAAGGCAGGGCACAGATGTCTACTGATTTCTCATGTGTCAAGCTGTACACAATCATACTTTAGGGGCCGGTGACAGTGACACAGAAAATTAATTGAAATACAAATCTATAGATTTTTTAAATTTTATACAATAGGTGGGACAAGAGCCTGAAAAAGCACTTGAGAGGAAGTGCTTTGGTTAATCACAGCACAGCTTTGATTTGGTCGTTGGTATGATGGAAGTGCCAATGATGACTAAGACATGTTAAATTCAGCATAGGCATAGCCACATCCATGTAATTTAATTTATAGTTCTAAAAGATTTATGATGCTTATCCATAATAATTAACATCATATTTGAATTTTTAATTTTGTTTACTACTAAACTTTGCAGTTTCTGGTCAACAAATATATGCTATAATCATGTACATAGTGCATGCATGTTTTTCTAATAAGTCAAACTAGGACAAACACCAATATTCAAGAAGGTGCCGGGGGTGTGGGTGGCTTGGGGCCAGGTGGACGGGTGGTTGATGGGGTCGGGTGCTGTCTGTGGGGGGCTGCCGCGCTGGACCCCGGGGGTTATACTTTGTGCCGCTGGGGAGGAGGGTCTGTTGCCCTCTGGGTCCTGGGGCATCACAGGCAGCCTAGATCTTTATACCATATTTATAAGGTTAACATGGTATATACTGCCTAAAGGGGCACCACCCCTCAAGGCAATATATATCATCTACTACCTAAAGAGGCCATTTTAGTGGGAAGGCCCTCTGAGCAGAGAATCATTTGGCCATCTTGATCATTTGTGATAAAGGGAACCACACGGGCAAGCTATATATGTTGTTTCCAACCCCAAGTTTGCAGCCAGGACAGGGTATTATAACCCTTTCCCACTGGCTAAAAAACCTGTTTAAACATGCTAATAATTAGCTCCTGTTGAGAGTGGGAAAGGGTCCAATCAGCATTCAGACCCTTGTCAACTGTCCCTGCAAGGAAGGAGGAGTTTTTATGAGAGGGACAAAAGTACAAAGTATGGAAAACAGTTGACCATTGTGTCCGAATTTTTCAACAATTGTGCTACCTTGTGCAAGAATAGCAGGTGCACGCACACACACATATGCACACACGCACGCTAACAGAGGACAGAGTGAAGGTACACAGGACCTACAATTTCTGCACTTTTAAAGCCCCAGGTCCAGTGGACATGAACATCCTGTATGTACTATAAATGTGTGGGAGGATGTACAGTTTGTGGTCACTGAATATGTGTTATGAAAAATGTTCTTCACAGACAATGAGCCAAGACCAATGACTGTGAGTTTGGAAATCAATAGCATAATTTTCCTTCTGATAAAAAATGAATACACTATAAACTCAACTATACACTCACAGCAAAACTAAACCTGATGTTCAGTTTCAAAATTACATTACAGTACATGAATACTGGAAAAATGTATATGATTTTGCCGAAGCACCATCTGTAAAATGTTTTTTTCTTCTACTGTTGTCCTGCTGTCAATAGATTCATCTGACGACTGTGATGACCCCGGTATACCACCAGGGGCTCAGAGAACATCAAGTCGCTTTTATTTAGGTGATAAAGTAATCTACCAGTGTCAGGCTGGAATGGATCTGCTGGGGTCGGCTGAAAGGGTTTGCCTGGAGAACAGGGAATGGAGCGGCTCAACTCCACGCTGTCAAGGTGTAGCTTTTTTTCAGAAATTACTCTTTTTTTTTTGTTTTTCTTGCCTTTAGCAGACAATTGAGAGATATACAGTGGATTCAGTCTGAAGAAATCCAAGATAATGGGTGAAGGCATACACTTTGAATCCATGTCAGACACAGAGCTTTGTTTGTAGGGCAGCCAGGGAAACTTCTCAGTTATTTATTGGCACCCAAAAACAACAGCTTTTTAGATATTTGATCAATGCACATTTTTAAGTGCAGCTCAAGAATGAAGTCCTTTTACATACAGAACCACAGAATATGACATTAAAAGACCTGTTATCATCAGATGGTGCAAAAAGAACAGAATACAACAATCTTTTGACAAAACAGTAATACAGTGTTTTTTTTAACTGCAGCTCCAAATACTTTTGACTCTCCAAGTTTTGTGGCAGAAGCTATGGCAGGATCATTGGCAGGACTCATGGATGTAGTATCACCAGATGCCAAGACAACAGGTGGGTAAAATTGCATCAGTTAATCTAAATTTACATGCACAGGTGATTACTGAAACTGTCCAAGCATTCATTCACTGGGAAAGACTGAGGCAATTTATTGGCAGAGGCATGTCTGTCTCTGCTAAAAGTGTGTGGTGATACATACTTTGAGGTTTTGGTTTTAAACTTGACTTCAAGGTAGAAATCAACTCAGATAGCTCAAATAAGATTTAATTAACAAATGAAGCAGTATACTTTTATGAAATGCAAAGCCAGGCCTGGAATTCTAGGTGGGGCGGGCTTAGTTGTAGGTCTATGTTAGCTGCTGCACAGTGATAAACAAACTTAGATGGTGTGGTGGAGAGAGAGCACTGGAAGACAGAGGCCAAATGGGCCCGAGGGGTAGGGTACACCCTGAATTGGTTGCCAGCCAATCGCAGGGCCAAATGCATGTTAAGAACATCCAAACTTCACACAGAAAGGCCCTGCCTAACCCGGGGATCAAACTGGGTACCTTCTTGCTATGAGGCACGTGCACTACCTGCTGCACCACCATGCTGCCCTATCAAATGTCTGTCCATTAAAGGATAAGTTTGGTTTCTACAGCACTCACATTGTTTATAGAATGAAGTAGAACAATATCCTCACCCAGAAAGCTGTCCTGGTCCAAACTGTGCTTTGGGAAATATTTAGATCCAAAATCGAGCGGCGGACAGCCGTATAATGGTAGCACACGGGGCATGTTAGCGCGCCTCCTAAAACTGCATTCATTGTCCGAAAACTCATTAGTTTCACCAATATTTCATCATGGTCTGCTCGTGCTACTCCTCCACGACAGTCAGTGTCGCTCCAGACATGTCTTGGTGACTGTGCTGACCTCTGAACTAAAGACTGCTCTCTGGTCAGCTGTTCTTCTCTTTGCCTCTGCGTCCTCCTTTCAATGAGCTCCTCATCTGTAAACTCTGGCTTGAAACTGTAAGGACACCCATCATATTCAAAGTTCTCCTCCACAACATCTTCATCCGATAGATATTCGTCCATTTTGCACAAAACTGAAAGAAGAAAGTCGTTGTGTAGCCGGCGGTCTTCCCCCGAAACAATTAGCTGTACTGCGCATGCGCGGAGGCAAACGTAAACAAAGTTTTCAGTTCAGAGGTCAGCATAGTCAAACAACATGTCTGGAGCGACACAGACTGTCGTGGAGGAGTTGCGTGAGCGGACCATGATGAAATATTGGTGAAACTAATGAGTTTTTGGACGATTAATACAGTTTTAGGAGCGGCGCTATACATGCCCCGTGTGCTACCATTATACGAAACCGCTCGATTTTGGATCTAAATATCTCCCAGCACTGTTTGGATCAGGAATGACTTCTGGGTGAGTATATTGCTCTACTTCATTCTTTGTAGAAACCAAACTTATCTTTGAAGTAATTCATCTATATCTGAGTGAAAATCACAAAACCTGATTATATGACACAAAATGCTTCCATACTTATAAATAATTGTCATTGTCATAAATGCAAAAATGACATAATGAACAGTGGGAACCCTTCTGCAATGTAATGTGTGCTGCTCATTGGTTCTCGTCTTGTGTGGGCAGCCCTGGTGTGATTCCAACCTAAGGCCCATTTGCTGTTTGTCTTCCCTATGCCCTCTAGCCCACTTTTCAAATCTATCTTCTGTCTCTAAACTGTCTATGAAGGCCAAAACAGCCAAAAGCAAACAAGGACTGGCAGAACAACTGATGCAATATAATGGGCTTTGGAGTGCTAAACTTCGATAAAGCTGTTCGGCAGGAAAAAAGTACAGCTCCTGTTATTATATCTCTGACTAATTTTGCACACACTCTCACTCATTGTATTGAATCTTTAGCAAGTGAACACATCATCTTCAAGGGCCTTAAAGCTGATTGTCTCCCCTGCCATGTGTATTCTCTGTAACCAGTGAGAATCTACCAGTCTCAGGCAGAGAAGAGCAAAGTTCACCAGCTGCATTCAGTGCAGTCAGGAAAAACAAGCAGATCACCAATTTTTAGGGGGGTGTTAAATAATTATAAAAAGAAAAAACTGCTACCTTTTTTTAACTTGCCTTTATGATTCTATATGTAGGAAGACATTATTATGACTGGCATGAGGCATGCACTGGACAGTTGGTCCAGTTTTTGCCCAGTTGAGGTAAAGACATGCTTGACTGAACTGACCTTCAACTTAAATATAGATACAATTTTCCAGGTTCTATCTTTTGGAAAAGTTTGATTTTGACCATTGTGTGAGTTGGACTGATACAGTAAGTTAGAATTTCCCATCTTCATGTAAATGCGCTGAATGTCTTCAACACAAATGACAGGTCATCATTGTTTCTATGAGTTCATCAAGTGGACTCAGAGTGAAGTATTTTTATTTATCTGTCTGTGTTTAAGGTGAGAGTCGATCTTTTGGACGAACCTTCCGTGTGAGTGAAGGGAGTCGCATGAATGTCTTTATTCTGCTGGACACATCGGGGAGTATCAAGCCACAGGACTTTGAAGAATCCAGGGATGCCACCATAGCTCTTATTAGAAAGGTCTGTAACACAAAAAAACTCTTAGATTGCATTCAAGATGGAATAAGTCATTCTGCTTAAGGTGGTCTGACATGTCATTGTTTACTTTTCTTTTAGTTGGAGACCTATGAGGTGCAGATCAAATTTCATGTGGTGTCATTTGCCAGTGAGGCTAAAGATATTGTGAACATCACAGACACAGATATCAGCAGCAGCATTGATGATGTCATATATAATCTGATGGAGTTTAAATACAACAGTAAGACTGTGCTTGTTACTTCATCATTCATTTAAAGTATTTTTAACACAGTTGTGACTTAATTAAGGAATAACAGTCAGTTAGTATGCTTGTTTCATTCCTGTGTTTTTTCCACAGGCCATGGTAGGAAGACTGGCACCAACCTCCATGCTGCCCTGCAGCGTGTCTATGAGATGATGGCTTTCCTAAAGCAGAACAGTGCCACAAATTATTTCAATGAGACTCAGAACATCATCATCATAGAAACAGATGGTAAAGGCTCACACAACTGCAAAATACAAAATGGGCAAAGTGTCTGTGACATTAGCCATTAGCCACTGTCAAATGTAATAATAAATAAAAATAACTGAAAATTAAATAATGAAAATCAGACATTACTTTTAAATTGTGGTTGAACAGAATACCTTTAAAAACAAAATAATGTAACTGGCCTAGAAAAAAAGGATTGTCACCTTAACTTAATTATTTGTTGTATAACCTTTTTGATGCAATCAGGTGATTTCTGTGACTCTCAATGAGAGACAGCGATTTTTGTCTCATCAGTGTTGGTTCTATTTTTCTAGTACTGGCGGACACAATAATAAGAGCATTTTGTGAAGCGCTTCCAAACCTTTGAAACTCATTGAATACTGGAAAATTAACAAAGTAAAATTGGCAACCATTGAAGTTGAAGCCTTTGTGATCTCTCCATTTTCTTGTGTCTGCATGCAGGTTTCACTAACACAGGCTCCAAGCCTCATCATGACCTGGCCCAAATCCGGGATCTGCTGGGCTACCGCAATCTGTCCCCAGATCACACAGATGAGACGATGTTGGGTAATCACATTAAAGAAAAACGACAAATAAAACAATGAAAGAAGAATGAGTATACTAGCTGTTTAGACCCAAATTTACTCACAGGAACATCCAATAAGGTGAAGCACTTGTAAATGGCACAGGAAATGTAAAGTTGTGGATGTTTTTTTTTTCTTTTTTGGTTAAACACAACTTATGTAAATTCAGCTAGCAGGGGGCTTTCAATTTAAACAAAACTAGCAGACAACCCGTAAACCACATAGTCCATCTACTTTTGTATGTCTGCTACTTTTTCATTGTTACAAAAAGTGGACTCTTTTTAAAGTGATCATCAGTTCCTACATTTTAAAATCAACAATGTTGTTGCAGAGGGATGTAGTGTTAATCTGCCCCTGACATCTAGTATTTCCACAGCTCCTGTCAGCACAGTCCTGCCTGCAGCCACAACAAGAGATGGATCTTTATTGACCATTAAGACTAGGACATGGTGTTTTAGAAATATCTGAAATAACTTAGTTACTCAATACACAAATAAGGATTAGTCTTTTTAATCAATCTAAACAGTTTATGTAGAAAACAATCCCCATGTTGTACCTTTGAGTGGATGTTCTATTACGGCTGTTACCGACTGCATGTATATGTAGTAAAATGTATTCTTTTTTCAGATGTCTATGTATTTGGTATTGGGGACAAAGTACAGAAAGATCAGTTGAATTCTTTGGCCTCAAAGAAACGTAATGAGCAGCACGTTTTTGTTTTGGAAGACTATGAGACCCTGGGAAAGGTTTTCAACAGCATCATTAGTAAGTAAAAAAAAAACTTTGAACATTTTCAAAGAGTTTTGCAAAGAAGAGATGACTCATATTTAAATTTAGCACTGACTTTCAAAACTGTTTTAAATGCATCTTAATATAGTTAAAAATGGCCATGCTTCAACACACAGGTGACAAAAGTGTGACCATGTGTGGCATTGCTCAGGAGCACATCTCTAATGATCAAGAGGAGGATGAAAAGGGAGTCTTCACCAAACCCTGGCATGTCACTGTAAAAGTGGTGGGTACTTTAATTAGTATAATGATTCCTTTTTCCTTCCTGGATTGTCACACATTAATGCCCTCATTTTCTTCTAGTCCATGCCATGTGTTGGATCCATCGTGAGCCAGAACTGGGTGTTGACTGCAGCTCACTGCTTTGGCCTATCAGGCACAGACTTGTCCCGGGGGTTCATACAACATGGTTAGTGTCAGCACATTAAATTATTTGGAGGATAATGTAATTGGGTTTGAGTTAAAAGTATGGGGAAAAACTGTGTTTCAGAAAAGGGTGGGCATTAATTGTAAATCACTATTCAGTTACTAACATTTCTTTGGTTTGGAAGAAATGGAATTGCAATCCATCGGCATAAAAAGAGACAAATAAAGCATTCACTGGCTGATAAGTGTCAATATTGATGTCAGTGCCATAGTGGACGAATTGAAACTGCTGCATAAGCCAATATAAGCTGACAGGGAAACTGAGTTTTCCCAATAAAAAGGCCTAATATTGAAACAAAGTTGATTTTGACAGAACTGTTTATGATGAATTGGTTTACAAAACTAGTATTATTTTAATCTAAGGGTATGTAGTTTTTTTCTTTTTCTATCAGTCTCAGTGGAAAACATTTCGATTACTGATATGAATTTTGACTAGTTCATAAAAAAACAATCAAAATCAGTTTAAAGTCCATATTAATGCTTTTTTTTCAGATTACAGACAGCTTTCATGGGTTTTACCCATGCAGCATGGAGTTGTTGTTGACATATTGTATCCCTTGAGACACACAGGGAACACAGCATCCACTTATTAATGTCTATGCTGCTATCACTGTCAAATATTCAATAATAAAAAAGCACAAAATGTCTTTACTCACCTATCAAAATAAAAGACCTCCAGAAACCAAAGTGTTTGCAGGAGATAAATTAAATTTACAGAGCTTTAAAAATGTGAGAACACAAAAATACTAATATGATTTTTAAGATAGCTCTGTCCATCAGTGTGTGGTTTCAGTCACTCTGCAACAGGCCACAGGTGGCATACAGGTGACATACATGCTGAAGGTTGGTGCTTATTGGAATGACTTACTTTGTTGTCAAAAGGAGAGCAGATTCTTATCAGACAGCCAGATTTAATGGTTTCATACACTCAAATTTTGGATGCCCTCACATAAATGAAAAAATACTAAAAGAGTATTTGTGTGCTTGGAATTCGACTCGTCCTTCCTGTACGCAAGGAGACTGGATGACTTTCAGTGTATGCCATTTCACTGCCGTGTCTCCATTTCTGTTTACAGCCATTGCCTTTTTCTTTTTAGTTACTAACAATATGCCACATCTTTCCAGGTGAGGGCACAGTGGTTCCTAAGAGGGTGATCCTGCACCCAAAGTTCAACCTTCGAGCACTGAGGCACAGAAATGTATCTGAATTTTACGACTATGATGTGGCTCTGGTGCAGGTGAACGCAAGTATCCCTCTCTCCTGGAAGGCCAGGTAAGACTTGGTGAAAGATATTCAGCAAGGGCATTGACTAAAAGTTCTCCCTTTAAAATATGTTTTGACGTATTACTTAAAGCTAGGGTCTACTATCTGAAAACCAGTTTGGCTGTTGAGACAGATTTGAAAAACGCAGCCTGCCCCCCCTCCACTCACCCCTCCCCTCCGTGTTCCAAGATCCCGCCCTCCAGCATGTGTTGCCTTCTTACAACACGCCCCCTCCGATAGAGCAAGAAGCCAGCTGGCAGAAAATATCAGCAGCAACAACAACTTCAAAAACAACCCAGAATGTCAGATTTCTCAAAGCTGAAAGTAACAAACACGACAGTCATCCCCCTTGTAACACACAGCGGTAGCCATTTCAATTGGACTGGCCGCTAAGCGGGTCTGGTGTCGCCACTGTTAGCCGATCAGAGCAGAGCCGATGGTGGACGAGGATTTACCTTTCTCGGCCTGTTGTCACCAGCTCAATTTACAATGCTACCGATGCGTGGCTAACTTATGCTAAAATCTATTGACAAAGACCACCTGTTCTGACCAACAACATTCAGTCATTAGCCAGTACAGGCACAGACTAACCAGAGTTATTCAGCAGACATCTCCCACTGTAGTAAACAAAGTTATTACCTGTTCAACAGAAATTCGGCTGTCTCAGCGTCAGTTTTCAGTTCCAAATCATTCTGCAGCTTTTTCCTTACTTCAGCCTTTTCCTCGAAACTTTTACGTTTCCTTCCCTTCGATGTGGAGGGTAACAGAAGCGGCCTCCCGGTTTCGGTGCTGGTCTTTTCCATCTCCATGACGCTTCAGTGGCTGTGCAGCGAGCTGCTCACCGGTACATGAGGGAGGTAGTGGGGAAGAGGCGGGACGGTGTGGAGCAGGGGAGCAGGGGATTGGATGGACTCACGGACCAATTGGTCAACTATTATGCTGCTTTGCAGCGGATATACTGAATGGATTTTTTTCATTCTTTTTGGTCTTTATATTGCGTAGATCGGACCATAGGACCATAATGACCTTATAAACGGTGTTATTAAGATATACCAAGCTTCCAAATCGTAGACCATAGCTTTAAATACAGACATACATGTGTTAATGAGAGTTACGGCTAAGTGCACGGTGTGTGTTTTGTTTTGAAATGTACAGACCTATCTGCTTGCCATGTACAGTACCAGGAAGCCGAGCCATGAAGAAAATCAACTCTACCTGTCAGCAGCACAGTATGTCACCTTTAAATTCAGGAGGAGCAATCAGAATTTAAACACAGAAACTTTTCAAGTGTTTTACCTTGTTAAAATGTGATGAAATTATACTCCTGGGTAAATATGAGAGTTTTCATCTGAATTGATGTTTACTTACAGGAGAAGAGTTATTACCTCACCAGGAGACTGCAGCCTTCTTCATTCATCAGAACTCCAAACGCAAACCAACACATATTCACACCGGAAGTCAGGTAAGAATGAAAGTAAAGCATTTTAAGTAGTAAGTGAAGTTACACTTAATTTATCATAAAAGGATGTCCTTTAACTTACATTTTGTGAACAGAGGCTTAGCTGTGTTGAGAAAGCGCAACAAACCCTCAAAGAGCCCACTGATGTGACTTTGGAAGAGTATGTACCTGACAGCTTCCTCTGTTCTGGAGGGTCATCCAGACACCAGTACTCCATTACCTGTAAAGGTACGTTTTCTAATCTTGAGGTACTTTAGCCACAACTGTGCAATCTTCATGAACTTGAAAATTCACAAATTGTCTGTGTCTGTTAAGGGGACTCCGGAGGGTCACTTTTTCTGGAAAAAAGGAAACGCTACTTTCAGGTCTGTTCGTTCACGTGAAAATATTCATATGTACACTTTTTAGACTCATTTTAAATCATTTAATTTTATACATTTTAAGCAAAAAAAAAAGAGTAAATTCTGTTGTGATTGACCATTTTTTTACACAGTACCAACAAAATTAGAGTGAAATCCATGACCATGAGTCATTCTGTGCAAATTTCTAAATGTGTTGCAGTATTGGACGGTTATTTGACAAGAAAGCACTTTTAAGCTTTTTTCTTTAAAAAATTAGGTTCAGTGAAGTACTACTATTATTTAAAAGTGTGTACAGCACTAAATTCATGTATTTGCATTCTTTTGGTTTATGAGTTGATAAACTATTAAGAATGATTTCTCTTTGTAGATAGACACTTAACCAAAAAACAAGAAATGTAAATGAAAGTTACAATTTTAATCTTCAGTTGGCAGATAAAAATTGAAGTTTATTTTCAGTTACAATTAAATCCACCAACAGCCCTATGACTAATTGATTCATTATTTATATTCATGTAGTACCTATCTGCTTTTTCACACAGTTTCATTTTGCTGAAATTTCCTGTGTGCAGTCTTATGTTTAAACTTTTGCTCTTGTGCATCCTTTTTTCAGGGCAATAGTCCTTTTTACCTTTTACATTCTTGCTACAAAACCTTTTGCTTTTGGTAACAGTCTTTTGTTATATAATTATTGCTTTTGCTGTTGATGTAAATGTTAAAGCTTTAACTTAAATTTGCCCGGGCCATCTAAGCTTTAACCTACCTTTGTTTTAATATTTTAAGAGTTGATTCGTCCAACTGTTGTTCTAACCTTTTTTCTTTTTTCTTGTCGGTGATTTATGTCTTTTACACTCTTGGTCATATTCTTTTAATAAATGCTGTCGATTGTCCCTGCCACCAGGTGGGAGTGGTGAGCTGGGGCACCACAGATGTATGCAGTAAACGTGATCCAGCACTGAGGCATTACAGCAGTGACAAACCTCCTCCTGATGCCCGAGACTTCCATGTTGACCTCTTTAAGATACTGCCATGGCTCAAACAGCATCTCAAGGAGGAGATCCAGTTTTTGCCAGAAATTAAGTGAACATCTACATGCAGATCTGGAGCGCTTTTTAAAACTTAATTGTCTGTGTATATGCTGTGGTGTAGTGATTTCCCCTGTCAATATTTTTTGAAATAATCACAGGTGATACAAATCACCTCTTTTTCAAAACTTTTGGAAATAATGTTTAATTGATATCATTTTTTTACAACTCTGAGCAAACTGAAAGAATACAGACAGAGATATGAGGTGCAATAACTCTTAATCTGAAAAATAAAAAGGAATATCTTCTAATTTTTTATATATATATATTTAATGTACTTTAACAGAATGTAAGATGCCAGTGATGTTTGCCAATGTTAGCTTTTCTGTTGCATTGTATCAATGGATTGATTTTGTAAGAGATCAAGACCCTTTAATGAGTAGGTCAGTGCCAAAAGCTTCCTTTTTTATTCAATTTGGGTGTTTTATTTGTGCCGAGAGAGATGTAGAGAGGCATAGATATCCAGATCATGAATTTGTCCTTACCATATTACTGTATAATCATAATTTCTGTTAGGATAGCTCCCTTAAGATGAGACATCTTGTCCTTTAGAGGGTGCTTCTCCCTATGTGGTTAAAAAGGCAATTATTCAGGTGTTTCAATCAAAAATAGATAATAAAAATAAATAAAATGAATGCTCTTAACAGCTGTGATCATTATGAAGTGGAGAAGACTGAGGTTGGTAGTCATGGTTACAATATTATATGTGTGATATTTTCAGGAACTATTGTGTATTTTGATTTAGTGATTATTCAGAAGTTAATATTAGAAACTGTAATGATAATAAAATGGGGCTAAAAAAGCAAACTATTTGGCTCAAGATGGAAAAACAATAAATAAAAACAAATTACTAGATTATCAAATATTGTCCATACTCAAAATGTTTTCTCCTACCATCTTTGTGACAGTTGATTGGTTGAACAACCAGAGCATTGGCCCACAACACTGAATTTTAGCTAGACATTAACAAAACTCACATTTAGTTTCCTGAATCATGGTGGTGATATCTTAAAAGTTCCATGTCCTGGAGTGTCTGATCTTTTACATCATGTCTTGGGTGTCTGCAAGGATTTGATCTAAGTTGAGTTGGAAAAAATGAAGGATTTAATCTCTGTAGAGGATCGGGTGAAGCTCCTTTCCCTCCCCTCTGGAAACCCTCTGATGTGACAGGGAAGGGAGGCAATGGGAGGTCATGATAATGAGCTTGATAATGAGCTCTTTTTCCTGAACCATGTCTTCGATGGGAGAGGGGTTCCAAGTCAATGGGGCAGACTTTCAGAGCAGTCATGGTTTTTGCCTGTAACAGGTGGAGGCTGTACAGCTATTACATAATAAACCCAAGACCATTTTCTGTAGAGAGGTGTAGCACATTTCTCTGTGAACTAAGAGTTTAGTAAAAGGTGTCATGCTTCTCTGCTCCCCATGTTCCTTTTAAAAACACTGAAAGCAAAGAAGATTGATTTTGCAAGATATAGGACCTTTAAGTAATCTTGCAGACATTCTAAGCAACTTTTATTCATATTGAAATAAAGGGATTAAGACCACAATCTCACTGCAACATACAAAAGACTTAAGTCCTGCAAAAGCTTGACTAGATGGAAGAAGCCCAGCTAGCTTGTTGATATATTAGGGGGGGGGGGGGGTCTTATTTTTAAGTCAGCAGACCAAAGAGAGATTCCACAAGTGATCATTTGATTGACAAAACAAAGCTTTATTGGAGGAATCTGGTTTAGTTTTGTAAGTGGTGTTAACATCATAGCTCTAACGTCAAAGCTAGAAGCTGAAAGTGAGACACTTTGAACAGCTAAAGAGAAATCACTGGACAGATATCAGGAGAAGCCCACAACCCCAACAGTCCATCAACTAATATAGAAAAAGAAAAGTACTTTGTCCAATTGCAGCTTGTGTGGCTATCATGTCTTTCCTGTAACAAGGAAAGTGTGAGAGTAAAGGCTGTTGAAAAAGCCAGTCGTGTAATTAGCCCTCAGAGAACTGCTTGAACAGGATTTCAGAGTCTTTGTCCTTAAAGTTTGGGACAAAGTGGATCTGGAGGATCTCAGTAAATCCTTCAGAGAGAGCTGGAGCCACAAAGTTTTTCCTGTTGAGAAAGACAGATTAGGATTAGAGTAATAATTATCTGAGCAGAAAGTGCTGCATCTGCAGGCAGTGTCACAAACATCTTGATTTAGTACTTTTTCAATATGCAAGAAGATAAGACACTAAATTATAGAAAGGAATGAAAAGAGGTGCGTGACACTTCGGAGGCATGTCTGCACCTACATATAATGTCCTTTCTGCATTTATATTCAAGTTTGTATTTTTCAAAACCAGCAGCAAGTGTGCAGAAGGATACAGGGGTCGGAAAAGGAAATAATGATAAGTCATTTTTCACAATGACAGGTCAAAATGTGGAAAAGAAGGTCAAACCTTATACACATCATGAAGTCAACACTTAAGGAAGAAAGTTGATCAACATTTGCAAGTTTTTCTTCTTTTCATCTGAATCTTCAAAACTGTATGTCAACCTTTTTCTTTACATCTTAACCAAAATCTAAGTGCAATTTTGTTGAAGTTTTTCAAATCTTAGTCATAAACATTTTTCTATTAAGGTGTATAGAGAAAGTGTAGTTTTCCTTACCTGTAACTGTGGAAAACCATGTCATTAACTTTGGCATGTTTGACATCTGAAGGAGCCATCTCACGGAACTGAGGGTGACAATAATTCATTAAAATACTCGTCATCATCAGCCAAGATTAAACACGGTGCATTGAGAGTGATGGTGAAAGAGGTTGATCTTACTCTGTTGTTGTGTTTGGCTTGCTCCATAGAGGCTGAGAATTGGAAACAGCGACAGGGCACTCCTGCAGCCTTGGCTACATCCAAGTATCTAGAAAATAAGCAGACAAAAGCTCACTGCAAACGCACTGACCTCGTTTTGGAATGTTTTGGACAAACCCTGTGCTACTGTTGAAAGAGTGACCCCTGCCCCATTGATGCTGTCACTTCAAGCTGTAATATATAATACACTCCTCTGGTAGTGCATCTTCACTATCAATATTGCAAAGATTGAAAGGGGGGACCTGAGGGGTATTTCACCAAAGGGGAATTGAGACATCCAAGATATCCAACTAAAGCCAAGCTTGACAAAGTCCCTTCTGAGCATGCTGGCTTACTGTGTTTCACAAAGGTCAATTCAGGCGGAGGAGGAGCAGCTTGGTCAAAACAGATGTAACCAATTCAGAAAACTGCACGTTCATGATTTTTCAAAAGACTGCGACATAGATCACAGATTTACTGATCATAGCATGCACACACTTCACTCCAAACAAAAAACAACTTCAGATGGAAACTTATCAGGAAGTCAAACGTATAATTTCTGTGGAAAAAGATCTACAGCCGCTGCATAAAGGAGCAAGAGAGGGTGGCAGAAAATAGCAGATCACTGTGAGCACCATAAAATATACTTTCACCAACCCGTCAAAGTGTATCTAAAGCGCAAATTCATAAACCTTGATCTTTGAAAAGAACCAGAGAGATAAAATAAAATAGCATTACCATTAAGAACAGCTTACACTGACTAAAAGAGAGGAAGCATCCTAAATATAACATGTATGGAGTTTCTTATACACATAATCTCTCTCTCTCTCTTTCTACATGTATTATATATGTATATATATTAACATGAAAAGTGAATGACACTAAACACGAACTGAAACTTTCTGGCATTTTGATCCTTTCAAGCATTTAAAATATATTACACATCAAAGAATCAGCATTTAAAATATTTGAAACTTTCAGAGATCATTCATTTGTGTTACTGTTAAACCTATTTTATTTTAAAATGCAAAATAATGTAAAATGCTGTTTGGAAAAATAGGCAGAAAAGGATTAATATAGACTGCATTATCACAAAGATTACCATTTATATAAAAATGCCCTACTTTGTTAAATAATAGACTTTACCTTCACAAAGATTAACATATGTGCTAAAGATGTTCTACTCTGCTTTAAAAAAGACTGTACCATCACAAAGATTAACAAAAGTGCTGAAGATGTTTTTAATTTTTTCAGTTAATTGTTCTTGATGCTGCCTAGTTCTCACTGGTACATTCTAGGGCTTAACGATTTGAGAATATAATCTAATTGCAATATTTTTCCCCAATATTGCAATTGAAATTTACTCTGCGATTGTTTTAATGTTCCTCATCTTATGTGTTCTTAAACAAACATAAGCAGTAGTAGGGCTGGACAATTATGGTAAATATAAGAATCCCGATTATTTTAAGTGATATTGAAATCACGATTAATATAGACAATTATTCATTTATTTAAAAACTTTAGTACTGATTTAAACACAACTTTAAAGAACCAGCAAGTGGCACATACAGTATTATTGATCCACATAAGTCACACACACTCACTGTGGCTGCACGTGGAACACAGAAGCGCTATGAAGCACAGGAACTTGTATACACAGCACTCTACACTGTGTGGCATATTAATCGTTTTTCTTCGATTGTAATGTTTTTATGATTGTCAGATGGTAAAATTGAAATCATGATTAAAATCCAATTAATTGTCCAGCCCTAAGCAGTAGATCGTTTTATAGAATAACCAATATAACATTAAATCAATCTAAGGATAAAAGATTTGAGAAAAAGTGGAGAAGTGAAGAACAGAAGCAAAATAGGTATGAAATTGTAAAAACTGGGTAAAGAAATGTTCAACACATTTTGGGTTAAAAATTTTGCAGTCTGCGATTTGAAAATTGCAACAAGCCATACTGCGATTTAATCTAATTTGCAATTAATTGTTCAGCCCTAGTACATTCTGTAATGTTATAGGCCTACTGCGTATTGAGAAAATTAGATTGGTATAGTGCAACAATATTGACGGGTATACTGTGTGTAACTGTGTGAATGTCATTTAGATTATGTCCAACTGGAATCAGGAAATGAAAATTAAAAATGATAAATAAAAATATGGCATGACGGTAAAGTGACGGCCTTGTCTGTCAAAATGACAGACAGTAAAAAAGGCTACTGCAACATTGTCAGACATAAAAATAGGAGAGACATATTGTCTATCCAGCAATTTCAGTTTTGAGCTTTGTGCTTTCACAGATCTCTTAATCCCGGTTCTCCCGGCAACACTGAGATGTATCTGCTGGAGTTCACCAGTGTGTTTATTTTCCTCCATCTCCACAGCCTCAAAATTCAGTTTTTGTTTACAGTCACTCTGCTCTCTAAACTCTCCATGGTGACAACACACAAAGTTCTCTTTTAAAGGGGGCCGTCTGCACCACTTTTTCACCTGCTATCAATTGCGCATGCACTTAGTAGACATGGCCACCAACGGCACATGCAACTTTTTTAGTTTGCACACACAATTTTGTGCTTGTTATATGGGATCTTAGTAGATCTGGCCCCTAAAGTATAACAATGACTTTAGACTTCAGTATATATCCTGAAATACACAAGAACACATATCAGTGCATTTAAGTTCCTGAGAAGTTTGTGCTCTACCGTTTGCGAGACTCTGGATCTGGGTTTGTGTTGTCCACGGCAACACTTTTGCCCTCTTTTAAAGCTCGTCCACTTGCTGACACGCAGTTCTGCCATGATCCAAGAGTGTCCTGATACGAAACAGAACAGAAAAAACTATTAGGGCAGACTTGGTTGAAAGAGACAATCTATCTGTAGGGTATGATTAAAAAACACTCTGTGTAAATATCATGGTTACCATCACTGGATCAGCTAATCTTATAATTAATAATGAGCTGTAATAAAAGTCAAAGTAAACCGAAGAGCACTCACCCTGTTGACATACACATATCCTTTTGGAACGATGTGGGTGTGGAAGAAAGTGGATTTTCCAGCTGTGAAGGAACATGTGATGAATGTTTTTGTAACAGAAAGTGAGGACAGAAAAACAAACATCTGTATAATTTTCTCTTACATGCAGGGAAGCCCACAGCAACAATGACCTCCGTCTTGTTTGAGGTGAGAGAGGCGGATGGCGGGTCATACAGCCGTGCGGTGGCATCAACTGTCTTCTGAGAGTTTGGATAGACAAGAGCATTAAAAAGTGCAGAGCAGACAAACAGTATAAACAAATATATTTAAAAATATCCTTGGAGGGGCGAAACATAATCTGCGTGACCTTCAGGATATTAGCAAGATGGGGTGGCAGCTGCAAACACTGGATGCAAATCTGACAATATTTTTTGATACAGCGCCTCCACATTTGTATTGATGACCTTTAGAAAGCAAAAATTGCATTCAAGCTATTTAATGCAATTTTATGCACCTTAAGATAACTATAGTCTAATCACTTATTTTAAGATATCATAAAATAGCATTTTTTTAAATTTCAAATCACTCCACTTTACATAACTTTTCTTATTCACTGCTGAAGAAAATACTGCTTGTTTTGTTGGACTCACAGGGTCAAAACTGGGCATGTTGTAGGGCGCGCTCTTCCAGCCAAGGAAGAACTCTTCTGGGGTGGAGAACTGCAGCCCAATGTTTAGAGCAAACTAGAAAACAGGAGGAGAGGCAGTTACTACCACAGCAGCTCTATTATCAGCACGTTCTGAACTTTGTATTAACGAGGAATGAGATTTTACAAAAACAAGAACACATGAGGAAAGTAGAGGTCAAAAAAAAGAGGAGGATGAGGATGCACATAATGATTAACGGTGAGGAAGATGAAACCTCCAGATTTACCAAACGGTCACTACAGGAGAAGTCTTTCTTCTTCCTCCCCGGAGCCCAGTTCTCTGGTCTACCTGCTGCATCTGTGTGCAGAGAAATTCAAAAGCATGTCACAGTGAGCGCTCTGGTGCCAGCATCTGTCCAGAGAACAAATGTTTTTAAAGCAAATGTAAGCGGTTGATTCAAGATTTTCCTGGGTCTAGGGTTATGATTGAATCTAAGGCATCTCTGTGGGGTTAGTCCCTGGGTTGATATAATGATATCTGCATATTTTAGAGCTCAATATTAAAGCATCATATACTTAAATTTGTGTTTTTGTAATACAAAAACAAAACAAAAAACATATATATATTTCTCACAATACCAAAATGTCAATCTTGGATGTGCTTCTTCTAGGAACCTGTTGAAATCCATGGCACAAAAATAAAGTACATAACACCTCATATTGAGCGATGACTTGTTTTTAATGTTAAAAACTTTGTGTTTTCTGAGATTATTTTAACCAAGGACCTTATTTTTTATCTTTTAGAAACTTCAATTTGTAGGTAGTATCCTCGTTTTCCTTCTCCCCTATCGGGTTCTCGCTCTCTGACATAGTCCTTGTTTCATTCTTCTCTCAATGTCCATCTCCAGTGCTCGTTGTTCTTCTTTGATGCAGCACCCCTTTTAGGACATTATTTTTCATGATTTTATTAAACTTAAAAAAATAATCTGAGGCAGTAAAAACCATCTATCATTAAACTACTATGGGATTACAACATGGCAGATTGACTTAGAACTGGGATGCCTGATAGTTATTGATCAGATTTGCTTGCAGCTGGGTCTCTGGCCATCTTTGTAGTCCTTGTTGGCAGTTTCTTAACAACAGTCCTTTTAAAAACACAATAATGCTTTAACTCTTTAATGCCTGTTTTATCATTTTTTTTTAAATTCTCTTTTTATTGAAATGTGTCATTGTATCACTTTTCAATGTATCTTAAAAATACTTTTTTTTTCATTTTTTCTAACAAAAACAACAATAACAACAAAAAACTTGAGTTGGATAAGCTATTACAAAATAGGTTATTTAACATTAGAGTGATAGTATTGGAAAAAGAAAAAAAAATTGTCCTTATCACTTACAATGAGTTTACATATATGAAACTATTATGCCAAATGCCACTTTAGGAATCAATCACACATATAAATCCACGTGTTGTTTATCAACATATCTTTTAGCAAGCATCAATATCAACCAAAAGAGGGTCGAATTATCAAATTTGACACATACTTTTATGATAATCAATATAATCAATAAATTACTAAAAAAACACCTGTATACACTCAGATAAATGATAAAAATGTCCTCAAATGGATTATAAGCTGCCAAAAATACCTAATGTATCAAATGAGATACAAAAAATATATCTGTTTAATTTTATGGATTTCTTTTAGGATTTCAGCAGAAAGTGAAATAAACATTCAGCTCCAAACATAACAATATAATAGAATTTGTGTTTTCAGGCATTAAAAGGGTTATAATTCAAAACTGGGAAAATGTCATATTCATTTTATTATTTCACTAAAACATTAAGCTATTCAAAGCAAATGTTGTCACAAAACTTACTCACGTAGTTTATATAAATAGGATATTCTCTGATCCCATATACTTTAAGCTTTTTGAAAGTGCTAAATGTTAACCCACCACCACATTTCTTGGACATGTTCCTGCACCGCCCTACAGGTTGGCACATTTGACAAGACAAACTTGCCCTCCTCTGCAACATGACCAGCTCAATATCTGGCTTGTACCCGGCAGCACTTCAGTGCTGGTGTAATTAGGTCAGATGACAGCTTTCATTTTTGCTATCAAAAGTAACTCACAATTTGTGACACTGTGGCCTGCAGGTTGGATAAGGTTTGATGTGGGCGCTTCAATAATCAAAGCTTTCCATCCCTACTGTCGTTACACAGCAAACTGCAAGTACTGCTAATGATCTAAAGTAATATCACCTCATATCAAACAATACCTACCTCCCACAAATAAACTCTGCGTTTTGTCAATCGTCACGCCATCATTTGCCTGTGGAGGGTGGAGGAAAATTAACTTTAGAAACACGAACAAACAAATTATAGTCACACAAAGCACAAGACAATAGTAAACACTCTGGGTGTATTATTTAAAAGGGTGTCTCCTGTGACTCATCTTATTCACAGCTAAGTGGGTCAGTGCAAACAGCCTTTGTGAGGTGTGGTTCTTAAACAATGTGGGTGTGTGCACTGGTACCTTCTCACACAGGTGATTCCACATTCCCATCACGGGTTTTCTGTAAATACCAGGACCTGTTGCTACAAACACCTGAGACACAAATAAGAGGAGAATGTAGATGTAACTTGTTTTTTTATCAAGGCGAGTCTTCTAAAGTTGCTTCTGTCTGATGACCTTTGGGAGGAGGCTTGTTGAGCTCTAAAACAGTTTGATTGTCCAGATTTAGATGTGAAATAACTTAGTTTTTACTTAGTTCTTACTCCTAAAGAGGAAATGATCTCAAATGCTAGTTCCAAATCTTGCTTGCCACTGTTTGAGGCTAACTAATTCTTTGTCGGCTCTGTGACTGGTCTCCCAACCCACCAATCAGACAGCAGCGTCTACCAGCACAACAACACTACCAGGTTACTTCAGATCAAAGTTTTGTCAAGGCGAGATCTATTCAGTGCCTCACAGCAAAATTTAGACTGTAGTTTTGTATCTTCATCACAGTTAAAAGCTTAGCTTTACTCTTTACTGTGGATAAGTTTATGAAAGAATTAAATAATTTACAAACTCAATTCCAATGAAGTTGGGATAATGTGTAAAATGTTAATTAAACAGAATTTAATTATTTCCAGATCTTTTTTTTACATATGTTAAATGAATAAAAAAAAACCAAGATATTTAATGTTCATACTAATAAACTTTGTTTTTTTGTAAACGTTTGCTTATTGTGAATTTGATGCCTGGAACCTTTTTCAGCAAAGCTGGGACAGGGGCATGTTTTCTGTTATATCCCCTTTCTTTTGACGACACTCAATAAGTGTTTAGAAACTTAAGACATGAGTCGTTGAAGTTTTGTAGGTGGAATACTTTCCCATTCTTCATGTGTAGCTTTAGTTGCTCCACAAACCGGGGTCTCCATTATCCTTTTTGTGCTTCATAATGTGCCACACATTTTCAATGGGAGACTGGTCTCAGGCAAAGTCTAGATCCCAAACTATGGTACTACAAAAGTCATGCTGTTATAACGCATGCAGAATGTTACTTGTAACATTGTCTTCCTGAAAATAAGCAGAAACTTCCCTGAAAAACATTGCTTCAAAACCTGTATGTGCCTTTCAGCATTAATAGTGCCCTCAGAAATGTGCAAGTTACCCACGCCATGGGCAATAACACACCCTGTAACAAATGCCTTTGTTTAAACTTTAAGCTGAAAACAATCTGCATGGTCCTTTTCCTTTTCAGCCTGGAGGACACAGTGTCAATAATTTCCAAAATCAACTTGCAGTGTGGACTTGTCGGGCCACGGCACACTTCTCCACCTTGCATCAGTCCATCCAGATGAGCTCTAGCCCAAAAAAGCCAGCGATGTTTATTGGTGTTGTTGGTATATGGCTTCAGCTTTACATGGTGGAGTTTTAACATGCACTTGTAGGTGAAGTGACTAAATATGTTCACTGACAATGGCTTTCTGAAGAGTCCATGAGCCCATGTGGTAATATCCTGTACAGAATGATGCTGGTTTATGATGTAGTGCAGCCTGACGGATTAAAGGTCACAGGCATTCAATGATGGATTTGATCTTGATTTTCTGAATCCTTTTATGATATTATGACAGTGAAATCCCTAAAGTCCTTGCAATAGTACATTGAGAACATTGTTCTTTAAATTGCTGGACTATTTACCCATGCAGTTGTTCACAAAGTGGTGAACTTCATCCCATCCTTTCTTGTCAATGACTGAGCTTTAAGGGACGGGGTTATACCTAATCATGACACTCAACTGTTTAAGTTTAACCTGTTCACCTCTGGGATGTTCCAAACAGTTTGTTTTGCTTTTTTAGCCTCCCTTACTTTTTTTGTTACCCCTAATCCAGCTTTTTTGGAACATGTTGCATGCATCAAATTAAAAATGAGGGAATACTGGAAAAAACAATAAATGTTTTCAGTTTGAACATTAAATGTCATTAAATCAATTGAATATAGGTTAAAAAAATTGTTAATGGGGTGCTGGTTTGACTGAGTGGTTAGCAACCAGGCACCCCATGTGCTTGCTTCTGCTGGTCCGGGTTCGAGTCCCGCCTGTGACCAGTTTGCAGAGTGTCTTCCCCTACTCTCTCACCCCCTTTCACAAGCCTATCCACTGTCTCTCTCCTATCAATAAAGGCACAAAAATGCCCAAAAAATACATTTAAAAAATTTGTTAATAGCTGCATTTTGTTTTCACACTTACACAATGTCCCAACTGCATTACAATTATGCTTTGCATGTTTATATCACTAAATATAAAATTGCAAAGTTCTATTAAATAGTCAAAATGTCAAGAAGCCCAGAGACACAAGAACTTCTCAAAATTATGAGATAAAGATGAGGGCAGAGGACTTAATACTTAAAATGATTAGCAACAAATGAAGAAGTAACAACAGCTGTGAAACCTAACTCCTACACATTGTCATTGGAATAGAGTTTGTTTTCAACGTGACCGACCTGCACAGGGAGCTTCAGTGTGGTGAGGATGTCCTCTACTTTAGACTTGAAGGCTTCTGGTCTCAGTTTGCCTTTAGCAATCCCCATCTGGTTGGTGAAGAACACCACCTACAGGGAGGAAGAAGAGGAGCATCAGGAAATGCTGTAACATATTTCACATTTTTTTCAGCATGTTTACCTTCCTCTCACCTTGTATCCTGTCTTAAGTAAACTTGCAAGCTTGGGCTGAATCTCTGGGTACAGGATCCTGCAAAGTTTATAAATGACAGTCAAAGGTAAATCACCACAAAGCAAGTAATTAAAAAAAATCATAAAGCCATGAGGTTGGTGCAGGATTTGAAATAGTTGAGGATTGCAGACAGACCTCCAGTCATCTGGTCCTGTGGGAAACACCTTCCCAGACTTGGTGGTGATGATGCAGCCATCAATGTCAAAGCCAGCAATCTGTAGAACAATAGGAGGAGGACATGTTCAAATATTTACACAGCAGCAGGATAAGCCAAATGAAAATGTAAGATAAAGTTTATTAGCTCTTAAATGGCTTTATGTTTATTTACTAATAAAATTTGTAGACAGTGGTGGAATTATCTGACTCTTTACAAAGAACCTTTAAGATAAGCTAAGCTAAACTAAGTTATATAAAGGTAAGTAAATATGAAATAAGAAAAGATAATGTAAGATAAGCTTCAGTAATTCCTATAGGGGAATTCAGCAGAAACAGCTAGAAGTAATCACGGGAAACAAAAGCACTTAAAATCAACATTGGAATATTAACAATAATAAAATACTTTAAATAGATACATACATATATGGTGTGTTTGTTTAAATTCAGAAGTAAGAGATTAAAAACACAGTGTTTAGCTTATGGTTTAGGTCTGTTTTGGCACTTGATTTTCAGGTGTACAGTATTTTGATTACTTACAAATTATTTACTGCTTGTATTTGTTTTAAATAGTGCTGTCAGGCAATTAAAAAATTAATCTAATTAATTACAGGATTTGTAATGAATTAATCTAATTAATCGCATTTTAATCTCATATCTGCTTAAAGTACCCAAATAAAGAATTTGAATTCTAGGACATTACAAAATTGTAGTGGATGTTTAATCAAATGAATACACTAAAAAGAGAAGATTGTGAATCTAAATTTTTATTGGTGATTGAATAAAACCAAAGTCAGGACATCTTGTTCAGAAAATTCTAAGCTCAATCAGGCAACTCAAATTACACTTTAAGTGTGTTTCATAAATCAAATTCAAAAAAAAGAAAAAGGTGGAGGACATCCAGCAAAACAATTAGGCCCGGTGCGTTATTTAAGAATGTAATACAAACATAGATAAATTAATTCAAAAATAAAATAAAGCAGAGTCTCAAATAGGCCGTTCCTGTTGTCACCTCAGCTTTGTTTGGTTTGACTAGCGACGCATGTGTGAAGTGACGTGCCACTGCCATGTACGGGTCCTTCAACTGGACAGTATTAAAATGTTCATGTGCTATATTTAATCTTGCAATTAATTTTTTTAATGCATTAATTTGCGTTGTAATTAATTAATCTAATTAATGCACTAAAGTGCATCTTTAATACAGCTTGCAAGAAACAACTACTTGTAGGGAGACTGATGTGCTTCTGACATCATTTAGTTTGTGCATGTGGTTATTTAGTTTAAGAAAAACTTGCAAAAATATCCTTCAAAGTACTTTTTAGTTTAAA
Source organism: Scarus forsteni (assembly GCA_036419115.1). Taxonomy (NCBI): domain Eukaryota; kingdom Metazoa; phylum Chordata; class Actinopteri; order Labriformes; family Labridae; genus Scarus; species Scarus forsteni. The sequence continues at coordinate 8,210,763 of JAZDUH010000229.1, read as the reverse complement.
AGCTCCTTCATCGTTAGTTCAGAATTTATCTGCTGATATCTTTCATGTTAAATTCTAAATATCAAAGTTTTAAGATTAACAACATGCATATTTTAAAATTCATAAAATATTAGAAAATCAGTTAGATTTTAAAATAAAATAAGATAAAATTAACATAAAAATCCTGGTGGCAAATTTAAAGTGTTTGAATTAATTTGTCTGAAACCAAACAAGACCATTTGATCTGAAAAGGTAAGCACAACATACAGTATTTTGCCTAAAGTATTCACTCTCTCATCAAACCATTAAATTGTGGTGTTCCAGCCACTTCCATGGCCACATGTGTACAAAATTAAGCACCAAGGCGTGCAGACTGCTTCTACAAACATTTGTGAAAGACTGGGTCGCTGTCAGGAGCTCAGTGAATTCTAGTGTGGTTCTGTGACAGAAGGCCTCCTGAGCAACAAGTCCAGTTCTGAAAGTAAATATTCCACAGTCAACTGTTAGTGGTACTGTAACAAAGATGAAGTGACTGGGAACAACAGCAACTCAGCCACAAAGTGGTCGGCCATGTGAAGTCACAGAGCGAGGTCACAGTTGATGCTGAGGCACATAGTTCACAGAGGTCACCAACGTTCTGCAGAGTCAATCACTACAGGTCTCCAAAATTTGTGTGGCCTTCAGATTAGCTCAAGAACAGTTCGTAGAGAGCTTCATTGAATGGTATGTAAGGTTATTCAACCAGAGATATCAGTGGGTTTCATTCAGTTTCATAACCAGCCAAAAACATTTTCAGCAGAGCATCAAAATCAGCTTTTCTTATGGAACAAATGATTTCAGAAAGTTTGAAATAGAACCAAAGTTTGAAATAGCTTGGCTGGAATATTACAAAAGTTGATAAATGTTTAACAGGGCTTGTTGTCTTTTTTTGTTGGCCTTTGATCACACCTATGCTAGAAGGCTATTATCCTCCCAGTCAACAGTCCTGGTTCAGGTCTAACCTGTCTCTGCTTTTGCAATAAATGCATTTTTATCCACACTCATAAACAGAAGATTATCGGGATTAAATACTTGCTCCACCTGCTGAGTTGCACTTATTTTACCCATAGTGTGGTAAAAGGTTCAGTGTTCGTTGTTACTTAGTAACAACAAACATGTATGTGTGTGCATCACCACTAAAACCAATCAATATCCGTGTTAAAAAAAATGTGATGCCAATATCAATCAGCATAACAGAAATTATGTTTTCTTGTAGTCATCAAGCAGCACTTAAATGACACGCCACATAGACCATTCAAAATATTTCACTAGTTCATCAAGCGAAGGGCCCATAGAGAGTGAATGGGCAGATCCTATCAAAGCATATCTAGCAGGTGATTGGATGATCCTTCGTCAATCATATTCATCACAAGCCAATCAGATAATTTTATGGGCAGGTGCTACTGCCAAAGGACAGACTGAAGTCACTTCATAAAACAAAATTCTATGCAAGAAATGTTCGTAGTGAATCAAAAATATCCTCTCTATTGAGGAGGAGGTTTGAGTGTTTTATGTTTTTCATTTAATGAGTAATTGTGGTCAATATCTGATAAAACTGCTACTGAAGTGGTTAGCATCTATGTTAATATCTATGTATGAGCAGTCACTTCCTGCTGTTATCTCCCTCATAGCAGCCACCTCTTCCTGCTCCAATGGATTGGCCGCTTTGAGCCTTTCACATTCCCTAAAGATTGGAGCTTGGCCAGATGGATCTGCCCTTTTACAGACATTGAATCAGGCTGATCCATCTGCACTGCAAAGTTAGAGCAGTTATGAAGGCTTACTTCTTACACGCCATTTTCCCCTCTCTCCCTGATGTTTTATTCTAGCCAATGTTCAAAATAAATCTCTAAAATTAACAATCGCAGAGTTATGGCCATGAATGGTGAAATAAATTTTCTTTTATACAAATTATTAACTTAAAATCTCAGTCGTGGATGACCTGCTGAGGTAGAAGTACAAACAAGCATCCAAGAATGATGCTTTATCATTCATGTAACTGCATATCTTTTGTGGTGAGATCTGAATAGTGAAACACTTTTCAGCCACAAGTTGAATTTGAAGTCGTGATTCCCTGAACTTTACACTTGAAAAGATTACATATTAGTCCTCAACACTGAAACAGTTCCCACCTTGTCACTCCCTTTGACACCAGCAGCAGTGTAGAGCATGAGGTTGCCCGTCTGCTGCCAGATGCTCTTTGAACAGCCTTTAGTGGGTGATGAAGATGAAGGCTTGGGGTTTGGGCTCTCTTTTGTAGCCGACTTCTCTGCCAACTCCTGTAGCTCCTTGAGCTTGTCCTCAGCAAGTCTCTCTTCCTCATCCTCTTCCTCACTCCTTCTGTTAGCGGCCTCCTCACTTCTTCTTTGGCGCTTCCCTCCAGGGCGCCCACTCTGTTGGTTCTGTCGTCTTTTAGAGGACTAAACAGAAAAATAGACATCTCTTACTTTTATCTACAATAAACAAAAACACAAAAGGTTTTAATCAAGAGCGAAAAGTACCATCTGAGTTACCTTCATGGGAGAGGCAGAAAAGAAATCCTTTATACTACGCTTGAGGGTTGGAGTGGATTGTGCCTGTTCGTCTATCTCAGGTGTTCCGCCTTTTGTCTTATCTGCAGCTTTTATTCCTCTCTGGGCGGCGCTGGAGACTGCTCCATTTGAACCTAGAGAAAACTGAAGTTTAAAGGGATGACTCTGGTTAACCAGGTAGAGCGTCCCTCCGTGTTTGAGTTTCCCAGACTGGTTGCGGCTCAGCTGCTCACTGTCCAGATAACTTGGATTTGGACCCAGCTGTAGAATAAAAGAGGACAAGCATGGACTTTGGACTTCAGTATTTGTCATACAGTGCAGTTTAGAGGGGTGGAGATAACCAGGTGTGTCCTGGCAGGGAAGTGAAATGTGAACTGGCATTAGGTGTTCAAGTTATTGGTCTTTCAGTTACAGAACACCAAATATTCAATCTATGTTGTGTTTATGTCATCAGGTAAAGGTGCCTGTCTGGCCTGAGAATTCCTCAGGGATTAAGATTAACTAAAATATCACATATCATGCATGCTTTTTGTTTGACTTCATACCTGAGTTACAACCACATCCTGGTCTGCAAAGCAAGCCACCACCTTCACTGCAAGAGACACAAAGTCTATTATTAAGATTAATACATTAAAACATAACCATACTCGAACATACACTAAAACAGGGCTTTCCAAACTTTACCATGCCAGGGACCTCTAAGCTTTTGCTGCTGGCTGGGACCCCTCCAGCTAAATTTCTTAAATTCACTGTACACTGAGAAAGTAATATAAACCAGGATTTAGGCCTATCCATTCATTTCAACGTGACAAAGATGCAAAGTGTTATCAATACCAATAAAACTCTGCATCTTTGTCATGCTGATAATATTGATAATAATGCTGAAGAAGTTCATAATCATCATTAGCAGTCACAATATTTCTGCAATTATTGTTTTACATCACCTCAGAATGAAGTTTAACTTACTGAAAATCTGAAGTTACATGAGGAGAATTTATTCTAATGCCAATCAAAGGCCAATTTTCTGTCAGCAGGTTGTTACATTGCCATTTACAGTTCTTGCTAGCTGCAGTAAAATCATAAGTACGGTTGGCAGGCTCATATCTTCTGGTTTAGATGCCTGTCGTTTTTTTCTTCAGCTATCTCATGTTCAGTCTTAGTGCATTTTTTCAGAGTTATTTTAAGAAGACCTTGTAAGCTGGTAGAGCAACTTTATGTCAAATCCAAGTCACTTCAGTGATTGCTTCATTGGGACTGGCTGGGTGGGGGCTGTTCTTTCAAACTGAGGCGTTGCCATAGACAAAGGATCAAATATTGCAATGTGGTTATAAAAACATTTACAAATACATATTCACTTAAATGTGCATCTGTAACAACCCTCTCTTTTCATGCTGAAACAAACCTTTTCATAAGACACATTAACACATGCTTAGACCCTGAACAACTAACCCTTAGTTGGCTTTCTGGTTTTTCAACTGACCAACCAATCAGAAACAGAGAATCCCTGATCCAATCATCAAAGCAGCAGGAGACTGGTCACCATGAAACACAGAGTCTAAACAAATGTAGTCCTATTTTGAAAGATTTAAAAAGATATTTTTTTAAACAGGCTACAGTAGTTTTATGTTTATTCTTTCACTCAAACAGAATTTGTAAAATAATCTAATGAATGTTAAATGAATAGAAGCTGTTCCCTGGTTATTTCTAATTGTTTTAAATGAGGTAGAGCTCAGCTAAAACACACTTTGTCCAACTTAGTAACACTACCTATAAAGGGCGGGGCTAAACAAATGATTGCTTCCTGGAAGGTCAGAGTTGACAAAAGGTCATCTCCCTTAAAGGGGCCATCCACACTTTGAAATTCAGGATTATCCACACAAGCTTTTAACTGTATAGCCATTTCATCCAAACAGACATGTTTTGGGAGCCTGAAAACACACATTTTTGATAACAGGTGCCTGAGTGGATAATCTTAAAATGCCACCGTTGCCTTTCTGTGTGAGCGAAAAATACAAATATTTTTTAGAAAAGATGAAATCATAGCCCCACCTCTGCCTTAAACAACATGAGTGAATCCTGACAGCAGAAACAATGGCTGCACACAGTGTTGTGTAGCTACATGCTTTAAAAGCAAAATCCTTGGCTCAGCCTCAACCACTGTGAGCAAAAAGATGACACCTGCATAAGCCAGTGTTTGTTTACATTTCTCATGACATACCTTCATGTGCCATGTTTTCTTCTCTGGTTTTGGTATATAACTGTTGCACAAATATCACCACCTACAGGTCTGGTATATATATACTCTAGCGTAGGGCTGGGCGATATTACCTAATCGTACTATCACGATTAATTGAAGCTCTTACCTCGATTCCAATTAATGAACGATTATTTTATGCTATGCTGAAACAAATTGGTGGTGTTACTGACAGGTGTTGAAATAGTCCTCCTGCAGTATTTACACTTAACTTTTACTGCTCAGTGTCCTCTTCATGGAATCCAAACTGAGCCCAAACAATTGAAACAGTATTTTTCTTCTGATAAGATTGGCGCTTGTCTCCTCCATGCTGGAAACTCATCCTTCGCTTTCGGTGAAAGTGAACGCAGACTGTATGGAGGTGGCGTGGTCATGTGGCTTAGACCAGGAAATAAAAAAATCTAAATAATCAACATGAGAAAAATTACTTCGATTAGAGGGTCTAAATGTCGATCATGATTATTTTTCGATTCATTGCCCAGCCCTACTCCAGCGTTTTCTTTCTTTTCTTAAAATGATGCCTCGCTCACTGAAAATGTTTTGCAAATGTAAATGTTTTAATCTCAGTGTGGACAGGGCCTAGGTTTTTGGTGACCAGCATGTGTGAATGCAAACAGTGTTTCACCCAGGCTATTTCCTGCTGCCCTATCTCCTCCATTAAAGGAAAAATGTAATAAAACTTCAGGTGATCAATGACAGGTGTGAACAAACAGAAGGGTGAATTTTAGTCTTTTTTCCTGAGAAAAAAAGCAAGAATTCTGTGAAAGATGACAGGATTTAGACGCATTTTACTCGCAGACAACAACAAAAAAAACTTCTAAAATGTTTTAAAGTGGCTCTTATCCTCCTTTGTATGTAAAACTTAAAATGTTATAGTTAAGTTTGTTAATTTGGGAAAACAAATGAAAAATTCAAACAACACCACTGAATGTATTAAGACTATGACCCTGATAAAACGCATGGTCTCCTCTCATGGATCTTGTGTTGGTTCATGAATGATGAACCGTTTCCTTCCTTCCTTCACGTTTTCAGTCCGGACTCCTCCTCACCCTGGTGTCTGGAGCACTTCTTATCAGTCACTCCAGTGTCAGGACCCCGGCCCAGGATCACAGCTCGTCCATCCTCCAGGAGGACCCGAACGCCTGAGGGGTTTACCAGCGAACACGACATCTGAGCGAGAGACCACGACCACTGATAGACGGAGACTTTGAGCCTGCTGACGCGTTTCTGTTCACTTATTCACTAATAAAAGAAACTCAGACATCCAACGCGATGAACACGCAGGACTGATGCCTGGTAATGTCGAAAAGTAACGGGTATCTAAGTGTCTGAGTGGTCTTAAGAAGAGAAGAGGTGGTAAACAAACCGGGGGATGAGTTTAGACTGTCCCCGGGGTCCAGCACAATAACAGGCTCGTACGGAAACACGACCAATTTCTTTGCGTTCCTTTTACTTTTCCGGGTTTCTTCACACAAACCCCGACAATATGACTCACCATAAGAAGAATTTAAGAAGTCATATTTCCCATCGCAGCCACTTGTTGTGACTTAATTTGCAAATATTTTTGCCTTTGACGCATATTTTCAGTCTCTTTTTAATGTCATGCAGTGTGACCCAGCGTGTTTTACAAGAGAGAGAGGACAGGTGGACAAAAGGAAGAAGACATAGGTAAGAAAGAAAGTATACAAATGTATCTGTCACTTACTTACCGGGTTAAATGAATGCTTTCCCGTTCTCGTTATCGATTAATTATGGATAATTAGCCGTTCGTTGTCGTGGCAATTAGGCTTATCTTACTTCACCAAACATCAAATGTATAATGGAAAACTGATATCAAACTTCCTCCTGCAGGACAGGATGGGCAGGTTTTGTGTGCCAGTGTGGCTGTTGGTAGATCCCAGGCTTTGTTATTCAAATGCCAACTACTGTTATTTTAGGCACTAAATGCCAATTTACATAAAAAAAAAATGGGACGGATTCATGTTTCAGGTTTTGCACGTTTATGATAACTGAATGTGAGAGACCCTTTACCTGTAAGCAGGGGTGGCATGAACAAATTGGGGGCCCGATTTAAAGACTTACATGTGCTCCTCTGCATTTTCTTAAGAGCAATCTTAGCCTGTAAACAAAGATCTTTACACATTTATAACTACAGGAAACCCCTAATGCAAGAGGGTCATTCTACAGAAAAGTGGATTTTTGGGATGGCAATATGTTTTTTTTTTATTTATTTCTTTTTTTTAACATTTAAACTTCAACTACATTGTTACATATGCCATTGACTTTATGAATACACATAAATGAAAGCTTAATGATTTTTTGTTTGGTACATTTATAACAAAAAAACGTTTAATAAAGTGTATCCACACATCTGATAGTCACTGGTGTTCCTTATTGTTACCCATAGGGAAGGTAACACCAGTGACAGTAACACCAGTGACAGTTTCACAAAAAACGCCCTTTAACAAAATGGCTTCTGCAGAGCATGGCACAGCATGTTACTAATCTTGATCTATTCACTAAATTACGTCTTCTAAATACATTTTTTTATTCGTTTGTTTGCAATTCCCTGCCAATAAAGTTGGTAACACCAGTGACGTCAACTAAAAGCTTCATATGAAATCATGAGATGAATGTTAATATTTCTGAAAACTGAAAAAGGACAATGTTTTTCTAAAAAGCACACAATATGAAATGTTCAACAAATAAAAGCAAAAGAACTTCATATAGATCACAATAGGCCACTTCATGGCTTTTTTCTGGATCATCCCTTGCAAACATTTTCTGTTTTTGCTGTACCCATCTACAAATATTGACATTTGCTGACTGAATAAACAGGTTTATCAGTCTCGCCCAGGGTGTGGTTGTGGAAAACCATAATACTGTAATTAACCCCAAATGTTCATCCAGGTCTTTATTAAAAGTCTGGCTGTGGGTTGTACCTGCAGAACCTCCTCCTCCTGTTCTCATTTTTACCTGACAAGTTTGCCCCGATCTAATTTGTTTTCCCTCCACCGTCCTGTTAGGTTGTCTTTTTGGTGGATTGCCAGTCAGGTGTGCAGCTGCAGTCGTAGAAAATAAACTGAGAGGCAACTGGACATCCAGGTAAAGAAACTTCCTTTATCCTAATTTTGGTTGATCACTGTTAATTTGTTTTTGTAAAAGTGTAATGCAAAGCTTCATTGTACTTGTTTTTGTATTTTTTTAGTTTCTGTAAACTTCCCAGAGGACAAATACCAAAAAGATTTAGACCTGTGCTTTTCATCTGAAAAGAGGGTCACAGTTTGGAGAACTTGGGATATTCTATGTGTCTGGATGTTATGCTGAAGCTAAGAGCATATTGTGGATGGACAGGGGCAATTAATATATAATGGTAATTACTAATTTGAGGCCCTAATTAAGATATTGACAACCTGTTAGTGCAATGAAGACAGTAGGCAGAGTTTTGACAGCCAGGCTTTTGGCAAGAAGAGAGAACGCTCTGTCCAAATTGCACAAAAGGGTTGGCTGCATTTTGAAAAGTCAGTGTCCATAATTCTACATTTTGCTGATGACTGATGATGATTTTGCTATGCAGTTAAGGATGTGTGTAGAAGTTAGCCTAAGTGGATCTTGTAAGGAGCAAATGGCTTGTGGTGATCTGAATCTGGATGTGGATCAAGGATTTTTATCAATGATTAGTCAACTCTGCAAGATTTAACAGTTTTACACATTTTGACAATAACTTGCTGGACAGAGGTTTGTGCTTTCAGAGCACCTTTAGTTTTAATATCTTTTTTCATAAAATTTAAATTAGATGTATCAATAAATATCTTCAGAAAAAAACAGGTTTACATGTTGTGGAAACTTAAGGAACATATGATGTATGCATGTTACCTTAGGGATTCTGCAATGATGTGCATGTTTGTTTCATTTTGTGTTCATGTTATGCTTCATAGAAGGTGCAATCTTTGTCAAAAGATTTTACTAACATAAGTATTGAATAAAGTCCAGTGGCATATTTTGGGGGGAATTTGGTTGTAATTTCTCACCAGGGAGGCTCTTAGAAAAGTCATTAAAAAACCTCCAGATTCAGACTCACCCAAAAAGCAGACACGTCTGCATGGATAACACCCACCCACTCTCAGGGGAGTTTATGCTTCTCCCCTTAGGGCAGGGGTGTCCAAACTGTGGCCCGGGGGCCAAATGTGGCCCGCTGTACATTTTAGAATTGGCCCCGAGACAGTTGAGGAATCAAGACATTTTGATTACAGCAGCAAATACCATCAATCATGCACATTTTCTGCTGTATATACTTTGTCACAAGGTCTCATTGACAAAGTATACTGCAATATTTATCTTCAAGCACCAACATTCTTGCAGTTTACTCTTGTTGTGTCTGAAAGTGAAGATAAAATGTCAGTGTCTCCCATCTCTGCTGCTCAGAAGGTCTTGCCCGTACTAGGTGTGAATCGAGTAATAGCCTGGGGCTACAAAGGCCCCTTGACAGCTGATAACCCACCCATAAACCTTCAAACTTTAACTTCAATACACTGAAAGTGAGGCACGGAAAGTGGCTCAGTTGTCCATGTATTCCTCTTTATGTGGCCCTCAATGTAAAAAGTTTGGACACCCCTGCCTTAGGGTGATGGGACAGACATCCCAATATTAAAACGTACAGGGCTGAAAACTCATTTCTTCGTGTGACAGTCTAAACAAAGCATGGGAAGGGGTTTGATGATTTATAACCCAATGAAAAATGCTTCTTAAGCAAACAAAAAGTTTTTATGGTTAAACTATTTATGTCAGATTATTTATTTACCAACTTATTCTGTGTGTTAGGGAATTTTATGTCTGATAGGTCTGTGTAATCATTGTTTGCCGTTGCATCTACATGTACTGTATGTGGATTTGCTGTGAACAAAATTGCTCCCCAGAGACATTATAGTTTTTCTAAGTGTAAGTTTAGATTGGGTAGCAAGTTGGTGAGAGCTGCTGGCACAAGGACACGTAGGCTCTGCCATGTAGTGGAGTAGTGTCAAAACAAAGCAGCTTGCAAGTGGAAAAGTTGTTGTAAATGTCTTGAATGTAGTGTGAATGTTGCTTGTTTCACCACCTGGTATATGTTGCAGAGGTGCTAACAAAGCATCTACTATTATGAAAAACTGTGCCTGGTACCAAACCCAGTTTAAGCTGGTCCCCCAAATGGAAATGTACCATGAGTATCTGTTAACTCCTCTTTTTTTCTTCACCTCTTAGACTTCCAAACCATCAGTCCATCTCAACATGGCCAACCAGCCCACAAATGACCACCATGAATGGGCCTATGTCTCTCTGATGAGAGGCTTAAGAGACCTGGACCTCTGCGGCCCTTGTGTTCCAAGTGACCTGGTGCTAATTGGAGACCATGCTTTTCCTTTGGCAATGAACAGCCAAGGTCAGGTCTTGATGGCTGCCTCGCTCTATGGCAAAGGAAGGATAGTGGCCCTGGGTCATGAGAGCTATCTGACTTCCTGTCCCGCTGTGGTAGAGAATGCTTTGGTCTGGCTAAGAGGAGAGGGATCTGACAACCCATCTGTGGGGGTCCACAAGAATGTTAGGGCAGTCGCTGACAGTCTTAGCAAGTCCAGCTTCCAGTCTAAAGTTGTGGGCTCCTTTGATAAAGGTTCTGGGGTTGGTGTGTATGTGACTGATGCCTACAGTGTGGGTGGAGATGTCAAGGACCTGGTGACATTTATGAAAGCTGGAGGTGGAGTTCTGATAGCAGGCCAGGCGTGGCACTGGGCAGAGAAAAACCCAAAGAAGAACACGCTGCTTCTTTTTGAAGGGAACAAGGTGTCTGGTGTGGCAGGGATCTACTTTTCTGATCACCAGGGCACCACAGAGTGCATCCCAGTCCACCCACGGATCCCAGCCTCCTGGATGTCTGTAGTGTAAGTGTTTATCATGATTTACTCTGACTACCAATTCTTCTATAAAGCATCATTTAATAAAGGTTTTATGCACATATTGCCTTTAGTTTAAGAGAGCATCACCAATGAAGAAATTTACTGACTAAAAGAATTTTCTTCAACTTATGTTAAAAGTAAGAAAACAAAGCAATTTCATGTTACAACAGGGTGGGGTGATGCATTTTAGTTGGCCGGCCCATCGCCCTGATTCCCTTGACACAACGTGTGGGATTTGTAGTTGGCTATTGGCTCACTGTGTATAATAAGCTCTGTGGCAAAAAGTTCATAAAATCATGGCCATTGTTCATCAAAAATAATCTTTATAGGCAAATGCAAAATGACAGTTTTTGAATTAATAACATAATAAGCAACAGTAAAAAGCAAGTGACCCTTTCTCCAAGCACTTCCCTGTATAGGAAGTGGCCCTCTCTAAAGCCCCACCCTCCTTAGTAACTGTTCTAGGTTGACATTGAATGAACTTGGAGATGTCAAACAGAACTTGGGTTGTTTAAAGCAACATAAAGCTTCTGCTAAATTATCCTAGAACACCAAATAGTTCAGGGCTTTACAGTGTGACATATATGTCGCAAAAGCTACAAGAAAATTACCAAATTACCCTGTGCTGCGATTTTTTTTGTGTCATAGCACCAGTGCGATGAGAGTCAAAGAGCCACTGTACATGTTTGTTTGTGTGTGTTATTGTCATCGGTAGCTTCTCCCTAAACACAGTATGGTAGTTGTATTTTATAACTTTGTTCTTTGCCTAGCTGAGGAATTCATATTGCACACCAATTCCCATAATGCCTTCACTGTTGCATCAAAAGCCAGTGATGCTTCCCTTCAAGAGGTAAAATCAAAATGAAGTGAAAAAAGTGTTTTCAGAAGTATTTTCTTTATTTGTCCATCAGACATAAACCTAGCATCAATTTTTACATTTTTAAGTCTGAACAACTAGATGTCAGATTTTCTTTAACCGTCAATTGGAAGTACATTCTAACTTACTACGAGTGTAGTGGCAAAAAGGAACGATTTATTAACTATACAATTTGAGTTTCATGTCAATATGTTGATTTAAGAATTTAGATTAAGTGTTCAGATACATACTGACAAAAGGTGTAGTTGCCCTTTAACGTCTCTTACGCAGACACAGATGTTTGTTTACCTTTCTTTCTCCATCAGTTTAAGTCTGTGCCTGATAGTAAGGGAAGCATACAGTTTTCTTACCTTCGTTTTCTGCAAAAGATGCAAGTAGAGTATTAGCCAGCCACATTTTTCCTGTCTGTGGAATTGTATTTTTGGAAAGAAATTAAACGGAGAGTTTATATTTTTTCTTTATCAAAACGTGTCTGGAGTGGATCTGTTGGATCGTGTAGCTGGGCTAACAGTGAACACTGCCTGTGGAAGTAGTTTTTTGCTAACGAGGGACGCAGTGTAAGTCATAGCAATTCCTCACAAGAGATAAAACCTCTTAAACGAGAAAAGATAAATTTGTTTTAGGGGATCCAACTCATTTAAAACTCATTAGACATTTAACTTGAAAATGGTCACCTCATCTACTGCTAGTTTGGATTCTATTACTGTATGCAGTATCTGCAATGTGTCCTTTGCCAGCCATACAGCCTGTTTTTTTAGATGTCATATATTATGCTACAAGTTTTGGTCTTATGCTACAAGATTGTCAAGGTCTGTAGCACCAGTGCGATGAACAGAAAAATGTAAATATACAGCCCTGTATTGTGAGTATTGGTCAAAGATAAGATGAACATCTTTGTAGGCCGTGGTAGCAGTTTGTTTGTATGACACTGCAGAGTATACATATCACTATACTTTACAATGTGATACCAAAAGACACAAAGCTTATGAAACAGAGAAGACTGTTCAACTGATCAGATTGGGCTGGGTCCACATGTGGAAGGGGGGGGGGCTTACAGGGGCAGGAGCTATAACTGGGTGGCATGTGTCTTTTATTAATTCGGTAGCAAATTAAAACTTTCAGATTGAAGGTCCAAACTATTCTACAATCTCTTTGTCAGTTGTTCTGGGCTCTTTGGTTGCCATTTGTTTTATCTGTCTCTTTAATTTGTCATCAATTTTCCTCTTGCAGTCACGTCCAGGGAGGTTGGCTATAGTCCTGTGGACCTCAAACTTTTGAATAATATGTGCAACTGTAGTCACAAGAACATCAAACTGCTTGGAGATGGACTTATAGCCTTTACCTTGAACATGCTTCTCTATAATTTTCTTTCTTATCTCCTGAGACAACACTCCATGCGGTTCATGTTCAGTGTGGTACTCACAATGATACCAAACAGCACAGTGATTACTCTTGACCTTTTTAAATAGGCAGACTGACTGATTACAAGCTTGAGACATCTGTGATGCTAATTACAGGACATACCTTAGTTTAGCATGTCCCCATAGTCAAATCATTTTCAATCTTTTCTAGGGATACCAACATTTTTGTCAGTTTCATTGTTTGTTTTTTCAAAATGATTCAGTTGAATCACAATTCAAAAGCAATGTCTGATTTTCATAGGTTAGTTTTCAGTAATTATTTACTTTTACTTTTGTCGGTTTCAAGTCATTTTACTGACCATTGTGGGTTTTTTCTTTCTTCAACAGAAGGGTACCAACAGTTCTGTCCACGTCTGTATTTTTACATGATACATTCTAATAGGAACAGATAGAGAAGTGGAAAGTTTTATCAGTTATCATAATTTAATGTAGAAGGACATTAGCCATTAATGGATCTTAATCAATATTGAAAATAGGATATGATCTTACACCTTCATTTCACATTGTTGTTATATAGCAGATCATATTTCTCTTACTTGTTCTGATCTCATGCATTACCAAACAGGATTGGAAAGGACTTTGGGGATGACCTGGAGTTCTTACTGGATGGGGTTTCAGAGTTTGACATTCAGGGTGGTTCCATTGCCTCTGAAATTCTGGTCCATGGACCTCTTGCCTTTCCCATCGGAACCACAGCTGATGGACGAGCCTTCATGGCAGGGGCGTACTATGGACAAGGGCGTGTCATCGTGACAAGTCATGGAGGATATCTTGGGAAAGAGGTAGAGTTTAAAGAAACAAATCACAAAGGAATTAGATATTTCAAAGTTTAACCCGCAAAAAGAAATGCTGTAGATAACATCTTTGCATGTTTTGTTAATATGCTCTCCATCAGAAGGCAAAACTGAAATGCTTGTGTGCTAAATCTGTGAATTCATGACATATGGACTTCCTTTTTGAAATCTTTCTTTTATGCCAGAGCCTGGCCAAATTTTGGAGCAATGCTGTCCGTTGGTTGGATGAAGGCCGCAAGGGGGTTGTTGGTGTGGAGTTAAAACAGGCTCTGAACAATCTCAGCAAATCAGGACTGAAATGTGAGATGTCTAAATTCAGAAAAGACCTGAGTGTATATGTTGTTCAACCCACCGAGGACAAAACAGAGGAAATTCAAGACTTCGTGGCAGAGGGAGGTGGCCTCCTGATAGGTGGACATGCATGGTGGTGGGCCCAGAAGCACAGGGATCTAAACCCATTAATAGATTTTCCAGGTAAGATAATGCACCACCAAAGTAAATGGTAAATGTATTGAACATATATAATGCTTTTTAAATCTCTGTGACAACTCAAAGCAGCTCTACACCGCAGGTTACTTCTATCCAATCACACCCATCTTACATTCAGTCACTGATGGTTCAGACTTTCTCTGTATGTGGTCCATCAGCAGTGGGAGCAATTTGGGGTTAAGTTGAGTCTTTTCCGAGGACTCATCATGTGATAGCCAGAGCTGAGCTTGAAATTGTAACCTTCAGATCACTGACAGAGTGTACTATTGGCTGAGTCTCAGATGCCCCAGAGTGCCTTTGAAACCTTCCCTAACTCGTGCCAGTGAAAGAAAAGGTGCTACTCTCTACTCGAAATTCAATGTTCTGAACTGTGAGCACATTTGCTGTGTTGTATAAAAGAGAGGACTTTATACAGTGGTACAGGAATTAGTCCTGAAGCACATCCTGGTTCTTACATCCCAAAGTCTTCAGGGTTTTAAAATAGTTTCTCGAAGTGTTCCATTTTGCAACATAATATGCATCTGACATGACTCTCCTTTGGATTTTGAAAGTGCTGTGTTTTTAAAAGAACAGTTGCTAAAAAGATGTGCTTTCATGACAACAAGGGAGACACTGTTAAAGGCTGAAAGTGTTGTAGCTTCCTTTAAGTCATTTCACAGTGTTGTAGTTCCACAATAGCTTGATAATAGGTTTTTACTCTCCACAATCAATGTTAAACCTTAAAAATTCAAGAAAGTTAGGCCTGTTGTGAGGATTATGGTGGTGAAAAGTGCTCAGAAAAATAAAAAAATAACCCTATTACCAGTAAAAATCCATTAGATTTATTCACAGGGGTTAAGATCACCACAATGGATTTTTACATTTTCATTTTTGTAATGATCATATTGAACTTCTTATTGAGAAGACAATCAAATTGCAGTTTTATTGACAGCTCAGTATATTGCATATTTCATGATGCAAAATAATGTTTTTTATTATGTTACATTGCACCCTGCGGTTTTTGGCGTTTCAGTTTGCTTATTCTTATATTTATTTCATCAGGTACGTGATGTCTTGTTGATATATCCTACTGTCTCTGCACAACCAAAATTTTACTTAGTATCTGTGACAGTTGAGGCGAGAGTTGTGTTTTGATGACAGACATTAACGTGCTTCACTTCATCATGTCTC
Source organism: Scarus forsteni (assembly GCA_036419115.1). Lineage (NCBI taxonomy): Eukaryota > Metazoa > Chordata > Actinopteri > Labriformes > Labridae > Scarus > Scarus forsteni. The sequence continues at coordinate 8,195,282 of JAZDUH010000229.1, read as the reverse complement.
TTGGCCAGTAAAACATCATGATGTACTTCATTAATTGCTTTGGAGATCCAAGAAAATACAGTATAGAGAATCTTTCTCCTTTGGTACAGTGTGGATCTTGTCCACAAGTTTAAAAGGCCATACTGTAAAAGCAGGGTGATGTTTTTAGAACTCATATTGATGTTTATACTGAATATTATACTTTATTATATAATATTATTATACTATATTAATAGACTAGTTTTTCTGAAACAATAGAAAAACATGGAAGAACTTTAAGGCAGCCTCATTGGAAAGGGAGTTTATATTTTTTATTTGATGTTTTACTTACTTGTAAAACTTTTACTTACTTTTGTCATCAAAACCGTTTTGGGTTCTCTTAGATTTATCTCAAGATATCCCCCCAAAACTTATTTTTTTCTTAACATTAGCAAAAACATTTCTTCATAGAGGACTCCCTAGACCCCATGTGCTTTTTTTTTAAGTGTTGTCACATTTTATCACTTCTTATTCCTGAAGAATTTGCTATAAACAGGTGACTGATAGCTCGACTATCTGGGTGTTTTGCAGACTTTCTTGTCAAGAGTAACGTTATAATGTTTTTTTTCTGCTCTATCCCCTTTTGTCAGAGAAACTAGCGCAGTGCTAAACTAGGCATGAACAAAGACCATTTTAACCCTATAAAGTATCAAATATGATCGTACTTTTATAATACCTCTATCTACTCAATATGATCAACAAATTACAAAAGAAAAAAAAACATTTGAACACAATCAGATAAATGATAAAAAAAATGTCCTCAAATGGATTATCAGTTGCCAAAAACACCTAACGTATCAAATGAGATAGGAAAAATCTATATGTTGAATTTCATGGACATTTAGATTTTTATGGATTTTAGCAGAAAGTGAAACAAACATTTCACCTCCAAAAAATTAGAATTTTCTGGCTATAATCAGTGGTCTTGGGCCTTAAAGGGTTAATACTGGCCAGCGGCTGAGGTTGTCCCATTTAAAATTGTATTTATCTATATATGTATATATATATAATATACTGTATGTAAATATGTGTTTAGAGTACACACAGTTATGGAAGTATAATCATTACCTTTGATATCACGCTCAGTCTAAAACAATGTCAGCATTGTAAACTACCCACCAAAGAAAAGATGAAAACACAAAGCAGGAGGATAAGTCAGATTTTTGTTTCTTGTTTTATGTCAGATTTACTCTCATATCTTTTAGGTAACCATTTGCTGAATAAGATGGGCTTGAGCCTGATGGGTTCAACAATCAAAGGAGGTTTATACAAAGCCCCTGATCCCAGCAAGGCCAAAGAAAACTACCATTTCCGCCATATGCTCCGGCGCTTTGCTGAACACGTTGGCAGAGGGGAAAAACTGACCAAGCATGAGGAGGAGAGTCTGAAAAAGTTGGGCCAAGACTGTGCCGACTTTTTACACATGAAAGCTCATGGCTGCTGCTCATACACACATGTGTTGTCCACCCTCACCGACCTCATCACAAAGACAGGGATGCCTCAAGTGAGTAAACAAAACAACGGACTGTTTGAATTCATTCTGATAAAAGGTCAAAACACTGAAGAACAGTCAGATGTGTTAGAGCAGCGATTGGGCCTCTCAGGGGGAACAAGAGGACCTTAGGGGAGGTGTGGAATGGTGTTGTTCTCTACAGACAAACTCTGCTTTTGGTTGGACAAATGTTAAATATTTGTCACACAAATATTAAAAAAAGTATAATTGGGAAAAGTTTTTTGGAGTAAGAAGAAAAAAGAGAAAGGCCCATAACTGCTTCCGTGTAAGGTCTGGGTTTCTGGGTATTGGTCCTGAAAACAATCTCATGGCCATTTTATACTTTGCAAAGAGTTACTGCCTATGTCGGCAAATGATTTATTTTCATAAGACTGAAAGACAAATTATTTCTTCTTGATTTATGTATGTAGGTTATATTTGAGGCTGTATATTTATTATTTTGTGTTATTTTAATTTTAGGTGATGCAGATGAAAACATTGGCAAAAAAAATCGTGAAAACATTTAAGACAAGATGATGTTTTATTACCCCCCAAAATAAGCTATTGAAATACATATCCACTTTTGAGGGTCAGAATCCTCATTGGAGGGCTCTAGGAGACAGCAAAGCTTTTATTGCATTGAGGATAGATTGTGTGAGACCCCCATCTGCAGGGACCAGGCGCCGACATATCTCCAGGTCAGACTGGAAGTGCAAGACATAAGTTAGTCTTCTTCGTGTATTGTATTACTAAATCGATGCTATAACGCCACGCAGGAACTTGGGCACCCTCAGAACCGTGGAAAAAAGAAGTACAAACTGTAAGTTGGTCTTATTCGTTTAAATTATTTACCGTTCCATACCAGAATATATATTTATTTTTGTTTTGCAGTTATATATTTACTGTAGTACATAACTGTATAATTGACTGTATGAAATTATTTATATAGTATATAATAATTTTAATATTTCTTTATCTGTAATTATTTTGATGGGTACAGTTATTTTAACGATTTTATACTTACTGTATGAAGACCCAAAAGTCACGGTAAGTGTGTAACTGCAAAATTAAAATAAATGTTTACTCTGGTGTGGAGCGGCAAATAATTCATATGAATAAGACCAACTTCCTGTTTGGACTTAGTCTTTCTACAGCCCTGGCGGTGCCCAAGTTCCTGCGTGGTGCTGGAGCACCGAATAAGTCAGAACATACATGAAGAAGACAAACTTCCAGTGTGCTTCCTGTATTTCCTGTAGATATGGTGGCGCTTGGTTCCTGCAGATGGATGCTCATGAGGGTAAAATCAGATATACATATACTGTCAAAAATCATGAACACTCACTGAATACACCCAAAAGTCACTAAATTAGCCACACCTGTTCAGTTCCCTATTTTTGAAAACTGCTTATTAGATGATCACATGGCAGCAATCCAATGCATTTAGTTATTTTAACATATGCAAGACAAACAGCTTAAGTTAAAATCGAGCATCAGAATGAGAAGAAAAGTTAACTTAAGGGACTTTGGACATGACATGGTTGATAGTGTCATAGTATTTCAGAAACTGCAGGTCTTACCTAGAATGGTCAGAAAAAGAATAAATATCCAATGAGTTGCTGTTCTCTGGGCTTAATGCTTTGTTAATGCCAGAGGTCATAGGAGAATGGCCACAGTGGTTTAAGTTATTTTAATTCAGTATCCTTTACTACCAGTTTACTAGAATGCTTGGGAAATTACCCACTCAGATGGGTGGGGAGTGACTGCCATTGTCAAAACTCTTTTCTCCTTATAAATGCAAAATTTGTTCCTGAAACTATGATGCTTTCTTACTGTTCAGCAAATACGCCATACAGAGTGCAGTTTTTTGAAACCCTTCAATTCAGTCAAGTTGGAGCCGAAGGTGATGGACCTGAGCAGTGTGGCAGGGGAGTGGTAACCTTGCACAGCAGCTGGATCTGATTGATTGTCAATAATCAGGCAGATCCATCTTTTTAAGCTCCAGTCTACAATGTCTGTGCCAGGCCCGATCAGAGTCCTTTAAAACAGGAAGAGGAACAAGCTATGAATGAGATGACTGCAGGAAGTGAGTGCTTATACAGGGGTTAGCATACATTACAATGCTCTATGGTAAGGATTTTTTTGCTCCACTTATGATGCGTTTTGAGAAGAGTCTGTTTCACAAAGTGGTTTACATCCTGAAGCCCAGTAGCTCCAACCTACAAGATTAACTGATTGGCCTGTGTAAGATTTTGATTTACAGATTGATCGTCCAATCACCTGGCGGATATGCCTCTGAAAGGTTCTGCCCTCCCCCAGCCCTTTCTATGGGCTCTTTCCTAGATGGACTACTGAAATATTTGAGTGGTTCTTTTGATGTGCCAGGTTAGGGGCCTGGGTCTTCTCCCTAACAATTCAAAGCCTCCACTTGTATTTCGGCAGATGATGGGACACTGTCGATTTAACATTGGTACAGTGAAGAATTAATAATTAAATCTTGGTTTAGAGACTCTTGGAACACCTGGCTGATTAGTTTCTCCCTCTGGCTGACTACTCCATATGTCTGTGGAAAGTCGTGCTCAGGCCTTCCCAGAGCGCCTGATGCGAGCCAACAGCCAACTGCTTACTCTGTTACAGAGTTACTACTTTCTGTACATACATTGGAAATGTATTTAATTGTTGTTTGATATGCATTTCACAATTTAGTAATTTTTCCAAGCATGGCATTGATTTAAGGTGGTTTTCACGCCTTATTTTGTCATGTCCCAGCCAGCACGGATGACTTTGTGTCACTCTCCGCATGATGGAAAGGAAGCTCCCCTTAAAGCAACTCACTGATTAATAATGGAGGTTTTATGTCTATGCAAGATTATACAGATGAGCATATTTATCATGATGTGACGGTATAAATTTAATCAAACTTAGTGAAGGAGGAAAAGAGGCTTTTTATGCTCACTGGTGTTTACAGCAGACCATAGACCACATCAGGGAGGGACTATAAGCAATGTGGATAAATTGGATAAAAAGTCTAAACTCTCCTGATCAAATGGGCTGGACTAAACTCTGAGATCTAGTCAACTTTTTGAAGCAATCAGTGTTGTTGAGACCTGTGATGATCTCGTGCTTAGAGAGTAATGTTCCCTTGCTGCTAATTTCATGGTATGATGTACCTGTAAATAGAAAGTGACTCTGTGGGATCAAAGCATCGTTATCACATAGTACTTTACCAGCAGCCTGGTTGATTATGCCCTCACAGCAAACAAACTGCTCCAGGGGTGGACTGGAAGAGAGCCTAGATCACAATTCTTAAACTAGCTTGGCGAAGTTGTTAAGCTGTGTCCCTATGGACACAAACAAACCAGGCCAAACGCGGGATGTATCAGAACAAATCTCCCAAATGATCAAGTTGTGAAAGGACCTTAGAGAAAGAGTTTGTCTCTCTCTGCATATATCCTGTTTCAGGAATAGGTTTCTACATTGTTGTTGATAATTTTGTACCAACTTTTAACATAGTTTGTGAACAATTCATTGGCTTCTTTCATTAAAGTGTTTATTCAAAGTAAAAAAGTGAAATGGCTTAGACGTAGGTATCTGAATAAGCTTCAAAACAAACACATTTCTAACATTTTAAATCTAAAGAATGATTAACTACCATAAAATTGACATTAGAAATCCCCAGTTTGCACTTAAGACAAATGATGGCACTCTACCCATCAAACAGCATCATCTGTTTGGTTTCATGAAGGGGACTGCAGGATCAACTTGCTGGCTACAATTTTACAATGGCTTACTGCCCTGTACGTCTGTGGAAAACTCTGCATGTTGTAATCAAACAATATTCACTTTTTCAAAGGTTTGTGCCAAATGCCCTGTGAAGAGTCCAAAGGACCACCTGCTCATCAGAGTAGGGCCCGAAGTGTACAAGGCTTGTCCAAACCCTGATGCTCTTCTGCCGTACCTCATCAAGGATAATCCTCTGTTGGCTGTAGTCTATGACCACACAGTCAAGTTTGACGTTGACACACAAAGTAAGGACCCACACTGACTGAATGGGTTTTTCACTGAAAAAGTATTTGGGGTAATACATTTAGTTTGTTTCAGGGTTGCAATGTTGAAAAACAAGATAAAATAAGGTAACGTAAACCTGATAATTTATACTGGTGTGTGTTTGTGTGTTCACAGGAGAAGAGTGGATCAGCACAGGTCTGTACCTGTCTCCTGGTATGAAGACCTACATGGCCTTACCTGAAAAGATTGTCAAAAAAGGATGGAAGGTATTGTAAGCAACATAAAATAGCCTCTGTGACCATAAAGGGATAGTTTGAGGTTTTGGAAATGGGGTTGTATAGGATACATGACATTCGCCTGAACATGAGCCGTAGTGACAGAGATCATTTCTGCATCTGTACAGAAATAGTCAGCACAGAAGCTTTGGCAATACACTGCTGCAGAACTTGGAGTGAAAAAGAGCCAAACAGTCTAGGATGATCTCATGCTACATTTAAAGAATTTAACACTTAGTTTTCCACTTCCAAGTTACTTTGTTTTGGGACTTCTTCATGATGCAGCACAGCTAATGTGTCCTCTTGCCAGTAGTGTACTGTATAGACTAACTTTAATTTTACCAACTAGACCAATCACTGTAATATTGTCAAAGCACATTATAGCTTATAGCTGTGTTTAGCTTCACAGTAACAAAATTACAGTGTGGCTTTTCATCAAGTAAACTTATCACTGAAACTTTGGCTTCTGTCATTACTCCAAAAAAAATAGTATAAGCTAAATTATTACCATGAAGATAAACTCTTAAGTGGTTCTGCTGGGTTTCTTTTGAGGTTATAAACAGTGAATCTGGTTTGTATGAGTACAAATGTTTAGCACAGCAGGGAGGCTTAGCATAAAGGAGTTAGCTGCAGACTATAGAGGCACATATAAAAACCACCAGTATTCTCTGATCCTAAACATCCTGAAGGGATGTTTTTAGTCACTCTTTTATTTCATCCAGCTCGACAACAGGAGCTTATGCAGTCCTTATACGCTTCTTTCAAGGACCTGTTGACTCTCCATCTACAGAAGATTTCCAGTATTTACTCTAGTGCACATTAGTATTTCCAGCTGTTTTAAGTTTCCAGTGGTCATATTCACTGCAAAAGTTGCCCATTTGTCCAGTTTGGGAGTGGTTGTTTCCTTATGTGAAGCAGAATGTGGCTGGTTGGTGCAGCTAGCAGAACAACATATTGGCTAAGCCATGTTGTGAAGTAATGTCTTAGAAGAGTGGCTTGGTAGTAAAAAAAAGTAAGTTGTAAATTTCGAAAACATATAGCATGGAAAAAATATATCTGAAATTATCTAACCCTAACCCTAACCCTATTCCTCCTCCATAGATTACAGATCCAAATTCATCCTAAACATTGACTGGGTGTGGGGAGACCTTTTGCTGCCATGCCAGGTCCCTCTTGAAGAAGAGATTGCAAATCTCAATGAGGCTTTTATCTGGTTTAATAAAAGATATAATAATAAGAATAAGAATTCGTGTTTAAAAAAAAGATGTACATTGAAAGTATATCAGACATCAAACACAGTCTGCCTTGAGGAAATCAGCTTTTTATACACTGATCCAATCGATACCTGGACTGTCTATGATTCTTGAGGAAGTTTTGCCTCCTCTCCAGAAAGGCTTTTTCAGTTCCAAGAGCTGACTTGTTTCTTTCTCTTCTGTTGATTTCCAGCTGCTAAAGTATTGCATCCTCCTACATTCATAAATGGAAATTATTTTACGTCCCATGTTCTGTCAAGAGTTGATTTGGAAAAAGTTTGAACTATAAAGCTTCTGTTTACTGTTGTTATGTAAATGATCAGAGGTTACCTATGAGGGGCTGACAGGGTCTTTGACTGATATCTTACCCAAAGGTGTGACTGGTGGGTATTTCCAGGTCTGTTTTGGTAACATGTTGTTTTGTCTTTTGTTACTTGGTTTAGGTGTTCTTTGGATTGTTTATGAAATGCGAAATTATGTTATACGTAGAAGGCAAACAATGTCTTTGTATCCCACATTTGTCGAGCAATCTTTTCTCCATCTTTTCAAATATTGCGTTCTTGAAATGGCTCTTAAACCATCGGCGTTCTCTGGATCAAATGCTGAGTTTGTCATCAAAAGAATGTCCTGTGTCTTTAAGATGTAGATGAACAGTTGATGCCATGTTTTATGTAAAGGTTGTTTGGTTCCCTCATGTACAAACTGTTGCTTTCCTTGTCGTATTGAATGGCATAGAACACATTGATCTGTTTGTGTCTGGGTCTTCAGTCCTTGAGATAAATAAGCTGAGACAGAAGGGAACTGTAGGTTCTTAGGGACCCAAATAGCAAACACAGAGAGAAAAAAAGGTGCAAACAAGACAGGTTTATTGAACCAAGAAGGTTTCGGGCATTGAGGGGAGGGGTTTTTACCACACGAGATGCGGGAATAATCCGAGTCTTCAAGAAGTTTAAGTAGACCAGGTGTGTACCAGCAGAGAGTCGCTGCAGAGGATGCACCTCCTCACTCCACTGAGGAGGCTGCAGCAGCCGTGAGACAGGTGAGCAGGAACAGACCACAAACGAGATCACACCCTTGAAGACTGATCACAAAAGCTTCTGTTTCAGGGTGTTGGAAGGTCTGGAGGGTACAGGAATGTTGTGTTTGTGGAAGATTGTGGCATTTTATCTTGTTTCAGATACTCCAGACAAGTGAGAAATTAAAACACCGGAACACTTGTTCTCATCTTCTCTGTTTGCATCTCGCTTCTAAGAGGTCGTGGAGAGGCCTGGTTAGACTAGTACAATTTTCTTATCCCTGCCTTGAGGTGTTTCTCTTCCTTTATCTTACCTTCTGGTGGTTTATTTATCTGATGTATCTATCCTGATGATACTAATATGTGGCTCAGAGAATGGTGAAAATCAGCTTTTTCCAAGTCGGCTCTATGAATCAAAGAAGCCTTTAGGAGACGAGGCAAAATGTCATCTGAACCAGTCCAGCTGTGACCCTCCTGGAGATTAGCACTGAATAACCATGAACTGGATGGCTGAGAACTGACACAGACAGCTTTTATGACATTTTTATAAAGAAAGTTGTAAACCTCTTCATTTTTTTTGTCAAAACAGGCGTTTTAATACAATGCCCTGATGGAGTGGACAATTGAGAAACTGCAATTCTTTGCATCTGTTCAAACCATACAGAAATGTAACAGCAACAAATTTAAATGAAGAGTGTGAGCTGTACAGCTTTCTAATGTTTAGTCATCAGAGTCTTGTCTACTTCTTTATCCTCCATGTCATTGTCAGGTCCAGATCAGCTGTCAGACAGACCGCCTGAAGTCTGATGTGCTGAGGAGAGCACCATGTGCTCATGAGAGATTCCCTGTGGACTCAGATATGATGCTTGTGCACAACCTGTGGGGGGGACTTATCTACCTGGTGGCACCACCCAAAACAAAAGTGGAGGGGGTTGAAGTCAAAGTGCAGATGGCTGTCCCTGCGCCATACTATAAGTCTGGTGAGTTTGTGTTTTGTGTTGATGATCTGCTCTTCATGACTGTGAAAAGATGGCAAATTTTGATTATTTTCCAAAAGGAGGCAGATTTTGGCCAGTGTATAAGAGGAAACCAGGGTAATTCATTCTTCCCTTTATTTGTCCACCAGCACTGTGTGCTCTCAGTTTCCACAACACTTTTCCTCTGAGCATCGTCCTAACACTGTCCTGTTCTTATGTTCTTCAGAGTGATTGTTTTAACACCTGGCTTTTATTTGGCTGTGCAGATAGATGGACATGTTTCCTGCTGACACAGGGACCTGGAGATTGAAACTTTGACTGTCTGACTGGCAAACACCTGAACCACTAACTCACAGTTTCCCCCCTCTGTTCATTAAAGAGAACATATTCCACATTTCTGTGCTTTAGACGATCCATCCCCTTCATGTGATAGAGCCCTGAATGACTACAGCATTAAAGGAATATGGCAACTTTTTTTTTCTTCCTGTCTTGCCTCACTTCTGAGTCCATGACAAGCAGATAGACACCATTCTTTCAACTTTACGCACAGTAACAAGAGAGATAGGCAAAGCTAGCCCCACCACTTGTTACCTCAGCTCAAACACAGGGAGTTATTGGGTTTTGTTAGCCTCTGCCAACAGTTATCAGATAAACTCAACAGCTCTAAACTGTCCTGTGTGCTTGTTGTGACATTTTTTACTGTTATGTCACCTTCTACTTCCTCATATTATATTCTATTCATGAACAGAGGCTTTGTTTTGTTGACCCACTTAGGGTTCACCTGAGATGTGATGTTCATGAACTAGTCGTGTCTTTGCTTATTTAAGTGAACAATCGCAATCAACTTGCAGTTGTGAGTAAGCTGTTCGTTTGCAAGCCATTCTTAAATTTGCAAGCAGTTTGCATTTGAGAAGAAAAATAAAGTTTTTAAAAAGTTGGCGTAACCCTCCAGATCTCTCGTTCTTACCCCTCAATGCCACGCCCAGCAGCTGCCTAAAACATTCCTGCCCCCCTGGCCTCCCTAAATAAACCTACAGTACCATTGTTTTATCTTTAGTCAAAGCCCACTGATTTGTAGTAGCCAGGCATTTGCAGAGAGAGGAAGTTAAAGTGCTTGCAAAGATGTTGACAACATGAGCACAGGGCAGATGTTAGGAAAGGGGTTTTAAAGAGGCTGGAGCTCTAACAGAGTCTCAGACACAGAATACAGAGCTAGTACTTTCTACTACTACTGTCTGTATGAATACTAGACTGCTAACTCTTCCTTTCCTCCTTATTTCTGTCTAGGTGAGACAACCCTTGAGCAATGGTCAGTGCTACGCACAGCCCCCTCCCCATGGGCAGAGTTAGAGTTTGAAAACATCATTCTAACGATGCCATCAGATTTTGTTCGAGATTTGGACCGTCCAGACGAGCTGGCAGCGCTCTGGGATGAAATCATGAGGGCTGTCGCTGACCTGGCTGTCATACCACACAAATTTGAACGCAAGGAACGCATTGTATTAGACGTGCAGATTTCCCATGGTAAGTTTTGGTTTAATTTGTCTCTATGTTCTGATTGAAGTTTCTGTTTCTAACTGGCATATCCTGTAGAGCAGGGATGGCCAAATTAAATTACTGACAGAGGCAGGTAAGTTTTGGACACTTTCCACGAAACAGTCACAAGAACAAATAAAGAGCTGTCATCAGAAGCGATCATTATATCATTTCTGTTTTGATCAAATGCAAATAGTGATACCACATTAAATAAGGTGATAAAAATTAATTTCAAGCAATGCACATTGTATTTACTGTCTAAGATAGCACTCACACTAAGCATTTCATGCTGTGGTTAAGTGCATTTCCCATCTGAAGTCTGGATCAGTTGTGTGGTGTGACTGCTCCATGCCACAGAGCAGTTTACTTCCCATGCTTGGAGGAGGTGGGCTTAGGGAAGCACTCTTGCACATGAACAAGCTGAATCAAGTGCACACATGAGAACGCCCCTCACAGTAACACCTCCTCAACTGTGGACCTCTGATCACTTTTTTGAGGATGTTTTTTTTCATCTCATATGAATTGACCATGTTGGAAATATAAAATGTAAAATTTTACTTAAATGCAGTTCTGATCAATGACCCTGGTGTGAGTGTGCCCTAAGCCTACTGCAGTTTAGCTTTGGGCTGGTCACAGCCTGCACCAGCCCGCACTACTACCTAAAAATTTTGTCAAGGAGGAAAGTTTTGAGTCTGCTCAGAGGATGGCTACCTCCTGAGCTGTAAGCGATAAACAGTTCCATAGTAGAGTAACCTGAAGGTGCTCCCTCTCATACTACGTGCACATTTAAAGACTATTGGTACACCAGCAGTCCTGCATTTTGGAGGCCTAACACTCTAGGAAGGAAAATATGACATTCTGACATCTTTGAGATGCCTTGATGCTTGAGAAGAAGAAAAATCTTGAATTCTATTCAAGATTTTATGGAAAACCAATGCAAAGGAGCAAAAAAAAAAAAAAAACAGCTACAGCAACATTATTGTAATGTATTCTTCCTTGGACCAAACCACACCTCTGGTAAAGTTGTAATGTAAATCCATCCAGTAGATTTTGGGTGAGTTTTCTATGTTTTTTTAAACCCCAAATGTGATGTAACCACACACAAACACACACACATATAAATTATCTATCTATCTATCTATCTATCTGTCTATCTATCTATCTATCTATCTATCTATCTATCTATCTATCTATCTATCTATCTATCTATCTATCTATCTATCTATCTGTCTACACTGCGTCCATATATACTGACTGTCAGTATATTTTGAAACTGACATAAGTAAAGATAAATAAAAAATTACACAAAATTAACAAATTAACTGGTCAAACCTCGAGAAAAGTTTACTCTTTATCAAATTAAAAATGCTGCTACATCACATTAACCTACACAAGTACTTCCCACTTTGCAGTCATTATAGCTGAGTGTTTTTCAGGTAGTGGGGTGCAGCTCCACAAGGGGGCATGATCACAAGCAGTGGTGTGACCATTGCTGGTGCTGGATGTTTTATCTTCTACCCCATCTGCCAGTCCAAAATTCTGTATTGTAACTGGTTATTTGTTACAACAGAGGTGGGATTTATGTAAACATCAATGTGATCTTTTTAACACCATGCTTCTTTTTCCTTTCTTTAGTTAATATTGTTAATTTTGAGAATTTTGTTTTGTCAAAATGTTTAATTGTGACTCTGGATTCAGACATGTCTCTTTGATTCTTTAAATTAATAATTATATGACTTTCAACTTAGCTGTTAATATCCTTTAATACAGGATGTCGGTTAGAATTTAAATCATTATTGATATGTTGATATATAAGTTGTTTTTTTTCCTTACCACTGTAATGGTTGCTGTATGTGGCAAAGTGGTGTATTAATGTAGGATCTGGATTATTAAATAAAGAAAAAACAAAATAAAGAAAAATGTAAGAAAAAAAAGAAGAGTATGATATTTACCTTCTCTTTCTTAAAGTGTCTTGAGATAGTATTTTTTAATGACTTGGTCCCATACAAATAAAAACTGACTGATTTATAGGATGTAAAGTACTGTAATTTTTTTTCATCACATATATGAAACCATTTCTCCTCCCAGGTTCTCTGCATGCAGGATATCCTATCATGGGGCATCGGCCTGCAGCAGCCGCAATGGTCAGTGTCTGCCATGCTAAAAGCAAAGGCTTCTGGGGTTTCATCCATGAACTGGGACACAACCAACAAAGAGGCTGCTGGGAATTTCGGCCACACACCACTGAGTGTACCTGCAACCTGTGGTCTGTGTATGTGCACGAAACAGTGCTGGGGATAGACAGGGACAAGGTGGAGTATCTGAGTTTTATTTAATTAAAAAACACTGGATAAGGCTTGATCCAAAAGTCTTTTTTTTGTTTTGATCTTGGTTGGTTTTGGTTTCTTTATCAAAGTTCAAAGCTTCATGATCAAATCCTTTCCTTCTTGTTCAGGCTCATGGTGGACTGCGCCCAGAGAGCCGAAAGAAACGGACAGACGAATATGTAAAAGGGGGAAGAAAGCTGAGCAGCTGGAGCGTGTGGACAGCTCTGGAGACCTACCTACAGGTCAGAGAAAGTTACATCATACTTTTTGGGCAACATCTTTAAGAAACAATAGATCATATGGTAATCACGTTAAATTAAATGAACATGATGATATTCTTTCAAAGACAAGAAAAATAAATAAAATACAAATTTTAGGGATTGGATAGTCAACTAAATATTTAAGTTGTTAACCACTCATCTGTTAACAAAGATGTCAACTTTTATCAAAGTTACTTTTGTTCATTCCATTCATAATTAGCAGTATTAAAAGACGAGGGGGCAGGGGGCAGATATAGTACATCATTAAATTCTGGTATTGTTGCAACTTTACTGACTTCAACTGATCTCCTTACCTGCTCTTCTGTTGTGGAGTAGTCAGAAGGGACAGCGAAAATATTTTTCAGCCTCCTTAAAAATTTGATCAAAGTATTTATATATTTTGTGATTGATTGGCAGTTGTTTACTTCTGTAACACCTGGACTTGTAAGGTTATTATACGGTAATATAATTTATTTTGGATATTTCTGGTAATGTAGTCCTTAAATCTGCAGCTCTTGGGGAGAATACTGTGCAGGTTAAATAATTTAGAGGGTTACTTTGTAACGCATGAACCCCAACAGTGCACACCCGACAAACTACTGATGAAAACAAGAGCCAAAACACTGTTATTCCACACAATCATATCTCCCTTCTCTTTGGTACAGCTCCAGGAGAAGTTTGGCTGGGATGCCTTTAAAAAGGTCTTCGGCATGTATCACAAGATAACCAACGTACCAAAGGACAACAAGGAGAAGATGAACCTGTACGCTGTGACTTTCTCGCAAGCTGTCGGCCAGGATCTGACTGGATTCTTCAAGGCCTGGGGCTGGCCCATAGAAAAAGAAACAGAGGAGAAACTTTCCAATCTGCCTTCCTGGAGTGATCACCCAATGGTCAAGTACGACTGAGCTTTAGGCTGCTTCTGGTATACAGTGGAGGGAGACAGGTGTTAAGAAGACCAAATTCTTAACATGAGCACTAAAGAGAGTCGAGTTTATTTATAGGGCCCATTTATATCTTGCATTAATATCTCTTTTGAGCTTTTGGATACCAAGCTGACCTGTCTTGGTTCGTACATTCACATGCTTCTTTTTTTGCTTCCTGACTGATGACCTGGGATCATATCTCTCTTGCCAGTCTTACAAAGACCAATGAGTACATTATTTCCATTGTGCTTAGACTTACTGTGGTTTATAGAATGGTGCTGTGGTGTTGTGACTTTGAAGGCCAGCCTAGGCGTATTTTAAAAAAAACAACATATTTTATAAAAAGAGGATCATTTTGACAAATCAACACTACTTTCTAAAAGGTGCAGCTCAACTCACTTGCTTAAGTAAAATGATGGGATGAGCTAGTGATAGGCTGTGTAGGAACTACACAATGGTCTACACAAATGACTGACTGAAATGTCAGCACTGCGCTTCCAACTTTTACGGGGCTAGCAATTTTCATGTAAACTTGGGCCCCATATTGTATCTTTGATGACTGCTATAATTACACTCTCTAAAGTTCAATAAACCTGCCAGCTTTTACAGACCTCATACCACTGATCCACCTGTATTCAGTCTTAGAAGCTTGGTCAAGGCTCCTGTCAGATGAATGTCCTCTTCCCTTTGTGGACCCAGCTTGTTCTGATAGGTTGATCAGTCAACTCAGTGGTAACTGGTCAGTTCAGCAAATTGTTTCTACAGTCATGCTCACTATATATTCAGTCTGCTCTACCCAATAAAGTCAAATGAAAACAATTCCAGACCTCCTCCACATGCGCTCTGAACTATCAGATACCCAACTGTCTTCAAAACACAAAGTGTACACAAGCACTATGGATTATTATCTGGTATCCAAATGCCCAAAATGAATGTTGATGCAAATTTGTGAACAGGGTCATGGAGCACTTTTTATACTTGAGTTAATATCAAGGGTTACAGAACACACACAGAAAAACATTATTTACCAGAATAAGATGTTGATTTACAAAATGTGTCATAAAAAATAAACCCAGTTGCCAACAGTTTTGCTATGTTGTCAGCTTCTAACTGACACAAGTTACCAGCTGTAGACTTAGTGTAACCACTGATGGCACATGAATTCCAGCCCCAGAAAGATGATACTGACTTGATGCTGAAATAATAATTATTTCTCAACTGAATTTTACTTGTAGTCATGCTGACTTTGATGGAGGAGCACAGCTTTATTTGAATTTATGAAAATTAGGTAACTGAACATGGACAGATGCGTCAAAGAAATAAAACACTGTTTGCAACAATTCTAAGTTATACATTTGTTTGCCCGTTAAGCTAAAATTACAGTAAGAAGATGTGTACTACCTTTTTGAAATGCTCATGAGAGCTAAAAAGTAATTAACTTTACTAACAAAATCAGAAATGAAAGTAAAGTTTCAGGGCTACACAAAGATCAAGTGTGCTTCACAGTGGAAAAAATATATAGCTGTAAAAACTTGAGATAAGTGGACAGTGAAATTCAGTTCTTTGGGATTGATTTTAAAATCAGAAATGACATGCATTAGAAGCTTTATTTCAGTTCAGTTCCTTAACTTTCTCTCCTCAGTTGAAAAACAAAAAAAAAAAGGATTTTTAGATTTCTGGTGTAGATTATTTAGTGATTGAACTACATAATTTAGGTCAGAGTCATGAATGACAAGAATGGCATTTTCCCATCATTGCCTTTGTTTTCTTACAAATATTTATCGGGTTATATGGCAATATGCAGTCTTAAATGTTTTTTTGTTGTATTTGCTCTTATGTCGCACCTTATAATAAACTAAATCCTGATATTTGTTATTTGGTTATGAAATGCATTTACATGTTGTATATCACTAAAATGTTTTTTTGCCATAACTGTCAATGTAAAAGACACTAATAAACATTTATCTCACATATCAGCTTCTTTGTATTATTAACCTTTATGAATAAGAGTAGTGTGTGATGTTGGGCAGATGTAGTCCAGTGGTGGAGTTTGCCAGCTCTCAGATGGATAAGGATGGCTCTCTAAATGTCAGCGGGGAGGGCTGGGAGCAGAAGGGGCGGAGGGAACAGGAACAAAGTTACTCACGGAAGTAGCGCTGGAGGCTTGTCAGAAAATTATTCCTTCATCCAGAATGCCGGAAAAATATTCCCTTGTTATTCACCTCTGACTGGTGAAGCCAATGTGGAAAGTTGACAGGAGAGTAGAGTTGTCTTTAAAGATTTTAGGAATGAGCAGCTTACAGACAATGTGTGCAGCTTTCTCTTATTAAAGTCTGCACGGTGTAACATAACCTTTTATACATAGCAAAAGGGCGGGACAGTTCTAGTTTGCATCGCAACAGAAGACGTCAGAGTGTTGTTTCCTCTTCATTCTTCGCCTGTCCCAGGCTGAGAGTTTCACCTTCCATTGGAGTGCACTTTTTTAAATAGGGGTGTGATAAGTCTCGCAGTTGTTTTCCTTATCCAGGTCAGTTCGAGCGCAGCTGTATTTCTGTCTTTAATGTTGGCTACAGATACAAGTGTGCCTAAATTAGGGAGTCAAGGCTTGGTGAGGTTGTTTTTCCTTTCACACATCCGTATAAAAGAGCACACAAAAGCAAATCCTACATATCTTAACTATGTAAGATACTATAAGTAATAGAATGTTAATAAGGTGATCAGGCAATAAAACATTCATAACATTCAGTATATTTAAGCTTTCATAATGCTTGTGAGAGAATCCCATCAAAACAAGAATGAAGTTGATAAACCTGTCGATTAAGATCCTGAAGTGATCTGAGATCCCCGACCTGCATGGAGTCATAACGACCAATCAAAACTCCATGTACTGGCAGAGCCACCCTCACTGCCTTGGGATTGCTTGGATCCATCTTTCAGGCCTGATTATCTTCTGATGCAGTTTGACTACCACAGATATTGCAAGGACCCAAATACAGTAATGGTGCAAAATAAGAATAATTTACTGAACTGGGGCTGGGGTCACAAATTAGTTACTGGAGATACTGCAGTGCTGGTCTGTTACTGCAGACCAGTGGTACATAAACTCTGCACACAAGAAAACACTGGAGAACATCAACTATACCACAGGAGATGTGGGAATAATATGACAAATCTTCGGGAGGGAGCTGCAGTGACCACACCCCCTAACAGGAGTGAGAGAGCTGTTGGAGAAGGGAAGCAGGGAGGGAGTAGGAGCAGTCCAACCAAAAAAGTCACTCTCTGAGAACTTGTCACATCTTGTGATTTATAAGGCAATATGTGGCATCTTGTTTTTTGGAGGGCCCTCTTCTGGTTATTATGGTGGAATTAGTGATAACGACTATGGGCAGAGTGATCATTCTAATATCAGATTATCAGATGTTTTTTTTCAGTCAAAAACATAAAATAATCTGACTCGTAAAAATCTGTCCTGAACATGGCTGCCAAAACAAAACTTAAGGATGTCCAAAATGTTAAATTTCAATCTCTGCTCCTTGGTCCTAAAAAGTAAAAAATTCAGATAGAATCCAAGTCCAATACTGGTTTATTAAATACCCATGGAACAAACCAGAGTGGATGTGTTGAATGAGGCACCCAGCTAGCTACAAAGCTGTGAAACATTGCCTTTTATCTCATGGGTGGAGCTCCAATCAAATGAACACCGTTCCATGCCTACCTCTCATGGACAAAGACAGCAGCAGCAGCACCAGACGCCCAAACTTTGCCAGGAGGAAACTGATGTGCTGGTCAGGGAGGGCAGTACCAGAATATATGGTAATGCTAACCGACCTCCACAGGCTGATGGCACAAAAACAGCCTGGTAGGAAGTTAGTAATATTGTCGATCAAGTTTGCCTGGATATTCTGAGAACTGCTGCCCGATGTAAAAACGGTTCAATGATGTAAGGAGAAGGGCCAAAAGAAAACTGTCAGATCAAAGAAGGTACATGGTGGCCCCAGGGGAAGCCCCTCCACTAGCCTCATGAGGAGCTCAGTAGATGACAGTGCATCCTCCACCCTCTCTATGATAAGCACTGAGGGCTTTGGTGAGACTGAAGTTGGGAATAAAGGTAAGGCAAAAACAAAAATTCTACTAATGAAGGCATTCACTTCACTTCAGTAATTTATATGGAAACCTCAAATAATAAGGATGAGTGGTGTAGACAGATCATGACATGAATAAATTATGGCAAAAGTTTTTGATCTGATATCAGAAGTGACAGGACAATTAATATAGATACAACTGTATCTATTGTGGTTCAGATGGTTAAATTAAATAGTGGTTGCTATGATTGTTTATTGCATTGAAATGTGCCTGACACTCTGGAAACCTGCCTGTGGGGTTTTGGTGACATGCGCAAACTGCGCACCTGTCAGCCAAATTACCACTGCACTCGGCGTGCTTCGCCTGCGCCCAGAATAGACCAAGTTGGAGCTGGCTGGCTTTCAGCGCACCTTCCATGCAGTGTTTTGGCACAAAATTATAACTGTGCCGAGTTGAATCTGTCGATACCTTTCCCTGGTGCACCGCCACACCCAGCTGGTCTACCAAATAGCAGTGGTGTGCCGGACAAAATTACCACACCACGGGGTGCACCAGGCTCCGCCACCCTGCGTTGCAAATTAGAGCCCTAAGTCTTCTTCTTTTTGCATACCTCTGTCTGATTTTGCCTGCCCTTTAGTGTACCGAACTCTACCTTCTCTGACTACCACCTTTGTGTACCCTGTTTTGCCTGACTGCCATCTTTGTATATTAAACCTGGACTGCAATAAAGACTTTTTTTTGCTCCTCAGACTCTGGTTGTTCTGTGTCTGTTGTTCATGAAAGCTGTAGCCTTCCATGTATTTGACATTTGCTGAGTAAACAGGTTTGTCAAACAGTCTTACCCAGGGTGTGGCTGTGTAAAACCACATGCAGTACATACGAAGTGGCATATTCACACAAGGAGAATGTTGACAAACTGGAGTTATATATGAACCCCAAATGTTTCATCAACATCTTTATTAAAAATCTGGCAGTGGGTTGTACCTACAGAACCTCCTCCCTGTTCTCATATTTACCTGAAATATTTGTCTCCGATCTAATTTGTTTTCCCTCCGCTGTTCTGTCAGGTCGTCGTTTTCGTGGATTGTCTGTCAGATGTTTGGCTGGGTTGCAGTCATAGAATATAAACTGAGAGGCAACTGAACATCCAGGTAAATACACTTTATTCTAATTGGCAGGTTTTTGGTTGATCATTGTTAATTTATTTTTGTAAAAGTGTAATGCAAAATTCACTGTATTTGTATATTTCTTTGTTTTAGTCTTTGTGCACTTCTGATTCTTTACCCATAGGACAAATAAAGAAAAGTTCAATTTAGACCTGTGCCTCTCATTGGAAAAGTGGGTCACAGTGCTGTTTTAGAGGTCTTGGAATATTGTATGTGCCTTGATGATACGCTCAAGCTAAGAGCCTATTGTGGACGGACAGGAGCAATTAATGTTTTCTGGCAAAGACTAATTTGAGACCCCTATCAGGATGTTGACAACCTATTAGTGCAATTAAGACAGTACGCAGAGTATTGACAGCCATTCTGTTGACAAGAAGAGAGAAAGCACTGTCCAAATTGCATAGAAGGGTTGGCAGCATTTGGAAAAGTCAGTGCTTTTGTCTACATTTCTACACTTGCTGATAATCTATGATGATTTTGCTATGCAGTTAAGGATGTGTGTAGGAGATAGCCAAAGTGGATCTTGTAAGGGGTAAATGGCATTTTGAATGTTGTTGTAAAACAATACAAAGTCCAGTATAGGGTGTTCAGGACTTCTGTCTTTGACTGTCCTTAATGACTATATCCCAAGGCCCCTTGTCAAAATGCTCACTTTCCTTAATAGCCTTTATGTATGGAAGTCCTTAGTAACAATACGTTGACGCATTTGTCATACCTTGCTGTGATTGCCATGGTTGTTTTCTACAGATCCTGATTAACAATCCTGTAATGCCTGGATAACAGAGATGGCTTTTCCACAGTAACTTCTGCCATAGAGGTTATGTTTTTGCCAGCATTTGTTAGTCTGTCTCTTTGTCTGTTAGCAAAATAACTCAAAAACTCATGAACAGAGTTTGATGAAATTTTCAAGGAATGCCTGTAATGACACAAACATTTAAAGCAATTTTGGTGTAGGTGCCAAGCTAAGAATTTTTTTATTGGATTTGTTCACGTTGTTAGATTGGGTATATAAACTTCTTAGTTGATTTTGATTACATTTTCAGGAAATTTACTCTGTTTCTGCAGCTTAACATAGTTCTTGATGTCTTCAGACTTCATGGAACATTAGTAACATGCTTTGGTCCAAAAAGCCTATGAATCAAGCATGGCAGCATTCTTTCCAACACATAACTGCTCCCTTCAGCACAGATAGTTTTGAGGGCGGTTGCCTTAATATGCTAATGTATCAGAGTAGAGCAAGTGCATACAGGACTTCACGTCCTTCAGCATAACTCAAGCGAAGTGGATGCTCCAGCCATGAGCCACTTACGGTCCTGAAAGCACACAAATCCTTAATTCATGTCGTTTAACAGATAACAGTGTTCTTGTTTAGCCTAAACATCACAGGCCAACACACAACATGCTAACTGCAGTGGGACAGACATTACTTAGCATATATTCCGGGCTAACATTGGCACAAACAAAGGGGTAAATGGGGGGATAAAAGATTAATTACATTCAGCCAACTGTTAAGCTTCCCTTCCTGAACACACATGGACAGTGAATTCATGCCATTTAACAGATAACAGCAATGTCATTTCCCTAAACATCACAGGCTAACACACAACATGCTTACCTTTGCCTAGTCACTGCAGTATGACTCAATATATTCAGCCAACTGTTAAAACTTCTCTTGACTAATGTAAAATACTCATACATTGAAGTTTATCCTTCAGACTTAAGGAGTACACTGCCAAACATGTTGTGTTACCTCTGATTCACTTCCCCCTGCTGTTAGTATTAGCTCATAACAATGAGCATAATAAATACCACACAGCATTAAAACACTCACATTTCCATCATCAGGTCTGGCGACAAATTGTTGGAACTGATCCCAGATTTAGGAAAAGGCTAGTTGCCAGTCCTGTGTTGAACTAACAGAAGTTTAAGAAGCAGTTGGATGTGGAGTGACTGACAAAACCATGCAGGTTTTAACGAACTGTTGCTGGCTTGTTCCCTTCAACAATATAATGAATTCACTGGGCCCTTTGGTCCTCCAAGGCTGATTGCATATATGTGAAGATTTATGTGGCTGTTTACAGCCAACAACCGAGTAGTGATTGCTTCTGAGCTAAGACATGCTGAGTACCAGTCTCTCACTAAGAATATAAACAACATGGCTGTGCTTTGCAGAGGAATCATTCCAGTTGGTGGTGATGGGGAGGGGAATACTCAGGTAGACGAACCAGGTTCAACAGACTCAACAGCTTTCCAAATACCACTAGTTTACATGTATGCCGCCTGCTAAATACAGATTATGTTGTTTACTATCACGGGCCAAATACCCAAAAATGTGTTCATCAAAAGCCTTAAAAAACTGTTTTTTGCATATCTCCCCTATAACACTATAATTGTTAGATAGGGCAGTTTTACACATTTTTGACAATAACTTGCCATGCAATGTTGGAAATGCCTGGGCAGAGGTTTGTGCTCTCATAGCACATCTAGTTCAAATATGTTTTTCATCAAGTGTAAATTAGATCATAAAGATATCTAAAAACAACCAAGTTTACAAGTTATTGTGGAAGTGACATATGATATATGCATGTTGAGGGCTTCTGCAATAATGTGCATTATAACCAGTTTTAAAGGGTAAGTTCGGTTTCTACAGCTTTCACATTGTTTATAGAATGAAGTAGAACAATATACTCACCCAGAAGGCTTTCCTGATCCAAACAGTGCTTTGGAGATATTTGGATCCAAAATCGAGTGGCGGACATCCGTATAATGGTAGCACATAGGGCATGTATAGCGCCGTTCCTAAAACTGCATTAAGCGTCCAAAAAATCATGAGTTTCACCAATATTTCATAATGGTCCGCTCGGGCTACTCCTCCATTACAGTCTGTGTCGCTCCAGACATGTTTTGTGGCTGTGCTAACCTCTGAAGTGAAGAAGAAGAATGTTTGCCTCTGCACACGCGCAGTGCACTGTAAATCAAATGGTGTAGTCAATGATAGTCAAGGGGATTTCATGCCAGTTGGCAGTGAAAAGTGTGGAAACGTCGTTGGCCCAAATGACAGGTGACAAATTTGTGGAGCGGTGTTCCCATGAGGAACAAGTTATAACTAATACTTGGTCTGCAAACCACCCAAGAAGACTGTACCCCTGGATAAGACCTAGTTACAGGTCAGAAACCACATTGATTATATCACAATAAATCAATGGTTCTGATGTGCACTCACTAGCTCCAAAAGTTACCCAAGAGCAGATAATCCTGTTGTGGCAGCGTTGTGTGTAAAACTAAAGAAACTAACATGAAACAATCAGAAAAAAGCAAGACCTTGTGAGCAAATGGCAGATCAAGAAAATGCAAAGATGCACCTTTCAAATGGCAGTTTGTAACCAAGTACCCAATATCGACCTACCAGCAGAGATCTTACAGGAGAAAAACATGAGATGCGATACAAGAAGTCACAGATAAATTGATAACAGATGTTGGAAATTTTAAATTTATCAACCAATGGATTAGGCAAGAAATCTTGAATCTTATGGAGCAGCAAAGGCTTTCAAAGTGCAATGAGGCAATATTGGATGCTTAACCGTCTAATTAAAAATAAGTATAATGAGGCAAAGAAGCAAGTTAAAAACTTGGCCTAATTTTTAAGTAGGTGCATGGGTATACTGAAACAATTGCTTAGCAAAGTGTTAATATGCCAGATAACAACACGTAATAACAATATGAACTTGAAGAACTGGTGTTGCAGGAACTGTGCCTCTCTGCGCCTGCAGTGCACCTCTCTTGGCACTGCAGGAAACTTGCAAAGTGTGCTGGACACACCCTCTCGGCGCAGCGCAGACGGGGCGCAGGGCAGGTGCGCCGTGCCTGCGTCTGGTCTACGAAATTAGAGCACACAGTGTGTTATGAAGTTAATAATTGAAACAATGGCTTCTGTTTTAATAACATACAAAGCAACAAAAGCTTCATTTGAGGATTAACATTCAATTGACTCTCCTTTTCTTTTGAGTTTTTGCAATAGTCTGATCCATTCAAGTATAGATGTTCCTCATAGCAGAAAGGCTTTGCATGATGAGCACTGCAGACTGCAAAGGCAAGTGCTGTAGAAAAGCTGCAGGTATTCTCTGATTTTCGAACATCCTGAAGTTATTTTTAGTAACCACACTCCTATTTTAATCCAGTTTGACAACATGAGATTATGGTTAGCAGACCTATATCGACAGGTAACTTGGGGTTCTCCAGTCACCCAGTTCCCATAGCAGCTTCTCCATTTTTGATACAGACCTGTTGGTTCATCATTTTAAGATTTGTTCCTGTTTGTACTTCAGTATAAACAAGTATTCCCAAGTGTGCAAAGAAAATGGTAGCCATATGTGCAGAAAGATTGGCCCATTAATCCAGTCTGGTTGCACGTTTCCACTCGTGAAACAAATCAGTGGGAGTTGCTGGTGTAACAACATATAGGCTTTGCAATGTAGTGGAGTAGTGCCAAAACAAAGCAGCTTGTAAATGTTGTAATGTCTTCAGTGTACTGTGTAATCACAATATTTGGTTTGTTTTCACCCACAACTCTCTTAATTATGTAAAGTTAGTGGCAATTTCTGTGGCTATGTATACCTTCAATGCCAACTGTTTCTAGATAGAGAGCTGAGCTGTATGATTGTTGCCTTTCTTAAGGCTAGGCTAATACCATGCACTTCATAATATCCCACAAATTTCAAACAATCCCTTTAATTTCAGAGGACTGTGAAAGCACAGAAAAACATGTGAATTTACAGAAAAAACAATGTATCTTACTTGATTTGTTGCATGGGAAAAGAGTTTTTTTTTTTTTTAAATGTATTTTTATGGCATTTCGTGCCTTCATCGATAGGAGAGAGACAGTGGATAGGCTTGTGAAAGAGGGTGAGAGTAGGGGAAGACATTCTGCAAACTGGTCACAGGCGGGACTCGAACCTGGACCGGCAGAAGCATATACATGGGGTGCCTGGTTGCTAACCACTCCACCAAACCAGCACCCCGGAAAAGAGTATTTCTAAAGTTACAAAAGCTAAAAAAATTGCAAAATAATAATAATAAATAAACCACTGAACTCATCTTTTGTTGTCAACAGCATTTTGACTTTTTTCTTGCCTGTTTCTGCAATAAACTACCTTTTTTGCTACAACTAAAAGCAGAGGTACACTGTCTCCTTGATGTCCTCTGTTGCATTTGTATTTGGCAGATACACCTGTTCAGTTTAAGCTGGTCCCACAAATGGAAATGTACCATGAGTCTCTGTTAACGCCTCTTTTTTTCCACACCTCTTAGACTTCCAGACCATCAGTCCATCTCAACATGGCCAAACAGCCCACTGATAACCACCATGAAACGGCCTATGTCTCTCTGATGAGAGGTCTAAGAGACCTGGACCTCTGCGGCCCTTGTGTTCCAAGTGACCTGGTGCTAATTGGAGACCATGCTTTTCCTTTGGCAATGAACAGCCAAGGTCAGGTCTTGATGGCTGCCTCACTCTATGGCAAAGGAAGGATAGTGGCCCTGGGTCATGAGAACTATCTCACTTCCTGTCCCGCTCTGGTAGAGAACGCTTTGGTCTGGCTAAGAGGAGAGGGATCTGACAACCTGTCTGTGGGGGTCCACAAGAATGTTAAGGCAGTCGCTGACAGTCTTAGCAAGTCCAGCTTCCAGTCTAAAGTTGTGGGCTCCTTTGATAAAGGTTCTGGGGTCGGTGTGTATGTGACTGATACCTACAGCGTGGGTGGAGATGTCAAGGACCTGGTGACATTTATGAAAGCTGGAGGGGGAGTTCTGATAGCAGGCCAGGCGTGGCACTGGGCAGAGAAAAACCCAAAGAAGAACACGCTGCTTCTTTTTGAAGGGAACATGGTGTCTGGTGTGGCAGGGATCTACTTTTCTGATCACCAGGGCACCACAGAGTGCATCCCAGTCCACCCACGGATCCCAGCCTCCTGGATGTCTGTAGTGTAAGTGTTTAACATGGTTTACTTTGACTGCAAATTCTACTATAAAGCATCATTAAATATGAAGATTGTATGTATATATTGCCTTTAGTTTAAGAGAGCATCATCAAGGAAGAAATTTACTGACTAAAAGAATTTTCTTTAAATTGTGGTAAAAGTAAGAAAATGCAGCAATTTTATGTTACAGGGTGGGAAGGCATTCATCCTGATTTCAAAAGCACAAAGTGTGGAATTTTTAGTTTGCTTTTGGCACATTGCTGATAATAAGCTCTGTGGCAAAAAGTCAAAAAACCCATGCCCATTGTTCATCACATAAATCTTTAAAGGCAAATGCAATATTACAATTTTTAGAGCATTAAAATAATCAGCCAGTGACCCTTTTTTCAAGCCCCACGTACAGGCGACGAGCATCTCTAAACCCTCCTTAGTACCTGTTCTAGGTAACTGTGAATGAACTTGGAGATGCCAAGCAACACTTTGGTTGCTCAAAGCAACATAAAGCTTCTACTATATTGTCCTAGAATACCAAAAATTATGAGTATTGGTCAAAGATAGGATGATGAACATAAGATGATTAAAGCAGATTACATTAAATGGCCACCATTTTAGGCCATAGTAGCCATTTGTTTGCAACCATCCTTTTCAAGACACAATTATATGTTGAATTATAAAAGTGGAGCATTTTTTGATGTATGTTTTTAAAAGAAAAGTTCGGTTCCTGCAGCTTTTACATTGTTTATAGAATGAAGAACAACAATATACTCACCCAGAAGGCTTTCTTGATGCAAACGGTGCTTCGGGAGATATTTAGATCCAAAATCGAGCAGCGGACACCGATATAATGGTAGCCTGTAGGGCATAGATCGCCGCTCCTAAAAACTGCATTAATTGTCCAAAAACTCCTGTTTTTCACCAATATTCCATCATGATTTGCTCCGAATGGACCGCCATTGCAGCCTGTGTCTCTCCACACAGCGCTGTGTGGCTGAACTAACCTCTGAACTGACGAGCTGTTTACATGCCCTTTGCGCATGCGCAGTGCGGCTCATTGTTTCAGGGGAAGATCGGCAGCTACAAATCAACTTTCTTCTTCCAGTTTTGTGCAAAATGGACGAATGTCTATGGGATGAAGATGTTGTGGAGGAGAACTTTGAATATGATGGACGTCCTTACAGTTTGGAGCCACAGTATACAGATATACAGATAAGGAAGCGATCGCAACGCTCCAGAGAGTACTGCGCATGCGCAAAGGGCATGTAAACAGCTCGTCAGTTCAGAGGTTAGTTCAGCCACACAGCGCTGTGTGGAGAGACACAGGCTGCAATGGCGGTCCTTTCGGAGCAAATCATGATGGAATATTGGTGAAAAACAGGAGTTTTTGGACGATTAATGCAGTTTTTAGGAGCAGCGATCTATGCCCTACGGGCTACCATTATATCGGTGTCCGCTGCTCGATTTTGGATCTTAATATCTCCCGAAGCACCGTTTGCATCAGGAAAGCCTTCTGGGTGAGTATATTGTTGTTCTTCATTCTATAAACAATGTAAAAGCTGCAGGAACCGAACTTTTCCTTTAAAACATGATTAAAATACCTTAACAAGCTTTCACTGCCAACCTTTGGCATGTAAAAATCCTGTTCAAAAATCTTATACACCTTGGTAGATGTGACATGTTTAAATGCAAACTGATGTCTTTTTCCAGATTCATCACTTCATAGAATATAGTTTATTGCTACACACAATATTACATTTTAAATACTACTATCTTCCCTTGTTAAGACATTTTTTACCTGGTAAAATCTAATAGGAACAGGTAGAAAAGTGGAAAGTGTTCTCATTCATCATAACAAGGTAAAATGACAACAGCCATTAACGAATCTTAATCAATATTGAAATTAGGATAGGATCTTACATACTTATCCACACTGTTGTTATATAGCAGACCATATTTCTCTTACTTGTTCTGATCTCATGTATTACCAAACAGGATTGGAAAAGACTTCGAGGATGACCTGGAGTTCTTACTGGAGGGGGTGTCAGAGTTTAACATTCAGGGTAAAGCCATGGGCTCTGAAATTCTGGTCCATGGACCTCTGGCCTTTCCCATCGGGACCACAGCTGATGGACGGGCCTTCATAGCAGGCGCCTACTATGGACAAGGGCGTGTCATTGTTGCAAGTCATGCATCATATCTTGGGAGAGAGGTGAAGTTTAAAGAAACAAATCACAAAGGAATTAGATATTTCATGAAAATTTTAACCAGTAAAAAAGATGCAGATCACATATTTGCCTTTTTTTAATACACTTTACATCACTAGTGTGCTAAATCTGTAATTTGTCATAAATAAACTTCTTTTTTGCAATATTTCTTTTATGCCAGAGCCTGGCCAAATTTTGGAGCAATGCCATACGTTGGTTGGATGAAGGTCGTCAGGGGGTCGTTGGTGTAGAGATCAAACAGGCTCTCAAAAATCTCAGCAAATCAGGACTGAAATGCAAGATGTCTAAATTCAGAAAAGACCTGAGTGTATATGTTGTTCACCCGGGCATTAAAGATAAAGCAGAGGAAATTCACGACTTCGTGGCAGAGGGAGGTGGCCTCCTGATAGCTGGACAAGCCTGGAACTGGGCCCAGAAGCACGGGGGTAAAAACCCATTAGCAGATTTTCCAGGTAAGATAATGCACCACCAAAGTAAATGGTAAATGTCTTGAACATATGCAATGCTTTTTAGTCTCCTGACAACTCAAAGTAGCTCTACACCACAGCTCACATCCATCCAATCACACCCATTCAATCTTACATTCAGTCACTGATGGTTCAGACTTGTATGTGTGTTGTCCATCAGTTTTAGCCTACACATTCACATCCTTTCACACACACCTACATGCATCTGACACAGCAGTGGGAACAATATGGGTTTAAGTGTCATTTTCGAGGACTCATTATGTGATAGCTAGAGCTGGGCTTGAAACTAGAACCTTCTGATCACTAACAGAGTGCACTATCGACTGAGCTCCAGATGTCCAATTCATGTCAGTGAAAGAAAGGGTGGTACTTCCTGCACTAAACTCAATGCTCTGAAGTGTGACGCACATTTCATGTGTTTTAACCCTCTATGGTACCAAGTTGCCGACAGACAACATACCCATTTTTTGCTCTTTACACTCAATAAATATATCCCAGTTATGGGATACTTTTAAAAAAGAGGCAGGACTTTAAGGAACAAATAATAGCTTTTGACCTTGTCACATGACTCCCTGGAGGCCATTTTGAACCCCTTTTCTGCAGACTTTCTCTCGAAAAGCACCTCAGAAATTTTCCTCCACAAAATTGCCTGAAAACTTCTTTCCCTGGTCTTTCTCATCCAGGAAAAAATATGTTCACACTAATTGGTAAGTAAAGCTTAATTTCTAATAGTGTAATGATTTTTTTTGTCCATTAAGTAATGTAAAAATGTAAAAGTGCCAATATTGTCCTGAGGCAACACTGTGCCATTATGGATTCATCATGATAATACTTTGGTATTCTGTCTTTTGGTATACTTAATGTTTAAAGCAAACAAGTTATCTTAGTTTTCTTTGCATCTCTAAGGATTAACCTAGTTAAATTTGTTGTTACTTTTAGGAAACCCAAGGAAAAATTGTATATTGTAGGCTCTTGTTTACCATTACAATGAACTTTGTAAGCCTTCCTTGCAGAGCACATGATTTTATTTTCCTTTTTTTTTCATTTACAGAATGAATGTAGCATTTTTCTATTGCTCTTCAAGGAGGAATGTAGAAGTAGCACTACCAGTTGATTCTAGTGAGGATGAATTAGAACTGAGTAGTAATGAAGGAGATGAACTGCAAGCAAGCATGAGAGAAGAAAGTGAGAGCAGCTAATAGCCATAAGATGAGGATGAGAACGCGCACATGGACAGGGTAGAAGTGCATTATATTTCCAGTATAACATGTATTGATAATTCATTAATTATTGCATGTTCTTGACATTTTCATACCATGCTTAGGACATCTGTTTGTTTTCCAGTCTTTCTTCAAGAAACACCCAAAAGGACCAAGAGACTGCTGTGGAAAAATTGCAGGGAGCATTTATCCAGTCCCGTAATGGAGAGGCAGTCTCCCAAAAGCCACAGTAGTTAAGGCTCCAGTTGAATACTTTAGGGATTACATACAAACTAACACCTGCATTGAGAACATGGTGGAGCAGACAAACCTCTGCGCTGTCCAATGTGATCCAGAAAGCCACTTAATATTACCTGCAATGAAATGGAGCAGTTTATTGGCATCTCTTTATTTGTATATGTATGGACTGCCAGTGTCCCACATATCTTGGAACTCAACCACAAGGGTTGACTGTATGGCTGATGCCATGTCCATGCATTGATGGGAGGCCATAAAACGCTACATCCATTCAGCAGACAACAAGCAGCAAGTTCCACCTGGACAACCTGGCCATGACAAGCTTTACAAGGTGTGTCCTCCTCTGACATCACTCCTCAAATGCTGCCAAGCAAGTCCAATGAATGAGAGGCTCTGTGTTGATGAGCAAATTGTGCAAAAGTGGCCTGAAGCAGTACAACCCCCCAAAAAAACCATACAAAATCTATGTCTTGACAGACAGCAATGGAATAGCCTACAACCTGGAAGTGCACAAAAGCCCAGTTTCTGCAAAGGATAGTATGCCAGATATTGGGGAAAGTAGTAACATCGTTCTGCAACTTGCTAGCATCATACCAAGCAATCAATCCCACAAGCTGTTCTTTGACAACTGGTTCACCAGTGTGGATCTCCAGACCATTCTCCAAAAGAGAAAGGTCGATTGTGTTGGAACAGTGCTACAAAATCGGCTGGCAGGGTGCAGATTCTCTGAGGATAAAGATCTGAAGAAGAAAGCAGGGGTGCCTTTGAAGAGAAAACCCAAGCCACAGTGGAGTCCAACTCAGGGCAGTGAAATGGCGTGGCAATCGTTCTGTCACCCTCCTCTAAACCTTTGCCTCAGCCAGCCCAACGATCTCTGTGCAAAGATCGAATGAGAATAAAAAAGGAAGAAGTTCAGGTTACATGCCCAAGCATTGTCCAGAGATACAATAAAAGTATCTTCTGGACTCACTGATTGCTCTCCAGAACAAAGGTCAGGTCAAGGAAGTGGTATCACAAGATCGTGTTCCACATGATGGATTTCACTCTCGTGAATGCGTGGCTCTTGTACTGCAGGGGCTGCAAGGACTGTGGGATTCCAAAGAAAGACGTGTACAGTTTGTTGAAATTCAAAGCTGAAGTTGCAAACTGCCATAGCATTGAGTGGAAGATCTTGGAGAAGAGAGGGAGATCATCACAGAATGTTGAGGAAGACCTGGCTGAAAAGAAGCACAGAGGTCCTGCCTCACAAATACCATCAACACCTGTTCGTCAGGACAACACTGACCACTGGCCAGTGTGGGTGGAGAAAAAGGGCCGGTGCAAGAACCCTTTCTGTAAAGGTAATGTGGAATGCTCAAAGTGTGTTGTTTACCTGTACTTTATTTCGGAGAAGAACTGCTTCATGGTGTTCCACAAGCAGTGAGCCAAAGATGGCAGCAACACAATACATGATGGCAACACATGTCATCTCAGAAAAAACACAGGAGACTTGCAGTTCAAATACCAATGATCAAACACTAAAATTTTAAACTGTTTTCTTATTTTGCAGAAGGCTATGTTATATTCTCTTGCTAAATTGTGCATGTAAAGTTCAGTGAAAAAAATTTAGACTCCTTGTTGCATTGAATCAAGTGCACAGTTCCGTGACGGTATATTGTTGCCACAGCCTGAGTCTCAGCATTCAGCCTGCCACACTCCAGCCTCAGCTCAACTCCTGTCACCTGCGCTCCTGCTTACACCTGCACCTCATCTGCTGAATTCACACCACCTATTTACAGTAAACCCCAGCTCCACACTCACTCGGCATCAGACTGTCTTCGCTCTCATGCCAAGCACTCCAGACCTGATAACCGGACTGATCACCTGTTGCCGACCTGTCCTGTTCCTGTTTCCGCCTGTATCGTCTGATCCTCAGCTTGACTTCAAGGTACCGACCCGTTTCTGTCCTGCACCTACCTGCCTGCCTGATCCCCGGTTGCCGACCTTGCCTTCTGTTCCTGACACCGAGTACCTGTTCATGTATCCTGATCTGTGGTGGCCATCTGTTCTCCGGTATCTGATCCTCCTGCCTGTGTGTGATGCCGAGTACCCATCTGTGTGCCTGGTTCAGTGGTAACAGCCTGATTCCTGGCAATCTAAACCGTCTCCTGAGTGGAAAGACAGAGTGAGTCCAATCCTGCTCTTCCTCAAAGACTCTGAGTTGCAATCCAAGTGTGTGGCTCCTGTGTGGCCAAGTGGTCTAAGTCACGGCTCCATGTTCAAAGGATCACAGGTTTGATCCCTGCTCTCTACTCATCTGTTTTTGTGTCTGTTAAAGAAAGCTGGTTATTCTGAACTGCAAAATCTGTCTTGCGTTTGGGTTCTAACTGCCTCTGTGTCAATTGTTACCTGCAGGCAACATTTAGACATACAGTCCTATAAAAAATAGTTATTTTAAAATGTTTTTACACTTGGATGACATTATTTGTAATCTGTCGAGGCTATCAAATATTTTCCATGTGTGTTTGAATAAATTGTGTAAAAAATTGAAAAAATAACCGTCTATTTTCATTTCTTACCATTATGGTGCAGTGTTGCTTAGAGGCAACGCACCCCAAAAAATGTCCTAATTTTTAAAAATTTCTTCAGATTATGTTTATTTGGTCTATGTTAAGATTTAAAAAAAACACCTCAAACGTTTTTTTCCTAACCTGCATCACAATGCGTACCATCGAGGGTTAAAAGAGAGAGGACTTTATACAGTGGTTCAGGAATAAGTCTTGAAGCATATCAGCTCTCACTTCCCAAAGTCTACAGACTTTATAAATAGTTTCTCAAAAGAATACTTAAAATAAGGTCCAAGATGAACACATGCATACAAGATTGCAGTGTTCCCTTTTGCAACGTAATGTACATCTGACATGACTCTCCTTTGGATAAAGTGCTACTGTGATTTTAAAATAACACTTGCTAAAAAAAAAATGGGCTTTTATGACTACAAGAGTGACTGGATTCTCATGAAATCATTTCTATTCTTTTGACAAATGATAATGACAACAGTATACCCATTACCATAGTCACCAACTTGATCAGGTTATTCTTTTAAGAGGAAAATCTGAACAAGAGGTTGCAACACTATTATAAGTTGGAAGTGTTGTACCTACCTTAAGTCATATCACATTGTTGTAGTTCCACAATAAGTTGATTCTAGGTTTGTACAAACCCTAATCAAAATCAAATTGCAGTTTTATTGACAGCTCAGCATTTTTTATCCATCATTAAGCAAAATAATGTGATTGTGTTCTGTAATATTGTACCCATAGGTTTTCGGCATTTCAATTTGCTAACTCTTATATTTATTATGTCAAATTGGGTACATGATGACCAGTTAATATATCCTACTATTATTGCACAATAAAGAATTTACTTAGCATCTGTGCTAGTGACAGCTGAGGCCAGAGTTATTGTCTGGGTTGTTTTGATAGCAAACATTAATATGCATCGCTTCATTATGTCTCAAAGCAAAACGTAATGATTTACTGTATCAACCTCTAAACAGAGCCAAGAAAATATCATATTGAAACTCTTTCTTTTCTAATGCAGTGTGGATCTTGTCCTCAAGTTTAAAAGGCCATACTGTAAAAGCATTGATGCTTGCGTAACTCATATTGATGTTTATATCAAGTATTGTACTTTTTCAAATGATTAAGGATGCATTAATAGGCTAGTTTTTCAGAAACATTACTAAAGCATGGCAGATCTTTAAGGCAGCTTAATTAGCAAGGGAGTTTGATTTTTTTAATTAATGTTTTACTTACAAAACTTTTATTTACTTTGTCATTCAGCCATTTTGGTTTGGGTGTATTGCAAACCATCTTGTCAAGAATAAAGTCCTAATGTTTTTTTCAGCTCGAAAAGCCGGTGCCAACTTCCATGTTGGCCCACAAAAATGTGTCATCGGTGCACCACAATATAATGGCCAGTTTTTACAACATAATGCCAGAAAGAATACCAACAGCACATTGACTACTGCAGGAACATTAGAGAAGTACTGCACATTTCTCTGTGGCTTTGAAATGACTCTCAGATCTTCAGAAACACATTTGAACAAGGTACGGATGCAAATTAAATAATTTGACTGAAGATAACAAAGTAGGTGGACTTGCTGAGGTAAAGAGACATTTTTTGATACACAAGCACACTGTTATACTGATGAGAAATTATATATTTGCCAAAAAGAAATAATCATAACCATTTCTCATCCCATCTTCACCATTCTGTGACCACAATACAGCTTTTGAAGATCATTTGTGTTTTTTGCATCGAAAAAACTTTTTAAAAAGGTTTACATTTTTAAATATGTCCACAAAATTCAAGGTTAGACAAATTGGATAGAGAATTCACTAAATGATCATTAATAGCAGGACATTTGTTATAAAATGTGGTTTAAGCCCTGTAATCTACCTGCTGACCTCATCTTTGAGGGAAGGGATTTTTAACCATGAAACAAACTATGATACAGATAAACCAAAAAGATTTAACGGTTAAACCCCTGACTCCGAAAGGGATAAAAGGTTATAGGAAATGCATGAAATTGTGTTATCTATTAATTACTCTTTTAAAAACTGCTTTAAATATTGTACAAGTTTAAAATGTGGTTTCTGCTAATCACATTTGGTTGTTAATTACCAGTCATATTGTAAGAATCCTGCCTGTGGGTGTGGACCTCATGTTAAAACCAGGGAAAGCTCCCTGTTTTACCAAAGCTCGGAAAGTATTCTGATCATAAATGTTATAGACCAAAATGCACAGATGAGCATATACAAAATTAGACGCAAAACATTATTGAAAAACAGGCATCCCTTAAGATATAAAATTAATACATAATGGTAGTTGATCAATCAATTTAGATTTTTTAGACTCTTTGTTTTTATGGTGGTGCGGACTTATACTTTCCTCCTGATTGTCTTTTGTCTTGGTTCAGTAGCTTGTTTGTAGCTTCTATGAGATTTTACCCCTTAAAACAAGTTAAGAGATAAATCAATAAATCATTACATTAAAAGTCCTCCCAAATGTGTTAACTGATATACAAGTTGTGGGTGGGTGTACAACATTTATGATCTGAATTTCTGGACTTCTGGGCAAAGCAAGGCGCTTTTTCATGCTGTAACTCTGAAATATCTTACCCACAGACAGGATTCTGTGGATCTGGTTGATGAATAATGAAAAACTGAACATGGTTTGTAGAGAGTAACTGAAGAAGAGCCTGTTTAGTCTTGAAATGCTGTGGTTTTCATGAATTAAAGAAGTAAACACTGACTGTGGGGAGCAAGAATGTTTTGATCTTTTTGCTTTTTGGTTTATTCATGTCTCAGTACCTGACAATTCATGTTGATAAGTACATTTTTTTCCTATACTATTCAGATTTACCACATTTCACAAATAATTATTTCCCTCGTGCAATTTAAGTCAAAGACATTAGATTACTCAATCCCACCTTGGACATCCAAGTAGGGATGTAACGGTTACCGGTAAAATGGTAAACCGCGATAAAATTTCTCACGATAATCGTTACCGTGTCCAATTAAAATTACCGTTATATCGTGCTTGATCACCACACTGCCTCAGTAACGCACAGTGATGCTGCTCTTTGCCTGGAAAAGCCGGAACTGTGCATCTGTCCTCAATTAAGGAGCCTCATGCGAGGTGCACATGCGCATTTTGCATTGTTTGGCCTCTGAGTCTGACACATTTATTGACAAAAAAGACAAAAGAACTGTTATGAATATAATAATAAAGGGGTTAAATGATTTCAATTCTGTGTAAAAGTACTTTTTGAACATTTTGAGGACACTGCAACAATACCGTGATAATAATGATAACCGTGATCATTTTGGTTACAATAACCGTGATACAAAATTTTCATATCGTTACATCCCTACATCCAAACAAAGGGATTGTTACTTGGCTTGATTTCACCACTCAAGAACACACATTGCTGATATGAGGTTGATATGCATCAGAACAAAAAAAGACACAAATGAATAAAAGTTGAACTTTAAAGTACATATTTAAGCTGTATTTTTTTAATCGATAAAAAAATGCTGCTAAAGACCTTTCGAAATTGGGCGAAAAATGAATAAACAGCATAAAACTGCAATATTTCAAAGACAATTTTTGATAGGCCTTTCTTTTCACTTTAGGAAAAATGTGTTTTTAAGCATGTTTTGTGTGTGTGTGTGTGTGTGTGTGTGTATATATATATATATATATATATGTGTATCTATATCTATATATATCTATATATATATATATATATATATATATATAGAGAGAGAGAGAGAGAGAGAGAGAGAGATATAGATATATATGTATATATCTATATATATCTATATATATATATATATGTATATATCTATATACATATATATATATATATATATATATAGATAGATAGATAGATAGATAGATAGATAGATAGATAGATAGATAGATAGATAGATAATCATTACATTTGATATCACACTCAGTCTAAAACAATGTCAGGTTTGTAGCTGCCCACAAAAGAAAAGATTAGTCTAATTTATGGCAACATGACAAATACAGGAGGATAAATCAGATATTTGTTTCTTGTTTTATGTCAGACTTACTCTCATATCTTTCAGGTAACCATGTGCTGAACAAGATGGGCTTGAGCCTGATGGGTTCAACAATCAAAGGGGGATTATTCAAAGCCCCTGAGCCTGGCAAGGCCAAAGAAAACTACCATTTCCGCCATATGCTCCGATGCTTTGCTGGTCATGTTAGCAAAGGGGAAAAAATGACTAAGCATGAGGAGGAGAGTCTGAAAAAGTTGGGCCAAGACTGTGCCGACTTTTTACACATGAAAGCTCATGGCTGCTGCTCGTACACACATGTGTTGTCCACCCTCACCGACCTCATCACAAAGACAGGGATGCCTCAAGTGAGTAAACAAAACAGTAGACTGTTTAGATTCATTCTGATAAAAGGTCAAAACACTGAAGGGTGAGGAAGACCTCCTTGGGGGGGAGCAAGAGGACCTTAGGGGAGGTGCTGACCGTGGGGGGGGGGCTGAATGGTGTTGTTTTGTAAAGACAAATTCTGCTATTTGTTGGACAAATATTAAAGAAGTATATTTGAGCAAAGTTTAAGGGATAAACAGAAAGAAGAAGAAGAAGAAATCACTTCTGTTTAAGGTTGGGGTTTATGGGTATTGGTCCTGAAAACAACCCCGTGGCCAGTGTTTACTTTGCAAAGAGTTGCTGCTTATATTGGCAAATGATTTATTTCCATCAGACTGAATGACAAATAATTCGTTAATTTATGTTGTTTATTTTTCAAGCTGCATTTATTTTTGTATTTCTGTATTTAAGCTAATGCAGATAAAAATGTTGACAAAAATGTCAAAACTCTCACAAAAAGATGATAAAAGATGATGTCATGATTTATGTAGAACAATGAATCATTGCTGGGTTTTTCTTCAAATAAAAATGAAATATTTTAAGTTTTTTTAAAGAGTGATGTAGAAAAGTTGTGATATAAATGTTTTCAAATGTACATTAGAGAAATGCCCAAATATGGTAGTTTTGTCATGAAAAAGTGTAATGTTTTATTACCAATAATTGCCACTCAAAAATTAGCCAATACATTTTTTTATGTATTTTTGAGGGTCCAGGCCCTCTAGGGCAGAGCCAAGCTTTTATTGCCTCGTCTCGTCTCGTCTCGTCTTCTCCCGCTTACCCGTGGTCGGGTCGCAGGGGCAGCAGCCTAAGCAGGGAAGCCCAGACTTCCCTCTCCCCGGCCTTTTATCGCTTTGAATGAAATGAGATTTGCATGTATTATCAAAAATCATGAACAGTCACTGAATACACTCAAAAGACACTTAAAAAGCCACACCTGCTCAATTCATTATTTTTGAAAACCGCTCACCAGATTATCATATGGAAGCAGCACAATGCATTCAGTAATTTAAGGATATGCAAGACAAACAGCTTAAGTTCAAATCGAGCATCAAAATGGAGAAAAATGTTGGTTTAAGCATGGCATGGTTGATAGCGTTAAATGGGCTGGTCTGAATATTTCAGAAACTGCAGGTCTTGATTAGAATGGTCAGAAAAAGAGAAAAAATCCGATGAGTTGCTGTTCTCTGGGCTTAAATGATTTGTTGATGCCAGAGGTCAGAGGAGAATGGCCACAGTGGCTCTCTGGATATATCCTCCATTTCAGAAATAGATTGCTACATTATCATTGATGTACTGATGATTGTGCACCAACTTTAAACACACTTTGTGAACAATTCATTGGCATCTCTCATTTAGGTGCTAATACAAAGTAAAAAGTGAAATGACTTAGGAGTAGATATCGGAATATATTTCAAAGCAAATACATTTCTAACATTTTAAATAAAAAAGGGGGATTTATGACCATAAAATTGACATTAGAAATCCCCAGTTTGCACTTAAGACAAATGATGGAACTCTACCCATCAAACAGCATCATCTGTTTGGTTTCATGAAGGAGACTGCTGGATCAACTTGCTGGCTACAATTTTACAATGGATTGCTGCCCTGTAGGTCTGTGGAAAACTCTGCATGTTTTAATCAAACAATATTCACTTTTGCAAAGGTTTGTGCCAAATGCCCTGTGAAGAGTCCAAAGGACCACCTGCTCCTCAGAGTAGGGCCGGAAGTGTACAAGGCTTGTCCAAACCCTGATGCTCTTCTGCCGTACCTCATCAAGGATAATCCTCTGTTGGCTGTAGTCTATGACCACACAGTCAAGTTTGACGTTGACACACAAAGTAAGGACTCACGCCTATGGAAGAATCTGCTCAAATTGAATACTGAATTTTTTTTTTTTTCAGAAAGTATTTGAAGTAATTAATTTCATTTGTTGCAGAGTTACAATGTTGAAAAGACAAACATAAAATAAGGTAGTGTAAATCGGATAATCTTTACTGGTGTGTGTTTGTGTTCACAGAAGAAGAGTGGATCAGCACAGGTCTGTACCTGTCTCCTGGTATGAAGACCTACTTGACTTTACCTGAAAAGATTGTCAAAAAAGGATGGAAGGTATTGTATGCAACATAAAATAGACTCTGCAGTCGTAAAGGGATAGTTGGATAGTTTTGGAATTTGGGTTGTGTAGAATCCATGGCTTTAGCCTGAACATAAGCTATCGTGACAGAGATCATTTCTGCATCTGTACAGAAATAGTCAGCACAGAAACCTTGGTTATACAATGCTAAGAATTTGGGGTGAAAAGGAGCCACACAAACAGTGTAGAATGATTTCACACTACATTCAAAACAGTTAAAAAAAAATGTTTCCACTTCCAAGTTACATTGTTTTGGGACTTCTTCATGACACAACACAGCTGATGTGTCATCTTGCAAGTAGTGTACTTTATAGATTTCTGACTTTAATTTTGCCAACCACACACATATTACACTGAAATAAAGAGAGGCTTGATTTACAAATGTTTAAAGATTATCTGGCTAAACAATCACAGTGATATTGACAATATTATTCTAGCTCTGTTCATCTCCTCAATGACAAAAATACAGTGTGGCTTTTCATCAAGTAAACTAGTCATTGAAACAATTGCTTCTATCGTTACAACATGAAAAAACTGATATAAGCTGAATTATTACGATGAAGATAAACTTCTATTCAGTTCTGCTGGGTTTCTTTTGAGGTTATGTGATTTTGGTTTGTATGAGTACAAATGTTCAGCACAGCAGGGAGGCTCAGCATGATGGAGTTAGCTGCAGACTATAGAAGCACATATAAAAGCACCCACCAACATCCTCTGATCCTAAACATCCTGAAGGGATTATTTCAGTCACAATCTTATTTTATTTAGTGTGACAACATGAAGACCTGTTGACTCTCCATCTACAGAAGTTTTCCAGTATTTACTCCCATGCACATTAGTATTTCCAGCTGTATTTAGTTTACAACGGTTATATTCACTGCAAAAATTGCCTATTTGTTCAGTTTGGTAGTGGTTGTTTACTTTTGTGAAGCAGAATGCGCTAGTTGGCGCAGCTCGCAAAACAACAAGCACATTCCTTAACTAGAAAAGCACTCGGAGAGCGCAGACCTCCGCCAGCACCACTGTAATCTCCCATTTTGTGATTTTCAGCTTCAATATTAGTCCTACCTTTATTTCATCTCAATATTTAGATTCCTTGACCACGAAAACATAACATACGCAACTATTCATAATAATATCTTTTTTAGTTCAGTAGTTATTAACGAAAATCACATTTTTCGTCATGGCAGATCCAGACGGTGATCCGGATCAACGCCAAAATCGAATCAGTTGTTCCTTTTCCCATGCTGAACATTTCCTGAAAATGTCATCAAAATCCATCCATAGTTTTTTGAGTTACTTTGTTCACAGACAGATGAACAGACAGGCAGACAGACAAACAAACTCTCCCAAAAACATAACCTCCTTGGCGGAGGTAACAAAGTGGCTTGGTAGTAAAATAAAAAAGTCTTAAATGTTTGGACCATTGAGTATTCAGGATTAACGTAGAACTTCTCAGAAACATATTACATATTGCATATAGCATATAAAAGAGAAAACTGAAATTATCTTAGAATTCTGATATTTTTCCTTTCAATTCTAAGATTAAAACAAGAATTCTGACTTTTTCGATAATTCTGACCTCTTTTCACAGAATTAAAAGACACTTAAACTTATTTATGTACAGTGCCCTACATAGATTGCAGATCCAAAATCATCCAAAAAATGACTTGATGTTGGGAGACCTTCAGAATTTGTGTAATAAAAATGATTTGTATTGAAAGAAATCAGGCATCAAACACAGTCTGCCTAAAAGGAATCAGCTTTTTATACACTAGTCCAACTGGTGCCTGGACTGTCTCAGATTCTTGGGGAAGTTTTGCCTCTTCTCCAAAAAAGGCTTTTTCAGTTCCAAGAGTTGACTTGTTGTTGCACTTCTTCTTCTTCATCCTCCTCTTTTGATTTCAAGCAGCTAAGGTATTGCATCTTCCCACATTTCATAACTGGAAACTATCATGTCCCATGTTCTGTCAAGAGTTTACTAGGAAAGAATTAGAAATATAAAGCCTCTGTTTACGATTATGCAAATGATCTGAGAGGTTACCTGTGAGGGGTTGGGAGGGTCTTGGACCGAGTTTTCCAC
Organism: Scarus forsteni; assembly: GCA_036419115.1. Taxonomy (NCBI): domain Eukaryota; kingdom Metazoa; phylum Chordata; class Actinopteri; order Labriformes; family Labridae; genus Scarus; species Scarus forsteni. The sequence continues at coordinate 8,154,649 of JAZDUH010000229.1, read as the reverse complement.
TTAAAGATGTGATTGGTGGGCATTCCCAGGTTTGTTTGGGTCACATGTTGTTTGGTCCTTAGTTTATTGGTTGAGATGTTGTTTTGATTGTTTATAAAAGAAATTCAAAACTGTTTGTAGAAGGTAAACACTGTCTTTCTACTCCACCCCTGTTGGGCAACTGGTTCTCCATCTTTCCAGAAATTGCGTTCTTGAAACGGCTCTCAAACCATCAATGGTCTTGTGAACAAATGCTGAGTTTATCATCAAAGGAATGTCTTGTCTTTAAGATGTAGATGAACAGTCGAGTCCTGCTTAGAGCAGGTAACTCTTGTATTCCATGCCATGCTTATGAAAAGGTTGTTTGGTTCCCTAATGTACAAACTCTTGCTTTCCCTGTTGCATTGAATGGCATAGACCACATTACTGTGCTTGTGTCTGGGTCTTTAGTCCTTGAGGAAAATAAATGGTGATGGTAAGGAACCGTAGGTTTTTCAAGGTCCCAAAGGGCAAACACAAACACAAAAAAAGTGGAAACAAGAGTTGTTTATTGAACCAAGAGGGTTTGGACATAGGTGGGTGGGTGGGTGGATTGTGGGGGTGTAAGAGAAAAAGTGAGAGTGATGTGGCAAATGGAGTGTGGCTGTGAGAGCTGAGCATGAGGAGGCACTGGAAGACACAGAAGAGAGGTACAAATTAGTCAAAAAAAAAAAACAGACTTGGGGATGCTGGTTTGGCAGAGTGGTTAGCAACCAGGCACCCCATGTACTTGCTTCTGCCGGTCCAGGTTCGAATCCCACCTGTGACCAGTTTGCAGAGTGTCTTCCCCTACTCTCTCACCCCCTTTCACAAGCCTATCCACTGTCTCTCTCCTATCAATAAAGGCACAAAATGCCCCAAAAATATATTTAGAAAAGAAAGAAACAGACTCGAGGCACATCAAAACACACTAGAAGACACACAAAAAAATAAAAGACTGAAACAACCAACATTATCGCACGAGATGCAGGGGTATTGTCATTAGTCTTTGGTAGGCTTAAATAGAGGTAGATGATTGTTGATCAGGACCAGGTTGAACCAGCAGAGAGCCACTGCAGCCAAAGGACCCGTCCCCTCACTCCAGTGAGGAGGCTGCAGCAGCCGTGAGACAGGTGAGCAGGAACAGACCACAAACGAGATCACACACTTGAAAACTCATCACAAAAGCTTCCGATTCAAGGTGTTGGAAGGTCTGGAGGGTACAGGAATGTTGTGTTTGTGGAAGATTCGCTGGAGTTTTTTTTTTTTTCTGATACTCCAGACTGGTGGGGAATTACAACACTGGAACACTTGTTCTCATCTTCTCTGTTTGCGTCTCACTTCTAGAAGGCCTTGTAGAGCCCTTGCTGGACTAGCCGCATTTTCTTATTCCTGCCTTGAGGTGTTTCTCTTCCTGGATCTTACCTTCTTTTGGTTCATATATCTTATAAGCTCGATGTCTTAGAGTCCTGATGACACTCATTTATGGTTAAAAGAGCAGTGGGAATCATCTCTTTCCAAGTCAACTCTTTAGCCTTTAGGAGACAAGGCAAAATGTCATCTGAACCAGTCAAGCTGTGACCCTTCTGGAGATCAGCACTAAATGACCATGAGCTGGAAGGCTGAGAACTGACACAGACAGCTTTTATGATATTTTTTTAAAACCTGTTTTTTCTTATGTCAAAACAGGCATTTTAATATGGTGCCCTGTTGTAGTAGACACTTAAGAAAATGTGATACTTTGAACTTTAGAAATGGCTTCATTTTCTGGTACTGGTGCTGGTTCCTCATCTAGCTAACTTACACAAGACCTTGTACCCACCCTAAACAATTTCCTTGGGCTTCTCAACATCACATCTGTTCAAACAATACAGAAATGTAACGGCAACAAATTTAAATGAAGAGTGTGAGCTGTACAGCTTGCTAATTTCCAGTCATCAGTGTCTTGCCTACTTCTTTATCCTCCATGTCATTGTCAGGTCCAGATCGGCTGTCAGACGGACCGCCTGAAGTCTGATGTGCTGAAGAGAGCACCATGTGCTCATGAGAGATTCCCTGTGGTCTCAGATATGATGCTTGTGCAAAACCTGTGGGGGGGACTTATCTACCTGGTGGCACCACGCAAAACAAAAGTAGAGGGGGTCGAAGTCAAAGTGCAGATGGCTGTCCCTGCACCATACTATAAGTCTGGTGAGTTTGTGCTTTGTGTTGATGATCTGCTCTTCATGACTGTTAAAAGATGGCAAATTTTGATAAATGTCCAAAAAGAGATAGATTTTAGGCCAGTATAAGAAGGAAAACCATGTTAATTAATTTTCCTTATTTAGAAGATAGATGGACATGTTTCCTGCTGACACAGGGATCTGGAGATTGAAACTTTGACTGTCTGACTGGCAAACACCTGAACCACTAACCCACAGTTCCCCCCCTCTGTTCATTGAAGAGAACACATGCTAATTTTTTTTTTGTTTTGGATGCCCCAACTCCTTCACGTGATAGAACCCAAAATGTCTGCAACCTTTAAGGGATACACCTCCTTTTTTTCCTTTTCATGGCTTCCCCTACCTCTGAATCCATGACAAGCAGATAGATACCATTCTTTGGACTGTGAGTGCAGTAACAAGAAAGAGACAGGAAAATCTAATCTAATAATTACCTTAGCTCAAACATTGAGAGTCCATGGGTTTTGTTAGCCTCTGCCTACATTTATCTGATAAGCTCCAGCAACTCTAAACTGTCCTGTGTGCTTGTTGGGGCTTTCTTTTATCTGTCTTAAAGCTAGGGTCTGCGATTTGATTTAGATACACTTTTTTAAATTCTCGTTAAAATGGTCTTTATGACCCGATGGTAATCAACTCATAATGTGTTCTTAAAACAGAGCGAAAAATATCTGCTACAGCAGGAGTAAAACAGGGAAAACCCCAACCAATAATCATGCCGAGACACCTGGTTTTAAACCAATCAAATCCCGTTGCCATTCTGCCTGCCTCCTGCGTGTGCATTTTCCCGGCATGCGCAGACTCGGTGCACGTAGCCGAGCTTATATGTATCAGAGTCCGCTGGAGAATGCTTACCTTTCAAGTTTTGTCTTTGAAAATAAGGGAAGCCCGCCCTGAGCGGTCCCACAACCCCAACCAAGCTCCAGTATCCCTCACATTTTAAGACAGATTTACAAGAAATCTAAAATAAACTTTGTTTTTCTAAGTTTGTTCTGCTGGTCTAATCTCACGATAGCTGCCACCCAGGCTACTGCAGGCAGACGTTCTCGCGAGGCTTTTTCTTCTTTTTCTTTTTTTTACGTCATTTTGGAGCATTACCGCCCCATTCAGGCTAGAGACAGAGTTCAGTCTTGGAGAGGCAGAGGAATGTTTTTATTATTATATCATCACACGGGAGGTTTACGGGAGAATATTGACACAGGAGGACGGCGGAAAAGAGGATAAAATACGGAAAATACGGTAGTTTCATGGCCAAAACGGTTGATTTGACAGCTATGTGGAGAATGGCAGAGGAAATACCTATACCCCGATCAACATCGGCTGTGAGTACTAACTAACTTTATGTGTTTGTTTGGTGTTTTCTTCCCGCTGACTGAGACATGACTTGGTGTAGTGTAAAACAAACACGTTGTGCTGAGGGTTTGGAGTTGAATCAGTCTTCTGGATATATAGGCCGCGCGCGTGCATGCGAGCGGGGGGGCTAGGCGGAGCCCTGAGTAGATGCTGCTTTCAAATTCATGCTAGTTTTCCAAAATCGCCAACCTTTGCTTTTAGTTAACTTATCTTTTACTATCATCATGTCATCTGCTGTTAGTGGGTCCCCTGAGATGTGACGTTCATGAAAGAGTCGAGTCTTTGAACAGCTCATTTAGATGAACAATCAGAACTGACTTGCAGTTGTGAGTGATCTGAAGGTAAAGGTGTATCCCCTTCAGAACTCTCCTTCTACCCTGCTATGCCACGCCCAGCAGCTGCCTAAAACATTCCTGCCCAGCCCCGATGATCAAAACCCAATGATTTGTAGTCGCCAGGCCATTGCAGAGAGAGGACGTCAGAATACTTGCAAAGATGTTGGCAACATGGCAGTGAGCATCAGGGCCATGTTGGGAAGGGTGCTTTAAAGAGGCTGAAGCTCAAAGTGTCTCAGATACAGAGAATACAGCATTAGAATTTTTCACTACTACTGTGTGTATGAACACTAGACTGCTAACTCTTCCTTTCCTCCTTATTTCTGTCTAGGTGAGACAACCCTTGAGCAATGGTCAGTGCTACGCACAGCCCCCTCCCCATGGGCAGAGTTGGAGTTTGAAAACATCATTCTAACGGTGCCATCGGATTTTGTTCGGAAGTTGGACCGCCCAGACAAGCTGGCAGAGCTCTGGGATGAAATCATGAGGGCTGTTGCTGACCTGGCTGTCAAACCACACAAATTTAAACGCAAGGAACGCATTGTATTAGATGTACAGATTTCCCATGGTAAGTTTTGGTTTGATTTGTCTCTAGGTTCCAACTTAGGTTTCTGTTTGTGATTTGCACATCATTTAAATCAAGAATGGGCAATTAAATTACTAAGAGAGGCAGATAAGTTTAGGACCACGAAACAGTCACAAGAACAAATAAAGAGCTTTGACTGTAACTTTTGCTAAATGTGGCAAAAGGACATAATGTTAATTTGGATTATTAAACATATATAAAAAACAACAATAAGGAAAATTGTAAAAAAGAGTATGATATTGACCTGCTCTTTTGTAAAGTGTTTTTAATAACATGGTCCCATACAAATAAAAACTAATTGATTTATAGAATGTGAAGTACTGTAATTTTTTTCATCACATATATGAAACCATTTCTCCTCCCAGGTTCTCTGCATTCAGGATATCCTATCATGGGCCATTGGGGTGCAGCAGCCGCAATGGTCAGTGTCAGCCATGCTAAAAACAAAGGCTTCTGGGGTTTCATCCATGAACTGGGACACAACCAACAAAGAGGCTGCTGGGAATTTCGGCCACACACCACTGAGTGTACCTGCAACCTGTGGTCTGTGTATGTGCACGAGACGGTGCTGGGGAGGAGCAGGGACAAGGTGCAGTATCTAAGTTTTATTTAATTAAAAAACACTGGACAAGGCCTAAAGTCATTTTAGTTTTGTTCTTGGTTGTTTTTGGCCTCTTTATAAAAGTTTAAAGCTTCATGATCAAATCCTTTCCTTTTTATTCAGGCACATTGTGCACTGGGCCCAGTGGGGCGTAAGAAACGGACAGATGAATATGTGAAAGGGGGAAGAGATTTGAGCAACTGGAGGGTGTGGACAGCTCTGGAGACATACCTGCAGGTCAGAGAAAGTTACATCTTACTTTTTATGCTACATCTTTAATAAAACAAATGATATGGTAATCACCATAAATAAAATGAACATTTTGATATTCTTTAATATGCAAGAAAAATAAATAAAATACAAATTTTAGGGAGTGGACACAGTCAGCCAGATATTTTTACATTATTAACCACTATTCTGTAAACAAAGATGTCAACTTTGACCACAGATACTTGTGTTTATTCCATTCATAATTAACAGTGTTTAAGAATTAAGTCAGAAAAAATCGGTTCTCAATCAATCAAGACCATTCAGTGAAAATGTAGATTTTCTGCTGCCTGTGTCTCATAAAAATAACAATTTTCTTCCCCCGCACCCATCCATCAAATTTAACTTGCTTATCTGTGTCATCCAGTGTCTGACTTACGAGTACGAGCAACAAAGGCAACATAAATTCTACTTTATTAACTTCCTTAAAGGAACACTCAAAACATTTTTTTTGTTTTCATATCTTACCTCACTCCTGAGTCCATGACAAGCAGGTGACATCCTTTTGACTTGCATCCAGTATCAAGAAAGAGTGTGGCAATGATCCCCAACCGCTAGTTAGCTTAGCTCAAGCACTGGAAGTCATTAGATAAGTCTTAAGCCTGCCTCTGCACACAGTCATCAGATACCTGTGACCCTGGCGTCTGCAACCTTTCCAATCAAAAGAGCCATTTTGCTTGCCATGCCCACCAACAAATTCTGCCTGGAGTCACAAAACACATTTTAGCCTTAAAATAATAGCACCTAATGGCTCTACTCTACCGTGTCATCGGATCTATAAGCAAGTGATTACACATGACATGGCCCCAGGTGTACTTTTAATCTCAACTATTTAAAGCGTCCTTGTTGATGACTGTGCCTCAGCTCCAGTGCCTATTTTGAAGGTCATTGGTGTGTCACCTGTGGTCAGGTAACATGGCAGTTGTCATGGCAGTTTTCTTTGCTCAGTTCTTCCAGAAAATATAATAATATAATGATAATAACGTGCCTTTTCTAATCTGAGTAAGGTTCTGGTTACAAAGTCTGCCATCAAAGGAACAGCAGAACTATTAAAATATTACACATATTTCACAAGACTTGCCACTCCTGGATGTAGTTTCTGTCTCAAATGTCAAAAAATTGTCAAATTATATAACCCACAATTTCTTTTAAATCATGTTGGGAACTCACAGTGAGCTATTTTGTGTCTTGTTAATATCTGGCTGCTCCTGATTGGACTATACCGCCAAGAAAACAAGAGCCAGAGAAATTTTGTGCAGGGAGGAAGTGTTCACATTCTCTGGAGATCAATTGGAGGTCTGATTACAGCACCTCTGGTTTTTCACTTTTAAAAAATCACTGCCTACAAATGTATCGATGCAGGGGCAAGAATACAAAATTTTCTGTTAAAAAAAAAAAAAAAAAATCACTTCAAGCCCTTTTTTTTTTTAGTTGTGAAGGGATATGTTTGACCAGGAGTCCTGATGCTTTGTTTTGATGCCATTACATGCACTCCTACTTCATTTACAACCAAACTACAAAACTAAATCTGATAATTGTATGTATGCATTTATATTATTATTATCTGAGCACTGCTACAATCACCATTTCCCAGTTATTTTTTCCTCTATGTTTCTTTTCTGTTTTTTTTTTTTCATCTTTTTGATGCACACTGCAATCTCATCTAGATTGTTTAATTTCTCTACTTCAGGTTATAATTACAATAATGCATACTCCTTTGATGTAATAAACACCATTGGAACAAAGTAACACACTGATAATGTAATAAACTTACATTTGAATTTATTAGATATGCTGTGACATGCACTGTGGGCCTCTAAATGAGGTTCAATTTTTTTATACACTTGTGCAATTTGTCTCTTACCATGTATTTCAAACACGGCAGGGATTGGTGATGGAAAACTTTGATCTGCAACAGTCTCTTTTTGTACAGTCTCGTATTTTTTTTTAGCTACAATTAGATTTTTGACTGTTTTTTAGTCTCTCCGGATGATTTTTTTTTACTTGTCGCCTCTTATGTGGAGTAGTCAGAAGTGCCAGACTAAGTATTTTTCAGCCTGCAAACAAAAAAAAAAAGATCAAATTACTTAAATGCTTACTCGTGTCATGGTTATAAAAATAATGCAAGGTTCGTCAAACCAAACTCCTGAAGGAACCTTGAATCTCACACATCTCAATCCAGTATTTATTTTATTTACATTTAATGAAGGATTCTCTGGTAGTTGTTTACTTCTGCAACACATGGACTTATACGGTCATTATGTGGTCATATAATTTATTCTAGAATTCTAGAAATTTCTAGAATATTCTAGAAATTTCTGGTAATGTAGTCCTTAAATCTGCAGTTCTTGGGGAGAATACTGTGCAGTTTAAATAATTTAGAGGGTTACTTTGTAACACATGAACCTCAACAGTGCACACCCAACAATTAAACGACTGTTGAAAACAAGAGCCAAAACACTTATGTTTTATACCACACCATTTTAAAATATCTGTTCTCTTTGGTACAGCTCCAGGAGAAGTTTGGCTGGGATGCCTTTAAAAAGGTCTTCGGCATGTATCACAAGATAAACAAAGTACCAAAGGGCAAGAAGGGGAAGATGAACCTGTACGCTGTGACCTTCTCCAAAGCTGTCGGCCAGGATCTGACTGGATTCTTCAAGGCCTGGGGCTGGCCCATAGAAAAAGAAACGCTGAAGAAACTTTCCAATCTGCCCCCCTGGAGTGATCACCCACTGGTCGAGTACGACTGAGCTTCAGGCTGCTTCTGGTATACAGTGGAGGGAGACAGGTGTTATGAAGACCAAATTCTTAACATGAGCAGTAATGAGAGGCGTTATTTATAGGGCCTATTTATATCTTGTATTAATATCTGTTTTGAGCTTTTGGATACCAAGCTGACCTGTCTTGGGTCGTACATCCACACTTTTCCTTTACAATATGTCCTGTTAATGACCTGGGATCAAAATTCAAGTCATGTAAAGACCAATGAGAACATTATTTCCATTGCGCTTAGACTTACTTTGGTTTATAGAATGGTGCTGGGGTGTTGTAAATTTGAAGGCCAGCCTGGGGATATTTGGAAAAAAAAACATAACTTTCATGAAAGTTGCAACTCAACTCACTTGCTTAAGTAAAATGATGGGGTGAACTTATGATGGGCTGTAAAGGAATTACACAATGGTCTACACAAATGACTGCCTGGAAAGTCAGCACTACAAAACTGCGTTTCCAACTTTCATTTCCCACTCTCACCACTTCTATCACCTTCTTTTGTATTGGTCTGATCTAGGTAGTTCATATTAGATGTTCATAAATAACAGGCCTAAAAGTTCAAACTTTTCAAGTGAAGCCTCAATAAATGTAATTATTTTTTAGTAAATAAATTACATTTGTTTTAAACTGGAGACCAGTTTGGGCATCCAACTAAAAATGTGCATTTTAGAGGCAAGATTTTGAACCCAGTTGCTAACAGTTTTACATTTTTACTTACTTAGCTGTCATCTTATAACTGAGCAACAGTTCTGCAGATCAAATGCAGCCACTGATGGTACATTAATTCCAGCCCCAGAAAGTTGATACTGACTTGATGTTGAAATAATCATTATTAATCAACTGGAGTTTACTTGATTTTACACTGAGTTTGATGGAGGTTTTTCTATGAATGTTTAAAAATTAGGTAAATTAGCATGGACAGAAGCATCAGAGAGTTTAAACACTATTTCTATCAATCAACATTAAATATTGTATCAGCCTGTTAAGCTAAACCTACTCTAAAAAATGTTTAGTACTTATTGAAATGCTGATGAGACCTGAAAAATAATAAACTGAGAAAATTGAAGCCTATGAGAAATGGAAAAAAAAGTTTCAGGGGTACACGAAGATCTAAGTGTGCTTCACCGTGGAAAAGAAATGTGAAGTTGTGAAAACTCAGGATGAGTGGACAATGAAATTCACTACTTTGAGATTGATTTTAAAATCAGAAATCAAATGCACCAGAGGCTTTATTTCAGTTTCTAAACTTTTTTCTCCTCAGTTGGAAACCAAGAAAATATTTTTTATTTGTGGTGTGGGATTTTTTTTACTTATTTGACTACACAATTTATGTCAGAGTCATTAATGACAAGAAGGGTTTTTCACATCATTAACTTACTTTCAGTAAATATTTGTATATTTCTTGGGTTGTATGGGAATCAGCATTCTTAAATTTTTTTTTTTTGCTCAAATGTTACGCCTTAAAATAATCTATGGCACAATTTTATCATTTGGTTATAAAATGGGTTTACGTTTTGTGTTTCACTGGAATGATTTCTGCCATAACTGTCAATGTAAAAGGCTCTAATAAACATTTATCTTACATGTCAGCATTGGGGATTTCTTTTCTTCTAAAAAGTAATCAGTGTGTTTGTTCAAGTGGTGATGCCATACCAGTAACTCTGATTGGACCTGTAAATGTTCACCTAACGTTGCTCAAATAACAGCTCATTTGGCAGTAACGTTGGCTGTGATAGATACAGACGATTCCACACCAGAGTGTCCATGGCATATCTGAGGTCCATGTCTGAGGTTGGTTAAATTGAGAATGATTCATATCATTTTAAATGTTTGCTCTGTTTGCCAAGTACAAACTTCATCACTGCCTACTAAAAACTTGCCGTCCAATCAGTGAAGCATGCAGCATAAAAGCATGTTTTGGCTTCATAGCATATCTTACAAGCCTTTTATTGACCAGGTTCTTTTAGCAGGTCAGTGCATTCAGTAGCTTGTTTCAGTCATCAGGTTCTATAAACTCAACATTAACATTAAGACATCAATGTACTTTAATGCTTAAGTACTGTCTAAAGGTGGCATGGTGGCACAGCAGGTAGTGCACACAGCAAGATGGTTCCTGGTTCAATTCCTGGATCAGACAGTTGCCTTTCTGTGTGGAGTTTGCATGTTTGCATGTTTGCATGTTTGCATGCGTGGGTTTTCTCCGGACACTCCGGTTTCCTCCCACAGACCAAAAACATGCTCATTAGGTTATTTGGTCACCCTAAATTCCCCTAGGTATGAGTGAGTGTGAATGGTTGTCTGTATCTCTATGTGGCTCTGCGATCGACTGGCAACCAGTTCAGGGTGTACCCAGCCTCTCGCCCAATGACAGCTGGGACAGGCTCCAGCCCCTCCCCGACCCCGAAAGGGATAAAGGGGTATAGAAAATGAATGAATGAATGAATGAATGAATGAATGAATGACACTGTCAAAAGCATGTACTCCAGTACTTTAAGTAAAAGATTTGACTGAATATCTTTCACTTGTATTGGAGTAATATTTGACCAGGACTATATATACTTTCACTTAGTTAATAGAGGTGAGTACTTTGTTCACCACTGTGGCCTGCTGGTGGTTTTTATCATGTAATGTTGTCATTTTGTGACATGCCTGCATGCACCAAGGTACAGGCATGTAATTGACTAATCAGCTCGTAACTTTAACAAGTGGTTGGATGAAAGGATGAACCTAATGAAATGGCTAGTGAGTGTATGCATTGATAAATATTCCCCTAAATGTATATACTTTTCTTCCCAGACTGAATGGCTATAGACTAACACATTTAGTTCCACAACTCAGAGAGGGAAATTTCTGATGAGTCATTTTGTGATTCTTAAATAAGTTTAGTAGATTATTATCACCCAAGATCCACAAATATTGAATTTGTTGGCTGGATAAACATGCTAATTCCCAGGTGTATTTAGTTTGTAACCGTTTTTCAGCTCATGTGTTCACAGCGCCAGCTAAAGCCTACACCGACTGTTGACAGATGTTTTTGTTCCTGCACATTCAAGAGTAACCGTCCAATTGGTCTGTATAAGCCTGAGTTAATTACCTGTCACAGCTGCAGTCTTGCAGTCTGGACATCAAAAAGAACTTGCATATTGAAGGGAAGTACCTTCAGAAAACCCACTTATTAAATTTTTTTTTCCCCATGACACAGCTGTGATTGCATCTGAACAAAATAAACAATTCAACACAGAGCTGTCCATGGTCCTGAATCTTTAATACTGACCTATTTACATTAGAGCACAGCTGCCCGTGGTCCTGTCTTTAGGTCACATAAAGCCCACTGTGACCTACCACTGAGGCCGCTGAGTTACTATGGTCCAGTGGCACTAATAAGATGGTCCAGTGAAGGAGAATCTTTCCCTCAATATTGTGTAGACCTACAGAAGAGCAATAACAAAATACACCATAAGTTCACATCAGTGGTACTGAAAAAAATCAATGAAACAGCCAAAGTTTGACCTGCTCCCAGAAATTTGAGATATAATTTATGTCACTTTCACCATTTTAAGAACATTTCTTGAGACAACTGAACAGTGTCTCATTTTAAACATGTCTTATGCCTCTTGGCTCAAGATTGAAAACACAAACAGAATCTTATTTCACTGAAATTTGTAAGTTGTAGGAAGTTTTGGGTGGTGTTATGAGCTCTGTGAAACACATAAAACTGTAAATAATGTGTTATTTAAACTTTGGGGACAAACTAACATAACTTGATAGCATTCTCAGTTCTTCTTTTTATATTTTTTCAAAGGCTTTCACACAATGTAAAAGTAATATTTAATGAGCAGTGCAATAAATCTTTGCAATTTCTGCATGCACATGTATGTTATTAAAATTTGCCATAGGCTATCTGTAGTATGGGTCTATGAACTTCAGACTTTGTGTGTCTATTTTTACTTTTCATTAGTGTGCATTGTTCCTGATTTGCCAAGATTTTGATAATTATATTTTAGAGGTCCATTTATATAATATTTTCAGCAAACTAATTTACCAATTTTGTCAATTCGATTTAAAATGAATTTCTAGTGAGGTAAAAACAAAGTTAGCCATGAGTCATGGTTTTCTTTCTTTTATCTCAGACATGCAGAGTTTTCACGACATAATGAACACCATTCAACAACTAAACTTAGCCACTCATTAAGAGCTCCAATTCCTTCTAAAATTATGTGGATTGGTAAAAATGTGCAATAATTAAAAAACTATATAGAATAGAACTTAAGTCTGCAAAAGAATAATGTTCTACTGAAAGAAAGAATTTGTCCTCTTGGCAAACTCAGTTTGTGGCTTCTTATCTATAGTTTTGTGCCATGTGTGACATAAAATGGAAAACTTTACCCCGAATTATGTTATGTGTAATCCATAAGACACATCCTAATCTAATCTTCAGTGTCCTCAGTGCTTCTTAATATTTTTTTTTCTCCAATGCAACCTCATCTCTGTTGCGGTGGCATGATGATATGATTGACCGTGGTCACTGTCCAGTTACAAAAGGAAAAGAAACACCAGAACAATGCTAATTCGCACTGATCTGCGCCCCGCAGGCATAGTTGAAGGGGCCAATCCAAAAGACACCTCAGGCACATGGCGAGCAGAAGAATAATTGTGTACATAGACACCTAGACCGGCGCCCCACCAAAGGTAAACTGTGTATTCACAACATAGTTACAATGTAAAAAAAAATGAAACCACTGTTATGGTGATAGATGCTGCTGACAGACTATTACTGTGTGTTAAAAATACATGCTTTTATGTGTTATTTTTTAGTAATTTAATGACAGATTATGTTGTGTTTAACAGACTTCCTCTGTCGAATTTTAGGAGGGGGCGGCGCCCCCATTTACAAACCGCCACTGATTACACTCCACACTTAAACATGATCAACTCTCGAACAAAACAACATTTTAATGACATCACATAAGTGCAGGTCTATGGCCTTGAAGAGAGAATGTGAGTGTCAAAGGTCAAAGAACTTAAACCACAACAAGATTGGACAAAGTGGGACGCCACTGTGAAAGATGACATGGATCAAACTCTAGATGCAAATGCAATGTTTATGATTTCATTTCTCTAATCCTACAGACGTCCATGCCTTTTATAGTTTAAATTGCAGAGAAATATTCAGGCATCTTTTGTGTCAATTTACTTCTGTATATCAACACTGGTGTAAAAAGAGACCCTTCAGAACAGTTCCTAAAGGATTCTAGACTTGTTTTGCATTCAACTATACCTCAGTGTTTAAATGGAATGTTAAAATATTTGGGTTTGTTTAACAGCAAGTTACAGTCATACAAATTCATAACATGACATTATTTTTGTATTTTGACACGAATAAAACATCAAATATTCATTAGGTGTAATTATCTTGATGGTCATTGATAAATATAACATGTTAAATGGTCCATTCATCAATGAAGTTAATTGTAAAGCATGGTATCTTAAAGCTTGGGTTGGTAATCTGATTTAGTTACATTTTTTGTAATACTGGTTAAAATTATCTTTATGACTCGATGGTTATCAACTCATCATGTGCTCTTAAAACAGAGTGAAACATATTCGCTATCTACAGTAGGAATTAACCTGGGAAAAAAACACAAATCACATCTTTGTAGCCCACATTTTAAACCAATCAAATCCTGTTGCTGTTTGCCCGCCCCCCTGTGCGTACATTTTGCCGGTATGCACAGACTCTGATTCAGTGTGTGTCGCCGAGAGGGATCCAAGTCCGCTGGAAAATGCTTACCTGTCAAGTTTTGGCTTTGAAAATAAGGGAAGCCCGTTACTCGCCATCCCACAACCCCGACCAAGCTCCAGTATCCCTCACATTTTAAGACAGGTGTACAAGAAGTCTAAAAAAAAAAAAAAATTGGTTTTCTTGGTTTGTTCTGCTGTTGGCTCTAATCTCACGACAGCTGCCACCCAGGCTACTGCAGGTGGCAGTTCACACAAGGCTTTTTCTTCTTCTTTGGTTTTACCGCGGTTGCTGTCCATTGTTTTGGAGCATTACCACCCCATTCAGGCTGGTGACAGAGTTCAGTTTGGAGAGGCAGAGGAATGTTTTTATTATCATATCATCACACGGGAGATTTATAGGAGACTACTAATACGGGAGGATGTTGGGAAAGAGGATAAAATATGTAAAATACGGTAGTTTCATGGCCAAAATGGGAGACTTGACAGCTATGTGGAGAATGGCAGAGGAGCTACCTATACCCTGATCAACATGGGGTTGTGAGTACTAACTAACTTTCCATGTTTGTTTTTTTAACTTTACTATGATAATGTTTTGGTGTATTCTTAACACTGACTGAAACATGACTTGTAGTGTAAAACATAAATGTTGTGCTGGGGGCCAGTTTGGAGTTGGATCAGTCCTCTGGTTGTGAATCATCAGCACTCCTGCATGGGGGGCGTCATTTTGGAGGAGAGGTGGGAGGGGCTAGGTGGAGCCCTGAGGAGATGCTACATTCAAATTCATGCTACTTTTCCAACATTACCTGCTTTAAGTTGTGCTCCAGGCACAACTGACCCTCACTCATGATGATTTACTACTTATAGTTTTATTGTATTTTATTCTAATTGTACATTGCATTCTTCAATCTGATTACTAAACCTAATTGACATAATTTTTGAACAAAATCCATCATGCCGCACAGTTGCAAACAGTAGACAGATAAGGCTTCAACTCCTCTTGAGGAGTTACACTGAGCAGTGAAAGAGATTCAACAGGGAAGACCATCCATCAGGGAGAAAGGGAGATGAAGGTCATCCCTAGAGGTGATGTGCTCAAGAAACTACCCACACCACAAAAACTTAGTTGTACAGCCACAATGAAGAGAACTGCAGTCAATTAGGTGTTCATTTTGAATTTCATTTTGTTCTTGTTTATATGTCTTGTTAAAGAAGATATGATGTTGATTTGCAGTCTTGTTTTGAGAATTGCTGTTGAACATGTGTTCAGTTGATGCGATAGATCTTGTCATAGACAAGTGGGTTTGAAGTTGTAAAATCTTTAAAACATTACTTATGTAAGTATTTATTAAATTTGTCATACTTTTATACACATACTTCTGTTGTTTAGCGCATTACCATTTGTGAGATTAAAATGATCTGTTACTTCAAAAATCAATGGGGCAATTTATCACAGTGCATTTTCTTGTACAACTTACAACTCACAACTTACCACACATCGGGGTTAAATTGTGCCACAAGATCACTTTTTTTCTAAAGCTATATTTAGTTGGAAGCATTACTGCCATCCCCTTGCTTTGACACTTGATGTATAAACTGTCACATTCAGTTTCTTAATTATCAGTTTACAGTAAGATATTTTTTATACACTTAATTTTGTAAAAATAATTAAAGAGATGGCTGGTTGCTTCGAGTTTAGATAATAACCTCATGACAGGTAACGGTAAGTATTATGGAAATGAATGTGTATTAAAGTTATACAAACAAATACATTATAATTGGCTCAAGCATAGAAAATTTCCCCATTCAAAGCTCCCATACATATCCAAGACAAGCCCATAACCACCACTAACCAAGTTATATTTCAACACAACACAAACCAGACTGATAAATATCAAGGAGATTAAACGTGTTTTTTCGGTTACAGAATAACTTATTCCTCATTTCCTACTGCAAAAACAGAATGATACGAATGCTGACAATTCATAGCAAAGAAGAGAAAGGGGATGCATAATTGACCAGACAAACAGAAACTGTTTAAAGGTGTTTAATTGAGAAAAACAGCGAGAGTGACAGGCAGGCAGCAAAACTTGGGGCCTACGTATAATTGGTGGTCCAAGGCAAACACACCAATCCATCAGGCATAGGAGTCAGTCTGAACAGCATGTACAGTATCTACAGAGGAACTCTGACTTGAGCACAGGAGAAGTGGGAGTGGGAGGCAGGAGGAGAGACTGAGGTCATCTACAATAGAAGAGAATACTGTAGATGTTTCTGTTATTGTTTCAAATTCAACAACACATAGACAGCAACTTTATTTTGAAACATAGATAGCAACTCTGTGACAAATAAAAATATCAAACATATTGCAGGGATAGAAATCCTCAACCATTAGCATATGGGCTCTGCTGTACTATACATGAACAGCCACTAATATATTTGTGTTTGTTGGTACACAAAAGGGCACCAACAAACCACAAATAATGCTGATTCAATGTAACTCAGAATAATTACCACCAAATCTCACATTTCAACTTTTGCTGATGCCATGTCTGATCCACTGGGAGGTCACAGGCTGGAATTCTGGCAGGGCTCCAGATTGCAACCATTTTAGGCGTACATGAACCAAAAATTTGTGAGAGTGCACCTAAATTTTTTTCTTAGGTGCACTGGTGCACCTGAACATAAAGCTGTAAATGTAAAGAGCCAAAAAACGAGAAAAAAAAATTAAGAAAAAAAGTCATGAAATGTTCTGTCCTAAATGTTGTTTTTTATAAATTAGTTTGAGGAGGAATTTTTTTTTTTTTTTGTATTATTATTTACCTTAGTTTCACTTTTGTAAATATTGACTATAGTGTGTGAAGTCTTCCTATAGGTTCAAATTTATTGGAGAATAAGACCATCCAGTTAAGGTAAATGTTATGTCATTGGTTGTTAAAATCTGTATATAGATATATTTTTTCATTTTTCTGTTCAGTGTACTATCTTAAACATTAGCTTTTTTTCTTTTGAAATATTTTATTTAAGTTGGGATGTTTGCGTGTGAAAAGTTACATTTCAGTTCGGTAAAGCACTTTAAGCACTTTTGGTTGGAAATGTTTTATTTTGCTTAATGTTTTGGTTTGAATTTGTACATTTCATTCAGTGAAGCACTTTAAATGCTCAGTTTTTCTTTTAATGTATAATTTTGCTTCATAAAGTATTTCTTTAAATCTTATTCTTGTTTGACAATAATTTACAATATTCAAAATTATGGAGAGTGATAAAATGGAGACCTTATGGCATTATAGGTGACACTGAAAAATTTGGGTGCACCTTATTTTTGTGCTGGTGCACCTTAAAAAATGTTTTAGGTGTACCATTGCAACCAATGCAAAAAGTAAGTCTGGAGCCCTGCTTGGTATTTCTGGTATTTGACTGCACTGCCATAAAACTAAAAAATGTATACAAATAAATTAGGCTACGTGTTAATAAAATCATATTTTCTTGGTAGTGTTTGACACAGAGAACAACTGTGCAATATGCTTCTTTTCAAGTTCCCAGGATCTGGGCTTCCCACTATGGGTGTTTGTCATTGTAGTTATAATTTGATTTTATCATAATATTATAATGTAAGCATATGATATGGTAGAATGATTGTATTAACTGTTGTATCACTGGATTTATCGGCAACACCACATGCGAAAAACGTGGACATTATATACAGTATATGAAATACTAATCATGAGCCAAATTATTACACCTGTACAATGTAATACAGTCCAAAACAACAGCTCTGCCATGGTTTAAAGTCTAAGGAAGCTTATTATTTTTCAGTTTTTGTTTAGGATTCACACTGAATGCTTTCGAGCTCACAGATGGTGATGTTGTACTGGAGTGAATGATATTGGAGGTTATCTAATATTCTGTCTCTCATTTATTGAAAGGGAGGAGGGGCAAAATATTAAAACACTTGTCAGTATCATGCAGTCCTGTCCCGCAGCTCTGTAAACTACAACCTCAATAATAATTAATATTATTGATGATGGCAGCAAGGTAATGTCAGTCCACGTAAAATGTTGTCTTTAACTTTTCCAATTGGAATTTAAGTGGACCTTTGACTGTGCACTGTGCTCACGTGTCGGTCTTGCTATAACTCTGGTACTGTTTCTGTGAACGATGTAAACTTTTCTGAGCCTCGGGTACTGATCCTGCCTCGCCCCTCCACCTGGCCTTGTCAGGTCTCCGCCCCTCTCTAACGGCCTGCTCTCAAGCTCAACCGGATCGCGGAAGCTGCCTGGCCTCTGGCTCTCTGCTGGTGCAGCCTTACCACCGGACCTCCGCTCGTCCTTTCAGTTTCTCCTCTGCTGAGCCGATCGGCCTGAACACCGGCAGCCTGCGGTGCACTGGATGGCTTGGTCTCTCTCACACATGTACACATCTGCTCTCTCTGGACAGTGGCGTTTCTCGTGAATCTTTTTCTTGCGGCATCCTTCTGGGACTTATGACCAGGTTACCGCTCCTGGGTGAGTACATCCAGTGTGTTTTGCCCAGAGGATTTTGCGCATGGAGGTACTTGCTCTAACCGGAGTGAAGATAGTTTCATATTTAACGTTCGCCTTTTCTCGCGTCGATTACCTTCAATAGCTCAGAGATAAAGCAGCGATTTGTATCAATGTGAGGATATGTTGGATAGCACATTAAGGTAGAGGTTTCAAAGATTAGATGAACTTCAAATAACCAAAAATAACGATGCAGTGTGGTCGCAGAGAAGTGAATGTCTGCCCACTGTGCTGGTGATTATAGGCGGAGTTAGGGACTGTGGGCAATACGGCTCATCACAATATTCAACCACTTCTTTGTTTTTCAACATAGACATTTAAATCCTGCTATTATAGGAGGTGAAAGCCCTTAACATTTTACAATAATGAATTCTAAATAAAAAGAAACTCGTCAAATCATCATCATCAATAATATTTTGCCTTAAAGAGACAGTGAGGAGTTTCTAAATAATTACAAAAAAGTCTCACTTTTAGATATATGCCTGATCGAAATACACACTTTAAGATGAGTTTTATGGTATCAAAATAGGTTATCTACAAATGCTATTCCTTAGCCTTCTGGTCGGGTCGGACAGGACTGGACTGGCCTGGATACTGAACTCCGGGAACAAGACATTTAAAACTAGAGCAAATTTAATGTATTACTTATATAACACGTCTTAGAGCACCGGGCTGTAAGTAGCGATATATAGCCAGCTACAACAATAATAAGTTTTCCAAAAATTACTTGTTGTCACACATCAAAAACTACCGCTACGTAACTAGAAAGAGATACATTACCTCGTGTAAGTTGTTGAAAAAGAAGTTGTAAAGCAATGCAGAGTTCTGAGGAAGGTCCAAGCTGCATTTACCACAATAAACACACGCTTTTAACTTCAGTTACGTCTTTGGTGCGTTCCAGTTGTAGTCAGAAGTAGGAATTTCTGGGTTCCAAGTAGGAAACTGCAACTGGAACGTCCCCCGAAGTCAGAATTTCCTACTGGGAACTCGGTGAAACCTCTCCACCCCTGAGTTGAAAATCAAAGATGGATGCCCCCAGTGTGAACAGTTATTTAGCTCCTGTAATAATCCATTTATTTGCACTTTTGACTGGGGTGTGTCGCTCTAGATCAGCTGTATACACAGTATTGCTAGACTTATATTTACAAAAATGCTGCTATAGTGATAATCACATTCTTCATACAACAGCGCAGGGCGTGCTAACAACAGCTAACAATAGCCTGGTAGATCGGCATGTTTTTTTCCGACTTCAACTGGAACGCCTATAAGTCGGAGATGATGTCACTCCCATTTCCGAGGTGACTGGAACGCAGCATTACAACAGTTGGCACGTGTGCTCATGGGTAGCAGAGTCTTTATTTTGCCGGTAATAGATTCTCCTCATAGCACCTCTAAATAAACACATTTAGTGTTAGCTTTGTCATTTTTGATTTTATTTTTTTTATCAAATCCCTTCCTATGTTTTCTAGACATCCTCTCACAACTTTCTCAGCTCTTTGAAGCAGAGGAGGAGCAGAGATCACTGAAAATGATGCTTGTGTGTGTTTTCAGTTGTTTTCCTCCTCGGTGCCATGCCAGCATCCTGTGGCTTACACTTTAAATATGGGAAGCAAGGATAAGCATGGATAAGCAGGTCTCTAGATGCATTTTGTTAAGAACAGCCTTAGCATGTAAACAGAAACAATATTTACAAATTTATGATTACAGGAAACACCTAATGCAGCCCTTGTTCATTATCCATATGTGTATCAGTGTAAGTCTCCATCTCAAAAATGTGGCTCTCTAGGGTGTAACTTATACATTCAAATAAGATGTGAGCATATCAGGTGTAGTATCAGTTCTTCTGCCTCACATGGTTTTTCATTCACATGCATTTGTTTGCCACTTTACCACATAGTAATTTGTTTTTTCATTGATTTTGTTTTCCTTCGTAGATTTTTACTATAATTGACTTTACTAAACAACATGATGGAGATTATGACAGTTAGAACTTCATTTGGGGTCCTATTGACTGAGCATCAGACAAGTATAAAATAAAAGATTAACTTAAACTAAATGTATAGTCAAACTTATATTACGGTGTAGCACTAAATCACAATCAGTGTCAATGCCACACTTCTTTTTTTGACAATTGTTTTATTTGCATTTTTTACATATATTTACTTGTTTAATTCTCACTCCAAACCCAACAAGAAGCCACCATGAGCACAGCACTTGACCACTATTGGCAACAGTTACAGCGGAAAGAAAAAAACATTCTGCTTAGCAGAAGGAAATTGGACAGAACCAAACTCCTCCCTTGACCAGAAACAGCTATGCACTGAATCTTTTTCATGGGGTGGGTATGAGTGGAGAGCGATGTAAAAAAAAAAAAAAAAAGGGACAGAGACAAAGAGACAAAAAAAGTGAGAATTCATGACAGTAATAATTCATGCCTCCCCAGAGTTATTATAGTTAACTTATTTTAGCACATTGTTACAAACTAAGAGCTTTAAGGCTTTGAAACTTAGATTAATCAGCATCACACTCCTAACCTTGCGTAGCAGCTAGGCCTGCTTGATTCAATGTCTGGAATCAGGAAAATTCATCTTGCCAGACTCCAGTCTACCACGGTTGTGCTCGTGATCTGTTTTCACTTCTCCAGCGCTGTGCTCTAATGTTAACTCCGGCTGCACAGACTTCTAGATGTGAGCTGAGCGAACACCCGGCTCAAGGGTGTGCCGCATCTGTGGGAAGGTGGCAGATCCTATGAATGACGGCTTTCGATGAGGTTTTTCGAATGGACCTTGCAAACATTTACAGGAGTGTGAGGCAAGTGGAGGGGGGAGAAAGGATTTTTCTAAAAAGCACACAACATGAACTGTGCACAAATGAAAGCAACAAAACTTCATGTAAAGCATAAATATACAAATAAATAGATCTAAATAGGTTCCTTTGTGACCTTTTTCTGGATCATCCCTTGTTAGCATTTTCTGCTTTGCTATAGCCGTCCACAAATATTGACATTTGCTGACTGAGTAAACGGGTTTATCAGTCTCACCCAGGGTGTGACCGCATAAAACCACACACAGTCTGTAAGTAGTGGCATATTTACACAAGGGGAAGACTGGAGACTGGTTATCTACCCTAATTAATCCCAAATGTTTGATATGTGTCTTTATGAAAAGTCTGGCTGTTTGTTGTACCTGCAGAAACTCCTCCTCCTGTTCTCATTTTGTCCTTTCATGTTTGCACCTGATCTATTTTGTTTTCCCTCCTCTGTCCTGTCAGGTTGTCTTTTTCGTGGATTGCCAGTCAGCTGTATTGCAGTCATAGAATATAAACTGAGAGGCAGCTGAATCTCCAGGTAAAGAAACTTCATTCTGATTGGCAGGTTTTTGGTTGATCATTGTTAATTTGTTTTTGTAAAAGTGTAATGGAAAAATTCACTGTACCTGTATTTTTCTTTGTTTTAATCTCTGTAAACTTCTGTTTCATACCCACAAGACAAATACAGAAAAATTCTATTTAGACCTGTGCTTCTCACCTGAAAAGTGGGTCACAGTGCTGTTTTTAGAGGACTTGGAATATTGTATGTGCCTGGATAAAACACTCAAGCTAGGAGTCTATTGTGGACAGACAGGAGCGATTAATGTATTTTTGGCAGACTCATTTAAGGTCCAGATTAAGATATTGACAACTTATTAGTGCAAGTAAAACAGTAGGCAGACAACCAGTCTTTTGACAAGGAGAGAGAACGTGCTGTCCAAATTGTACAAAAGGGTTGTAGCATTTGTGAAAGTCAATGCCCATAGTTCTACATTTTGCTAATGACTGATGATGATTTTGCTGTGCAGTAAATGATGTGTAAGTGTATCTTGTAAGGAGTAAATGGCTTTGTATGTTGCCAACATTTTAGTACAAATGTTTGATGATTTTAGACAATACAGACTCCAGTATTGGGTGTTTTGGACTTCTTTCATTGACAAAAACTGTCTTTTTCAAACTAACCTTTGCCATGGAGGTTGTGGTTTTGCCAGCATTTGTCAGTCTGTCTCTTTGTCTGTTAGCGAGATAATTCAAAAACTCAAGAACAGATTCTGATGAAATTTTCATGGAATGCTTGTCATGACACAAGAATTTATAAAATTTTGGTGAAGATGCAATCCAAGATTTCTAAAGGATTTGTTCACATTGTTAGATCGGGTAGTTTTACCTATTTTTGCTGGTTATGGCACAAGGCAGAAGTGATTTTAGTTTAGCAGTGTTCTGAATCTGGATGTGGGTCAGTTAATGATTTGTTAATGTTGCAAGATAGGCTAGTTTTACACATTCTGTAAATAACTTGCTTGACAATGTTGGAAATGCGTGGACATAAGTGTGTGCTCTCAGAGTACTTCTTGTTTGAAATTTTATATTTTCATAAAGTGTAAATTAGATATATCACTTAAGAGCTCTTGAAAACAATTGATGTATGCATGTTACATAAGGGCTTCTGCAATGATGTAGATGTTTGTCCCATTTTGCGTTCAGTCATGTTCTGCTTCATATAAGGTCAAATCTTTGTCAAAATATGTTATAAACATTCGGATTGAATTAAGACCAGTTGCTTAATATCTTTGGGAATTGTGTTGCAATTTCCCATCAAGGAGGCCCTTAAGATTGGGTAGCAAATGGGTGGGAGCTGCTGGAACAAGAACACATGGGCTGTGCCATATAGCGGAGTAGTGCCAAAACAAAGTAGCTTGCAAGTGGAAAAGTAAGTTGTTGTAAATGTCTTGAATGTAGTGTGAATGTGGCTTGTTTTCACCCACAGTTGTTTCAGTAATGTGGAGCTGGTGGCATCTTCCTTAGCTATTTATAGTCCGAGCTTCCATGCCAACTATTTCTGCATAGATAGAGAGCTGAACTTTGTGACTGTGGCCAATCTTCAAATTCAAATTCAAATTCAAATTTATTATCATTCAGTTAATACACAGGTATCAACAGAACGAGAAGGCGTTTCTCCAGGATCACAACAACTCACATACATACATTTATACATCCTACTGAAATAAATAAATAAATTGTTTGATAAAAATGATAATAATAACAATAATAATAATAATTAATAATAACAACAATAATAATACGATGAATAAAATAAAGTAACAGTAATAGTAATAATTCAATTTAAAATATTCAAGACCATTTCAGAGATTAAGGCCAGACTGTGTTTAACATCCGGACGGCTTGTGGCAGGAAACTGTTCAGCAGCCTGGTGGTGGAGCATCTTATGCTGCGGAAGCGCTTCTTAGAGGGCAGGAGTTGAAAGAAGCTGTTCAGAGGGTGTGAGGGGTCCCTGACAATATTCTGGGCTCTGTTCCTGCAGCGGCACTGGAATATGTCCTGGACAGAGGGAAGTAAGACTCCAGTGACCCTTTCTGCAGATCTCACCACTCTCTGTAGGGCCTTTTTGTCAGCTGCACTGCAGCTGGGGAACCAGGTGGAGATGGCATAGGTCAGCAGACTCTCCACTGCCCCCCTGTAGAAGGTGGTGAGGGTGATAGTGGGAAGTGAGGCCTGTCTTATCTTAAGGGTAATACCATGCAACTCATGCAATTCCACAAATTTTGAACTATCCCTTTAATGTCAGAGGCCTGTCGAGAGCACAAGTACAGTAAAACAACTGGATTTAAAGAAACAAGTAATATATCTTATTTGAATTGTTTCATACAAATAGAAACAGCATTTTTTTTAAAGTTACATGGCCAAAATATTGCAAGATTTATTTTTACCAAAATAGTTCTGCCCTTACTTGAACACTTCTTTAGCTGTCAAAAGCATTTTGACTTTCGGCTTGCAACTGTCTCTGTAAGAAACTACTTTTTTGCCACAACTAAAAGCAGAGGTACACCGTCTCCTTAATGCCCTCTGTTGCCACTGTGTTTAGCAGATACACCTGTTCACACTAGGCCACCTGGTGTAGAGGTGCTACCAATGCATATACTGATACAGAAAACAGTGCCTGGTACCAAAACCTAGAAGAGTCAAGCCAGTTTAAGCTGGTCCCCCAAATGGAAATGCACCATGAGTATCTGTTAATTCCTCTTTTCTTCACCTCTTAGACTTCCAGACCATCAGTCCATCTCAACATGGCCAACCAGCCCACCTATAACCACCATGAATGGGCCTATGTCTCTCTGATGAGAGGTCTAAGAGACCTGGACCTCTGCGGCCCTTGTGTTCCAAGTGACCTGGTGCTAATTGGAGACCATGCTTTTCCTTTGGCAATGAACAGCCAAGGTCAGGTCTTGATGGCTGCCTCGCTCTATGGCAAAGGAAGGATAGTGGCCCTGGGTCATGAGAGCTATCTGACTTCCTGTCCCGCTGTGGTAGAGAATGCTTTGGTCTGGCTAAGAGGAGAGGGATCTGACAACCCATCTGTGGGGGTCCACAAGAATGTTAGGGCAGTCGCTGACAGTCTTAGCAAGTCCAGCTTCCAGTCTAAAGTTGTGGGCTCCTTTGATAAAGGTTCTGGGGTTGGTGTGTATGTGACTGATGCCTACAGTGTGGGTGGAGATGTCAAGGACCTGGTGACATTTATGAAAGCTGGAGGTGGAGTTCTGATAGCAGGCCAGGCGTGGCACTGGGCAGAGAAAAACCCAAAGAAGAACACGCTGCTTCTTTTTGAAGGGAACAAGGTGTCTGGTGTGGCAGGGATCTACTTTTCTGATCACCAGGGCACCACAGAGTGCATCCCAGTCCACCCACGGATCCCAGCTTCCTGGATGTCTGTAGTGTAAGTGTTTATCATGATTTACTTCAACTGCAAATTGTACTATAAAGCGTCATTTAATATAAAGGTTTTATGCATGTATAATGTAGCATACCCTCCGGAATATGGTGAGAATTGACTGATGGTTTTAAACTTTATTTGCTGTTCCCAAAATTAGCTCCATAAACCACTGTGAGAACTGTCAAAAATAAAGAAATCATAGCAATCACATTTCTGTTTATAATAAATGGTAACACGGATACTATCTCAGATAAGCATTACAAGCAATATGCAGCCATTTCAATAACCATTAGCCAATTTCTGCAGAGCCCCAGAGGTGTCAGGGTGCAGAATATTTTATTAAGGCAAGGGAACGCCTTCTATAGTGTGGGCACGTGTTATTAAAGCGTTACCTCACTATAATAAAGTGAGGGAACAGGATATATAAGGACATGAGGACCCTCTTAAAAATGAGATGTAGCATCTCAAGAGGCTACCCTCTAATAAATCAGACGGCAGGTCTATGGTACATGAACCTGTCCCTAACTTTAGTTCTTATTCTAGTCCACTTGTCTCCTCTTACCTCCCTTCCTTTGCCCTCACACCCGACACAGCATCGTGTGGATTTGCTGTTCATCATGAGACTGGGATCCACATTCAAGATTTCCTGCTGCTAAACAGAAGGTTTTTTCTTGCCGCCATGATGGAGGGATCCATGATTGGCTATTTGGATTCATGTTGGGTGTTGGATGTATATATTTGTATATATATGTATTAGAGATAGACCGATATGGTTTTTTGGGGGGCGATACCGATACCGATTATCGGTAGTCATGGAGGCCGATAACCGATATTTGAAGCCGATATTCATTTGCAGTAAAAGTGAAAATACTGGCGTCAAATTTTGGATAATACAAAGTCCAACACTTAACTTTGTTTCAGTGCCTTTAAGCATGTTTATTTCAGGCTCAGCAGCATGCCTTATAACATTTAAATAAACTCTTAAATAAATTAGCTGCCTAAAGTTTTATCCAGTAAACATAAATATCCAAAATTTCAAAATAAATGAAATGTTTTTTTTATCTTTAACTATTCTTTGTTTTAAGGTCAAACAAGAAAACAATGTTCAGGGAGTTCCCAGGGTTAGCATCATCTCTTTTAAACTTGACTGAAAATTTAGATAAAAAAACATCTTCCTGAAGCTTTTTAAAGGAAATAAAACACAATTTAAAAAATGCTCAGAAATGTGTTGTTTTATCTTTAACTCTTCTTTGTTGTAAGTTCAAATAACAAAAGAAAGTGTAGGGAGTTCCCAGGGTTAGCAGCATCTCTTTTAAACTTAACTGAAAATTTAAATAAATAAATATTATTCTGAAGTTTTTTATAGGAAATAACACAAAATAAAATAAAATTTGCTCCAAAATGTGAGCCTCCAATCAATTAGTAGTCTCAATTGAGCAGTAGGCTACCAGGTTGTTATCGAACCTCTCTAAATACTAAATGGCCTAAAGCATCCTCGCTTTAATAACCAGTGTTTATCATATGAACAGACAGCTGGCGCTAACGTATTGGACCTCGCAATAACGATAGTGGTCGTGACATGTGAAGCTTCTCATGTGGCTTCCACACAAACACACACTACTCTCTACCACAACAGATATTCTCCTAGACATTAAGATAGTCACGATGCTAACTGCATTAGCCCGTCAATAGGATTTTCAATTGACGTCAGCATTAAGCTAGCGGACTTTCGGTTTAGGACTTAAGGTTTTTACTCCCTCCCTCTCTCTCTTTCTTTCTCTCTGTCTCACACACACACAGACACAAACACAAACACACTTCTACTATCACGGACAATTTCCATTTCTATGTAATCAGGACCTTTTCATCAAGTGATTAACAGATACGTATGGAAGAGCTGCGGGCGAGCAGAGCTGCCGTTTATAACGTTATTGGACTCACAGTAATGTTACTGGCAGTTGTGAGCTGTAGAGGACTGGGATGTTTATTACATTTCAGGAGAGTTTGCAGCCTTTACCTACCCTGGAAACATATGCTCTCCAGTGCCTATCGGCAAAACTTTCTCCTCTTCTCCTTCATGCACTGTGCATGAAGGAGAAGAGCTGCAGGCACACAGCTGTGAAAGTTGATTGGCTGTCACCCGAGCCATGGCTCTGCATGTAACCAATCAGATCGTGCTGTGGGTTGGACATGGAGTGACTGCAGGCAGAGAGAAGCGGCTGCAGCAGAGCCAAAGTAACCCCGTTTGAAATACATTTATTATCGGCCGTCGGATTAAAAAAAGGCCGATGCCGATATGCCTCAAAATGACCAATATCGGCGCCGATAATCGGCCCGGCCGATAATCGGTCCACCCCTAATATGTATATGTGTATTTTATATGTATATATGTATCTATGCATATATGTGTATCCATAAAATGATGAGCTTTATGCTCTATTGTAAAGTGTCTTGAGATAACACTTGTTATGAATTGGTGCTATACAAATAAAGATTGATTGATTGATTGATTGATTGATATAAGGTGTTCCCTCGCTATATTATAGTGAGGGAAGGGATAAATAAGCGCTACAACGCCGCTAATGTTACTGTCGGTGAAATGCAGCGCGTTACTTTGCACCGATCTCAAGCAGCTGTTGTCCGACCTGCCTCAGCCCCCATATTCCACGGCACGTGGAAGTGCCATGCCGCGGTCTTGCTCTGACAGCCAAACTCCACTGAAAGCGGCACGCCGAGGAGCGTCACGTCGCGCAGCCCTGTAGGGGGAGGGCTCATCCCTGGAGAGCCACGGGCTCTCATGAGGATAGCGCTTATAAAGCATGTTGGACTGAGAAAAGAAATGAACAACACCTCACTTCGCTTCTCTACGGTCCCAACCACACAGCTTTGTGATTTATTCAACTTCTATCTGCCCATATCCTTGTAGAAAAGATGTTTGGTGTCATCAAACGATGTTTGGTGAGGATTATGCTGGTTGGTTGTCAACAACGCAGCACTGCGTGGCGCAGCGTCCTTGAAACGTACTGCGGAGCACTTCGATCCCATTCGAGTCTATCAGGCTTATTCCACTGTGCCTCCGTTGGAGAACTGATGATGTCAGAGCTGCTGCAGCAGCAGGGAACAACAAGGAAGGACACAGAGACGGAGACATATAGTTTAAGCAGAAAAAAGTTTTTTCAAAATAGTCACGCATCAGTAACTTTACATGGTAACTAATCACATTTATGAAGAAGTAATTCCGCTAGTTATTCCTTACTTTTTTGGGAAAGTAACTAGTAACTATATTTGCTTTTTTAAAGTAACGTGCCCAACACTGTCCCTCACTTTATTATAGTGAGGTAACGCTTTAAGAACGCGTGCCCACACTAAAGAAGGCGTTCCCTGGCCTTAATAAAATATTCTGCACCATGACACCTCCGGGGCTCCATACATTTCCAACACATATCATCGAAAAATAAAGTAAAGACCATGTGCATGATGAACACCAACCTTGTGCCTCCTTGGGGCGTTTCCAAGATACACTTAGTCTTGGAAGTTTTATCACTAAACTGCCGTTCAGCTATGCTGCCTTATACCGTTTCGCTATTAACACATTTGTTCCATTGTTTCATTCAGCAATACAGCTCAGGAAAGAAGTATAAGTTAGTGATCCTCTAAACTAAACTATTTAAAACTGAACTATTAGCTCCAAACCTAAAAGAATATGCAAATAAAAGCACTAGAAATCACATTTTCGAAGAAGCAAACAAATCATGAAATGTATGCAGAAGGAAATCATAAAAATGCATCTGAAACAGATATTTGTTTTTTCAAGATTGCAAGCTGCCCTCTGGTGGACAAAACAAGAAATAGCAAATACAAAAAAAAAATGGGTTTGCTACATACAAACTCATTACAGATATATGAAATCCCATTCAAATATCCTATATACCTGATATAAGTCAAGTGCTGAATTACAACCTGGCTTTTGTGTTTCCAGATTCATCACTTCACCATGTTTAGAGTACAGTTTATTGATACACTCAATACTAGAGTTAGCTTCACATTTGGTAGCATGTGTCCATTTTCATTTTGGTGGCAACTGAGAGCTTTTAGATTACAGGCCTGAACATGGCTCTGAAGCACTAAGAATTTAGACAATATACTTAGTCTCCAGTAATTTACTGAGAGCTTCTTGTGCATCTTGATCCAAATGAACAGGTAAATTCAAAAAGAGAACAGTGTTTATGTTGTTTCACCAGAAATTAATGTCCACATCGGGAGAAGATATCATGGACAAGACAAACACAGCATTGCTTTACTGCCTGCCATTACTTTTCAAGTAAAGTACAGTTTTTCCAGTTACACAAAGACTTATTAGTTTGTTGAGGAGGTTTCTATTGTGAAGTTTGTCCAGGTCAGCCGTATGATGAGTCAAACCACTTGATTGTTTTTTTTCTTTCTTGGCTTTTAATTTCCCATATTACTGTTTAACACATGACCTTTTGCCCTTTCCTTTGTGCGATCTTTGACATTTAAAGCCAAAGAAATAATGTCTCATTTATGACAGTCATTGAGATGACATTTATGGAGACAAAGAAGGTTATGGCAGCAGGGATTGCAGCCAGAACTGCACCCAATCAGCATTCCAAGCTTGAGTTGTGTTCATCCAGTGTGTATGAACCATGAGAAAAAGACCAGTACTTATATGAAATGCAGGACACAATAATCTTCACTAGTTAAGACATTTTTACCTGGTAAAATCTAATAAAAACAGTTAGAGAAGTACAAGTATTGTCACTCATCATAACGTAACATAAAATGACATGAACCATTAATGAATCTTAAACCTGGGGTTGGCGATTTTGGAAAACTAGCATGAATTTGAAAGTAGCATCTCCTCAGGGCTCCGCCTAACCCCCCCCCCGCTCACATGCACGCGCTCAGCTGATATATCCAGGAGACTGATTCAACTCCAGACCCTCAGCACAACGTGTTTGTTTTACACTACACCAAGTGATGTCTCAGTCAGCACGAAGAAAACACCAAACAAACATGTAAAGTTACATAGTACTCACAGCCGATGTTGATCGAGGTATAGGTAGTTCCTCTGCCATTCTCCACATAGCTGTCAAATCTCCCGTTTTGGCCATGAAACTTCCGTATTTTCTCCTCTTTTCCGCCATCCTCCTGTATCAGTATTCTCCCATAAATCTCCCGTGTGACGATATAAAAATAAAAACATTTCTCTGCCTCTCCAAACCGAACTCTGTATCTAGTCTGAATGGGGTGGTAAGGCTCCGAAATGATGGATGCCAACCGCCGTAAAACCAAAGAAGTAGGAAAAAGTCTTGCGAGAATGTCCGCCTGCAGTAGCCTGGGTGGCAACTGTCGCGAGATTAGAGCCAACAGCAGAACAAACTTAGAAAAACAAAGTGTTTATTTTAGATTTCTTGTAAGTCTGTCTTCAAATGTGAGGGATACAGGAGCTTGGTTGGGGTTGTGGGACAGCTCACAGCGGGCTTCCCTTATTTTCAAAGACAAAACTTGAAAGGTAAGCATTCTCCCTCGGAGTCTGATCCCTTGCTCGGGTACACGCACCGAGTCTGTGCACGCCAGGAAAATGCACGCGCAGGAGGCGGGCAGAATGGCGACGGGATTTGATTGTTTTAAAAACAGGTGTCCCGGCATGATTATTGGTTGGTGTTTTCCCTGTTTTACTCCTGCTGTAGATAGCGGATATTTTTTGCTCTGTTTTAAGAACACATTATGAGTTGATTGCCATTGGGTCATAAAGACCATTTTAACCAGTATTACAAAAAGTGTATCTAAATCAGGTCGCCACCCCAGCTTTAATCAATATTGAAAATAGTATATGATCTTACACATTTGTTCCACATTGTTGTTATATAACAGACCATTTTTCTCTTACTTGTTCTGATCTCCCACATTCCCAAACAGGATTGGAAAGGACTTCGAGGATGACCTGGAGTTCTTACTAGACGGGGTTTCAGAGTTTGACATTCAGGGTGATTCCATTGCCTCTGAAATTCTGGTCCATGGACCTCTTGCCTTTCCCATCGGGACCACAGCAGATGGACGGGCCTTCATAGCAGGCGCCTACTATGGGCAAGGGCGTGTCATTGTTGCAAGTCATGAATCCTATGTTGGGAGAGAGGTAAAATTTAAAATAGCAAGGGGATTTCGATCAGAAGCCAACACTCTGAAATGTCCGTGTACTAAATCTGTAAAGTCCTGATGCAGAATCTTCCTTTTTGCAATATTTCTTTTATGCCAGAGCCTGGCCAAATTTTGGTGCAATGCTGTCCGTTGGTTGGATGAAGGTCGCAAGGGGGTCATTGGTGTAGAGATCAAACAGGCTCACAACAATCTCAGCAAATCAGGACTGAAATGTGAGATGTCTAAATTCAGAGAAGACCTGAGTGTATATGTTGTTCACTCGAACATTCAAGACAAAGCAGAGGATGTTCAAGACTTTGTGGCAGAGGGAGGTGGCCTCCTGATAGGTGGACATGCATGGTGGTGGGCCCAGACTCACAGGGATCTAAACCCTTTAACAGATTTTTCAGGTAAGATAATACACCACCAAAGTAAATGGTAAATGTCTTGAACATATGCAATGCTTTTTAGTCTCTCTGACAACTCAAAGTAGCTCTACACCACAGCTCACATCTATCCAATCACACCCATTCAATCTTACGTTCAGTCACTGATGGTTCAGACTTGTATTTGTGTTGTCCATCAGTTTTAGCCTACACATTCACATCCTTTCACACACACCTACATGCATCTGACACAGCAGTGGGAGCAATATGGGTTTAAGTGTCATTTTCGAGGACTCATCACGTGATAGCTGGGCTTGAAACTAGAACCCTCTGATCACTGACAGAGTGCACTATCGGCTGAGCATCAGACACCCAACAGTGCCTATGAAATCATCCCTACTTCATGTCAGTGTAAAAAAAGGTGGTACTTTCTGCACTAAAGTCAATGCTCTGAAGTGTGAAGCACATTTCATGTGTTATAAAAGAAAGAGGACTTTATACAGTGGTACAGGAATTAGTCCTGAAGCACATCTGGCTTCCACTTCCCAAAGTCTACAGGATTTTAAAATAGTTTCTCAACTAAATACTTGGAATAAGTTCCAAGATGAACACATGATTGCAGTGTTCCATTATGCAACATAATATGCATCTGACATGACTCTCCTTTGGATTTTTAAAGTGCTATCATGATTTTAAAAGAACAGTTGCTTTTACGACTACGAGACTGGATTCTTATGAAATCATTTTTAAGTTTCTAATAAGATTTTCTAATAATGCAGACACTATAGCCATGGCCATCCAGCTTGATCGGGTTATTCTGTCAGGAGTAAAATCTGAGCAAGAGGTTGCAACACTGTTGTAGGTTGGAAACGTTTTTGTTACCTTGGAGTAAAACCACCATGTTGTAGTTCCACAATAGCTTGATAATATGATTTTACTCTCCCCAATTATGCTTAAGCTCAAACATTCATGAAAGTTGGGCTTGTTTGTGCAGGATTATGATGGTGAACAATACTTGTACATTTTATTAACAAGCTTGTTATCAAAAACGGTCCAAGAACTAATTCAAAAAACCGATAGACTTAATCCACAGGAGTTAAAGATCCCCCGTTGCAACAATGGATTTTCACATTTTCATATTTTAAACTATAATTTTCATCATAAATCACTGATCATTTTGCAACTCTCATTGAGAAGAAAGTCAAATTACAGTTATATTGACAGCTCAGATTATCACATTTTTCCATAAAGCAAAATAATGTAACATTTCTATGTAATATTGCACCCTGTGCATTCGGCATTTCAATGCACTAATTCTAATATATTTCATCAAGTTCGTGATGTCCAGTTAATACATCCCTCTGTCTCTACACAACCAAGACTTCAGTGACATAGCTGGTGACAGTGGAGGCCAGAGTTGATATGTTTTGGGTGGTTTTGATAGCAAACCTTATTGTGTGTTGATTTATCATTCTGCACATTTTGAAGAACCATATATTTTATAGCTGTTTCGCAATTCTGTACACATGAGTTTGATTGTAAAAAAATAAAATAACACATTAGATCATATGTTACAGTTGCAGTTCAGAATAAGTGGAGAAGAACCTTCAGTGAATCTGGAAAAAGTTGTCAATCTGACAAACAATAGAAATGCTGCAAAGTGCTGTCCCATGAAATATTACAGCGAGAGATGGATATATCAGGCTGTGGTTCAATGTCAGAGTACTGGATAAATGTAAATAAAAAAACAAAGAAGTAAATTTTTGTAATAATCCCCAGAGGTGTTGTCGCCTAGCTGCAGAAAAAAGCCAATTTGGTGTTTTCATGTGAGTTTTGTGCATTTTGCACATTTGGACATTAATGAGGTTTTAAATAGAGCTACAATATGCAAAAGCAAGAATGGGGAGTGTGACAAAAAGCACTTTGAAAAAGTAATTTATTGAAAACAACAAGTGAACTGAAATAGGCTGTTTATCAGCTGATCAAAAGTTTAAGACCATCGCTCAAAAAATTAAAAAAACTCTCCAAACCAGAACAAAAACTTTAATCAGTAGGACTCCCAGAGGCTTTAAGATGAACAAAGTAAACTAAAAAAAACATTAAATTTTCATGAACCTTTGTAAACTGACGTAATTATCAGCAATTATCTGGAAATACATTTTAAATTGTATTTATATATTTATAAGTAAAATGTGTTATATTTCACACAGTGATGGAAGTATAATCATTATGTTGAAATGCTGAGTCAGCATTTCAACATATTGTTCTCCCTATCCGCCATTTTGTTACATTTTGTTCTGGGACTTTAGCACCTTTCACAGGCTTCAAATTTGCACAGATTTTCACAGGAAAAAATTGACATATGCAGCATGTTCAGGAGAAGTGCGCTTGTATTTTTCACAGCTTTAACAGTTATACTTTTTACAGTAAAAAATAATTTCGGCATGTATTTTCACATTGAAATCAATGGGACATGTCTGCAGCTCTGCTGAAAAATTCACCAACTTTGAAGCTCCACAGATTGGGCATGCTTCCACCTACAGACTTCATTCGTACTTTAAAAGCTGCACTGACTTCTCAGCCATTTTTACATATCTTCAGCTTTTTGCTGGCGTCTACGTTTTTTTAAATATGAATTTTTAAGCAACACCAACTTTTGAGGCAATCAATGGCCTCAGAGCTATTGTGACGTCATCTCAGAGTGGACAGACACAGAAAAATTCTCGCGGACTCAGCAGAATTATCCTGTTATAACTTCGTCAAAACGTCCTCCACAGACATGATTTATGCATCAAAACGTCGCTAACTTTCTCCTCTTACACATGAAATCCGCTTCAAAGTTTAATCTGACATCGTTTTGTCTCAGTGAGCTTCAGCTTTTGCGGTATGACTCAAAATCTTCTCATCTGCGGTATGCAAAAATTCACCTCCGGACAGCTGGGCGCTTCACTTTGAAGCCTGTTTTTAACTCGCCACTATGTCAACATTCTTTACTTTAAGGACATAAAAATTACACCCATAGCTTCAGCATTTTCTTGAGATGCTCACAGTGCAATCCCTTTTCTGATATCTATCATGGTTTTGGCACAGCGAGCCTTCGTTTACCCAGAAGTACCCTGCTCTTTTCCCTCAGCTCCTGCATACTCTGTGAAAGGTGGAGCTTAGCTTAGCTTAGCTTAGCTTAGCGCTAGCGGCTTCGGCTCAGCACTGAGGAACAGACCCGCAGCTGACGTACAAAGCCTCCGTGAAATGGAGACATTCAGCGGAGGTTTTGGTGAGACACGAGGTGGGGATGTTAACAGCTCCGTGCTCGCTACATGCGAGTAAAGGTCTGTTTACAGCACGGCCGCTACCAAACATCGTACATTCACAGGAAGTCACCGTGTGGAGTGACCGGAAGTTTCAAATTAAAACACAATGCACAGACTCTTGAACGTAATGTTCAGAGAAAAAAATTGCGCAAATCATATTGTTGAACAGAAGTCTCCTGTTTTTTTCTCAAATTCTAAACTGTGATAGTTTTAAAAGACAAAAATACTTTGACTGATTTTTTTCACATTGAAATGAATTGGACATTTATGCAGTTGAACCTGCTTCATCTTTCAAGCTTTACAGATTTGATATACTTAAATATACTTAAATAAATGGGAGATTTATACAGTCCTGCTAAAACTGCTTCAACTTCTGAGCTCTACACATTTGGCATAGTTTCACCTACATACTGCATTTTTGCTTTCACACATTAATGTCACTCTCAGTCATTTTACAGATGCATGCATATGCATCATTTACTTCAGACATGTACACATAAACAGAAATATACCCATAATGAAAGATACCTTTTCATTTACATATGCACATCCTCTGATATATGCATAGATCCATCATGCAAACATACATGCACAAATGCACATATAGACCAATGAACATAATCATTTATTCACACATATGCACACATATGTACACAAACAGAAATGTATCCATACTCTATTTCTTTCTTTAGAATGCTTATTTCAGAACATAATTAAAACTTCTGCTACTGATTACAGTCCTTGTCATTTTAGGTCTTATCCATTTACCCCTTTTAACAATTGTCACTCCTTCAGGGTGGGCAAACATATCAGTGGCCTTGTGCAAATTTGGCTCACCTTTATTTGGTTTCTAGCTTACTTTCACAACTTTTAACATTTTTATTTAGCATAGCCAGTTGTGAGCTTTGTTTTACTGTTTCCAACTGCTTATGTCACATTTTCAGCTTTATTTGCACTGGCTTTAGAAATTTCATTTCACAGTTCCAGCATTCAGACTCAGCATTTCAACGCATTTGCTGCAAGGAAATGCAAATTCTCTAGTTACCTTTGATATCACACTTAAATGTCAGCATTGAAAACTACCCACCAAAAAAATGATTACTCTAATTTAAGGCCCATGACAACACAAAGCAGGAGGATAAGTCAGATACTTGTTTCTTTTTTATATCAGGTTTACTCTAATATCTTTCAGGTAACCATGTGCTGAACAAGATGGGCTTGAGCCTGATGGGTTCAACAATCAAAGGAGGTTTATACAAAGCCCCTGAGCCTGGCAAGGCCAAAGAAAACTATCATTTCCGCCATCTGCTGCGGCGCTTTGCTGAACACGTTGGCAGAGGGGAAAAACTGACCAAGCATGAGGAGGAGAGTCTGAAAAAGTTGGGCCAAGACTGTGCCGACTTTTTACACATGAAAGCTCATGGCTGCTGCTCATACACACATGTGTTGTCCATCCTCACCGACCTCCTCATAAAGACTGGGATGCCTCAAGTGAGTTAAAAAAACAACAGACTGTTTGAATTCATTCTTTTTCCGCTATTCGTTCATTCTGCTATTTGTTGATTTTTGTCACACACATATTAAGAAAGTATATTTCCGCAAAGTTTATGGAGTAAACAGAAAGAAGAGAAAGGTGAACAACCACTTCTGGGTTTCTGGCAGTCACTCCAACCTACAACATTATTTGACTGGCCTGTGTAAGATTTTGATTTACAGAATGATCTTCCAATCACCTGCCAGATATGCCCACCCCCAACCCTTTCTATGGGCTCTTTCCCAGATGGACTACTGAAATATTTTGAATGGTTCATTTGTTGTGCCAGGTTAGGGGAGTGGGACTATTCCCTGATAGTCCAAAGCCTCCATTTGTATTTTGACAAATGATGGCGCACTGTCTATTTAACAATGGTACTATGATGAATTAGTGATTAATTCATTGCCCTATCAAGTAGTGTCTCCTATCCATAAATACCTAATATTGGTCCCTCTCATCATTGCTCAGGGACATCACGTCTGCTCAAGTTTCACTGCAATCATATCATGTCATATAATAGGATATATTTGCAGACATCATTCCAACTGTATCCTTTTCATTTACCTATCAACCACAAAAAACTGCAGCTGATGGCCCTGCAGCAGCATTGTCTGTGAGTTGTCTGCAGTCCCGTTTACGAGGAACTAATATACTCACTACCTAATATTTTCAGAGGCACTATCACACACCCACACAATGCTGATTGGCTGTTGCCACACAGACTTTTTAATTTTGGCAACCAAATGACGAACAATGCGGTCTCCCAGATCACATCCGTTGTATTGCCGGAAAGTTAACCCACCCTATTGGCTGTACATTAACTTTACATGGGGAGTGTTTGCCGATGTTGCAAAGTCGCATTCAGTGTGTAGGTGGCCTTAGAAGTACATAACTGAATAAGCTTCAAAACAAATACATTGCTAACATTTTAAATCAATGGGGGGATTTACTACCAGAAAACTGACACTGGAAATCCCCAGTTTGCACTTTTGACAAATGATGGCACTCTACCCATCAAACAGCATGACCTTTTTGGTTTGACTACTCTGTACACCGTTAAAAAACCCTGCATGTTGTAATCAACAATATTCACTTTTTTTGTGTAGGTTTGTGCCAAGTGTCCTGTGAAGAGTCCAAAGGACCACCTTCTCCTCAGAGTAGGGTCCGAAGTGTACAAGGCTTGTCAAAATCCTGATGCTCTTTTGCCATACCTCATCAGGGATAATCCTCTGTTGGCTGTGGTCTATGACCAAACAGTCAAGTGTGATGTTGACACACAAAGTAAGGACTCATGTTACTGGAAGAATCTGTTCAATTTAAATACTGAATGGGTATTTACTGAGATAGTATTTGGAGTATTACATTTAATATGTTTCAGAGCTGCAATGTTGAAAAGCCAAGCATAAAATAAGGTAATGTAAATCTGATAATCTTTACTGGTGTGTGTTTGTGTGTTCACAGGAGAAGAGTGGATCAGCACAGGTCTGTACCTGTCTCCTGGTATGAAGACCTACTTGACTTTACCTGAAAAGATTGTCAAAAAAGGATGGAAGGTATTGTATGCAACGTAAAATAACAACCTCTTAGGGATAGTTTGGTATTTTTGAAATGTGGTTGTGTAGGGTACATGGCATCAGCCTAACCTTAAGCCATAGTTACAGTGATCAGTTCTGTATCTCTCCAGAAATAGTTGGCACAGAAGCTTCTGCAATACATTGCTTGATTCCACTGACTGTCTAATTAAAAGAATTTGGGGTGAAAAGGAGCCACACAAACAGTGCAGGATTATTCCACACTACATTCAAAACACTTACAACTCTGCTGTAGCTCTGCTGAGCAATCACAGTAATTTTGATGAATAATGTTACTCTAGCTTTGTTCAGCTCCTCAGTAACAAAAATACATTCTGAAGCAAAATGTGGCTCAGTGGTGCAGCTAGCAGAACAACACATTGGCTGTGCCATGTAGTGAGGTAGTGCCCTAACAAAGCAGGTTGGTGGTAGAAAAGTAAGTTTTATTTTCAGAAAACGTATAGCATAGACAAAGGGAAATCTGAAATTATCAGTGAATTCTGATATTTTCCCTCTCAGTTCTTGGATTAAAACTAGAATTCTGACTTTTTTTTGATAATTCTGACCTTTTTCGCAGAATTTAATGGACATTTAAACTTATTAATTTATAGTGCCCTTGTTCCGCCTCCATAGATCACGGATCAAAATTAATCAAAACAATTGACTCAATATGGGGAGACTTTCAGAATCAGTAAAAAAAAAGATCTATATTGAAAGATAATCCAACATCAAACAAAGTCTGCCCAAAAGAGATCAGCTTTTTATACACTGATCCAATTGGCACCTTGACTGGCTCAGATTCTTGTGGAAGTTTTGCCTCTTCTCCAGAAAAGCTTCCTTATTTGAAGAAATTACTTGTTGTTCTTCTTCTTCCTCTTTTTCTTCTCCTTCTTCTTATTCCTCGTCTTCATCTTATGTTGATTTCTGACAGCTAAGGTGCCTCATTTATTTCATTAAGGAGGTAGGAGGTAATAACGTCTTGGTACTCTGTTGAGCAATAGGAGGTAGCTCCTATATGTCATGTATTCGTCTGTATCTCGCTTCTAAGAAGTCTTGGAGAAGACCTTGCTAGACTAGCCGCATTTTCTTGCTGCCGCTCTGAAGTGTTTCTCTTCCTTTATCTTACCTTCTGGTGGTTTATGTTTATTATTAGCATTATGTCTTAGTGTCCTGATGACTGTAATTTATGGTTCAGAGAATGGTAAGAATCAGCTCTTTCCTAGTCGACTCTTATCACCTGAAGAAGCCTTTAGGAGATGAAGCAAATGTCATTTGAACCAGCCCAGTTGTGACCCTTCTGGAGATCGCCGCTGAATAACTATAAGCTGGATGGCTGAGAACCTACACAAACAGCTTTTATGATATTTTTTAAACCTGTTTATTTTTTATGTAAAAAACAGGCACTTTAATATGGTGCCCTGTTGTAGTCAACAATTGAGAAACTGCAATACTTTGCACTTTGGAAATTGCTTCATTTTCTTGTACTGGTGCTGGTTGCCTCCCCAGAGTACATCCCTCAAACCCTGCCTTAAACATTTCCCCCTGGCCTCTCAACATCACAGCTGTTCAAACAATACAGAAGTGTAACAGCAACAAATTTGAATGAAGAGTGTGAGCTGTACAGCATTCTAATGTCCAGATGTCAGTGTCTTGTTCCCTATTTTCTCCTCTGTGTCATTGTCAGGTCCAGATCAGCTGTCAGACGGACCACCTGAAATCTGATGTGCTGAGGAGAGCACCATGTGCTCATGAGAGATTCGATGTGGAATCAGATATGATGCTTGTGCACAACCTGTGGGGGGGACTTATCTACCTGGTGGCACCACCCAACACAAAAGTTGAGGGGGTTGAAGTCAAAGTGCAGATGGCTGTCCCTGCGCCATACTATAAGTCTGGTGAGATTGTGCTTTGTGTTTATGATCTGCTCTTCATGACTGTGAAAGGGCATTTTTTGATTGCTGTCCAAAAGGAGACAGATTTTAGGCCAGTATAAGAGGGAAAACCATGTTCATTCATTTTCCTTATTAAGAAATGTCTAGCAGCACTGTGTGCTCTCAGTTTCCACAAGATTTTTCCTCGTGCATCGTCTCAACACTGTCTTGGTCTGATGTTCTTCAGAGAGATTGTGTTAACATGTGACTTTTTTGGCTGTGCAGATAGATGGACATGTTTCCTGCTGACACAGGGACCTGGAGATTGAAACTTTGACTGTCTGACTAGCAAACACCTTAACCACTAACTCACAGCGGCCCCCTCTGTTAATTAAGAGAATGTAGAGAATGTATTCTGCATTTTTGCATTTTTGATGCGCCATCCCCTTCACGTGGTAGAGCCAAAAAGGCTGCAGCATTAAAATACACATTTTTTTCTTTTCATGTCTTGTCTTACGTCTGAGTCTATGACAAGCAGGTTGACACCATTCTTTCAACTGTGCGCGCCATTTAATGAAAGAGATGGGCAAAGCTGCCCCATTGCTTTTTACCTTAGCTCATACGCTGGGAGTCAATGGGTCTTGATAGCCTCTGCCTACTGTTATCAGATGAACTCTTCAGCAACTCTAAACTGTCCTGTGTATTTGTTGTGACTTGTTTTTTTACCCTGTTACGTTAAGCTATCTCCTACTTTCACCAAATTATCTTCTATTCATAAATAGAGGCTTTGTTTTGTCAACATACTTAGTGGTTCACCTGAGATGTGATGTTAATGTCTTTTGAACAGCTCATTTAAGTAAATGATGAGAACCAACTTGCAGTTGTGAGTGAGCTGTGCATCTGCAAGTCATTCTTAAATTTGCAGGCAATTTGCTTTTGAGAAGAAAAATAAATTTTCAAAAAGTTGGTGTATCCCTTTCAGATCTCTCTGAACGGTCTGTATGAATACTAGACTACTAAATCTTCCTTCCCTCCTTTTTTTTTATGTCTAGGTGAGACAACCCTTGAGCAATGGTCATTACTACGCGCAGCCCCCTCCCCATGGGCAGAGTTGGAGTTTGAAAACATCATTCTAACGGTGCCATCGGATTTTGTAAGGGAGTTGGACCGTCCAGACGAGCTGGCAGCGCTCTGGGATGAAATCATGAGGGCTGTCGCTGACCTGGCTGTCATACCACACAAGTTTGAACGCAAGGAACGCATTGTATTAGACGTGCAGATTTCCCATGGTAAGTTTTGGTTTGATTTGTCTCTAGGTTCTGACTTAAGTTTCTGGTTCAATTTGTATATTCCTTAAAGCAGGATGGAAAAATTAAATTATGAAGAGAGGAAGATAAGTTTTGGACACTCTCCATGAAACAGTTACAAGAACAAATAAAGAGCTGTAATCAGAACTGATCACGCAATAATTTTTATTTGATCAAATGCAAATAGTAATACCACATTTAATAAGGCAATAAAAGTTGATTTCAAGCAATGCACATTGTATTTATTGTATTTGCTGTCTAAGATAACACTAACACTGGCCATTCTGTGCTGTATTTAAGTGCATTTCCCACCTGAAATCTGGATCATACGTGTGGTGTGACTGCTCCATGCCATGCTATAG
The DNA here is from genome assembly GCA_036419115.1 of Scarus forsteni. Taxonomy (NCBI): domain Eukaryota; kingdom Metazoa; phylum Chordata; class Actinopteri; order Labriformes; family Labridae; genus Scarus; species Scarus forsteni. Next base: position 8,112,978 of record JAZDUH010000229.1, on the reverse strand, counting down.
TGCAGTTCACTTCCCAATGCTTGAATGCTTGGAGAAAAGACCTGGTGTGAGTGTGCCTTTAGCCAACTGCAGTTTAGCACCAGATGTGGGACACAGACCATAAAGTTTTGCTATACGCAGACAATCTTCTGCTCTACATGAGGAACCCTCATCCTAAGTGTTATACATAGATATTATATCAACCTTGCAATATTTCAGCAAAATATTAGTCTATAACTTAAATATAGAAAAAAGGGAATACCTTTCCCTATGCCAGCAAGCCGTCGATATACCACCACCTTCTATTCCTTTCTGATTAATCAATTCAGGACTTAAATATCTAGGAGTCTTAATCACATAATCTATTTGTTTACTTCAGGACAAAAATCTTGCAACACTCACATCATCAATCAAAGCAGACTTGTCAAGGTAGGGTAGGTCACCGCTTTCATTGACAGGAAGAATACAGTCAAAATTACTTTTGTAATATATTGCCAATGTACATCTATATTTTTCAATATATGCCCATCTTACTCCCTATCTCTTTCTTTAATGTGGTTGAAAGTATAATCTCAGCATGCATATGGGCCAGTAACTGGGCAAGGCCTGTCAAAACAAAACATACTCTGGTTTGTCTCCCCTTAAGGTGGCTGATGCCATCAAGTCAAAATCCTTGCTCCCATCACTTTAAGCCTTAGCACGTAGTACCGTACCTCTGCCTCAAGCCCAATACTCCAGTAATCCAATTGTTATAATTTCTTTGAAAATATGGGCACAGACAAGGTGTTATCTTGCTTGGACTTCTCCTCTGCTTGCTACTCTGATCTGTAACAATCATATCTTCGCTCCAGCAAAAACAGACACCCACTATGCTGTCTTAGAACAGAGAGGCCTCCATTGCTCCACTGATTAATTGATTAAGGTCCACTCTCCCCCATTTCCACATTTACCATCTCTCAACAGACCTGCTACCTATCTAAAACCAAAAAATCTAAAAATTGAACCTCATTCAATTTAAAATTGTTCACAGACTTCATTACTGTAATTGCTAATTGCTAAACTCCAGCGGAAATCATTGAAATATGTGGCAATATGTGGAAATACCCCATACCACCCTCTCACCAAGTCTGGTCATAGGACATCATGTTCTTTCTCAGATTAGAAAAGATAAAATTCACCTTGAGAGGCTCTCTAAATAAATTCCATTCCCACTGAAATTTGCTGATTAAATGTGTTGACAATCTCCCCTCTGAGAAGTTGGCCACGGAGAGATGACATCTCACTGCCTGTCCACCGATTAGCAAGCCATTTTATTTTATTTCATTTTATTTTATTTATCAACTGCTCAATCACTGCCATACAAGTCATACTTTGCCCTACCATCATTAGGGGGTTTAGGTGCACATAAACCTATGTGTCTTTTAAGCTAATAATTATTTGATCAATTTCATGATTACCCTTGGCCCCTTTTACAGAGATGGACCCACATGTATGCTGTGCTGTTTGGAGCGTCTGCTCATTTGCTTTCAGGCACATGTGGGCCTGGGTGGCCTCCTGCTCCTGATCTGTGGGTTTTGGTGCAGTGTTTGCTTGCCCTTTGTGGCCGTGGCGGCCTCAGTTCCTCTTGGAGGCCTTCTGCGGGGCCTAGCAGTGCGCATGGGGTTCCCTTGGCTGTCCCTCTGGGGTGCATTGGCTGGTCAGGTGATGCTGCTGGGCGAGGCAGTCTGCGTGCAGGCTGCCTCTGCAGGTGTTGGCAGAGGGGTGGTTGGGTCTCTCCCGGGGGCCTAGGGCGTTTTCGTGGTTGCTCTGTGGGGCTGATGGTTTTCGTACCTTGTGTGACTTCCAGGTTGGCTCAAGGGCAGTGCATAGGGGACTTTGTGGGTTGGCAGCTGCGCATCTTGATCTGGTGGCTGGGTGGTCGGCGACTGCATTGGCGATGCTGGCCCAGCTGCAATGTGCCAGATGCTGGGTGTTGTGGCTAAGGGGGCTGGCTTGTAGTGGGGGGTTCTCTTAGCGGCATAGTAAGTATCATTTACCATACATCCCATTACCATACTCACCTGCTTATTAACTCCCACCCTATTCTCTCTTTTTTGGGGGGTGGGGGATGGGGAAGGAATGAAGATAGATATATCTATATCTATATCTATATCTATGTATATATATCTATATATATCTATATATCTATATATCTATATATATATATATATATATATATATATATATATATATACACATATATGTATGTATGTATGTATGTATGTATATATATGGCCCTGCACTAATAAAAACTAAATGGTTTTTATAATGTGAAGTACTGTATTTTTTTTTCTTTTTTAATCACATATCTGGAAATTTCTCCTACAGGTTTTCTGCATGCAGGATATCCTATCATGGGGCATGCATCCTCAGCTGCCGAAATAGTGAGTGTCAGCCATGCTAAAAACAAAGGCTTCTGGGGTTTCATCCATGAACTGGGACACAACCAACAAAGAGGCTGCTGGGAATTTCGGCCACACACCACTGAGTGTACCTGCAACCTTTGGTCTGTGTATGTGCACGAGACAGTGCTGGGGATAAACAGGGACAAGGTCGAGTATCTGAGTTTTATTTGATAAAACTAAAAAATACTGGACAAAACTTGATCCAAAAGTCATTTTAGTTTTGTTCTTGGTTGGTCTTGACTTCTTCATCAAAGTTCAAAGCTTCATGATCAAATCATTTCCTTCTTGTTCAGGCTCATGGTGCAGTGTGCCCAGAGGAACGAAAGAAACGGACAGATGAATATGTGAAAGGGGGAAGAGATTTGAGCAGCTGGAGCGTGTGGACAGCTCTGGAGACCTACCTGCAGGTCAGAGAAAGTTACATCATACTTTTTGTGCTGCATCTTTGATAAACAACGATATTTTCAGGATGGTGATCCCCATAAATAAAATTGATATGATGATTTTCTTTGAAAGGCAAGAAAAAAAATAAAATACAAATTTTAGGGAGTGGACACAGTCAACCAAATATTTTACATTGTTAACCACTAATCTGTAAACAAAGATGTCAACTTTTATGACAGTTACTTGTGTTTATTCCATTCATAGCTAACAGTGTTAAAGAAAAAAGAGAAGAAATATTTTTCAACCAAACCAGACTATTCAATGGAAATGTAGATTCTCCGTTTGTTCTTCAGCGCCCTCTTATTCAATTTAAATTGCTCATCTGTGTCATCCAGTGTGTAATTGGTCACTTCTTTCAAGAGTAAAGTAATGATAAGTACCAAAATATTAAAAGTAAAGACAGAAACATGTATTTTTGTAACCTATATTTACACCTGGAGACATTCACATTCGTTTCGCGGGGCCATGATTTCCATGTCAGCTCATGCTAAATACGGCTTAGATGTTCCTGTGATCTCACATACACACAAAGGCAGAGACACCTTCCTCCTGCTGAGTTCATATGCATTTCTCTCCAACATCACCCCCTTTTCCACCTCCATTCACTTTTTCCTTTAACAGTCACAGTGGAGGACAAGCATCACATAAATGTCATGACTCAAAATTGCAGTGTGTCTGGATCTGACATGTTTCAATCACGAAACAGGACATTTCTTAAAAATGACAACAAATAAAGGAATAATGCAGGTTAATGAATTTAAGTTTTTGGGAATCATTTTAGATCCACAGCTCAAGTTCTTCAAACTTATTTTTTAAAAAAAGCAAAAACAGCCAACATATACCCTAAAACTAATTACAAAACTCAAGCAGCACAGCACATTCAGGGTTTTTTCTGCTGACCACATTTCTACCTTGAAGACAATGGTTCCCCACCATCCTTCCAGTTTTTAATAAACGCTGAACAGTTCTTAACTCAATTTTAGTAGTTTCTCCATCTCCTTTGATGTTTTCTCTGCTTGATGCATGCAAATGATTTTACCCTTCTTAAACAAACCAACATCTTTTCCACGACCACAGGATGTCTTTGGACATGGTTGTTTAAGAAATGAGGAGATGCCCATTGCTTCAGCTGGGGTTAAATAACTTATTCCCAGCTGAAAGATGATCACCAAAGCAGTAATTATCCAATAGAAGGCTTTTACCTGTTTGCTTAGGTAAATCCAAGTTAAGACTTTTCTTGGCCAGGTAGTGTATTTACACGTATTTCACAAGACTTGACACTCTTGGATGTAGTTTCTGTCTCAAATGTCACAAATAGCCAAATTAAATGACCCAGACTTTCTTGGGAATCCTTTAAGAAACACACAGTTAAATACTTTGTGTCTTGTTTATATCTGGCTGCTCCTGATTGGACAATACTGCCAAGAAAACAATAGAAGGAGAAATTGTGTGCAGGGGGTCAAATGGAGGTCTGATAACAGCGCTGCTGGTTTTTCATCAATAAAATGTGGTTTAAAAAAAACACTGTCTACAAATTAATCCATGCAGAGCCAAAAAAATATATGTAATTATAATTATATAAAGTGATACACTTTGATGTAATACAAACCATTGGAACAAAGTAATGTTATGATCAAATGTATTGAATAGATATTTTAATATCTTACTTAGATATACTGTGAGGGCGCATCGTGGGCCTCTTATCGAGATTCAACTTTTTTCACATTTGTGCACGTGTGATTATAACCATCTATTATCAAGCATTTATTGGTAATTGAGAAGTTGTTGTGTGTGTTTTTCTTCCCATATTTTATCTCTGTTCTCTTTGGTACAGATCCAGGAGAAGTTTGGCTGGGATGCCTTTAAAAAGGTCTTCGGCATGTATCACAAGATAACCAACGTACCAAAAGACAACAAGGAGAAGATGAACCTGTACGCTGAGACTTTCTCCCAAGCTGTCGGCCATGATCTGACTGGATTCTTCAAGGCCTGGGGCTGGCCCATAGAAAAAGAAACAGAGGAGAAACTTTCCAGTCTGCCTCCCTGGAGTGATCACCCAATGGTCAAGTATGACTGAGCTTTAAGCTGCTTCTGGTATACAGTGGAGGGAGACAGGTGTTACGAAGACCAAATTCTCATCAGGAGCACTAAAGAGAGGTGTTTATTTATCGGGCCCATTTATATCTTGCATTAATATCTATTTTGAGCTTTTGGATACCAAGCTGACCTGTCTTTGTTCGCACATCCACACTTTTCCTTTAAAACACATCCTGACTGATGACCTGGGATCAAAACTCTCTTGCCAGTCGTGCAAAAACCGACCAGTACACTATTCCCATGGATCTTAGACTTACTGTGGCTTATAGATCGGTGTTTTGGTGTTCATGCTTTTGAGGGCCAACCTAGACGCATTTGAAAAAAACATTTTTTGTAACCAAAGATATTTTTCACAAATAAACACTACTTTCAACAAGGTGCAGCTTTTTGAAAGTAGTCCAGATTAGATGTTCATAAATAACAGGCCTAAAGGTTTAAAATCCACAATTGAAGCATCAACATGTGTAATTAGATTTTCAGTTAAATATTGTTGTAACCTATATTTAATATTGTTTTTACTGCATCCAACTAAAAACTTGTTTATTAGAGGCAAGGTTTGCCGGTCTAACAGCTTTCCCCCTCATTTTGTCATAAACATGCTTTTGAAGAAGATAATGACAAATTGGTTTGAAAGAAACATGGGTGGTTGATGACCAGTCATTTTAAGAAGATAGTTGATAAAGAAAAGTGATGTTTTGTTAAAAAAACTGACCCTTTTTTAGGCTGGTCATTTTTCACCTAAACTTTGCCCCTATACTGTATTTTGATGACTGCTATAATTACAGTCTCTAAAGTTTAGTAAACCTGCCAGCTTTTACAGACCTCATACCACTGATCCACCTGTATTCTCACTTTGTCCTAGAGGCTTGGTCAAGGCTCCTGTCACATAAATGTCCTCTTCCTTTTGTGGATCCAGCTTGTTCTGATACGTTGACCGGTTAACTCAGTAAATTATTTCTACAGTCATGCTCACTAGTATGCATTCAGCCTGCACCAAATCAAGTCAGATCAAAGCATTTCCAGACCACCTCTACATGTAATCTGAACTATCAGATATCCAACTGTCTATAAAACACATGAAAGTGTACACAAGCACTATTGATTATTATTACTTGGTATCCAAATGCCCAAAATGAATGTTGATGCAAATTCTAAACAGGGTCATGGAGCACTTTTTGCACTTGAGTTAATATCAGGGTTACAGAACACAAAGAACATTATTTAGCAAAAATAAGATATTAATTTACAAAGTATGTCAAAAACATAAACCCAGTTGCCAACAGTTTTACCATGTGTCAGCTTTTTTCCCCAGAAACATTATACTAACTTGAAATAATCTTTATTCAACTGAGGTTTGTTTGCTTTTACACTGAGTTTGATGGAGGAGCACAATTTTTCTTTGAATTTAAATAAATTAGGTAACTGAACATGGACAGAAGCGTTAGAGAATTTAAACACTAATTGCAACAATTTAAAATTATGCTTTTTATTTGCCTGTACAGCTAAAATTACGGTAAAGAGATGTGTACTACTTTTTTGAAATGCTCATGAGAACATGAGATAATAAATTTAACCGTCAAATTCATAGAAATTGAACAGAAAGAACTTGAGATAAGATGAGTTGACAATGAAATTCACTATTTTGAGATTGATTTTAAAATCTGGATCGAAAAATAAAAAGCTCTTCCAGTTTCTCAACTTTTTTTTCTATTTTTTTTTATTTGTGGTGTGTTTTTTTAGTTATTTGAACTACACAATATATATCACAGCCATTAATGACAAAAAGGGCTTTTTTTCATTATCTTAACTTTTTACACATGTTTAGATTTTTCTTGGGTTTAATGGTAATCTACAGTCTTAACAGTTTTTTGGTCTTATGTTGCATCTTGTTATAAATTCTGACACAATTTTGTAATTTGGTTGTGAAATGGGTTTACAGTTTGTACTTTATCTTTGCCATAGCAGTCAATGTAAAATGCACTAATAAAACTGGACCTTACAGATCAGCTTCTTTGTATTATTAACCTTTATAATAAGAGTAGTATGTGATGTTGTGCAGATGTGGTTCAGCGGTGGAGTTTGTCAGCGTTCAGATAGAATGATATGCTCCTGCAGCCAGATGACGATTTCTTAGCCGAGATGTTCCAGGTTTCTCTTCCTACTGCTGTGCCAGTGAGCTTTTTTACTGCGTGTCGATGGAATTATTCAGCACTGGTTGTCAATTTACACTGCGACCAAGGCAGGATATATCTAGCCTGTCACATCAGATGAACGAATTCAAAATATTTCACAAGTCCATCTGGGAAAGAGCCTATAGAGTGTTAGGTAATAGGCAGAGCCTTTTAAAATCATATATGGTTGGTGATTCGACGATTGTTCTGTCAATCAGATTCATTACAGGCCAATCATAATGTAGTTGGTGAGCAATACTGTCAGGGTCTAAATATCCTTTCTGTAGAGAAGTTTGCAGTGTTTTTTTGTTTTTTCAGTTAATAGAGACATGCCATCCAGAACAAGCAAAACTGATTTTTTAGCATCTATGCTAATCTCTCTGTATGAGTAGCCACTTTTTAATCAAAGGACACTGGTTGGGCCGTGCAGCAGGAGGGTAATAGGCGGTACAAAAAGCATGCTTAATATTGCTTTACTCAAGTATGCTTTGCTGGTTCCACTGTGGCTTTTCATATAACCAACCAGGGGTGGACGGTAATGAGTTAGATTTAGTTAAGCACTGTACTAAAGTACTTTTTTCAGTATCTGCACTTTACTTGAATGTCATTTTTTTTTTTAACTTTTGACTTTTACTCTACGACATTTGCAAGACAAATCTTGTACTTTTAAGTCCACTACATTCCTATGAAGGGTCTCGTTACTCGGTACTTATAAGTATAGCTTTTAAGTCAGTGAATAAAATTTCTTTTCTCTTCTAAATTGCACACATAGCTTTCAAACCATCGCACACCACATGGCTTTGGTCCTTATTACAAAAATATCTGGTCAGTATCAGAATTTATTGTCCTGGACAGGTCAGCAAAGTACAAGAGAATGCTTCAGTAAGTGTGCCTTAATATTTTCTCTGTTGTCATTGTTGAGGTTCTCTCACTCTCAAACTACATGAAGATGTCTGTCCACGGTAACTTTGTCCATGTAGTTACAGGATGACCTACTGAGCCAACAAAGATAGCCGTAAAAAAAAAAACCTCTTCCCATTTTGCTGAGAGATGGTTGCCACTGTAAGACAAGTTGACTTCTGCTCAAAATAAGAAAAAAAAAAAAAAAAATTTAAATCAAAAGAGAGAGTGCCTGACTTGTCCAGATCTCTATAATGTGCAATGATCTCAAGCTTTACCAAATTAAGTTTGTGCCACCAGCTAGGCTTTGCCCACAAAATGTCACCACTGCTTACAAACACAGGAATGGCTTTATAGACCCTAACCTTCATCCCGGGTATACTGTATTTGCTCAGACAGAGAGTTGCTGTACTTCAGCGTAGTTAGTGTTCAGGATAAGTCCCAAACAGTCCCTTTAAAACTCTATGCTGATGATTGCCAGTCAACAGTGTAACTCTCTCTGTAGAGCAAATAATGATGAATAAACATCATGAACAATAAGGTTTTCTATGTAGGAATAAACAATGTTTTAAAGTGTGATTTATGTTTTGTCTTCACAGAAAACAGACAAGTTTTTGTATCTTTGATGTAAATATTAATAAATTAACATTAAAAGACGTGTTACTAGTCCACAGGTAAAAACAAACTGTCTACATGACTAGTAGGTTCAATATTTCAGATAAAATATTAGCAAATTTTGTTATATGTTTAAAAAATATATAGAATACAGGACATGAAAACTGGTTTTGACTGAGGATATAAATTCTATCACTGCCCCTGTGATAGAGTCGTATAGATTGTGAAATGATGTATCTCTTTTGGACAGTTTGTGAAAAAAGTGCAATAAGCATCAGTTAACAGTCACTTTATATCGCTGCTGTTTACTTTTATTTCTCTATTTGATACAACAACAAAAGTGTAAGTCTTGAGCCTGATGGATGGTGACATGCACCATAACAGAGTTGAGCTGAAGTTATTTACTATTAACAGACTGTAACAGTCTGTAATCTGTTGGGGGAATAATAATCATGTAGTTATAAAAATATATTTTTGTTCAAATGTAATTTCATTGGAAATTGCTGTTCCTCATTATTCTTCTGATGTGGGTTTATGCCCTGCAGTTGTTGTAAAACAGCTCTCCCACTGGCTCATTGGAGAACTGCTGAAGGAATTGTCCCACTTCATCCAGGGAGAGTTTCTCCACGTAGTTCTCATCTGTGTTCCTGGCTGCACCAGCACCACTGTCAATGGGCTTGTCGTTGTTGTCCACGCAGCAGTAAGCGTTCCACAGGTAGTCTGGGATGTTTACCCTCTTCACGTTATCTTTAATGATCCAGTTGTCTGCTGAGGGGATGGCACCAACCAGCACAAAGGCCTTTGAGCACTTTGCATTGAAGAGAGAAGTGAGGTCAGTCTCGTGTTGCACCCAAGCATTTTGATTCAACTTTGGGTTCTGGGGAACAACGTTTGTCAAGGTGAATGTGGAGTTACGGCCGGGAACTGGAAGAGAGGAAAATAATTCAACCATATAGGTAAAGTTTACAAGAGTAACAGAAAAGAGACAGTGTGTGTCACATAACTTTTTAAAAGTTTTATTCTGCTACGTTCATGATTAAGATTATAATTAACACTATATACCTGCAGCTGGAAACATCTAAAACAGGGGTCTGCAACTAAGTTTGGCTTCAGGTCAAACTTTTCCAAAGTTGATATACAGTGGGCCAGAACACAATCATAATAGTTTTCTAAAATAAAGCTTTTAAGTTGATTTTGCCTCTATGAGCCTTAAATGGCATATAAAAGGATGAGAGATGAGACAGAGTGAGAGAGTGCTGGGGTGATCAATATTTGGTGTCCTCATGTGCAGGAAAGAGACAAAAAATATCTCTAATGCTGTTTGTAATTTGATAGATAAACTTTGTTCATTAACAATGCACCAATTTCTTTAATGGGATTTTAGTTTCAGGTGGAAATTAGTTTCAAAATACAGAAGTCATGTTTTATTATTCTACTGGAATGCTGGAGAAAATTCAAGCTGAAAGCAGCTTTTTCAGCTCTTTGAAAAACAAACAGAAATCATTGTGAAGGTTCATACAGACGTGTTCCTGAGCTTTTTATAATAAACAGATCCCTGATGATCCACGGTCTATCTCATCTGTGTGCATTTGCACAATACCGTATGTTTGTACGAGACAGCGTCAATCAGTGAACAGCCTGCTCCTGTTTGATCTACTCTCAGATAAACTAAGAAACATCAGAACAGATGATAAAACAAAGCTTTCATCTCATTTTCACCTATTTCACGCTCTATGGCTCACTCCAAGGCGTTACAGCTCTGTTCTGTTTTACCCTCTGCAGCAATCTCTCATCTGGAAAGAGCGGGTCTTAGGTTCATAAGAAATAAAATACACCCATAATTACTTTAATAAGGGCTCACTCAAGGTAAGATGCTATAGCATCAGGTTCTGCATTTTGGGTACAAACTTCTCCAGCACAGAGCAGCACATTTGTAGTTTCATTTTATTTTTTTTTCCCTCGTCATGTCTACCTAAAAACTGTCTCAGAAGCACTTACTAATCAGATGTGCTCCAATTGGACTCTAAACTTAAAAAATTATCCTTAATCTAAAGAAATAAAAGTCTCTGTCTCACTGGTGTAGAGTCTTAGACTAAGCGGCTGCAGCAGGAGGAACCATCAGCTGATGCTGTGCCTGAGGCATTCACGTTTGTCCATGAATGATTGTCAGTGTTGTTTGGTTAGAAAAATGAGTGAATACATATATAAAAGTTATTTTCAAGATCATGGACAGAAACTATTACTAATGGGCCAGTATTTTACACCTTTTAATAAGTTTAAATCGGTCAAGGTTTTCCCAAAACATCTTTTTTTTCAAAATCCCCATAAATATTGAATTTTGTCAAGACAATAATTCTGTTTTAGTCCTGCTCTGCGGCCCTGCAGCTGATTTTGTATCCTGTATGTTCAAATTGATCTCAGAGGTTGGATTGTTTCAGTTGAAAATTTGATACATCACAGGTGATGCCCCCTTTGATCAGGATTTCTACAGGGGGAAATCAAATTTCCCATACCGCGACTTTACCAGCTTACAATTAGAGAATGTTTCCCTAAGATGTGACTTCAGCTTACCAAAGCCATGCTCTAATGTTGACCATGGCTTCACAGACATGCCTAGATATCTTTGCCACACAGGAGCCAGATGTTGGCTGAACAAACATCAGGTTCTGTGAGTGTCTATCATCAGGAAGGGTCTTTTCTGACCAAAAGACAACATTTAGGGGGAAATGTTAATGGTGTGGTATGGAATTTTTGAAGCAGGGGTGTATGAAGTGCATAGTGCTAGCCTGTACAATAGCTACAGTGACAGAGATCAGCCATGGACCTGTACAAAAATAATCTGCATGGAAACTAAAACCATACTACTGGATGGGACCACTGCGGTGTCCACAGAACAAAACTAGAAAAGCACTCAGAGAGCGCAGACCTCCGCCAGCGCCACAGTCCTCACCCATATTGTGTTTTCACCATAAATATTAGTCCTACCTTTATTTCATCAAAATATTTAGATTCCTTGACCATGAAAACATACCATTAGCAATTGGATTCATAATGATATTGATTGTAGTTCAGTAGTTATTCACAAAAATCACATTTTTCATCATGACGGCCAGACGCTGATCCGGATCAACACCAAAATCGAATCAGTTCTTCCTTTTCCCATGCTGAACATTTCCTGAAAATTTTATTAAAATCTATCCATTACTTTTTGAGTTAATTTGTTCACAGACGGACAGACAGACAGACAAACTCTCCTGAAAACATGACCTCCTTGGCGGAGGTAAAAAGGGATGCGCTTTGGACGTGCGACCAGGTTGTGTCGCTCAGTTGCTTAAGTTGAAGAATTTAAGCCTCAGGTAACATCATGGGTGTTTGACGACACCCACGACAACCGTTTTTGTTCCAGATCACATTGAAGTGAGAATTTAGTGTTTTTATGGTTGGGAGATGGGTTACCCCAGTGACATGAAAATATTTTTATTTCCACCCTATTGTGTTCACTCTGACTATCAGATGCCTTTCCTCATCATTGACATGATGTTATTGTCTGGTTATCATGGTCACCTGCTGATCTCACACTGAAAAAACATCCGCATTCATCCTCCACTACCTGCATGGTGCCCGTTAGGGTTGAGGTGTCCACGATCGTAGCCTGAATATTTGTAGTCATCATTCAGAGCCTGCTTGTCTCCCTGGTAGACATCAGGGTAATCTTTACCCAGCCAGTAGCCATCCTTCATCTCCCCTTGCCATGTCTTGTCAACAAGCTATAAAACACATAACAAGCTTTCAGGTTAATACACAGCGAGGTTAGTTAACACAAGCAGGAACTGAGGGCAGTTATGACACTTTACACCTTTTTCTCATAACTCACACTGATCATCTTCTATTACAGGAAATACAAGCATGTGCTCTGATAATTAAAATGTTTACATTTCACATAAGGCTGCACGTCCTACTGTCAGCACAATTAAACCACCCTCATACCGCTGCCCTCCTATGAAAGGATGCTGATAAGCCAGGTCATTTTATTTTTTTTTTGGTTTTTTTTTTTACCAGAACAATTAATTTTAATATTACACTTTTGCTCCTCTCCAGATGATTTTAGGTGAGAGTTTGAGGAATGCATTGGTTTGTACTATGAACTTCGCTCTTCAGAAGCATTAACTAATTGGCTTGCACTGAATGTGATCACCCCCCCCACACACACACACACACCATATTTTTTCCTAAGTTTCTACCTGCACCAAACAATTTATTTAGTCTGTTTCCCTGAAAGACCAGCAAAATAAATCCTGTGTAGGATCAGTTGAGACAAGCATGTCAACTTAAGTTGACACAAATGTGTGTAAATGGTTGTCTGTCACTGTATTTCAATCAATCAATAAATCAATCAATCTTTGTTTGTATAGAGCCAATTCATAACAAGTGTTACCTCAAGGCAGTATTTAAGGTCTATGACTTTCAAGGAACTACAGTGTGCACCGCCTCTCACCCAGTATCAGCTGGGATAGGCTACTCTGTGACCCAAACATTAGCAATGGTTGGCTGAGTGATATTGCTTTTATTGAAATGGTAGATTTTTGGTATTAAAAATCAGATCAGTGATTAATTTAGATGAAATAATTTGAGGTCATTTTTTAAATTAAGCGGTAGGACTACATAAATTCTGTACTTCATCCCACACCTTTACTGAACATAAAAAAGACAAATAAAAAGAGAGGACTCATTGTAGTAGTTCTGTATTGATCTTGATATGCTGTAGTTTTCTGTTTTGTCTTCCAATGTATTTTTTTTATTTTAAAGATGTTTGAAAAAAGATTAAAGTGTTAAAATATGGGCCAAATAATGTTAATGTAAGAAATCCATTGTTCAAAATGATTGATATAAACTCAATTGAAATCATGTACATTTGTGCATTTTGATTTATTTTAGGGCCAATTATATGTATGCTGTAGGCTCATTATGTACACCGTCAAATCTGGTTGTCAGCATCGATATATTTTTTATATGCTTATCTGCTAGTACTGTGCTGATACTAATATGCAATTATATCTACAAAATCAAAGGCAGAAAAAAGATATAAAACACACATTTTAGAATAAATGACATGAGCAAGATTGCACCTCAGTGTAAAAAAGGCCCCAGATCATTCTGCCATCATACAATTATGTAAACCAGCTGTAATACAAATACTGTAAAAAATACAATTGTTCATGCTTGTTTTATTTAACAACTTAAGATAGCAGTCAATCAATTGGTCAGTCAGTCCATCTTTAATTATACAATGCCCAGACACTTCATCAAAGACCTGGTCAAGGCTTTTTTTAATGATCTCTATTCAATCCTCTTTTATTTTGTTATCATTATTTACATACATATAAATATATATGTATAAATACAATTCTTTAGATATATGTAATTCTTAGAAATGAAAATGCTATGACAAAGACGTGTTGGTATTTGAAAATATTACAGCACATGCCCAGACTCTGTGCCATTACACTACACTGCCTCTAATGGGCAGAATTTATTGTGTTATTGTGGTGTCTGGTCTCCTCTACAAACTGGGCAGTTTATTCAAAAATGTATCAATGTATTTATTTTTACTTGTCATCAAACTGGATAAACATACATAGAGAATAATTTAAATCACACATTAAATACAGTAGATACAGACAAACTTGCATGTCACTTACCTGAGGCTCAACAAACCACCTGCTCTCTCTTCCTCCTCCATTACTGGTTTCAAACAGATAGGCAGAGTAGACAGCAATGCGATGGTTGGTGTCATACAGGGTGGCAAAGTGGAACCTTGTGGTGCAAAGATTTGATGCAGTAGTTTAGAGCAAACCCTCAATGTTGAGGAGTACATTTCAGCTGAGGCATGAAATAGCAGGTGTTTTAAAAAAGGCCTTTAGGGGTGTTCAGAAAATCTAACATGTAGAGCTCCTTCAGATTAATCTGTTGTTTTTACTTAAGAAAAAAATGTCATCATTTGGCTAAAAAAACATACTTTGAAACACCAAACCCCACAAAGACAAAATTTTCCCATGCAGAAGCCTGGATTTATTGTACCTGTTAACAAATCGTTGACAGAGACGGGCAGCTCCAGATGTAGAAGCCCCCCAGTCCGGCACCTTCTCCCTATAGAAATAAGTCATGCACTCTGGCTCATCCTAAATGGACAGATGGAGATACACTTTTGATATAAATGGAACTCCAAGTTTTCATTGTGCATTCACCCTGGACCACTGAGGCTTTGCTATCTAGGTCAAAGTATGCAACGCAGACTCATCCAACAGTTCTAATTTTCCAAAATAATCACGTTTAGCTATTTTTGGGGGGTGGGGCTGCAGTCCAAGGGGCCACGCTCTTGCCTGTCATATTACTGTATACATCCTTGCTGTATGGGGCATTGAGAGAATGACATTGTCAACCAGAAATGAATCAGGAGTATTTTAAACTCAGCACCAGTAAGTTTTCAGGAGAAGTTGGAGTTAAAGAGTCTTGTAGCTCACAGCAACAGATATTGTCATTTGCTATTAGACCACGGGCTGAGTATGCAGCAGTTAACAGAGAAAACGTTGCTGACAGTTAGCAGTAAAGACGACTGGACTTGA
This sequence comes from Scarus forsteni, assembly GCA_036419115.1. Classification (NCBI taxonomy): domain Eukaryota; kingdom Metazoa; phylum Chordata; class Actinopteri; order Labriformes; family Labridae; genus Scarus; species Scarus forsteni. Next base: position 8,097,705 of record JAZDUH010000229.1, on the reverse strand, counting down.
AGCTGCAGGTGAGGACAAGTTTCAAAGTAAGACTTCAAGGGAAAAGTAAATGTCACTGTGCTAAGTGACAGCATACAGGTGCTCCAGGTGGAGGACAGCCGCTCTGTGGTATTATAAGACTTATTATGTTTGACCAAAGATGTCACAAGTTCACTCGGAGGAAGCCCCACTTCTCTGCTTCCATGAGTATAACATATTTTATAATCTTGTGGAGCTGATGTGTGAATTGTGCGTTTTGCTGGACTGGTAGATACAATGGGCTGTAATCAGTGTCAGTGTGTGTTTATCTGGGAGGCTGTTGTCATAGGAAGGCTCTGTATCTCCTCTGGGTGTATGGTTTGTTGAGGCCTTCAGTGGTTTGGAGCTCTGCTGCTGATGTGAGTTGATCCAAAATGATGTAGCCTTTTGTTTGTTTGTTTTTTTATTTTAGGTTATGTCAGCACAATCAGCAGTTTTCACATCCCTTATTCTTCAAGTGTATTTGAACTGCTCTGTAGATCAATTAACTATCAACGAAAAAGAGAGGTATCCTGGCATTTTTGACTCAGCAACATTGCTGACTTTACTAAATCATAAAGGCAAAAGAAGAAATATAAACCTATTTGTAGCAACTAAAGCCAAGCGTCTAAGATGTTGGCTTATTTCCTTTGCAAACTTTGCTGCCACACAGTAAACAGAGGTGGGCACTCACGTGTCTGCATTATGCATCCTTCATACTACATTTTGGTAAAATCAGTATTGCTGGTGTGTGCGGTTTGTGCAGCCTTTATATTTACTATGGTGATAATGAGGCACAGGTAAGGCAAACAAAGCTTGCATGAGACAAATTCCACAGTTAAGATAATAGGGACAGACAAGGCAAGAACAGGAAATTTAACACGGACAAAGCTGCAACATAAATCAGGATCCACTGAGAACTTTTGTGTTGGGTTGCTCATACATTGACAGATAGACGGACAAACAAACAAATAACCAGAAAAAACCTATGGCCAAAACATAGACTCGTTGACTGGGGTACTAATAGAAAAAAACATGTTCAACATCTTCATGTTTTGAGCTGTAAATGGAAAAAAAGTTCCAATATCTTAGAGGCCTGGAGACTCACAGGGGAGATTTTACTCACTATAGTTGATTAGATCGGTCCAGGTCAGGTTTAGGAGGACTTGTAGAGTTGGCACTTCACCACTTAACAATCCTCACAACTCATCAGCACCACCAGCAACTTTACCGCCTACTTCATTCATAGAGGTTTTAGGAACTATGAAGTTTAAGAGCACACGGCTGCAAATCCTAAGCCCTGAGAATCTGAGAGCGAGGGACACCAACGCCTTTCAGTTGTTTTACAAACTGTTGTACCTGGTGACAGTGCCTCAGGAAGTCAGCTTGCATCCCTCAGCAAATACACCAGCTTTCAAATTGAACCAGCCACCCCCCTGGTCCTCGGCTCTAGCCCTTATTGACTGAGCTATACTTTTGCTGATTAGTTCAGGTGAGTAAGAGCCCTGCACTTGTTAAAGTTGATCCTCTCTTCTGGACATTGTATAGATGACCCTTCATAGCTCGCCATTGCTCTAAATACCCCCATCCATTCTTTAATGTGGATATAATAATTGTTTCAAGTCATGTACAGTGATCCTACAACTTGTAATTGGAGCTATAGGCAGAACCTTTTTTTTTTTACATTTAGACATTTTCATATTGTCTGGCAGTGTTCCCAAATACTAATATTACTTATCAATAAAGAAAGTAATAAAGAAAACTTTCAAAACAATTTTGACATCTGACAGAAAAAATAATAAGAACCACAAAATTAAAAAAGCATGTTTTCCACAAGTCATGTTTTGTGCAGAATATGAACAGTGTAGCTATAATTCACAATGTGACAACCAATCCCTATCTCCCCTACTTTTTCAAGAAAGAAAAATGATTCAGACCTTACTGTATGGGCGGGGTTGTTAATGTTCTCATTTTAAATTAATTTGCTTGGTTTTTCCAAAGAAATCATGACTAACTTAAGTCTTGCTATAAATATCAACCTGGCTATGCATGCCTGTGAATAACTCATTCACCACATGATTGCACTGAATAATGATACTCATCACATCATGATCTCTCCAGTTACTTTTTTTTACATTTAAATGCTTTGGTATCTACTTTTTAGTGAACTATTAATTGACTACAGACAAAATCTGTTCAGTTATGTTCAACAATGGAAATTCCTCAACAAGGGCAACCCTGAACCACATAATGTCTTACACTCACACATATGGTTACTATTCACATAGAGAATGAAAATAAAGTCACAAACCTCAAAGCGCTCCACCACATCTGCATGAGCAGAAAGGAGGAGTGTGAGAGAAGCACACAAAGTCACCAAAGTTTGCATCTTGGACCAATCTTCTGTGCCGATATCCCTTGACCAGCCTATAAAGGGAGATAGAATGAACATAAAAGTAATATTTGTTTACTAAAGGCACTAAGTATATGTTGACTGCATAAATGAAATTCAATACATGAGTGTTAATCAGCTCTCTATGTGTTTGCTTCTTTTACTTATGATCCTTGACTACCCTTAAAGTGATATGAAGAGAAACAATTCAAATGCAGATTGTTGTAATCAGAGTACTCTGAATGTTGACTGTAGCAGCTTGTGTCAGCACATGGTGTAGTATCAGTCTGTTTGTACCATCTGTGCCTGAGTATTTGTGTTTCCACTCACCTGCTGGAGCACCTGTCCACCTCCACAGTCCACTCCTACTACAGGCCGCCTTTTATACTTGACATCTCCTCACCTTTCACCTTGTTGACTCCCTTTTTCTTCTGACCTTATGATACCATGTGATATTCATGCAGGGTGACACAGAATTGGAGCACCACGTCATCTGTGCCTGTTAAACACTGGAAGAGAAAAACAGAGGACAGAAACTCATGTTACAGAACATGTTAGTTAATAAAGACAAGGTTCCTTTAAAAGTGTGAGACATGGAATTACAGGCTGTATAAAAAGGGCTGCTTCATGTGTTAATAGTGTGAATTAATTTTTAGTTGGTTGTTAAAAAACAGACTAATATTAACACCAATGTTCCTTTATGACCTGCAAAAGAAAACAAGACTGATCGTCAGTTCTGTGTCATCACTGTACTGCACTTTCCAAGGTTAAGAATGGACAATTGGAAGAACAAAATTGGTGGACACAAAAAAATAGGGTTACAAACCAAGGCCTCTCAAAGGACCTCCAGGAAATTTTTACTTTACGCCATAATAGTCTGTTAATTGTAAAAGTGCCAGACAGTGAGAGTGTAGTACGGTTTAAGAGAAGAGACTGGGGTGATTTTTGTGGTAGAATGAAACTAGAAATCTTATAGGAGGTATAAAATGACCATGACCTTGTTCTTAAAAGTGTAATTAGATCACTGTTATTTCAGAAAGGAAACTACAAAATGTTTTTGAGGTATCAGGTTCAAAAGAAAAAAAAGTTAATAGGGCCCAACGACATTTGGTCTAACCTTTCAGTGCAGCTGGATCTACCTGGTTCAATTTCTGTAATCAGTCTGTAATCTTACCAAGCTCCAACCTACAGTCAATGTGGCCTGAAGTGTCCCGGCTCAATCAGCACCCTTAAAAAGAGGGAGAGGTGGGAGCTTCAAGCTTGATGACAGCAGGAGGTGACTGTATATACTTTAGCATAGACGCTGACAGCATTAGTAGCAGTTTAATCAGATCTGGATCATTCAACAGTGTAAGCATTTCTCAATAAAAACATTTTTTTGGCTGTTTCTGTTGTATTTTTTGGCTCACATTTTGTACCCTACACACCGACGGCAAAATTGGATAATGTCCATGGTAATTCGATTTGAACTGTGCAACTGAATCATGCACAAGGCAAGACAAACGTGTACAACTTGTTAACTCATACTGGATGATCTGTTCTGCATAAAGTACTTGAGAGCTCACACTGGGACAAAACACAGATGAAAGTCTGCAAAGTAAAAATTGAAAAAACATGAAGTAAAAATCATGTGTCAGCTGAAGCTCTGTGTATATTTCCCTGCTTGTTCATACATGTCCTGATAAATGGGACACATACACTGTAACAAATTGCTGTAGTTTCTACAGTAAAATTTTACAGTTTTTTCTTTTTTTTTTTATTTTACAATGTTTAACTGTATACTGCAATGCATTATGGGTAAAAACAAATTACAGTAACCTGCTGCATAACTTCCCGGTTAAATATTGTAAAATTTACAGCAACTGTGTTCTGGCATGTAGCTTATGGGTATTACAGGTAAATACTGTTGATATTAGGATTTTAGCGGTTAGAACTTTCCAGAGGAGGGGAAGCAGTGGCAGAGCCTGTATAGTCACCAGAGCAAGGCTAAGAATTCAGCGGATTGGTGAGTAACATTTGTTTCAGTGACGGTATTTTTCTTTAACTTTAGCTACAACAGATGTAGCATTTAGCATGAGAGCAGTCTGCATCGTTTTCACATCGTATTTCACCGATAAACAGGCAACATTACAGCTAAGGTAACATGCATGTATGCACTGGGCTTCGGAACAGGGATTGGACTAATGTTGATGTCGGCAGAGAAAGTTGTTTTCGGTTAAGTTTTAAGTAAATGGGGTTCTCCCTCACTCTCCCTTCCTGCTCCTGTCTCGGGGGCGGTGTCTCCCGCTCTGCTCCTGGCACACCTGCAACCTGTTCACCTGATTACTCTGCCTATTTAAGATGGCTCTGGTGGAGGACTCAGCGCAGGAGTAACTTACCTTGGTTTGTGCCCGTCTGAGTCATTCCTGCTCTTTGTATTTTGGCTCTAAGCCTTGTCCCATGCAGGGGCGTTCTCATGATTTTTGTGGTCTTTGCTTCTCTGTGATTTTGTGGATTTGTGGACTAATTATTTCCCTCTGCTCTCCTTCCAGGTGCCTGCCACGAGCCCCCGCCACCTTGTACATATGTTCCTGTTAAACCTTCTTTGGCTTCCTCTCTTCTTGAGCTTTTGGGTCCAGCGGACAATTCTGGTTCTAAACCTGACACTGACGGGGAGGCACATAAGCAGTTTTCCATGAATTTACCTCAAAAACAACTCAGTGTGGTAACGTTGTGTTATTATCTCACAGCGCAATGAATGTGCAGGTCACAACTTGTCCACCAGAGCGTTGTGGAGTTGTTTGATTGTGGTTTTGATGAGTTTCATGCAGAGAAACCAAGAAATTCCATTAGTCCATAATGGAAGATTAGCAGCTCTCATCTGCTCCACAGATCTTCAAACACCTTGTACAGACGAATAAAGGCAAGTAACCTATTGTAATGGCAATGGGCCAATTTGACAAAACATTGCACTGTCACTTTCATTTTTTTTCATGTTACTGTACATGCATCTTTTGCACATCTGTTAAAAAAAAAAGAATGCCCTAGGTTTTAATAAAAGTATTTTGTAGCAGCTCTGACACTGTATTATTACTTGTTTCATTCACAATCGGCATAATTTGCAAAGCAGCTAATGTAAAAAAAAAACATTATTCTGTAAACATTTTACAACAACATACTGTATTATTTACTGGCAACTTTAGTTGCCAGGTAATAACCGTAATTTCTTAGAATACAAGAAACAGTTGTAAACTATATTGCATTTAATTGCTGTTTTCTAAGAAAGAATACAGTAAGTACCTGTAATTTATATACAGTAAAAACCTGTAAAAAAATTACAGTAATTTGTTGTCATAGTTTCTTACAATAATTAACTGCAATTTTACAATACTTAGCTATTTTTTATGAACTTTTTTGGCAGTTATTTACTGTAAATTCTACAGTCAGTTCTTTACAGTGTATCACATGGAAATCTTGCTGTCTGAAATATCCTAGAGAAAAGTTGGAGGATCACTGCAAAGTTGCTCCCACTGTACGAGTGAATTCAGTTTTACTTCCAGAGTATCGAACATGTCAGAAATCCAAAGTGTGGAGTCATTAATTGGAGTCCAGTTGGGCTGTAGTCTGCCATTGGCCACAGTTACATGATTTTTTTTTTTTTTTAAATTCAGGATTAAATATTCAGAATTAATAATTCAGAATTAAAGTGTTCTCAATCACATTTACATGGAAATAGTATTCCTAAAATGAGGCTAAACATGTTTATTTGCCTTTATTCATTTCTGCTTAAGGTTTTGGGGGTTGGGAATGGTTCTGATTAAACAGGGGGAAAGATTGGATGTGACATAAATTTACATCTACCGGAATAAAACAAACTCTAGTTCAGCATCTCCAGTGTCTATGCTAGGGAGACCCTATCTTGGACACTACAACTTTAAAAGGGTCTGCATTTTTATGCTTATGCCCATCCACTGTTTTTATTGTTTCCAAATCTTCTAAAGCTCTAATTAAATAAACTGTCTCAGCTCATGTCCAATGCTTGCTTTGGGCTGCCATCCTGTTCCCATCGGTGTGGAATATGTGCGTCAGGAAAAGAGAACGAGCATGCGCAGAACGTCTGGAATTAATTTAAAGTGGAATAAAAGTATACATGATCAAGGAATTATTCCATCTGGACTCAATATCAGAAAAAAACAACCACTTACTTCAGAATTAAGTTTAATTCAAAATTATCATTTTCATTCAAAATTACGGGGTTTATAAGTTTAATTTTTATCTTTTAAAGAGGATTTCTGTTTCATTCTGAACTAAAGGAGAATTTAAAACTCTGATGTAAACATAGCCATTGTGTCTCTGTGTACACAGTGCAACAAACGAAGTTGGGCTGAAATTGCCCGACCTTTAAAGAGAGACTTAAGGAGTAAAGCAGCAAATCTTACAAATCACACACATCTACTTTACTCTATGTAAATCAAGTTTTAGAAGTACAAAAAGCACAAAGTTTAAGAGCTTTGGGCTGCTTTCTGTTGTTGTTTTTGTCTGAATGTAAAGATCCATACATATATTTCTATGTCGTTGTGTGTGTGGGTGTATATGAAATGGTTTACTTTAAATTCATGTGGACATTTCAGTATGAACACTCCTTATGTTGAATATTATAAATGTGCGTATTAAGCCGAATTCTTTTGCGTAATCCCTAAGTTAGGTAAAACTGAGATATCAGTCCATGTGTCGTGTTTCCCACAAGTCCTGGCACAGACACACATGCTCACATGTAGAGCCCTTGTTGTTCTCTTATATTTACTTGCACTTATTGTGACAGTGGCTGTAGGAATTTCTATATTTGACCTCTTCACGTGTTCACTGAGGTCGGAGGTCAGCTTAAGAGCACTGTTCCTTAATATCTGCAACAGCCTCTCAAGGACACATCATCAGAGCAGATTCTTCTCACACTTATCTTAACCACGGCATACTGAAAAACACCATTTTCCCTCATTTCTATAAAACTAGCTTTAGTTTCTAAAGCTTTTTGTTCATGCAAATCAAGGACCTATACAATTTAATTATGTGCCTCATTAAACTTTTGCCAGAGTCCAAGACTTGTTTTCACCTCAATAATAACACTGAATAAAGTTTCAAAAGCAGTGTGCGGTGCTCATTTGTTTTTTTTTATAGTTTAACTATTCACTTACTTTAACTGTTTTGTGCAGATTAGTACAGTGTGAGTCTTGTGCAGGAATGTTGGTTTTACATGCTGACTGTGTTTGTCTCTGTTTTTACTGAATCAGTCTTCTATAGAGGCAGAAAAGTTTGTGTTGCACTTGGAACTCCAGGAAATCCTCCAGATTGAGGACAGAAAAATCATTTCACAGATATGCTGCATTTGTATTAGATATTTTCATATCATTATGTAGCATCATATTGTATCTTATCTATATATAGCCAGAACCTACTATGTTGAGCAGGGAATGTAGTACATCCCTATTGTGTGCAGACAGAGGGACAATCGGAAAACATACCGCATCAGGGACCGAGACAAAGACAAAGGAAAGTAGTTGCTCTTATTCCAAACATGAGTGATGGGAGAAAATGAAATGACCAGCTCACTTTGCCTTTCACTGCAAAACATACAGCATACCTTCATGTGGAAAGGTTGTTGTCATACAGCCAAAACATTTTGAGTTTAAATCTGTAAATCTCCCTAAATCTTCAGGCTCTCTGCTGAAATTTACTCCAACTATTCAACCACCAGAAATCTCACTGTGCAGGAGAAAAATATGACTTGCCAGGAGTCATTACTCTGTTAATAAAGATGTTAACTTCATGGGAAAGTTACTGATACACTGCAAAGAAAGAAAGTTTCGGATGCACAGTTGAAGAACAATGAGCCTCCAAATGGTGGCTCTTAGTACTGACTGCCAGTGCCGATTATTTGACCCACAAGAACCCTGACATATTTTCATACAAAATTAAATTTGTCATAATTTTTGAATAATGCATTCAGTTAAATTAAGCCATGAGAACATTTGCCTGCTTTATGTGTTTTGATTTATTTCATACTTTTATACATACGGCCCAGTTTAGACCTAATTTGTGCCACAAGACTGGGTTAAACTTAATACTTCTGCTATATACTGTACCTGTGAACCCACACTGCTGCAAATGTAACTGTGAGAAGTGATGTGATGTTTCCAAAGGAACAACTCTGTGCTCCAGTTTTCAGTTCTTCATTGCATGCTCTTCATGTTGCTGTGTGTTTCACTAGAACATGATTGTGGACAGTGATTTACTTATACAGCTGTTCTGTTTTTTCGAGTTTTCTATGACCTTAAATGTGTTTAAAATGTCTCTTATGTCTCGTGTGATGGAGCACTCTTATAAACAGGACAAAAAGTCAGAAGTATCAGGACTTTTTCTCTCACCAACTTTATGGCACCAGAATCCTCCTGAACCCCCCCCCAAACCTATTCAAGTGGTCAGAAATGGTAGAATGAATGCCAAGTTGTTGACAGCATGGACTTTAGAAGCACTTATCTGATCAAGTACTAAAGAGGACAGGCCCTAATGGAGAAGGGAGCTTAAAGGAGCTGGAGCTCAAACAGAGAGATTACCGCACTATTTGGGGTACTCCATATATGAGAAGCAGAATTATTTTTTATTTGCATTTATCAAAAATACATATATGAACTTGAGTCCAAAGTATAACCTCTTAGGAAAAAAGGAGTGGATTCAGATTTATGTCTGTCTGTCCGTGTTTAAATGGAAAAACCTCGACGGTTCATGCCAATTTATGAGTATGAGGCTGGCAATTTTTCCCAGTTATTCGGTGAGCAGTTTGTCGTTGAAGGAATAAACATATCTTCTCAGGGCAAACACTGCCGATTAGACTAAATTTTACCAGAGGGACAGCTGATGATAACGCTGCATTTCTCTTAAGCGGTGAGCTATGATTGTTGATAACATACTGTAGGCGGACTTTCCCAAACTCTTGTGCACCCTGGCCCATTTTAAAACCTGAAAATAATTTCCAAAACCCTGATGACACTATAACCAGAGACTTAAACTGTTTATGTCCTCCTTTTATTTTTATAGACCGATTTCAGTTGATGTCTGATTTTTTGCTTCATCTTCTTCTCCTTCTTCTTTTTTAACAGCATATATGACTGCAAATTCTCCTCTGGTACCTTGAATATCTTTGAAAGGAAATGGATAAATTCTTTAATTCAGGAACATACCATTAAATATATATATCACACTGTTGTGGCATCTTACATGAAATATGCCCAGTCAATTCAATAAAATGCAGCCACAGTTCTGTTCAGCTGACAATTTAAAAGATAAAAAGTCAATTTCAGGGTTAAATCTTCTGACTGATTTTTTTTTAATTCTGCATCTTTGAAAAAAGAAATTCATTGTTCTATGATCACATAACATGCAGTTTCAGATCTGCTTATGGTTTTATTTATTGTGCTTGGACTTCTGGGCGACAATATTTGTAGACTAAGTTTGCTGTATTCAATTAAATATATTTTCTCTCTTGGTTTTCAGGTGCTGATTGGCTTTTAAACATATGACTTTGCTTATTTTCTAAAGCCAGCTGCTAGCAATATGACAAACTGAGTTGCAGGCAACAAAGTCAGACAGCTTGATGAAAGCAGCAACAGCTCAGCTCACACCAATGCTACTGTCCCCCTGTTGAAAACTAAATGAGTCCTTGGTCTGAGCTGGACTTTTTAGATCAGACATCGGACAGAGTTGCAAACTGGGGACAGAAAGTATTGAGAATAGTGATAAGTTTTTAACAGTGTCAATGGCGCTGGACCCTAATGCACATATAGCCACAGACAGCCAGACCCTCCTGTACACTGGCACAAGACACACAAGAACACAAAAGTACACAAAAGAACACAACTGTTGAAAAATATATCTTTATGCGCTAAGACAGCATTCGAACACATACGTTTTGTACGTGTTTAAATGATGTGTCAAGAATTCACAGATACATTAAAGCTCCAATTTCCAGGTACATTGATGAAATGACCCTGCAGTTGCTGATGTAGTCCACAAGGTTGCAGTGTTGACTTGCAGTCTCAAGTCCACCCTTAAGGACTGATTCCTCTTCTGCACACTATTGCAATGCAGATTATTCAAGTGCTCATCTACCTGAAAAATACTCAATCTGCAAAGTGATGATCCAATCACTGATCGACTTTGTTATCAGCACACAAAACAGAAAATGGCTGCATGGTCTTGACAGATGACTTCAGAGCCATAAAACACCTTCAAAGTGAGGAGTGAGGCAGATAATCATTAAACGTGACACTTTGAATGACAAGAGACCGTACAGAACCGACGCTCTGATGGAGTTTTTTTAATAACATCTTTCATGTTTATGATTTGGACCAGAAGTTAATTTGAGTGGACTGCATCTTTAATTGACTAGAGTAGCGCTTTGTCGCTGAAAAGATCACAGGGAGTTGGTCGTCCCCAGACACAGATTTAGTTTAATCCTTGACTCAAAAGCATCCTAAATCTCTGTCTGTCAATGAGAGGGAACCCATAGTGATTCAACAGGAAATCGTGTACATGTACCAGTACAGACCAGAAAGCTTAAATTCACTGTTTAAAGCAGGGATGGGCAGTTTTGATTACTAAGAGGAACGTTAAGGGGAGGTGGGTTAGGAGGATTCTACAGGCCCCTGAAACGTCACAGTATTAGCAACATTTTGTCAAAGGTGCTTGAAGACTTCTTTTTTCCTTTCTACCGCATGATCCCAGGTGTTTTTCATGTCTGTCGATGCTAATGACAAATTCAGACAAGTGTTGCATCGCTCACAAAGTCCCACAAAATAACTTTTTTTGAAAGAGATTTTTTTGCAGATATTAGATGATCTCATTCATTTAGCTTTATGGCATTCTTTGAACAAAATAATCAGTGTTAACCAGTTTTTGAAGAAAAGATATTTAACCAGTATCAGTAAACAGAAAAAAAAGGCTTCATAAAAGGGATTTAGAGATATGCTTATCTCTTTAATTACTTGATAAAAACAAACAAAAAACAAAACCAAATATATACCATCAATCTACGACTATTAATGTTTCAATAAAATATCCCACCGTGTGCAGAGTGTTGCGTAGGTCTCTCAGGTTGAATCACATTTGGCACATTATGGTTCAACTTTTCTTCATGTTAGCAATTTGTTGAATTTTGAAAATGACTGTCAGGCCTTTCTTAGTGAAGTGAGGGCCACCTGTGACCTGGGCAGTCACTTTCCAACCCCTGATATAAAAGTTGTTACAATAGGGTGTCTGCAGATTTTTTAAACTCTTTGAATCTCATTAATGTAATTTGGCAGACATTGTTGCTTGTTGGAAATAATAAATGCACATTTTAAGCAATTGGTTTGTTTCAGTTGTTTATATTTTGCTCTACTTTAATTAGCATAATTTCTTTTCTTTTTTTAAGTGCATCTTGGCTTAATTTATTTTTAGTGGAGTAAATTTTTTGTTTGTTTGTTTCGTTCCCATCCAAAAACTACAAAGATAAGGAATTATCCGAAACAAAGGTTACACAGATGTGCTTTTTATTTTGGCCACTTCTTCAGAGTTATTACAGGGCCAGTAAGGCTAAATCTGATGTTCTATCTGATGTTGGCTTAATTTGAGAAATCACAAAAATGTTCCTGAGGCCAATGTTGCTGTGTTCAATGCAGGTCAGTGCGTTGTATGTGGAGAGAAGCATTGTGCTGATGAAGTACTACATCCCAGACGGACCTCTGTCTCATTGGAGACAGATTTTCAACATTGGTCAACATAAACGTAACACACTCAACTTTGGGGAACTTTAGCCTAACGGAGCATAACGCTGCTGTACTAGTTAAATACGTGCAGTGTCACTCACCATTCCACCATGTGCAGTTGCAGCTGGTCTCAGTATTCTGTCACCATGCTTAGAGATAGTGAATCTCCCAATAGGGGGCCCCTAATTCAGGAGCCCAGTCCTGAGGGGCAGTTGGAGCCAACACAGGTGAGCACAATGCTGGCATTTACAAGCATGTCGGATCAAACACTGGAAATGTTTAAGCATGCATGCAGTTTTTCAACAACTGATGTTAGCTTAGTTCTGAGTGGCCTGACTTAGCTTGATGCGATCATCGTTTCCCTCTTTGTTGGCCAAATGTCGATGTGTGAATGTGACCCAATACTCGACCTTCTTGACAGCAGATGTTTCAGACAAGAAATCATGCAGTATGAAACTCTGCCTACTGACAAACCATATCTCTTATCATAAAGCTCTGCTAACTTATGAAGGGAAAATACATGGAGTGGCAAAATAGTTACCAATACTTACATTGTACTTTTAAAACACAGTGGTGAAATGTATAATAATAGTATTACAGAAGTTAGCATAGTTAGTATAATAAAATAGGAAGCCTCAATGCCAGATATGCTTTATGACAAAATTGTTATGATTCATTTGTTTATTTTAATAAGTAGCTTCACTCTACACTACAGATATTTAAAAATGTCTCCAATGTGACCTTTGTCAGTTTCTAAAGCAGCAATGCCAGTCCAGCAAATATCTTTGCTTCATTATTTTTCTTGAAAAAAAAACATTCTGAAATAGTTGTAAAATATGGTGATCTCTTAACTGTAGATTTGAATTTCAAAATAAGGTAAAATGGCAAAAGATCCATCTGCTTAAAATAATTTATGAAATGTCCCTAATCAAATATAAAAAGATCAGATTCCACCATGTGCTCTTCACTCTGGAGTGTGATCTCTTAAAAATTAATGACAGAATGAAGAGTTATAAGTATAAAGAGGGTATTAAAAGTATTGGGCTTTATATAAGTCTGCTGAAAAGCTAATATGTGAACCGCCCATGAGGAAAACACCTTGTTAAAGCTCAAACTCACACTCTACATCACTGTACATTCACTTGATTGATTAGCTAATCTTAATTTAGCAGTCTGACTGTTAATCACCTTTTGGGTCTCTGGTAACATTTATCCATTGTGGGTTCTGAGATTTAATTGTTACACTGTGACACTGCAAAGTAGTTAGCTTTTAATCACTGGATGTGAACATATTTACCCATTTAAATTAAATTATGACAATAGTATCTGATCCCTGGTGACCTAACGCCATCTTGAACAACTGTATGAAGATACTGGACCATACCGTGTGAAAAACTGTCATTGCTTGACATCACAGGAGGAGTTAAAGGTATCAAAGGAAAAGGAGTCAGATTGGGAGGCTTTAGACGAAAGAGAGTCATGAGAAAAAGACTCAAGGAGTCAAAAAAAGGCAGATAAAGTCAACGAAGAGTACGAAAACAGAATGTGATGAAGAAATAGCACTTTGTCTGATTGCTTTCTTCATGATGCCTATACTCTAACTCAGTTTTGTCTGATGCTCCTCTTTTTGTCACATTTTCTGACTTCTTGTCTAATATCATCCTCTCTGACCCTTCCCCATTCTTTTTCTCTTCTAACTCATTTTTCTCTGACTCTTTTTAACTCTGAGCTCTGTCTGATACCTTTCCTCAATGGATTTTTTGTGAAAAGTTTGACACGTGACAAAGGTTTTTCTAGGACCTGATACAGTTTCCTCCAAGGTCTAACCCTGACTATAAGACCTGAGGATGTCCATACTGTGTACTCAACAAAAAGCATTTTTACTACGCAGCATCCATCCCTTTCCTTTATTTAACCTGATACAGTTGTCATTCTTTCCCATTTGCTTCCATTTGGCCTTTATACTTTGTGTGTTTGTGTGTTTTACATGCCCTTTAGTGTGTTTTATATGTCTCCTCTGTGCAGTAGAGTACAAAGCATGCAGAACTTTCATTCTGATGCCAAAAGAATGACACATATCTTTTGCCTGAACATCAGCTCAACAGAAAGCTTCAAAATGACCAAAAAAGTCACTTTAAGATATTGTCATCAGAAAAGGTCTATGTCTTCTGAGCTTTTGGTCTCCAATATGGTGAATATTTTATGTGCAAAATTGGAAAAAATCAATTTACAGGGGACCAGTGTCAGCCTATGAAAATTTCAACAGGCTATTGATGCTGGATTCATTCAATTTGAAGACAGGAATGTCTGCAGGAGGGAACCTGCTCTGCAAAAGTTCCTACATAAATACAGTATAGGGGACCCTTAAAATGATTCCGGCTAAAAGAACTAAAAAATACATTTTTTGACCAATCTGTGACAGGCAAGTCCGACATGTGGGGAACTACCCATGGTCTTGAAACTTTTTCCACATACTTGTGAGTACTCCACATTTGTTAAGAAACATCTTGTTTTCTCACCTCCTCCATATTTAAATGATTGTTTCAAATGGTGATCTCTTTCATTTTGTGACCGCTGTCACACAGCAGGGATTATCCATACTTTAGAGTAGTTCTGATGAGCATTTCCGCTCTTGATTTTCAAGGCATTTGATCACTTTTTTTTTACTTGCTTGCATCTGTTTCATTTACACAAGCAGGTATTATTGTTTACCTAAAAACCTAAAGATTATCAGGAGGATGATGTTATTGTAATTTTGGACTTTCCCGAAGATTAAATCTGTTGTGAAGACAGAATCTGAAATCCTGGGTCTAAATAACCTGGATAAACAAGTTTCAGCCCTAAGTCTTTGCTTGTTTCAGAGATATTGGCATCCAAAAATAGCTACCCAGGAACATATGCAATGTGTTGGTGTCAAAAATAGGTACAGTATCCCCCTTTTTAAAGGCCCATAGTTCAAAAACCTAAAGAATTTCCATTTAAAGCTTTGTATGAGTCCATTAGACATGCAGAGGAACCAACACAATTCTTTTTTGAGGCAAAATCTGAGTCCATGACCATGAGTGATTTCTGGACTTTGAGTTCACTGGGAATGACCCAATAACTGAATCATGTCACACCGAGTTCTGTGAGACCTTCTTGAATGTACAGAGGAAGACTGTAGATAACACACGTAGAGAAGAGTGTGACCAAAACCCCCAAGTTCAAAATTCAAACAGAACATTAAATTTGACCAACATTGGACACTCAGGGCTCTAATTTCGTGGCGCAGCGCAGGGGGCGCAAGCCTGGCGCACCCCGCGCAGTGTTAATTTCATGCGGCACACCGCCGTGGGCTGCCAATTTGACAATTTGGTAGACCGTCTGGGCAGAGGTGGGTGTGACGGCGCACCAAGGGGAGGTGATGGCGCACCAGGGGGAGGTGTCGGCAGATTCATGTTGGCGCAGTGACAATTTTGTGCCAAAAACAGTGCAGAAAGTGCGCTGAAAGCACGCCAGCTCCAACCTGGTCTAACCTTGGCGCAGGGCGAAGCGCACCCTCCGCAGCTGTAATTTGGTGACAAGCGCACATGTGCGCACGCCTCAGAGGTAGGTTTCCAAAGTGTCATGCACATTTTAATGCAATAAACAATCACAGCAATCACTATTTAATGTAACAGTCTGAACCAGCATATACATTTGTATCTGTATTAACTGTACCGTCACATCTGATGTCGGGTTAAAGCCGTTTGTCATCATGGAAACTTAACCTGACGGCAGCTGGAAGTTTGATGCACATCTTACAAGTCAACAATAAACAGCCTTAACAAATCTGATACTGAGTATATATATGGCTTCTCTCATTTCATTAAATTCAAAGAAAAGAGGGAGAAAAAAGACAAAGAAAAGGAGAGAAAATAAATGTCTTTCACTCAGGATTTACCTGTGATTTCCCCTATCCCTCTATTTTAGTCTTTATTTTTAACGCGATCTAAAAAGATGGAGTACATCATTGCAAGGAGGATGAGGAGGAGACACCGGGAGAGTATACAGTTTATCACTAAAGGCTCTGCTATTTGGCGATGACAAACCAGGAATGCAGGTGGATCACAAGTATTATTAATGGATAAGACAGCGGGTGTGAAACTGTCTCTTATTTTTTTTTACTCCTATTAATGACAAAGGAACAGATTACATCTGTCCCAGGAGCTGGCCCACACGGTGACGCGCTCCGCTGTCCATTCTCCTGCTGAATGACAGCAGCTCTGACCGTCTCCAGCAGCGGGGATCATTCAGACCAATCAGACGCTGCGCCTCGGCCGCAGCGCATTTAAAGGCGAGGGGGGGCGCCTATCTGATTGGTGAAGACAGCGCTCAGCTGTGATAATCCCACTCACGTCTATTCTCCTCCTACTCTGACATGTGCGCGTAGAGGCAGAGACGTGGGCGTGGACGCGAACCTCTGCGCCCCCTCTGCGCCATGAGTGCGCCTCTCTTGGCACTGCAGGAAACTTGCAAAGTGCGCAGGTCACACCCAGTCCGCGCGGCGAAGGCCGGCGCAGGCAGGTGCGCCTGCGCTTGCGTCTGGTCTACGAAATTAGAGCCCCTAATGATACCCAGTCCCACCATCACATTACATGAGCTGCTAAGAGCTGGAGCAACCACCCAGTACAACAAAATCAAACTCAAGCCTCCAACACCCCTCAAATTAAATGAAGTTAATGTCTTAACTTAGGTTCGGGAGCTGGACCACGCCACAAACCACACCTCCAATCAGCTGACAAGCCTACTTATACTCAGCCATGCCTCATCGCTCAGTTTGTCTGTAACTCTTCAAGATGGACAGACCACGCTGCACGCCGATCGCAGAAGACCCTGAACCAAAAGCAACCACTCACCATCAATCCCGAACTCCATATTCACGGCTCAGAGGACGACTTAAACTTCTCCAACCAGGCACCCTCCTTTAACAGCCAGATTCCAGCCAGAGTCGGCCTCACAGCAGAACCCTGTAGTCCGTGTACCGCCTGCCGGTCATGTCCATACAGCTTCCGACCACGATACCCCCAACTCCCGCAAGGTCTGAAGGCTCGAACCCACGAGGATCTTCGGACAGGAGACGATCCACACAGCAGCCCTCCTCGCTGCACTCCGACCGCTCATCTCCATTCAGCCGTGCATATCGGCGCCACGCGCCCTCATCCCGACCGGCATCACGCTCTCAATCAAAACATGTTATTAGTCCACCAGATGAAATTTGTGGTGAGAAGAAATGAGAAGATATGACTAAGAAATTAAGCAATTTGAAATATATTTGGCCCTAAAATGAGGCTGGTAGTTTATCTGAGTTCTGTAAAAGATCCCTCAGTTTTTTTTTTTGTCTCACTTCCATTTCTTCTTTTTGCATTTTGAAGCTCTACTTAGAACTTTGTTTAAATCCATCAGTGCAAAATGTAAAAAAAAAAAAAAAAGCTGATAGTACTGAAAAAGTGCATTGCTGTACAGTAATTTGTCATAATTGCATGACATTCTTGCAAAAACAAATTACAAAACAATGTTGGATCAGATGGGTCTGTGTGCATTGATTCCACTAACATGCTCTTTTACTTAATGGATTATGGAAGACACAGCAACCCCAAAGGAAACTAATTCAAATCCGAGTAATTTTGGCTCTGGTGACAATGACGATCCTTTTACTCTTTTTCTTTGGATGCAGTGGGTTACCTTTATGAAACTGACAATACTGAAGGAGAAATTCTTCAGAATGGGATTGATTGGGGGAATCAATAAGCTCAAGGGAAAAAAAGCCTTTTGCTACATCTTTAAAAAGTGCCAAATAGAGACACTTCATGAAGGAAAATAAAGTGCACTGATTTTTGTGTGGCTCATTTTATATGTAAAACTCTCACCATTACCGGAAATGACCGTCCTGCCAACAGCAGTATACCTTACTGGTCATCTCTCATTCAGGTACAATGCTGCCACTTCACTGGCTAGCACATCATACTATCCAGTTTCAAAAATACTGAAATATCTCTTAAGTATGTGGTCAGCATGTTCCTGTTATTTAGAGGGCAAGATCAGAAAGATGGATGTACAGAAATAAGTTCAAAATATCATTCAACTGACTTTATACCTATCACTCATCAGTGTATCTGTTTCATAGGTCATGTCAGTTCATTTTTATTTTTTTATTCAAATCACACATTTAATGGGACAGAGGGCTGTCTTTTTTGAAGACAAAGGAGAGTCTTTAAGTCATTGTTACATAGACTCAACAAGGTGCTGGAAACACTCCTCAGACATTTTGATCCATATTTGTTCCAAAACTTTACCACATTTTTATCCACCTTGCTCCTCCTTAGACTTACAAAACAGTTTATGAAGCACCATCTTAAATATGGATTTATATTTATCTACAAGGGCGGTGTGCATCTTCCCTAATTTTTTTCTCCTCTGCTGCTGTAGACCATCTGCTTCAAGATTCAAAGTGGTGTGCTTTCAGAAATGGTCTTCTGCATACTGTCGTTGTAACGATATAGTTATTTGAGTTACTGTTGCCTCTCTTGTACCAATTTGGCCATTCTTCTCTGGCTACAGTTCAGAGGTAAGAGGTAATAAATTACCAAACAGTTAGTAACAGAAATATTAGATCAGCTCAGATTCATTACCTATGGATTAAACACACCATGGCCATCGCACAGACCATTTTCATGGTATTTTTCCTGGTACTCTGAAGGTCTTGCCCTTTCATTTGTTACTATGCCAAATGGTGACTTTCCACCTTCTGCGATAGAAACTGTCATTGTTGAGCATAGGATTTTTTTTTATTAATGTCTCCTTATTGAAGTTTAGAATCAAGCCAATGCCTTCCTCTGATCCTCCAATATGATTAGGTATACTATGCACAACACAAATGTTTATATGTCGCTCTTACCCTCAGACAGTATTGGACTATATACTGTGTTCAATAAAACTCTGCCATGGTTCAGAGAAGGTTGGGGATGTACTTGTTTTTGGACTAAGCAGCAACCTCCAGGACTGAAAAAGAGGCCCACGTGAAAGTACCAAGGGCAGCAGTTCCTCAAGTGTCCATTTGAGGCTGGCTGCAGGAACACTGGAGGCATTATGATTGTGTAAGGGAAATAAAGCTTTTTATGGCCTAAATGAACATGTTTACAGCCTGGATCAAAATAAACTTCGGTCTAAATGCATATTACATCTATGTGCTTCCACTTTGAGGAGGGGTCAAAGTAATTTATGAGTCACTTTTGGTCAGACTGCTTCAAATCCCTCCTCAGTATGGCTTCTTTCTTTGTGAGTGGGTTGAGCTAAAGTTTGGTTGAGATAACAAGCATAGTATGGCAGAGTCCATTACAACCCATGAATAGTCCAGGGTTGTCCGGTCCAGTTGTCATATTTTGTGCTTCATAATGTGACACACATTTTCATTGGGAGAAAGATCTGGACTGCTGGCAGGCCAGACCATTGCTGGAATTGTTAAAAGTCCTGCTATTGTGACGAGTGCAGAATGTGGCTCGGCTTTGTCTTGCTGAAATTAGCAGGGATGTGCCTGTATAAGACGTCCATTGAATGGCAGCATATGTTGCTACAAAACCAGTGTGTACCTTTCAGCATTGATGGTGCCTTTACAGATTTGCAAGTTACCAGTGCCATGGGCACTAACACCCCATACCAGTACAGATGCTTGCTTTGAACTTTGTGCCGATCCGGTCTGGGTGGTATATTGAGTTGCAGACTCTTCAGACCACAGCACACTTTCCTCTTTAGCAATAGTCTATGTCAGATGGACTCAGACCCAGGGAAGGTGGCAGTGTTTCTGTGTATTGTTAATATACGGCTTCCACTTTGCATGGTAGAGATTTAATGTACATTTGTAGACATAGCAGTAAACTGTGTTGACTGACAGTGTTTTTTCTGAGCCCACATCCTTCACAGAACATTGTTGCTTTTTAATGCAGTGTCACCTGAGGGAATAAAGGTCACCGGTTTGGTTTTCAATCGTGATTTTCAGCCTTAACACTTACATTTAGAGATTTATCTTGATTCTAAGAATTTTTTTAAATGATTTTATGAACTGTAAATTCTGAAATACCATTGATTAAAACAATGAAAATGTTTCAGTGTAGTTTGAGAAACATTGCTCTTACTGCTTACTTCTGTTAAGCAGTTCATCTGTGGAATGTTCTTAACAGGTTTGTTTTAGCATTCATCAACATTCCCATTCATTGTCGTAACTTTTTTCAGAATGTGTTGCATGCCTCATGCCTCATGTTCAAGTGAATAGCTGCAAAATACATGAAGTTCATCAGTTTGAACATAAAATATATTCTCTTTGTGGTGTATTTAATTGAAAGGTTGATAAAGATTTGCGAACCAAAGCATTGTTTTTAATTTACAATATGTTTTGAACACCATTTTAACTTCATTTGGGATAAGATTTTTTTTATTAAAGATAATTGATTTGTATATTTTGAATTATATGGGACCTTAAAGCAATAAAACAATAACACCTTGATGATGGCAAACCTACACGGTCTCATTTCAGAAGAGGAGCTTTTATGCATGTGTGCAGGGTTAAAATTATTCAGCAACTCAACAAAATGAATCCAACTGTTTTAGCAATAAGACACAGTTTTGAAAGGATTTACTTAAGTTTTTATCACCTCATTGTTTCAGTCTTACATTGAATTCTCAGTCCGAGCAGATCTCGAGGACCTGTTCAAAACCCTGGAGCAGCTCTCATACAGTCGGACTGCAGTGCTGCTGAGGAGGCAAAAAGGTGAGACTGCATCTTTCCACACACTTACCTCTCGCTCTGCTCCAAGGACAGATGGCCAGACACACATCTCAGCCCAGACAGAAAAAGGAGAGAGAGGAATTCAATCACACTGCTCAGAGCCCCCCCTTCCCAAACCCCATTTCCCAATATCTCCCCCTCTAATTCTCCCCTCTCTCTCCCTTTATCATTTTCTCTCACTTTTTTTCATCTTTTTAAGTCGCTTCATTTCAAATGCATTCATACATTTCCAATATCTTTATGTATGAGTCTGTCTCCCTCCCTCACTCCCTCCTTCCTCTCTTCCGTGTTACCTCGTTTCCTCCTTTCTCTCCCCTCTTCCCCCCACCCTCTCCATCTCTCTCTCTCTCTTTCTCCCATCCTCACCTCTTCCTACCGATCTCTTCTTTCTTTCCTTCCCACCTTTCCTTGCTCCATCCCATTACTGTAATCCATCACTCTTCCATCAGCTACCATGCAAACAGGCCTCCTGGTTCCCATGGCAACCACCTCCGGCCCGGCAGTGCGCAGCCCTGCTCTGATTGGCTGGCAGGGCCCAGGCAGTCTCAGTCTGTCTGGTAGATGTGGTAATTGGCTGGGAAGTCACACACACACACATGCACACTACACACACAAAAAGTATAGTATCCCCACATTGACTTACAGTACACACACGCACACATACACACTTTTGCTTACTTTGGGCCTGAATACATATACATACACATATTCTTTTGAGGACTGAGTCGAAAACACACGCACGCACATGCACTGAATACACACAAAGTGCACAAACATCCTCAGAGATATGAAAGGGAGACTGGGGTCAGAGTAATGAAGCTCATAAGAAGAAAGCAGCTCCAGGCTGTGTGTGTATGTGCAAACCGTACAGTGTGTGTGAGTGTGTGTGTGCGCGTGCACATGTCTGAATGTGTGTGGCACTGGGGCGTATGTGTGTGGGTTTGTGTATGCACAGGATGGCGGGGGGTTGGGTTGGGGTGCCTGTGCAGGATTTTGGATAAGGTTGGAGCTCTGCCAAAGGATGGATGGTGGAGTTTTTTTTTTTTTTTTGGAGCATATTCTTAAAAAAAATACTTATATTCCCTGAAGGAACCAAGTGTGCACTGCTTTTCTGGCTCCTGGATGGAGCAGGTACATGTTAGGGGCTAAAAAATGGAATTGTTGATCAGCTTGGCTTCACCCTGCTGCTGTTGCTCCGCCAGGTCTGGCCAACGTGGCAGCTATGATGAATGTCTCATCTCCAGGAATACATCACAAATAGCGAAAACTGTACCTGCCCTGAATAGCAAAGTGTATTCTCTACTGCACTGTTGTTCCAAAACAATTGCACACGACGGGGCTCTTTTGTCCCCCGTTCGCATTTTTGCAGGCCAGCATCAGTAAGACAATGCTGTCTCTTCATCTTTTGTCAATTCATAGTCTTTCTCCTTTTCAGAAACATGAGGAGGTCAGAGTATTTTTGGAGAGCTCTGCAAAAACAGCAAAAGAAGAGAAGGAGCTGTGGTGCAAGTGTTTTAGCCGCAAAGTGTATTTAAATTGGAAATGATAATTAGTTATTCAGGGTTTGCAGGCTGACTTTGAACAGTCTGCTTTGATAGATTTTTATCAGCCCGGTGAAAAAGAGCAAAACATGGTTGGTGTTAGCTTCAGCAACCGGTCCTCAAAGAGAGGGAAGAGTAGTGTGAGTACATTGTCCTCCTCAGTGAAAAAAAAAAAGATCAAACCGACTTTTGAGCTGCCCTAGTTGGCAACAACGAATACGGCCAGACGAGCAGGCAGACTGACTGACTGCTGTCCAAAAAAAGCACACTTGTGCTGCAACAGATAAACACACATTTGGTAATGTAAATGATTCAATGTACTATCAGTGTAGAGATGTAAGTCATCATTTCATTACAATATCGTACAATCTTAAGTATTTGGAAAATATATTTTTTTCTGTATTCCGAAGTCCTTAACTCAGGTTAATGAATAAAGTAATAAATTAATGAATTCAGTTTTGATCAGTGCAAGATCCAAACGTTTTTTCTTGGATCCCTTGGAATGTTGCTATGCAGATTAAAACAATGAAAACAAGGGATGCATGATATCATTTTTATGCTATTGTTATTGGGGGGGTGCAGCAGGTAGTGCACGTGCCTCACAGTAACAAGGTCCCCGATTCAATTCCTGTGTCCAGCAGGGCCTTTCTGTGTGAAGTTTGCATGTTCTTCCTGTGCATGAGTGAGTTCCCTCGGGGCACTCCGGCTTCCTCCCACAGACCAAAAACATGCTCATTAGGTCAATTGGTGACTCTAAATTGTCCTTAGGTATGAGTGTGAGCGTGAATGGTTGTCTGTCTCTCTCTGTGGCCCGCCTCTCACCCAATGACAGCTGGGATAGGCTCCAGCCCCCCTGACCCCAAAGGAATGAAGGGGTATAGAAAACTAATGATTGAATGAATAAATGGTATTGGGGGATGATGACTCTAAAAGCTACAGATTAGTACTAACAGATGTGGGAATTTCTTCTGATATTTGCAGCCATTAAATATTTCTAAGATACTCAAATTATGTTCTTTAAATAAACAGTATGATCGCAAGTAAATGTGCTGGCAACAAACTAGCAAAATTATAACTAAGGCTGTATAATGACACGAGGTTGCTCACTCTCCCAGTGCAAATTAACACAATTAAAACTAGGGATGCATGATCTTAATTGTATGATATTGGTTTTGGCAAATTATAACATGGAAAGCAAAATGTCAGATGTAAATTAGATTAGATTAGATTAGATTAGATTAGATTAGATTAGATTAGATAAATCAATTGCAGATGAAAATATGTGTAACAAAAAATGAAAGATATAACAAGACATATATAGAAATTAAAATAGAAATATGGCTACTGGCTGGCTACTACTATCTCCTCCCCCCTAATGAGGAGTGGTAGCTACAGTCTGATGGCCTGATGGGTTACAAGAGTTTCATTTACATGGCTCCGTTTTCAGCTGAAAACAAAGAGTTTTCATTGCATTTTTGCCTCCTGTTTAAATGAGAATGGTGCATGGAGTGGCTGAATCCACAAACTTTAAAAACCAGGGTCCAGAGTGGAAAATTTGACAACATATTTGTTTTGGCTCCATAGACAAGATACAGTGTATTTTAGGGTGAAATGCCGACATCACTGCATGCGCAGTACTCTTTTACATGAAGGCTGTGTGCACATACCAGGAACGACAACAGCTTTGGCTGTATGCCGAGCAACATGTTGGCTGCTTACCTTACTCAGTTTGTTATCTAGAAAAAATTATCCAAACAGATTTGTTGTCCGGACAGGATACTCCAGCGTCTTTGTGCATCCACTCGCCATTGTTGTTTGTGAGATGTTTTTCTTCTTCTTATGTTGTGACATTGCTTTTTCTCTGCAAACCTGCATTGCCATTTACTAGTCTGGCATGCACACTACAGTGTTTTCAGTTGTCCTTGCATCTGCATGTGAACACGGATTGCTTTTTGAAATGCAAAGGAAAATCCTTTCAGTTTCTGGTGAAAACATCTCAGTGTAAACAGGGCTTCAGTCTGTTTTCCGGCTCTTGGGAAGGCGCTGTCCTTGTGGTCAGACTTCCAGGAGGGAGAGCTGTGACTCTTGTGCATCCCTAACACCAACATACAGCAAGTAAATTGTCCTGTTGTTTCAGTTCTGTTCTGTTGATTCTGTTATTGGCAGAATATGGATTGTTTACCTCATCATCATTGAAAGTCCACTTTTATAAATAATTTTTGTATTATTATGTATTATGTATTACATAATATAATGTCAATTAACTCTCTTTACATTTCTTTTGACACCATGGGGGTCAATTTTAGCTTAGTGGAGGCTTTGTTCCCTTGACAAAATATTATCCGTATAGTGTCAAAATTGGTAATTATGACCTCAAATATCGTCATATTGGTAAAAACCCAATGTTGGGCATCCCTTAGTTAACGTATTTGTGTTTTTAAATTATAGAGTTAAATTAAATAGGACTATGCACATGTAAGATTAAATCTTTTTAAATAAACATTATTTTCATTTCCTGAGGTTATTTGTTAATACTAAATACTGACAATCTCAAAATAGACATAGTGCCCCTGCATTCATTTTACAGTTTCTGCTTTGCGCAGGGCTTGCCTCTTCTAGCCAGTGGGCCTAAATTAATGTAGTTTTTCTTCTCTGTCTGAGATGCCCTGTTAGAGCCATCTCTCTTTAAGACCCCCATTTCCACATAGGCCCAGTCCACTCTGACTGGTTAGTAAGTCAGATACAGTATGTCATAATTGGTCAGGTCAGTGCTGCCAAAAGCTTGCATTCATACTGTAGCCTACACTCCGCACTGGCCTTGCTTCTGCATACAAATGGGTTCAAACTGTGGATGATACAATGGTGGGTATCACATGGGTAGAGCTTAGCAAGGGGGTAGGGGAAATAAGATGTTTTAAGCAGCTGCTGGCAGCATTCAAAGGGGGAGAGGGAGAAGTCCTGATGCCTCAGACTTTTCATCTTGTTCTATCATTGGGGGATATGTTAAACACATTAAAGGACATCAGGCCTTTGTCTCTTACCAGCCCCCCCTCAATTATCAACAGAAAATATATCACTTATAAATTCTAATTTTGATGCCATTCAGTGTTCTCAATCTTATAATCATGATGTTTTCAGAAATTTTGGATTAATTACTTTTTTCAATATCATTATCGATTATACTTCTATAAAAACTACCACTACAGTCATACAGACATAATAACAGGAGATTGCTCAAGTTACCCAAGTGACTCACTGTCCTGGACCAACCTTACTTCCACTGCTTCCTCAGGTATTATGCTCCTCATATCTCCCTGCTGTATTTATCAGCACACAGGTTAGAAGCTGCTGTTTGTTGTCGGTGCTATTAATGGTTAACTATAAATGTGTTTATCTTATTTTATTCTGCAAACAGTTTATTTGTGTTCCCAGTGTGAGCCCTTGCCCTGGACTGCCTGCAAATTTGGCAACAGTTCAGACAAAAACTTTGAGAATCAGACTGCCACATCACTGTCACAAAGAAGAACAAAGTCACTTTTAACTTAAAAAAAAACTTGTGTGCTTGGAAGATCCAAGTTTTATTGCATGTAATCACGTCTTGCACTTCTTGTTCTAAAAACAAATCCACAAAAGTGCAGTCAGACATTTTGGGCCAACTTTGGCACATACTTGTGTCATGCTCAAATTTTCTTGCAATCTCTGTATCAATGAGACCATTTCTGCTATTGTTCTTATACGATGTTATCGATCATTAGATCAATCATTGGCTAGCAGTGATGTTAAGGAATCACTTACTGCAGACCTAGAGCAGTTGTACATAATCACTGAACCTTTAATATACACTGCCCTGCCAAAACAATTGTCACAAAAAAAGGTCACACACTCTGTTGTTGTTAGATTTGATTACAGTAGGCACTCACTGTTGCATTGTTTCAATAAGCTTCTGCAGTGTCTCAAGATTTGTCACAAGACATAGCATTGCCCCCACAGGCTTGGACAGAAGGCACTAGGCATGTTGGGTGCATCACTTCACCTTTTTTTAACCCAAGTAGTTGTTTCTGCAATCTCCTTAGATGTTTTTTCTGCTTGATGCATGCCAATGGTTTGACCCTTCTTAAAAAAAACTAACAGCTTTTCCACAACCACAGGTTGTGTCTTTTAAAATGGTTGTTCAAGAAATGAGAAGCTACTCATTGCATCAGCTGGGGTTCAATAACTTGTTGCCAGCTGAAAGATAATTGCCCATGCAGTAATTATCCAAAAGGAGGCTCATAGCTATTTGCTTAGTAAAATACAGGTGGTAACTTTTTTTGGCCATACAGTGTATAACAACAAGTGTGACAGTGAACCATAATGTTTGAACCATATGAGGTCAGTCTCATTATTTGAGACTCATGATCCTCGGATATGCCTTTTGTGGTTTTCCACCTCAGATATCAAGTCATATGGTCTCATTTTGACTGAGGAAAATCTTTTCAATGAACTCCTGTCTGTACGCTTTAGAGAGAATAACAGTAGAAATGCTAAATGCTAAAATATTAACAAGTTTGTTTACAGGAGGGAACAGTCCCGCTTCACTCTCTGCCCAGTGGACTGATGCAAAACTTTGTGACCAGTGTGTTGGAGAAATCTGAGAGATTGTTGTCTTACAGAAAGTCTGCATTTCTGAAATTATGTTTGTGTGGTTTCTTGTGGCCTTTAGGGGTTACCAAAGGCCACAATAAACCACCCAAACATCTGCTGCTGCTGTTGTTTATTGGTCTATGAGGATGACATGATGCGTTTCTTATTAAGACCTGCAACAGCACAAGCAGTGGGCAAATTCTCTATATCTCTGTCGCTTGTGTATTTGTTTGCAATTTGTGGGTTAAGTGTTTTGTGCAGCAGTGACCAACCTCTTTGAATGTGGAATAAATGTCTGTATTGAGAGCACAGTACTTGTACAGAACCATCAATTGATGGTATAGGCCATCACCATACCATACCAACAAAGGAGTTCTGAACTACTATTAAACAAAACTAGCTCGTGAACCCAACTGAAATCCTGGAAGTATAAAAGTCTGAAGTCTTGAGAAGATGATCAAGAAATAAATGAAAATTGTATAAATTCAAAATAAAATAAAACGTACTTAGTGTTACTGACCTTCTCTTTTGCAGTGTCTTGAGATAACATTTTCGTTGATTTGGTGCTCCCAAAAAATGTATTGATTGATTTTAGATTGCTAAACTGTTATCCCACAGCACTGCACAGTGGAGAATTGACAGTTTCATCTTTTCGGTGTGTGTTTGTGCATTTTTGTGTTTGCCTTGCTCCATTTTAAGTATTTGAGGAACACATGCAAAAGATGGAACTCAAACTAAGTGTCATAAATTTCTTTGTTTTTGACTACACACATCACAAAAGTTCAAGTCATTTTTCAGTCTTGTCGTTTTAATGGAAAAAATGAGTCGAGGAAGGCGAGAAAAAACTGGGTAAATTAAGAAAGTGGTATGAATTCACAGAGAATGACTGACAGCAGTTGTGACAGCGATTTGCAGTCACAGTCCGCATTGCATTCCCAGGTACCAGACAGAGAGGATAGAGAGAGGGAGGAGGGGAGAAGAGAGAGGGGTTAAAAAAATGTCCAAGAAGATTTTATCTTCATCTCAAGGTAAAAAATACAAATTAAAAAATCATCATTATCCAGTGTTGTTTACATCAGACAATCACATTAAATTAAAAAAATAGTCATAATTAAAGCAAAAACAAGTGCACCCGCACTCTCACACATACATACTTACAATTACTGTCTTATTTTTGGGAACTGAACAAAGAAAAGTGCAAGCAAGATCACAGAACAACAATTTACAGGAGAGGCCAAGAGCGGCCTGAAGTCTCAACCCCATGACTGAGCCGACCCAGGGGTTTTAAAAAAGGGAGGGGGGGAGACAGGGGGTGATGGTGTCAGCCTGAGGCCTCCTTTAAGGTTCCTTTGTTTGGCCAACACTCCCCCACACATCACCACCACCATCATGGTTTGTCCATTTGTACAGAAGGAAGGCTCAAAGTCTCATTAAAATAAGCACACAGACACCCTACCAAAACCCCGACATGGCTTCCCCAGATAGTACAATCAAAGTGAGTTTGACTCCACCATGCTTCTCTTATTAAGTGCCAGGAAACTCCCCACATAAAGGCTTTTCAGTTGACATCGTCCAACAAACATACATACATATTCATCATATTCAGTCCAGCATCATTTTAATGTCATTAAACCTTTTCCACTTAAATCACTACAGAGTGTTTGCTTCGATTTGATTGAATAGAATTGGTTTTGCTGGTAAATGTAACACAGACATAACACAGTGTGATATGAAATGAATATCCTCTTTTGTTTTATCATAACTGGATGAAGTGTTTTTAACCAGTGCTATGCCATACAGATTCAACTGAGAGAAAAAAAAAACTTAATTTTTTATTATTTTGGTTCATTTTGCATTTCTCTGACTGTTCTGTAATCATTGGCTGTTGCGCAACAGTGTTGGAGATCTTTGTAACAATTCAATCAGTGCACAATATTTTTTTGATGTGATAAGTAACGTTACACAATAGTTTTACAATTCAAGTACTTGGTATAGTTACTTTTATATTCAAGTAATCCATTGCTTAAAATGCTATATTGACTTTAACTTTAGTCACCAAAGTAGGTGGCTTCAAAACAGCAGAAGGTCAGCTTACCTATGTGTTAGTGTGCATGCATAGATCTAATTCAGTGTAAGTTATGCTGCAAGCTTGCTAGTCATTGAAAGAAAGGACAACATTTGTTTTGTAAAATCCTCGCTATTATTTTGCATTTTTGGAAAAAAAAAAAGAAACAAGGCTGGTTGAGTCACTGTAGTATTGAGTACTGTAGCACAGTATTATGTCACAGAAACAAAGTTAAGTGCAGACTTTCTGCCACAGGCCAAAAACAGACAAAACCAGTCTACACTCCAGAGCTGGCTTTGGCCAGAGACAATCAAAGAGTTCTGGTCACCCTGCTGTTTTTAGTAGCATTACTAAATATTGTTAAAGACTGAAGTTTGTTCATTTTTTCTTTGAGTAAATGCTGATCAACTTCTTACAGAATATAAGACTCATTTTACTAAGTTGATTGACGAGAAATGCTGTTGTCTCGTTTTGGCTCTGTGGTTCCAATATGCTTTAGCTTGGTGCCCCCTGGTTTAGTCTTAGAATGGATGAGCCCTCAAGACCCACACAGAAGGCCAAAGACCATGTCACGCCAAGTCAGCATTAGTTGTTAATGTTTTATTGATTAAATCAAAGTGGAATGGGCCCCCACACATATTATTATTTCAGAATCCAAATCAAACAAAATTTAAGACTTATAAAGACCATTTCAAGCCTCAAAAGTCAGAAAAAGATTTGCATAATAAATAACATAGTGTTGACAAGGCAGTGTACAATTGAAAAGGATTGACATCTTAGTTGAAGTGCTTTCTTTAATAAATAAAATGCTATTTGTTTTTACTGGGGTTCATCTACTTAATTTTGATGACTGCTAGTGTTTAGTCACAATCGTTAATGTCCAGAAACATGCTGGTACCCCCAATCCACTTCTATTGTTATTATGTCAGGGGCAATTTGCAAGGGTTCATATCTCTAGAATTTCCCTTTTTTAATGTTGCTCCAGTCAGTTCTGATTGGTTGACTGTACTACTCATTGATGATTGGTCAACTCAGTTCTTCTCAGTGCCATGTTGTAACAGCTCTGCATTTATTCTACAGTCTTGCTCTGTACTCATCCTGCAGGTTTGACAACGGGTTGGCAGCATGTTTCTCTGCACAGACGTGCTCTGTCATGAGGAGGAGCAATGTTGATTATACTATAAGGCATATAAAACTTGAAAAAGCATAATCTTGGAGCTCTTAAAGGTAAAAACAAACATCTGAAAACGTCATCTGACCTTGATTTTTTTTTCATTGTAGACCTTTTAAGGCTTTAAGTATACAAGGAAACCCTGTCATGAAAGACCTTTGTTTTGGTTGAAATACAGGATGTAATTCAATTTTGCTGATAAAGCTGGGACCCCAATTTGAGAACCAGGATTTGGATCAAGATTTGTAAAAAAAAAAAAAAAAAAAACTCTCCTAAGTACATAATTAAGATAAAGCTTTAAAAAGGCATGTATGAACAACAATGCAGTCTTTGTAAACACACACCAAAAACTGTACTGATCTCTCAGTGTGCTCTGGTTTCAAATGTATTTCCCTCATTCTCATTGTAGTGTAGTACAGTAATAGTAGCAGTAGTAGCAATAAAAGAAGAAAAAAAACATGCATCCATGTTTCTGACAAAAAATATCCTAATTGAATAGATGTACGTCCTCAAATGGAATTCAATGAAAAATACTTAATCACAGAAGGGGAATTTCAATTTGTAGTAGTTCTTTTTAAAATAATTAAAATAACATTTATTTTTATTATTATATTATTGGTCAACTCAAAATATTACTTTGAACAATTTAAATTATAACAACCTTTACAAACAATGTCTGGTATGAATTGGGCATGTGCCCATTAGTAAAGTAAATGGAACATGCCAGGTCATGCTTGGGCTTGAGTAGGGTCAGGCTCTTTTTTTGGGCCTGATTAAAGCTCTTATTTGAAGGCAGACCTACAGCCAGCTTTTTCTGACTGGACAAATAAACCTTCAGTGCGAAACGAGACTCAACTTTTTCAAATTTTTGTGATGCAAAAGCACTCTAACACATTTCATTTTCCAGTTTGCAACGCAATAATGTCAATACATATTTATTAAAGTAACATAACCCCACACTATTGCAAACAAACAGACACACACACCAAGGCACAAACAAACCTGGACAGCATTATGCAGCCACACTGTGCAAAATGTCAAACAAATCACAAACAAGGACACAAAACTGAATAGAGTGAAATGTTACTCATCATCGCAATTAAAAAAAATGTAATATATATATGAATTCATATATTAAACCATGAACATTTCCGGTGTCATTCATGCATCAGTGGAGTTGCACTGAGTAATGGGGTTGAACAGTGTTTGCAGCAATTGTCTGTCTGCATCAGATGGCAAACACGCCTACAGCTCAGGTACATTCTCACAAACTGTCTGATCCTGCCATTTTCCCTTTAGTGACACAATGCAGCATTTTAAGAAGATAGTCGTGTAAACACAAACAAAACAAATAAAGTTCAATGTTTGTTGTAAACATTGATCTGTACATGAGTATACAAAAGATTATTACATGGCCCTTCATTTGAACCTCTTCTGACAGCTATTGACTGTAAGTGTAAAGCTCACTGGTTAATTGTTGGATGTCCCTTAATTGTCACAAATTTGGGAGTGAGTTTTTCCTCTCATTCAGCATGTGCACTTTTTATGGATCTTCACTGTGCCCATAATAGTTGCTTTAAGTCCAGTTAAACTGACAATGACACACTGCGCCTTAAAGTTACAAAAAAAAAAAAAGTTCATTAGTGCAAACTCTGAAAATGTATGCTGGTTGGTAGGATTCATTCAAGAGCAAACTTGTTATTGTACGTGTTATTTTAACATCAATGACTTGTTATAGAGATGGTAACATGGTGATTAATAAAGAACTGTCTCTCATTGGTAAGAAAAAGCTGGCAAGCTGACAGCATGGCTAGACTTAACCCGAATAAATGCGACCTTAAATATTCAGCTTTTAACCTGAATCAATGTAATGTTTGTAGGCCTGTCACGATAACAAATTTTGCTGGATGATAAAAAAGGTATTACCGATAAACGATATTATTGTCAATATTATTTTAAAACATATTTTTTTTCGTTAATTTAACTATAATTTATGTCATAATACAATGAGTACAACATATCAAGAGCAATAATCTTTAATTGCTTTAGAGCATTATATTGTAATTGGAAGGTCAAGAGCTTTAAAATAAAATAAATTGAACAAACAATATAATACATTAAACAAACAAAAAGGGATAAAAACAATGAAAACAAAATGGATTCTCATTTAGGAAAATACTGCATGGAAATAAAAATCATTATACTAATAAAAAAAAATAAAAAATAGAAAGAAAATAACAATGCTTCAATTAAAACACGCAACAATAAAAATAATAAATAAAATTGAGTTTTATACAGTTCCAGAATTGTTTGTGACATGTATTTTCTCCCAGTCAATTCGTACTGTCTGTCAAATGTTTGTAATGCTGGCTTTTATTCATATTTACTTTGCTGACCAAAGGCCTCAGTAAGCGCTGACTGTCGGGACAAAGTCTCCACTGTACCTCCCCTTCTTCATTTCCAACGCTCACTTCAGCTCTCTGTGCGTGTACGTGCGAGCAGCCCCGCCTCCCCCCACAAAGATTGAAGGACGGACAGGAGGGTTCACTCCGCTCATTCCGCTATAGAACCAACACGCCCAGGCGTTGTGACAGGTGTATGGAGTGAACCCTCTCCTCATCCAGCCCGTTCGGTAGAAAGAGAGGAGGGAAACAAACATGCATGCACATGTCAATTTCTCGAGGCTTATCGAGGACGTTTTTATTTATCAAGCAGTTTACTGATTTATTGATTATCGTGACAGGCCTAATTGTTTGTTAATTCTGGAGATACTTTCAAGGGTTGAGTCTGAGTGTAAATTGGAGAAATAAATGAACTTGCAGGACTTAAACTATACCTTTAACTTAGATGCAAAATGGGAAATTTTGAGGGTCTGATCTAAAGGACTCTTCTGTCGGGCTGTCACAAATTACTTTGGCTGCTGTTATGCCAGCATTAAGCTTGAACAACACCTGAAATGTTGGGTCTTTTTCAAACAGTTTTTTTTATTAAGGATGGAGAATTTGGCGGGATATACTTGCACAGACACGAATGCATGATATGACGGTCGCTGCATTCTCTGGCACTGGGTTAGCACATCAGCTGTGCTCATCTTCCAGACTTTAAGTGATGCAGAGGAAAATGCAGTATACTCTGAGCTTCAGCGAGGCACAGGAGCTGTAGCAGCCAACACTGCAGTGGTAAAATCAATGACATGCAATGTTTTGAAAACAAACTGATAAAGCAAGTCCTGGATTCTCTACATCTAAATGTGTTTTAAGACTACTCAGACACAAATATGGCTCTTAATGTAGGTAATAATGGATAAACTATGTTTTGGAAATCAAAAAACAAGCTCAGTTTATTACTATAACCACTGACCATGGGCATGAGGAACTCTCAGTTAACTTGTCAGTGACTGTGCTTGTGTCAGCTTATGATAGTTTCTCTAGCTTTAGCACTTATGAGGTTATCATTATACTATGAAAGATATTGTCACAATGAGGTATTTGAGAGGACACTACTACAGCTATAAACATAGGCGTTGGGAGTCACCACTTAACATGGTTACTTATTAAACAGTGACACCAAGACGCACATGCACAAAGCTACATGGAGTGAAATATTGTAAAAACGTCAGATTTTTAGTCTTACCCCCAGCCATGATTTCACTACATCAGGGGTGTCCAAGCTATTACACGGAAGCAAACTGTATTTAAGGTCACCCCCTAACCAGATTGTTAATCACCTTAAATAAATTGTGTCAGAGGGCGGCATGGTGGACCGGGGTTAGAGCATGTGCCTCACAGGAAGAACATCGCTGGTTCAACTTCCATTGTCAAACAAGACCTTTCCGCGTGTGGTTAGCATGGTCTTCCCATGCCTGTGTGGATTTTTTGGGGAACTTCACTTCCCTACCTACTTGAATGGTTTTCTGTATTTCTATATGGCCCTGTGATTGTTTGGTTCAGGGTGTACTCCACCCCTCTTCCAGTGTTGGCTGAGATAGGCTCCAGCCCCTCGTGACCTCACAAGTGATCAGTAGTATAGCTGTTGGATGGATGGATGAATAGCACTAGCACTATTGTCTGAGCGACTTCGAAATCTGAAGGCCCAGTTTAGAATGTGAATTGCAATGATCAGCTTAGAGCACTAGCAGCCCCCCACAAATTGGCAAATTGTTGCAAATTGCTCTTGTTTTGTGTCTACCTGTGAAGAGAGGTGGTCTGCATCTCCCCTCCCTGCTGCACAGAGTGTCATTTTTCACTTGACCAGGGGTAAATCTAGTGGTAGCCAGAGCAAGTCAGAGGCCCTTGAAGACTGATAGGCCTATCTCTAAATCCTAAAATCTTAACCTTAATACACTGAAACTTTGACGTAGCAAAGTTACCTCATTGTTTTAACTGTCTGTGGCTCTTATCGATGAAAGTTTGAACACCCTTGACCTTCACATATCTGATGACGAAAACACTGATCATTAGTGTTTATTTGGTAATATTAGAATTTGGTTAGTTTAGAATTGCCAAGATGTTTCATAGTTGTAATTTTCTCCACTCTGACGTGCCATCCAGACGCATTCTTCCAGTAACTTGCGTCATACAAGTATATTTGCAACAGCACTAATTATGCTTGCAGGCAAACACATTGAAAAAAACAAGTATATTTCCTTTGCCTTACCATCAAAACTAAAAGCCAGACAGGCTCTGTTAAAAAGGGGGGAATCAACCCTATGCCATCAATCCTTAGGGAAACCAATCAAAATTAAGCTGGTACTTTTAACTTTTCAATCTGTTTTCCAAAATGTCAGTTTAACTGGAAGACCCTGACTTTGGACTGCCGTCTAGAGACTTCTGAATATATGACTGTGTGGCTCCTTTTTAACCTTGTATAATGCTTTCAAATGAAAATACAGACTTTTTACATTCACTTTTTCTGCTGCTCAGTCATCTCTACACCAAGCATGGAGCTGGTTACACTCAGATAGATTCACACAAAAACAGGCACACACACAGTGTAAAACACACCAAGTTTGGCCAAAATATTTCATATCACAAACACATTATTGCGAATTAAGTGTGCTTTCTTTTCAATTTCTTTAAAAATAATCCCAATAACTACATGCAAATGAGAAAGAAATTAAAATGGAACCATAAAAAAGGAGTTTTTAGGCTGTGACATCTGCCGCACTAAGATCTGCATTGTCAACACATCCATCCTACATTCTTAACACACAGAAAATACACACCAAGCACCGGGAGCATTTCAGTCTCGCATTGGCTTCACAGTCAGTGTTTCATAGAAGACAAGGGCAGATGAAGGGTCAGGTAAAGGATTTAGGAGAGGAGCTAAGCCTAAAATGTCATTTTTTAAATACACCGTTTCATCAGAGATAGCTGATTAGCGGGGAATCTGTCTCTCTGTCATCTGGGGATCACATCCGGATGCTGAAACCATCTGTGTCAATTCCAGAATCCACCACTCAGTTGTGGAAACCACATGCAAAGGAGAGAGGACTCAGTGTGGTCAGAGAGAGTTCCTGACTAGACACTTGTTGTTTTATGGTGAGAAGGGATCTGAGTAGTGTGTGTAGATAAATCAGTCTGAATTCTGTACAATTTATTCACCTTTTCAGACTGCGCAGGGCAGTGGCCCGTGCAGACAAAATGCAGAGTTCAATCTCTCATCTCCGCTGAATTCATTAAAGGATGGAGGGATGGAAGGAAATTTTGGTTGGGTGTTTATTTCACAGTTGGCTCACCCTGAAACATACTGCTCCATGGTTATCCAGAGACATCCGTGCCCCATCCTCGTCCTAATACCTAGCCATT
Source organism: Scarus forsteni (assembly GCA_036419115.1). Classification (NCBI taxonomy): domain Eukaryota; kingdom Metazoa; phylum Chordata; class Actinopteri; order Labriformes; family Labridae; genus Scarus; species Scarus forsteni. The sequence continues at coordinate 8,061,530 of JAZDUH010000229.1, read as the reverse complement.
CTATTAATTCTCATTCACTACTTGACTGAGTTGCAGCTGAAGATCATTAGGGCTCTTCTGAGGGCCCTTAAGAGGGTTCCCGTGGAGTCGCAGGCCTCTGAAGTGCCCTTGGCAGACTAGAGTGAGTGTCTCACTAGCAAACTTATTGCCAGCTGATGAATTCCTCAGTTGAGATGGTGCAAGAAAGGAGGGTCTAGGTCAAGCACATTGGAGAAATATGGAGGTTGGATGGACCTTTAAGAGTGGGTGCTGCACTGTGGGTGCTGTGTGCTATAGGTCAGATTGTGAAGGGGGAGGAAGGGGAAGAAGGGAGCAGCTGAGGGGTCACAAGAAGGGAAGGAGGTTTAGGAGACGATGAAGGGCCAAGAGGATGAGGCGAAGCTCCAGCAGATTAAGTAAGGGTGATGTAGGCTGAGGCCTTTTCCTTCAGTTGTCTCAGACACAGATGACAGCTCCAGCTTCCTGTAAACACACACACAAACACGGACATAGATCAGAAGTTCAATCACTGCCATTGTTAAGCCATGTGGATTAATGCCTCGTTTTAGACAGAGAATTAAGTAATACTGTAAATTAAAGCTCCATGTTAAAACACTACAAGCTGCGACTGTGATGTGTGGATGCAGGGGATTTCACAACTAGTTTGGTCTGGATTTGAAGCAGGGATTTGTGTGACATTAATTAAACATCAACTTCAGAAGAACATTTACATGTAAATCTCAACCTTTTATGCTTGCTCGGGACCTTGCAGGCGCTTGCCTAAAGGTGTTAAGTGGGAGTGCATGGTATGTATAAATATATATGTTATGAAAATGTCAGGTCTCCTCTAGAACTGGAATCTAAATTCTGCAGATGAATTTTTAAAGTGTCTCTTGTTAATCAGAAGCATTGCATGTGTGGGCAGAGCATGACACTGTTAGTGAGTGTTGAGCACAAGTGGCACAGCTACCGTGTGATCAGAGAAGTGACATTTTTGCCATGGAAACAGATTATCTTTTCTACTACTCATTTCCATGACAACACCATCAAACATCCTAAGGCAGCCATCTTATGTGTAGTAGGTGAATGACAGCTTTATTTGACTCAATGTACCTGCCCCAGTTCTGCACCAGCCTCAGTCTACAAAGTGCTGCAAATTTGTGATTGTGGCCCCCCACGTACAGTTTTGCTTCTTTTGTCAACACTTTGTCTGAGTGTGTTGACCGCAGGGTTAAACACTCTTCAGTGATCGTGTCCCTACACCAACAGTACGGACACTTACTTAACTCTGTGAAAAACAACATACAACTTCTCTTGGCTTAAAGCAGATGTGCAGTCTGACCAAACATAGGTCTGTGAAATACTAAGTAGATTGCTATAGGCAGGGTCTGACCTTGCAGAGCAACTGGATCTGCCTGATGACATGTCTGTTGTCAGGCAGATCCATCCTGCAGAGCTCCAGGCTGGAAGGAATGAGCTGGCTCTGCAGAGGCCCTGCCCAATCATCGTTCTTTGAGCAGAAGGAGGTGGAAGCTATGAACATTACAACTGCACAAAGAAACTTCAGGGCTGCAACAATGGTTGCCTGTGTAGAGATTAGCATAGCTGCTACATGCTTTAGTAGAAGCTTTGTCAGAACTGGACATTTTTTTCTTTTGTCAAACAAAGAACAACACTGAAAACATGTCTCTATTCTTGAGGTACTCGGACTCCTCTCCCGACAGGCATTGGCAAAGAGTCACATAAGTAAAATGGAGTGGGTGGCGCAATATTATGCCGTGGGCACGCAACGCCAATGTCATGATGTAAATAAGCAGGTTGACCCAGGTGTGATGTTCCCACTGAAGCTGATCAGAGGCGAGCCAATAAAAACCTGTGTCGCATGCAGGGTCAGTCACGAAATGCCAATTAGACCCTTTCAAACAGCCAACAGGAGTCGATTGTTACTGGGGTTCAAACAGGTCTTTTGGCTAGTCTAAAGGGGTATAACTTTGTCAACTGTGCTGCTGCCTCTCTTGGCCAGTACACTCTTGAACAAGGAAACTTTAATCAGCATGATTTTCTTTTCCTAGTTAAATAAGGTTAAATAAAAAAAAATACTTGAAAAGCACTCAGAGAACACAGACCTCCACCAGAGGGCCACAGTCATCACCGATATTGTGATTTTCACCATAAATATTAGTCCTACCTTTATTTAATCTAAATATTTAGATTCCTTGATCATGAAAGCATACAATTAGCAATTGGATTCATAATGATATATTTTAGTTCAGTAGTTATTTACAAAAGTCACATTTCTCATCATGGCAGCTTTACCCTGATCCAGATCACTCCCAAAATCTAATCATTTGTTCTTTGTCCCAATCTGGACATTTCCTAAAAATTTCATGGAAATCCATCCATAACTCTTTAAGTTATGTTGCTAACAGGGAAACAAACAAACAAACAAACAGACGCCAGCAATAACATAACCCCCTTGGCGGAGGTAAAAATGATACAAAACATTGTAATACTAATTGCATTACAGCTACTGAGCAACTTGGCTGAAATTGAAATACTACTTAAATATAATTCTTTGGATACCACAAAATTACTTTCTGTGCTCTGAAATAGCACACAAGAAAAAAATCCTTAAAAATGCCAATTTTTAGCATTGAAAAAATGGAATTGGAACAAAGCGATGAAGCTGCAGATGTGAATACCATTTAAGTTTCAAGCTTTGTGCCCAAGTAGATCACCTACAGTCAGCAGAATGAATCCAGTCTGTTAGTTCCTCAAGGCTTTAATAAAGCACACTCTGTGACCTCCATGATACATTTCATAGTAAAAGTTCACCATGTATTTTCAGGAGACATAAACAAAGCTTTTGTTTTAAATCAGTTCCAGTTACTTAGATACTAATGTTATTTGGGCCCTTCCCCATGTATCTTCTTAACTTCTTAACTGTTGTTGTCTGACTTTCTCTGCATGCATCTGTTTGTGCCTGTATGCCATTTTGACACATGTTTTTGATATAAATAAGTATAAAAACTGTTAGAAAAAATGAATTCCTGAAAGCATCATAACAACGTAAACCACATTTCTACTGGTCTGTAAAACAGTTTATAAGATGATGAGGAACATTGTCTATTATTGTTTGCAAATTATGATATAGTTGAGGACAGATACTCTTCAGCCTTTCTTATGTAGAACAAGTACTATAAAACTGATAAATCATACTGAGTAATCATACTTGACAATTGTTATCTGAATATAAATCAAAATAACACTAAATTATTTCTTTTTACAGAATCAAGCATCCCAAATGCATACCCTCTGGTGGTTCAGACATTGGAGGACTCAGACAGTACATGTGGTAGCCTCTGTCGCAATCGTCACAGAACAGCAGCTGGTCCTGGAATAGAGGAGAACACATGTGTGTAAACATTTATTATTGAACTGGGACTTTTATGAAAAGCATAGGTATACCTTGGGGAAAATATGTGTGTGTGTGTCATGTGTTCAATCAATTTTCAGGAAAGCAACCGGGGCATTGATTTGTATAATGACATATGCGTATATATGTATCCCTTTATGAAGTGAATTTTCTATTGTGTGCTACGCTGACCATTTTGTGGATTGAATTTTGAATGTTAATATTAGCTTTTACAACTTTTAATAAACTAACAAAGTGGTAATCAACATTTGTGTGTTAAAAAACTGATGTTGTTAAAACAAATCCTACATTAGCCAAAAGAAGTGGACATATATGGGCAAAATGCCAGAATTTGGTTTGTCCAAGGCCTTCTCAGACCTGAGTTTTTGCTACCACCATCAAGATTTTTGGGTGAAATGTGTTGGACACAATGCCATATAATGATTTCCAACCAGCCTCACTGCCAGAATCACAACAATTTTGGTTGGATCAGGACCAAGGGAAAGTTTGTTAGCTTTTTAGTGGGTCGCAGATATTTGCTTGGAAATAAAAGAGAAAATAGTTTTTGAAGAGGAAGTGATTGTAAGGTAGGCTTGTTGTATTTTGGTATTTAAGGTATTTAAGGTCCCATGCCCAAGTGTGTTTCAATATTTACATCATGTATTTGGTGCCTATTGAACAAGGACTTGACTTTGATTTGACTTGATTTGAATGCTTTATTGCCAACATGTGCTAGCATCACATGAGGTGGACTGAAAAGGAACAAACAAACAAAACTAATGAGAATAGTTGAAATAAAAATACTTAAGTTGTAGAGGATCATATGCAGCTCTTTTCCCTCCCTTTTAGAAATGCTCAGATCTGAGAGGGCAGGGAGGCGAAGGAAGGCTGTGATAATGAGCTCTGTGCAGATCGGCATCCCCAATGATGTCCAATGTGAGGGTGGAGGTTGAGTTTCAGACCACAGAGCAGACCCACAAAACATGCTGTATACCTGTGATGACTATAAAACACATCTAGATGGAGGCTGTACAGCTATTGTGTAGTAAACCCCATAAAATAATAAAACAGAACTTTTAATGGGGCGTGTTCTGTAAGAGGCAGTGCGCTTCTCTTCATGGACTATATGTCTGACAGCAGTTTCATGTCCTTCTGCTCCCCAAGCCCCTTCTACCAACATTTAAACAAAAGAAAATTTACATGTGTTGAAAATTTGATGTTTAAACACAAAGAAAAGCAGAATCTTAAATGGCAAGTGTTGTTGAAGTTCCTTGCCTAAATATCAGCTGATGTTTGACTTTTGCATTAATATAAAAATCTCTGTACAAGCTCTGCTCAGAACAGGCTATTTTAATGAAAATTGTATGGGGTGTGTCTAACCAAGCCGCCCTCAGGAAGTAGATATGGCTGAAGTTTTTTAGCACTGTGCTCCAAAGTTTATTGTGGCTGCACAGCATGTTTCTTGTACTGGCTCAGGGGGTGTGCCTCTAATGGGAGAGGTGGCACATTTCCTAATGACACCATCTGAGACGTATATACAAAGGGACTGTCTGAGCACACATTTTCTGGAAGGTGGAGCAACGGCAGAGATAGTGGGTGGATTTTTCTCTTGTTGGGAAGGTTTGTAGACAGGCCATGTTTTTTTGTACGAGCATTAGCCCTGTTTACAAGATAAGCATGTTTTTCTTGTTGGAAAATAGGACTTAAACATAATGTGAAGACACACAGTGATGATTTGTTCTTTTACAGTTTCAGTCTTCATTGTATACATTTTTGAAGTTGAATGTAAAAAAAGGCTAAAAGTTCTACATAGTTGAAGTGGGGTGGGTTTGCAGTTTTTTTTAGTAAATGGCTCACCTTTATTTACAACATGTAAGGGTCTGCATAATCGACTGAGACCAGTTACTCATTATGCACAATTTAAAGAGGCCAAAATTAATCTTAGAAGTAGGAACATCTTCACACGTAGATTTAATGAGTTTCTTTCAGACTCGTGGTCAACATGGAGGGAATGCTTGGAAAAAGAATGTCAGCATCTCAACCACTGTGTGAAGCTGTGTGAAGCTGAAGCTGTTATTCAGAACTTTTAGTTTGAATTTCCACAAAATGGTGCAAGTTTACATTGTTTCAAAATGACAGAAAATGGATTTGATGTATACTTAAAGGTAAGGAAATTTGGCATGGATACACCAGCCAGGATTTTATTGTTATCATCACTTTAAATAACAATGTCTTTACCATAATTAGTGATGTTTAATTTTGTTGTTTTGGAGAATCTTTCCCCTCACACCACTACCAGGTTTCCAGATCAATCTACAGTTGCAATATAAGGACAGTTTTATAACATCTTTTTAATGTGTTGTGAGCCATGATTCAGCTGTTTACAGAAAGAAATGGGAAATATGTCATCAACAAAATATTGATAATTCAAGAGCTAACACTGGCCTGTGTGTGTAAGCTAATGATAGCATCAGGCTCACTAACAGTTTTGACTTTCAGTGTTTTGTGGCAGTAATTTTATCAAAAAATAATTTCTCTGGTCAGGTTTAAACATAACATTATGTCAGATTTGGAAAAAGATTGTTCAGCACTAGTGTTTTCACAAGAGTTACAAGGAGTTGTCTAAGAGTGCTAATGCATATGCTTCTCTCTGGGTCAGCACCCTGAGATGGGGATATGTAGAACTTTGCTAGTATGGAAATGCTATTTAAGTTGGTTATTTCTCCTCTTTAATAATACTAATTGGCACTGTGTTTTACACAGTTGGAAACCCCAATTAGTCATCTTTACATCAAGTTAAAACTTTGCAAAGATTGTAAATTCATGGAATGAGCAACACAGCTGAATTTGTGGGTAGTGTCCAAAAAAAGAAAAATTTCAAAGATCCTTCTTCCTTGGTGAAGCAAGGGTGATAATCCAGTCTTCTTGGAGTGTAGTCTCCTTGAACGCCAACTTCGCAGTCTGTCCTCACCTGTCTAATGGAACATGGTCCTTAGTTTGCAAACGGTGCCAGGGCTGACATCAAGTAAAAAACAAAAAAACACCAGCTTCCAGTTGCAGGGGATTCTGGCACAACTTTTTTCTGGACACTACTCATGTCTACTATGTCTAGCACAAATCCATGATCCTAACAAGAAGTACCTCACTGTTGTTGACTAGGTTTTACAATACCAATATATAATCCAATGGGAGATATAATCAATCAAAATACCATTAACAAATTTTTCTGAGGAGTGCATAAATCAACCTGCTCCCTATATATACTTGAATGCATTTACATTCAAGTATAAAATAGCAAGAAAATATCCTGAATGAATACACTGTGAGTAGCCAGGACTTGTGAGCTCAGTCTACTTAGCTGACTGTTTTCCTTTTCATGAACGTGAAGATGATCAGAAGTACAAAAATGTGTTTTTTATTTCTTCAAAGCTCAATTTAGGGACACATCATAGACTGTAATGGTGGGTCCAGAGAAAGGACCAGTTAATGTTAGGTGTTCAAGCATGTGTGAATTTGGCTGTGTGTGTATGTGTATGTGTGTGTGTGCAGCCACATGTACTGAGTGCTAACATGTTGTATAAAGTGAGGTCCTACGTCGTTCTCAGAGGTGCCACACAGACTGCAGGACTTGCACTCGATGCACTGCCAGCGATAAGTCCTCACCGCAGCCGTCATGTTCACTGTGAACTGCAGACAGGATGGGTGGCCTGGGTGCACACACACACACACAAATCCACACACAGACACACACACACAAGCACACATTTACACAATATTTTTTTTACCATCACTGTCTGAACCTTTTGAGCAGTTATCCATCATTTACCCCAGTCTGACATTGTTGTTGTTTTTTTATATCATTGAGGTGTTAATGTGATTGTAACTTTATAAGTGTTGAAGATGTTGCTGGAATATTTCAAGTATTGTTCTGTATTCAAAATTATTTCACTAATTTGACAGTGTGCAATAATTTGCAGCATACTGCTGCAGTATGCATACAAATACAAGTATTTACAGAACATCTAAAATGCTTTTGCTCAGCTGTGATCATCAACTGGTGGCCCTGGAGCCATATCAGGCCCCCCACAGCTTCCCATTTGGCCCCTGGACTATAATCACAGATTGAAAATAGGAAGGTAAAAAAAAGAGAGAGACAGAGAAAAGAAAATGAAAAGGTAAATTTAAGTTGCAAGTTTTTTTTATTGTTGTTCAGCCTCTACAAGTACTTAAACAACCATTAATAAAAGTGGAATTGAAACACGTATGATTTCATGCTGGATCTGTTTAAATCCACCAGTCAACCAACATTAGGTGTATGAATGTCGAGAGTCAAATCCAGGAATGGATGACAGCATTACAGATCCAGAGTAAAGTATCTGAGATATCTTAGGCTGGCCTCCAGTGGTTAGCAGCTGTAAAGGTGATAGAGACCGATCCCTCTTTAAAATGCTAAGATACATTCAACTCAGGAAAAAACTAAAACCAATATGTTTTGACGATAGCTTTTTCTATGTAGTGGCTTTTCTTTTGTATTTTTATGCCACAGCAGTAGTGCCTGCCAACTACTTATATGACTGCCCTATAATGAATGTGACTGACAGAACAAACATTCAATCACCAGCTGGGTATGTGTTTGAAGGTTCTGCTCATCCCTAAACACTCTCTCTTGGCTCTTTCCCAGACAGACTAGTGAATATGTTGAGAGGTCCATCTGGTGGGTCAGGTTACCCCAAACTGTGCCAAGGAATAAAAAACTGTCCCTTTTACAAATGTAGTCAATGATCTCTTGTTATAGGCTGTTATAGGCATTCAGTCACTTCAAACTGATGATGCACAAAAATCAGATAGAGGGATGGAGGTGAACCTGGACTTTGGAAATTCGATGTAAATGGAGGACAATAAATATCAAAACTATACCTGCTCACAGGTTTCATCACAGGGGCATTCTGGGGCAAGAATACAACATACTACTCAGTCCTGCAGTTAGCCAAATGGAGGAAAACAACAGTTTTAAGTTTTAAAACTTGTTTTTATGTTTGTGGTCAACATCCAAGGACTGACTGTAACATGAACTGCCTGTAATTTTATATTCTCTAAGTGTTTTTTTGTGTTTGCTGTTCAAATGTAACCAGTTTGCACAGGAAACTTTTTGACAACATCTCTAGGACATCACTCCCCACCCACAATCTGGTGTTCTGCTCAAAGATATGATGACATGAAAGTAACCAAATAGCATGAAGGTTGACTTTTTTAAATATACAGTGCACTTCATGTATTAATTGTAAGTGAAACGTACACCCATTAAGTGGAAGCATAGCTGTTACCTATACCAAAGGTAAATGTGCATCTTTGCTCAAATTCTAAAAACAAAGTTAATCACATTGAAGGTTTTTGTCAGACCTCAAGAGGATTCTACAATTTTCAATGTTATCCATTACGTGGGCCATTGTCCTCTTCCATTTTCCAACAGTGCACACCTACTAAGCTCAGCTAAGCATACTGACCAATCAGGCTACATAATAATGAACAACGTAGTGTAAAATATCCAGTGTTCAGTATGCATACTATAGGATGACGATATTGTATTTTGCTGTGATGCAATATCAATCAATCAATCAATCAATCTATCTATCTATCTATCTATCTATCTATCTATCTATCTATCTATCTATCTATCTATCTATCTATCTATCTATCTATCTATCTATCTATCTATCTATCTATCTATCTATCTATCTATCTATCTATCTAAAACCTGTGAAGGGCAATGAACTGTATTTGGGGAAAAATAGAAGCCTGAGTTAAATATACTCAAAGAACTTGTTAATGGACCACTCATTGCATTATGGTATTCTAGATTGGCTTTAATTTTGTGTACAGACTTCAATAGCAAGCAGCACAATTTGCTTTTTAGTTTAAAAAACTCACAGTTTGTATTAAAACAGTCCAGAAGAAGAAATTATATTTGTTCCTACATGGAATTAAAGTAATATAGTTGGGAATGTACTACAATTTTTATTTTTTTACTATTTGTCCCAATGCTGTTAAAAAATTAAATAAATTCCGTCCACTTGGTAACCAAAACTGTTTATCCCTGGTCTACTATATACTGTTTTTTATATTGAGAACTGTAAAAATGTTCACATAAAGTGAAAACAGTACAGCTCTTTTCTTATATAAATTATACTCTCTCTGTCTTCATATCTGATTATCATACTTATTCTTGGTAGTTATTGTTACATGATCAGAGCAATGTTAAGCCCTCTTTATTTCCCAACCTTCATTTGACTTTTCTGTGCATGGTTATAAAACTGAGGACCATACCAGTGTTTTGCATGCTGTAGCCCATTCACTACAATCCACATTCATCGTTTTAGTTTTTTTTTATTTTACAGATGAAGAAAAAACGTATACAGTACATGCAATCAAGTATGAAGTACAAATATTCCATATGTACAAATTTTATAGAATAGCAATCTTTTCATATGGCCACAATGTCAAAACACAGTTCATACCAAAACAAAGGAACACACAAAAAGAAAGAAAATTATTTATCACACATCAATTATATCAGTCTTCAGCTCTACTCCAGTGAAATTTAAACAATAAGACAATTACCAATAGCATCACAGTTATAAAAAGGTGCACATTTATCCAGAATAAGGCTTTAAGGATTCAGCGCTATTTAGTTTTCTTCCCTTGGTAGTTGAATGTTCCAGCAGGAATAGATTTTAAACTGTTTTAGGCAATACTTTAATCAGCTTACATGACTGGCTCCAGTATCATTACTGCAGATGGCCAATAATGCATAACAGAGAGTGCATCCTCTTTATTGTGAAAGCCATGTGATTTTATGTTTTATATTATGCTATACTTTTGGGAAGTTATACGAGTCCTGCTTTTTACACATTTTAATGCCTTTTACAGCTGAAAATTAGAGTTATGATCCAGCTTCACCTCACATGACAACAAAATGTGCTTCATATTCAGTCACAACTTAAGTTAATCAGTCAGTCAATCAATCCTGCTCAGTACATTACAATTCATGTCATTTTAAGACACTTTATAAAGGTGCCTGTATAACTGTTTTCCTTTTTAGTATATTTTCAAAGATTAAAAACAACATCAATTACTTAAAATTCCAAGATATCCTTGGTACAATCTCTGCATCAGCAGATAACTGTGTAAATAGTCATCCATCAGTATTAGCTGAAATGTGTTGTACAGTTGATATTTTCCATATATTTAACATCAGTGTTGGTTACACAGTAGTGACGTCATTTGGAGGCAGAGCCTAACCTGAGTCAGAAAGTTAGCATGCTAGCAGTAGCTTGCTGTACGTTTACAACATAGATCTGGACCAGCTGGATGCCTTGTCTATTGCCATGAGGAGTTTGTCAGCAGAGGACAGGATGTCTTACATGGATGAGTTTTGATTGAGCCATATTCTATATTGGCTAAGTTGGTCAACCGTGTAACTTTACAGAGTAACAGTGGTGGACATCTTTGCTTAGTTTGTAAAGAACTTTGGCAATAATACCACAAAAAAACTTGTAAACAAATCTAATGAAGCAAATACAGTTTTTTCTATTATTATTATTACTTTTGCCAATGTGTGTAGGTTTTTCTAGCATTTGTTTGATAGTTTGGATGACACTTTTAGGGCATGTTAGTCATAGCACAAAGAAGAGGTAATTTGACTTTGATTTTGGTAGTGATCCAATCTGGTATGTGGATCAGTTTTTATAGTTATGTCTTAATAATAAGACATAGCAGATCATCCCGTGTATTGCAGACCAACATTAAAAGTACCCATAGTAATTGCTGGCATTTATCTAAATGTGTGTTGTTTTAATTGTGACACTATATTTGTAAAACATTAAATGTCCTTGTAATTAACAAGTCAAAAAGACACATTGAGTATAGCTAAAATGAAAACATATAATAAAAGACATTCATAATGAAACTTTCTGCTTTTAGCACCTGTTTTAAGAATGACAGCCACAGATGTAGTCAACCAAAAGTTACCAGTTAACATTGTTATTTTTATTATCCAACACCCTGCCAGCAACGTGAACATGTAATACGGCTTTATATGATGCTTGCTATAAACACATCATGAAATTACAAGCTGATGGTCAGCTGACCTTTTTAGCTAGACTGGCATTAACTTTTGCCAGTTAGCCAACTGAGTATGAATTGTTTCAACAATGCATTCACTAAAAGCACATCCTCTGCTACTATTTACAACCATAATTGCCTGTGTCATGCTTTGAGGAGCCTCAGTTTCTGTAAATCATATAAATGTTTTTTTGTTTGTTTTGCAACACTGATGTCCCACAGCACATTTGGATATATTTTCACATTTACCAGTGATCGAAAAAGAATCTGCATTTATTAACAGATATTTACATCTGACTTTTGCCAACAGTGTGCATGTACTGCTTCTGTCATACAACTGTGAAGTTACTCCTTATTGGTTTATATCAGACATACACAGCAACAGGATGTATGAATGTTCAACCAGGCTTCATCCAATAAGGAGAACTTATAGTAGGGACTCTATTCATATTTTAAAGGAGAAAATCTAATTCAGGAAAAGTGAGGGATTACAGTGTTTTTTTGCTGTAATGGTAATGAAGTGCAGCCTTCCCCTTTATTTACATATAAACACTCATACCTATGCTACAGTCACTCCAAATATACATCAACTTACTTACGTTTTTTTGTGTTTTAAATTGAGAATATACGTGTTTTTAGAAATTTTGTCCATTGAGGCCCCACTATTCAAAAACCTTAAAGTCTTTTTAGTCTCTGTAAATGTTTTTCAGACTGTTCAACAAAAATCAAAAGGTAAAAAAAAACACAACAACAAAGAGTGTTTATATGAGGTTAATATGTACATGGTTTGTAGTTCATGGGCAACAAGACAAAAACATCGGTATGGTCCATTTATTTGAAGTATAACAAGGATAATTACTTGAATTTATTATTCTAGTTTGATACTCAACAAGTGAAACGCTGCATTAAAACCGTCTTTCAACACAGGACCTCCTTCCTCCTGCCATTCATCCCCTCCAGCGGTGCCCTACCTGAGCGTCCACAGTCAGCACAGGAGATTAGGTCTTCAGGACAGCCCGTTTTCTTTGAGCCCCCGAGGCAGAAGTCACAGTAGCCGTTGGCGATCACTGAGCCATCTGCTGCTTTCTTGGCTGTAGAGGGGAAAAAAAGAAGAAGCAGGTAAGAAAAAGTTTGCTCCATCTCTGGAAAGAAGAGCCACTGTTCTTGGTAAAATTGAGATTTGAGCTGCATTTCCTTTTGCCTGCAGAGTTCCCAAGCACTCTTGCTGTTGGTTTTAATTGTGTAAAGCAGTTGATTTTTATTTTAGGCTCCTATGATCAAGAGAGTAAATGTGTAACTAAAAGGGATATTGTGTAAATTAAAACTTCTACCTGGTTGAAGTTAACAACAGTGAACAGTAAATGTTTAGTGGGGGGTAAGGGAAGGGCTTATGGTGTTTTGAAAGAAGTTGATCAATAAGCACAATCAATCATGGCACTGGTATCAATCATTTCTATCATCCCCTTCCCTAATTGATCTACTCCTGGTGACAATACTCCGACCAGTCTGTGGTCAGCAGTGTCTTGACATAACTCAGCTCAAAGATGGTCAAAGAGATAGTTTTGTACTTGCTGACACTGATGAGAAGTTAAACATTATTTTATGAAACAGCAAAGAGAGATGTGTAGATTAAATCCCTGTAGCCAAATTCTGCACAATCCCAGCTGGCTTCGATGCTTGAAATCATTCTTGCCCCTCTTCCATCTGTCTGCTCTCATAAAAAAACAAGCAGCAGCACAGGCCTGCAGTGGAATCAACCCCCTGTATCACTAAGGTACAGTATGGGAGGGAGATGGGAGGTACAGAGAGGGAAAAGCTCCTGAAGCATTGGTAAACATTGTCAGGAGTGAAGGAGGTGGGAGAAAAAGTGGAACTGAAGAAAGCAAGGAGAGTTATGGCTCCATGTGTGTGTGCGTTGGGAGTTTGCCGGGACAGACCCGTCGTCATGCTGAGCGCAGAGAGGCAAGTGCTCCACGTGAAGCCGTTTCATAATGATTATTAACAAGTGAGAAATTCCCCCTGCTTGCCTGAGCGCTGAGCCTACGTGTGTGTACGTGTGTGCTAACCCCCCTCCTCACTCCTCTCATCTCTCTGTCTGTCTCTGCTTGCCTGTCTGCCTGCATGACTTACTGCTGTTGATTGCATAATCACTTTAATGGAAGCAATCACATAACCGCTGCAGACTATTTTGTATGTCCGCTTACTTCTCCAAGATGCATCGCCCTGGACTGGTCCTCCACTATGAGTCACCATGCAGGACAGAGCATCAGCAAATACAACAGAGTTGATTGCACAGGTACACGCTCAAACACACACATATGCCCACACAGATGCGCACAGAATGCCAATCGTCCTGCAGAAAGACAAAAGATAATGACACACACTGGCATGCAGACAGACAGCGCTGCAGGTGATACCGTGTGCCGAGTCAGACAGAGAGAGGTCATTAATCCATCCATTTCAGGGTGGAGTCTGGTTTGGTTGGATGGTGAGGGGAGGGAGAGTAAAGGGGTGAATTTGATGAAAATAAAAAAAAAAGGAGGGTGAGGTGGGTAGGAGGAGTGAGAAAGATTGGGTTTCTACTCCACGGGGTCTGGCTTTAATCCGCAGAGAAATAAAATAATAAAAGAAGGACTCTCTGATCAGGAGGTGAGACAGACAGACAGACAGTCACACAGACAGATAGAGAACAGGAGAGGGGAGGGAAATGATAAGCTGTACCTGCTCCTGCAGAACTCAACAGGAGCACATTTAGAAACGTCCATAAGAAGAAAACAGTCTGTCGTCAGATGTGAGGATGTGACTGCACAGTGACAGGATGTGAAATTTGGCTGTTCAATGTGTTATCTTGTATGAATCTCATGGAAAACTGTGACTTCATATATTTTAAGGTTATATTTTTTCTTTTCTTATACAGTAGTTGGTTCTTGGTTGCTATGTGCCATAGCAGATCTTAATGCTATTTGCCATGCAGACATTATAGAACAATGGAAGAAACTAATTTAACATCTCTTATGAGACAATCTATTCTTCCTAGCTGTGTTGTCAGTCCATGAATGCACGATCCCATCTCTGATCCCAACAAGTTTTACCTTGGTGTAAAGGTGACTAATCAAGTTTCCAACAGCATAAATATATGTTCAGTTGGTATTAATAGATGGAAATAATTGACTACAATAACTTTTCATAACTTTTTAAAAGGGTACATTTGAATAAATATTGTTGAAAAAACTGCTAATTCAATAAACTTGACCTATACTTGTTGCATAAAATAGATCTAATTTTTTTTCTATAATTACAATATGTTTCATGAAAGACTGAAATTATAATTGGCAATTTCAATTATGAATAAGCTTGGTCAATGTTTGGTTACAAAGGCAGCAAATAAAGATGGGATGCATTCGACGACATGGATCTCTCTTTGTCTGACATCCTTGAATGTGTTTAACTCTTGAACGAGATGTTTTCCTGGCATTTCTCTGTTTCTGTACAAAACACTAAAGGGATGAATTAATTCATTCTGATTTATTTTTCTCAAAATGTTGTTAATGGCAATAAAAGATACAACTTTGGTGGTGATCTGAATCTGTATCCATATCCAGGAATTTTGCAAAGTCACCAAGTACTTAAACAAGTAATCTTGGCCATACATTGCCTCCAACACTGCTGCTGACAGCAGTCATTGTCTTCTATTCAGCCAACTGCGTGCCAATTACTTTTGTCAGGGTTACTGTGGGCAGAATGGGTCCTCAGCTGATGGTACAGAAACTTTAGAGTTGTAGCATATGGATTATTTTCAGGCAAAACTGGGATGTTGTATTGTGAAGTTAATACTGTAACGAAGGCTGTATCTGTGTTTTTTTAATTGCACACAGAATATTGAGCCAGTTTTTCAAGACACACCATATTTATATCACTTTAATATGTTACAGTTTATTGTTAGTTTATTTAGCAACACCTGATAAAGTTGGCACATATAATATAAAAAAACTACTCCAGAGCCTCTAGTTAAAAATCCTACATTCAGTATTAAATTAAACTTGGCAAATTACATTTTAAGTCATATATATAAACACACACACACACACACGTATGTATATATATATATATATATATATATATATATATATATATATATATATATATATATATATATATATATATATATATATATATATATATATATATATATATATATATATATATATATATATATATATATATATATTTGTTTTTTGTTATTTACGCTGTTTTAATGTAGTTGCTATGGGTGTTTCTTGACCTTGACTTATTTATGCACCATCTTAAGACAACAAAGATGATTTTCCTGTAATAACAACTGAATGTCTGTAGATTGATAGAAAACAACAAAAGTGATGTGTTATAATAGGGAATGGATTACAGACATGAGTGCACACAGGTCTTTCAACAATATTGGCCCATATTCATAAAGGTCTACCTGAGTCACAAGTTCAAACTCATTCAGGCAGTTGTTCTCAAATACTCTCTCCCCTGGGCTTCCACAATATTGAGTTTCCCCTCAAAATTACCTTGGCCAAAAAATATTATATTGATAACAATATTATCACAACAATTACAGAAATCCTTTTTAGAAAAATCCTTATGTCAAATTAATCAGCAGCCAATATTTTGGTTTTGCAAACTGATTGATGCATGGGAAGGTGGTGAGACTGCAAACACCTGTAACTATAAAAACAATTTACTACAAATGACAAATAACTTTATGATGAAAAATGCAATCAAATGATAAAGTGATGTGACCTTAGTGCCATAACCCTGTGTTTTTCATTTATTCGATGATTTATTTATTTTGCTTTTTCTCTCTTCTGTATGAATTATTATTACAAAAAAGAGATTGTGTGTTTTAAAGCACAATTTTAAGATAACCAGCCCCATATTCATCCCACATATGGAGCCCATGATGTCACAAACAACTTGTGCCCTGAAAAAAACACTGAGATGTTTCCGTCAGTTGATTATTTCAGTTTAGTTTGTTGTATTTACCTGATTCCGTGGTTTATTCATATCAGTTTTTTTAGAGCAGTTGGTTGAAAAAACAATTTCCTTTTACAGTTGTGCAAATTCTTTCAAAATTTAAGCATTGGCCCATAGTTACAGATGAAGAATTTTATGGGGAAAATCTTTTCAAGAATCTAATTCTGATTAACAAGAGGAGGCTTCACATGCTAAAGTTTAGCACAGAGTTTAGGGACCTGTAGCTTTTTTAACTGTGTATTTGGGTTATGTGAGCCTTAATCAGGCACAACATCTTAGTCGTTGACATAGAGGTTTAAGCAGTTATATAATGGCTCCAGCTCTGTATTATATCACAGCATATAGTCTGTGTTAAGCTAAAAGATGGACATTGGCACTTTGCAGAGCAAACACGTTAAGTTATTGTTACTGCCATCTGTTGTCAATTCAAACATACAGAGGAGAAAATGTTCAGCACACAGAGGTGAATGCTGCTTAATTTTCTGTCTGTCCACATTGATTTTTAAGTTAATCCCAACTCCGTTCAATTGGCACATGGGCTGGCCAGACAAAATTCCTGGGGGCCTTTGCCTTGATTTGGCTTCCTGCCTCTATTAGGGATGGAAAACTTTGGTTACAAGTAGGGTCACATTAGTTTCATTCTCATCGCTAGTGGATTGAATTGCCGCTATTGTATGATGCTCTTATTCACAATAACAGCAACTTGTGATTCAACATGAGGAAAGAAAAGGTCTTTTAAAGATATTTGATCAGGAATGATATTCTTTGATTCAAATGTGAGTCATTTATTATTAAATAAGCTAAACACAGCATTCAGAACAAGATTCATTATTGTGTTTAATGGAATGGCAGATTTTTTACTGGTTATGTAAGTAGACTGTCAATTAAAAATGTCACACAAATAGTTATAAGTCTAGTTTGTTATGGGTAGTTTTTTTACACATTTAAAATTCATTGCTGGCCCCACAAGTTGGAGGACTGCATGTGGTCAACGTGCTGTCTGTTGCTCACCAGTGCTCTATATGATCTGAGGACACGATACAGAAAAAAAAAGCACAGAATGCAGGATGAGTGTACAGTATGCAGGGTAAGTGTATTTACTTTTTTAAGAACAACACAGCCAGATGTTTACAGAGTCGAGCAGAAGGATGTATAAATCTGTAGGGACTAACGTGGCTCACAGGCCTAGAGCCAACGCAAACACATTTTTGTCTACTTCTTCCCCTGGTCAAATAAATTGCTTTTATCTTCACTGCTTTTATTTGAGGGTGCTGCTGCTGATTGGGCTTCACGGTCCCTTGCGAGATAAACCAGAGGGGTGCACATGTGGATAGAAACACACACACTCAGGCTACAGTTTTATCTGTGTGCTGTACTGTTGGATGTGTGTGCGTTTACCTCCCTGTTTGCTTCTGGGCCTGCCTGCATGTGTGTGTGTGTGTGTGTGTGAGATTGGAGGCCCCAGAGAGTGAATCAGCAGGTCCTGACGCATGTGAGCGAATCAGGGCTGCCCGCTGGCCTGCCTGCATGGAGCGGCTCCATCAATGATTAAACGCCTGCGGCCATGTTTCAGAAGCTGCCTGCAACCACAGACACGCCATCGCTGGCAAAGGAAGGAGAGATGAGGATGCGAAAGAAGAAGGGAGAGAGAAGGAGCAGAAAGAGGAGTGAGCTAATGAGCAAAAATAAAAGACATATAAGACTGCTTGGATAAAAAAAAAATCTGCGACTGAAGAATGAGAGTCGGCACATTTCTGTTGGTTCTTTCACCTGCTTCTAAGCTCCTCGTTAGTTTAACCTCCCCGAATGTCCCTCTAGTTTTTTTTTACCTGCTTCAGCCACCCTCTCCCTTTTCACTCCTTTTTCTTTCCTTGTCTCCATAACTCCCTCCCCTACCTGACCCCCCCTCCCCCCACCCCCTTCCAATTACCAGGAGGAGTACGAGCAGAACCGCACACTTCACAGCTTTCAAGAGCTGGAGAGAGATCCTCCTGGGAATTATCCAGCAAGAGATGAATCCTCAAATGCTCCTCGCTCCCCCTCCACTACCAACACCTACCCTTCCCCATCCGTTCCCGTCTGCCTCCCTGTAATAATTTCTCTCTCCCTTTGCCTGATTTTTGTCTTCTTCTCCTCTATACCACTCACACTTACCTTTGGTTGCATGGATGGGTAAAATGCAAAAACTTGGAAGTGAGATAGCACTTATTACTTCATGGTTCCCAGCCTGAAACTGTATCAGAATTAGAGTATAAGTCACAGAAAAATGGCTAAACGAAGGTTTGCGGTGAACACATGCACACAAGAATTTGAACAAGAACAAGAATTTTATGTTTAATAGTAAATAATAAATGTGTCTGACATTGCTTTCTGAATCTTAAACCATTGTGTGTTTAAAAATGTTTGCAAATGGACTGCTTACAAGGACTACAAAAATGGCTGGGGAACCAACTACAAAAGCATCCCCTCCCCATTCTTAAATCAGGCCGTAAAGATCTTTATTAAGGCTGTGATAACAGTATCTTCCATGCATACAATCGTTCAGGTGTCAGGTTACTGCAGCCAGCCTCAAGTGGACACTCAAGGTATAACAGCTTTTGGCACTTCTGTATAGTCATAACAAGACCTTTACATTGGAAAAATTGTTGTTACCTCTATGTTAAGCCGCCATATTGTAGTCTTCTAGATGCTAAATAATAGATTTTACTCTTTTCTATTACATTCAAGCTAAAAAAAATCAGGACGATAGGGATTGTTTGTTAATAGTATCATAAACAGCAAACAGTTTCTTTTTTTTTTTTTTGCTTTCTACAGACATTATTATCATTAATGATCCAAAATACCATGGAACTTCAATGGCATTTAGTAGACCTACATTTAAGGGACCCAGCACAATGCTAACTTCTGCTTTGGCCTACAAGAACGTGTCAACCCATGCACCAGTCTATGGTAGTTTGTGCATTAGCATCAAGCAAAAAAACAAAACAAAAAAAAAACTTGAATTCTCACATTCCTCTGAAGAATTGCAAGCAACCTTCAAAAAGCAGTTCCTTTAAGTACAGATCCCACATTGAGGTTATACTTTATTATACATGTGTCTTTTCTCTTGTTAAGGCACCTGTTAAAATAAAGCCAGTAATTAAAAAAGAAGCACATGTTGCTGTGGTAACCCATCACTACAAAAGAATGAGATTTAGTAAAACAAGGCTGGCGTTTCATTGGGAATTGAAAAACAACATTTGAGAATAGCTCCATTAACAATTACTGAAGGCAACAGACACTCCAGCTTTGGGTGGTGATGGCAAGAAAAGGACGATGGAAAAATAAGAGAGTAAGGACATGAGGAAAGCTGGAACAGGCGAAAGGAGATAAGGAGAGAGAGGGAGAGAAATGAAGAGGAAAAGCGTGAAGGGGGTAGAGAAGGAAGGGAGCTGCAAAAAGAAAGTACAGCTCCCGTTGTATCGGAGCAGCCGTGTGTGAAAACACACACTCTGCACTCCTGTCGCCTCGCTGCTTAATGAGGAGAGCCTCTCAGGAGCAGCGCACGCTCACACAAACACAGATGAAAACACCCACAGTCACACACATACAGTAGCGTGCACACACAAAGATTTACAACCAAGCCTTTGCATAATAACTTTTGCTGTCCAGTTTCAGCCCCATCCCCCACTTACTCTGCTTAATGTGATGAATGAGAGTCCCTGTAACGCACGCATGAGTCCATATGTGCAATTTAAGTCAGATATTTTAACCAGGGACAACAGGATAATCAAATAAGCCTTTTAAATGCACATATATGTACATCAACACAAACATGCAAGAGCCCAAATGCTCAAGGAGACTCTTCAGGTTTTTTTTTTTTTTTCTCATGCAGACTAGGCGGCAGAGATGCAGTCAGATGGAAAGAGACAGTCACAGATGAAAAGTCACTGGCGTCCTTTCTCTCCCTCATCTTCCTCCTCTCACTCTCTTCCCCGCATCCTCTTCCTCCCTCTCTCTTCCTCTTTGCGTTCTCATTATTGCCGCTGCTCGCTCTCTCTCCTTCTGATTCGATCTCTTCTCCGTGCTTCATTGTGCTTCATTTTTTCACTTCCCTCTTCCTTATTTGGTCTCACTATCTTTTTTTTTATTTCCACCCCCCTCCTGCTTTACTCTCAAAGAGGAAATTGGAACTCTTTCCTGCAATCCATCTGTTGTCACACTGATGCCTGCACCAGCTCCATGCTCTGTTCTTCCTACATATTTTTACCCCCATTTCTGCTCCGTTTGTGTCCCTGCAGCCTCCTAACCAACCCCACCCTTCATCCTCACGCAAATGCACACAAACACACAAGAAATACTTTCACTCATGTCCAGTCAGCAGGTTGCGTAACTCCCAGTGCATTGTGGGTCTGGATGCATGTATTTGTGTGTGTGTGCGTGTATTTGTGTGTGTGTGTGTGTGTGTGTGTGTGTGTGTGTGCAATGTGAGCTTGTGGTGCAGAGATGACATTGCAAAGTAAAGAGGACAGAGGCAGTTTTGGTGCATAATAAAACTTGATCTATGGATGCTTTGTAATCACTCTGACCTGCAGAAACAGACACACACACACCAACACACTCTGTTGGGCACTGCAGTCTGCAGACATGCACATTTTAACAGAAAAACACTCACACAGTAACAACCACATTAATCATGCATGAAAAGCAATCACGCATAGACACACACAATATGGACACACACAGTTCTTAGACTTTATGCACACTTGCTTAAATTCAAACATACTTAAAAAGAGCCACTTTACTGGAAAAGGCTTGTGCCCCTGTCAATGAAGAGTTAAAATGCAAATTATTAATCCTATTTCGTTCCAGGGTGAGTGCCGGCTGAAAATGTGACTGTGAAATCCTGTTTGAATAGTGCCCAACCTCATATGGTCCACACTGATGTGTGTCAGGGTTCTTTCATGTAGAAAGTCTAAAATGACCAGTCCAGCTTAAAATAAAACCTCGGAATAAAGGGAAGAATTCAACATAAAGACAGAAACTGTGTAAATCTGCACCATATCCAGTTTTCCTCTTCACAAATTTCAGATGGAAATTCATGAAAAAGGTTGCACTCTTTGGGATTTCTGAAGTGACATCTGGTAAGATATATGGCATGAGCCTGAAAGTGTGCTGCATAGGTTGTCCTGTGTGCACTCTTACTCATGCAAGTATTCAAAAGTATCCAAAGTAAACAGCAATCATATGTGCTGCAAATATTACCCATATATTCAATTTTGGTAGTGGCTGTGTCCTCTTGTGAAGCAACCTAATCTTCTAGCAGAAGGACATGAAGGCTGAACTTTGTCTTAAAATAGTGCCTACTCAAAGTGGCTTAGTACTGGAAGAGTAAGTAGTTGTAACAAGCTGTTTGTAGCATGTGATGAGCTCACACCATCTTTGTGGATTTCTACAACAATTTTTGAAAATAAGACAGAGACTGAGGCATCGTGTACAGCAATGTATAGCATTAGCCTCTGTCCTGAGTTTTTCTGAACAGATACAGAACTGGCCTGTGACACCGTGGCACACCTATAGGCCCATGGTATGTGCTGCATTTCATCTACATAGGAACTGAGAAGAGGGACTTGGGAATGACGTCTTATCTGAGTTTGAGTTCCAGTTACAAAGTTAGAAAGAAACTTGTCAATCTACCAGGCTACTGTTAGCCATCGTTAGCCCTGCACTGTTTGCAAACAATCGTCAAACAATACTTTGTGTAAGGCTGATTTAGTGCAACAAACACTCGATAGAAGTACTAATAAATGGAATATTACAGGAGCTTTATAACTGTATACACCTGGGGCAGCCATTTTCGATTGTCAACTTGGGGGCATTGAGGATCCGCTGACTTTCTAGTACAAATTCCAATCTCAGAGAGCGTTCCAGTTGAAATTTCCCCCTCAGAACTCAGAAATCCCAACTTCCCAGTTCAACTGGAATGCAGCAATGTACCTTACATGACCCCACTTTAGAAATCACAAACTATCCCTTAAAGTGTGATTCCTCTGTGCACAAACATAATGTGCTCAGACAGGATTCAGGTAGGGACAAATGTGAGTGCAGGCCTGTGGAGCACTCTCCACGCAGCAGCAAACATGCCCCAAGGTTTCTCAAGGCAGCACTATGCCTTGCTATTTTTTCAGAATAGCCACAGTGTGTAACCTTACGTGCTAGATTGGCAGTTCCAAAGGCCTATTAGAGAGTATTTTTTACTTCTTCATCTGGACAATAGCCCCATTAAAAGGGTTTTTGGATGCTAAAACTTTAAAAACAAAAATGGAGGGTGACTGGACAATTGCTTTGTCAGTCAGATTCAATACAGACCAGGTGATGTTGCACAGGAGAAGGGTTCAGAACCTGATTCAGTTCTTAAAACAAACCTCTGCTAAAACCTGCCAGGAGAGGAGGATAAATGTACACTGCATAGACACCTTAGTCATTATTTAGACAGGATTATTGAGGTCTTTATTTACTATTTTATCTTTAAAAACTTTATTTTTCCAGCTTCTGCTGCTCTGATCGGTCATGTATCCTCTTTACACTGATCCTACAGGTGCCATGTGTACTGCATCTTAAGTCTTAATCATGGTTATTCTTTATGCACAATCATTGTCTGAGCTGATGTGGCCGTCATGCGTCCATTGAGTTCAGACTGGATATATCCTTGGCTTTAATTCTGAGTTATCCCTTTAAGTTAAGTTCACATGTGTATCACGTAATTGATAAATTTGTCAAATTTATCATAAAATAACATTTTCAACTGTAATAGGGTGGCCAGTGGTTATTTTTTTTTTAATTTGGACAGTGCTTCTTTTAGGTATCCAATAAATTCACCATTTTATCTTCTACACTACGGAGTATGACTCAGTGATAAAGTTGTTGCCTCAGATTCAGAGTTATAAAGAAATTGCTTGACTGTTTGCAGAAGCTGTCATTGGCACAATCTCCAAACACACTTGCCAGCTTAAAAATGCATAATTTTTGAATAATGACTGATATAAAACTATTTTCTAAACTGGGTATTAGAATGGTGAGTAAGGACATAGGAGACAAATTTGTCTCATCTACACAAATAACCTACATAATCATAGAAACACTTGGTTGAAATTTCATATGTTTCTAAGGCACCCAGGACAGAGCCAGAAGGAACCCCAGGATGACTCAGAACCCCTGTAGAAAAAGACTAGTTTAGGGTGCAGTGGTTTTTCATATCCTTGAAATAGGACAATACCACCTTACAGCTGTCCTTAGATGTAAAGTGGGCTAATGATGTGGTTTATGCAGTTTTATGGCTGTTTTCCATTTAGCACACAGTAGTCCTGGAACAAAACCAAACATATTCAATAATACCTTCAGATGCCCCTTGTTGAGCAAGACTTTAAAGATTTTACCACTACTCTGGGAATTTGTCTGTGACTTTGTTACTGTGGATGTAAGGTCAGCTTTAATGTTAAAACATGCTGTAAACTGAGTGGAAGATGATACAGTTTCCAAAATAATTAGAGACTGTCAAAAACCATGGCGATCTCTATCTTTTTAGGCTTTGTTTCAGTCACAGATTCATTCAGGCACAGACAGTCAAACAGACAGAGAGCAGACAGATAGAGCTGAGTAGCGGGTGAGGGTGGATTTGGGATGGGATGGAGGAGGAGGGGAAGTGGAGGTGGTGGGTGGTTTTTCTGGTGGGGAGGGTTGTGGCAACGTGGAGGGCTTATCCAAACATAGCCAAGACAACTGAGGAACCACAAAACAGGCAGCCGGCGAGCCACAGAACAGCATGTTGAGATAGAATACCAAATGAAGCAGACTCCAATATTACCCAGCCTGCACCACTCTAACTGTCTTGGGGAATCTATATGATGAATCATGAAGAGGAACGGTTTTTTTTATTCCCTCGCCCTGCTTCTGTCTTTTTGTTTTTCTTTCTACTCTCATTCTTTATGTTGTTCTTAATGAACTCCTCCGTGCCTCATCTTCCCTCTTCTACACCCCTAAACTCCAACTTCCTCCGTTCTTCCTTCTGTTCCTCCCCTCTTTCATTCCTTACTCTATTCTCCTCATACTTCTCCTCCCTCCCCACTCTCTCTCTCTCTCTCACTTTTCAATGTACATAACAGTGTACTCTTTAGGAGGGAGCCCTGGCGGTATCCATGGCAACCAGATTGCTAGGCAACAGCCAATTCTCCTTTCCTTTCCTGTGCCGTGCATGCAGCAGCAGCGGCAACAATCGACCAATTGAAAGCTGTGAAGAAGTGCCGTCGCATGTGAAAAGTTCAGAAGATGTTCAGAAATCACTGCTGGCTCTCCCTGTCCACAGGTGATATCTCAACACAGACAGTGACAGAAAAACTGAACGGTGTAATATGAAGTGTGAGAAACTTTTAGTACAAGTGGTGACGTATTTTCATGGTTCAATAGAATTCATTTTTGCAGCTCTTTGAACTTTTAAATATCTGGCTGTATTAGGCCAGTACACATTAAATGCTAATCTACCCATGAACAAATGAGTGGAGTTTACAGTGAATTATAGGGAATTCAATTAATAATGATCTTATAAGCTAGATAAGTAAATGTCTAAATGTACACTAACGTTACTGTAACAGAGTTAGTAAATGTAAGTTTGTAAGATTAAGAAAAGTATAAAACCTGTAGCTGCTAACAGAATAACAGACAATGTATGGTCCAAAACTAACTCACTGAGACACTGACTCTCTCTCCTTGGGATCCAGTAGCCTTTCGCATCAGCTTTGCGAAAGTAATGTAACCTCATTAAGATATCCAGACTTAGCATGCAGAAACTACTTAAGTTGTGAAATAAGTTAAATTGTGAAATAAGTTGTGTTTTCGTTTGTTCGCATCATGGAGGCGAAAGACCAAAGCAGCATTTAGTGCTTTTGTATCACAGCAAAAAAGGTTCTGAATTGACTCCTGGATGCCCCCTAACCTCCCAAAGAAAAATAAGGCATAAGCACAGGTAGATCATGTCTGGATATAAGTCTCATATATAAACTCAGTTACATTATAGGACAGATGAACGTATTTCAAATTCTTCAGAAAACAAACATTTTTCACTCTCACACAGTGCTATTTCTTAAGGTTCCTGCCAACGTACCTACATTTTCTTCTTTTAAAATTACATTACATCATTTACTTAGCTTGGTGAAATAGTCATGTTGCTCTAACAGAGTCAGAACACTTACCAACTAAACCTTAAACATACCAAAAACTAACAATGTGCAGTTGTTTTGCAGCTTATTGAGTTAGCTAAATAGCCATTACACTTTGCATGAATTTTTAGACAGATTTCAACACCAGGTCAAAATTAACAACCTAAACGACTACAAATAAAGGTTCTGAGGATTTTGACATAGTTCCTTTCAGAGAATGATAGAGCAGCAGGGGCAGCAGAAGAATCCAGATGTGGATCCAGGAATTTTCTCAACATTGCGAGATCGAGCAGTTTTCTACATTTTCATTCATAACTCAATAATATCACAAGGGATGTTGGTCATGGCACAAGGGATGAATGATTGTACTTTAGTGGTGTTCTGAATCCAGGATTTTGTTTTCAAAGATTTGATTACAGTGTGAGTTTTCTATGTTGTCACTATGTTGGCTTACGATGTTGGAAATGCTTTGCTGGGCGTTTGTGCTCTCAAAGTACCTCTTGTTTGTATTCATCTGATTCCTGAACTAACACTCATAAGAATTGCTCCACTATGTCAATAAATACTTCACATAATGAAGTATAAAAATACAATAATTAGAGATGACAAAGAAATATATTTGACAAGCTAAGGACAGCTCTGGTTTAAACACCATGATGGGAAATCAATCTGCACAACTGTGATTGTATTCTAGTGAATCTTAACTTGGCACTTGGGTGGCTTCTTGACAACAGGTGTGGTGCAAAAAGTACCATCATCCAGGGGGAGTAGGGCACAGCATAGCAACATTAGGACCGCTGTCCTCATCCAAAACCTTTTTCTGTTTCCTTCGAAATTGATGTTCAGGAAACTTTTAGTGGCAGACAGCATTAGATGCAGGGACTTAGCAGCTTACAAGACCCAGTGAACTGACAAAGACTAATCCCAGCAGAAAAACACATCTGTATGTGCCCGGCTTTAAATGGAAATTTAATGGCTAAAGTAATAAACACAAGAGCAGCACCACACAGACGGATCTAGAGAGAGGACAAATCAGCAACAGTGGGAACAGGAAAGGGAGTGGCCATTTTAGGTTCCCTGCTGTTGTTACACATTGATGTTGGTTGATCAAAATTCATCCTTCACTCTTCTATGTGCAGACATCAGGAGGAGGAGGAGGACAGGGAGGCCATTTTGAGACACAAGGCAAAAAAAAACAGAAAGGGGGGGGGAAACACAATAACCAACAACAGTGAGCAGGAACAGAGGGACGCTGACCTTCAAAGGGTTCAATTACATGTGACACACAAGCGCACACACTCATAGTCAGGCATGATTGCCCTGTACAGAAACACAAACTGAATCACACACTCAAAGAGAGTACACATGTACTTGTGCATGTGTGAGTGAATTTTTTGACCACACAAATGCAGACACACACACATGCACAAACCCGGAGTGTCCCTGCTGGTCTACACCGTTGGACCGTCTGTCTGACCAGATAAAGTGGCCTCTGAATCTCAGCTCTGATTTGAGAGGGGGGATTTAATGACAACTATCCTCCCCCCTCCTCTCTCTCCTGTCCTTCCTCTTCTCTCTCTTCTTTCTCTCGTTCATTCACAGTTGCTGGTCCTCTGTTTGTGCCCGTTTTCCAATCTATTTAACTTATTCCTGCTATTTCGCTCCCTCTCCCTCCCTCTTCCTTTCTCATTTACCTCCTTCTTCTCTCTCAGCCTTTCTCTCCACACCAGCAAAACCAATTTTCAGGTGGATGCTGCAGGGTCAACCTCTAAAGTAAACATCCCCCTTATTCATCCACTTCTCCTCAGCTCCCTCCTCTTCGTCTTCTTGCCACCATCACATCAATGCCAAAACACCCCACATCCAACTCTCCCGCTCCCCGCTCCAACCTTCTGTTTGGAGAAAAAGACAAAGAAAAGTTGCGGGAAAAACACATAGAACGTGGAGCAGTCATGAATTTTAATGACGCTGCTCATTTTAAGTAAATAGTACATCAGCCGGGTTCCACGTAGATGGGGAGGTTTTCGTTGTGGTGGATTCTGGTGTTGATGTTTGGGGAAAGAAGAAGGCAGAGAGGGGGGAGGGGGGTGTGAACACAAAACAGAGAAATAAATTGAAAGGAAACCAGAGGTTGGATGATGGATGAAGCGCAAATAAGAGGGAAGAGGGAAAAAAGGGGGGGCGAGGGGTTAAGTGAGGATGCAGAGCGAGCCAAGGGAGAAAGAAAGAGGTGAAAGATGGACGGGGAGATGAGGAGGGAAGGAAAGTCTCATCTCCTGGTGGAATAATCGCTCATTCATCACACTGATGGGAAAACAGGGATGTGAGAGCAGAGCTAGATGAGGTTTACAAAAAAAAGTTGTTTGGGATTCACTACTGACTGCACATGTGCCATAGATGCAACTTAGGGCTGGGTAATGTAAAAAAAAAAAAAAAAAGGCTTGACACAGGTGACAATTAGCGATGTGCATGTATGGCCTCTGATTTTGTGAAGCAAAATCTATTTGTGATGGTGGTGACAGCTGATCTGACATGTTCAGACAGTTGTGTTGATTCTGATAAAACTCAGATTTTTATGTGTTTGTCTCTGTGTGTTTTCTACTGAACTATTGACTTCGCCTAGGAGGTTATATTTCTACCAACGTATGTTTTCTGTTTGTTTGTTGGCAAGATTAAGCAAAAACTACTGGACTGATTTTGCTGAAATATTCAGGAGATGGTAATGGCCCAAATTAAAAATGTTATGATATTGGTGGTGATCCAGATACCTAATTACTTACTAATAAGTGACCATTTTTGCTCAAAAACTGTCAAACTAAAAACAATATCAACATGATTCAGAGTGCAAGGTGTGGGTTTTCGGTGTTCATGTTATAGTAACTTATGGAACTCCTGCTTGGATGTGAAAGGCAGTATGTAAGTTACGTTGGCAGAGGTTTGCGCTCTCCCAGTGCTTTCTAGTTTGCATTTTACTGCTTGGTAAAGCAAACAACAGAGACTGTTGACAAAAAGGGGAAAAACATTATCATTCAGAGGAAATGGTTCTGTTTAGATTCACTCATGGCATTAATATAATTTAATGATTGTTGATCTACCTGCATCTCTGGATGTTATTGACTTGGTTTTTAAGTCCAAACAAACGCCAAGGATTAGCCTTACGATAAACTTTAGTTACCTCCGCCAAGGAGGTTATGTTTTCGGGAGAGTTTGTTGGTCTGTCCGTGAACAAAATAACTCAAAAAGTAATGGATGGATTTGGATGAAATTTTCAGGAAATGTTCAGCATGGGAAAAGGAAGAACTGGTTCGATTTTGGTGTTGATCCAGATCAGCGTCTGGCCGCCATGGTGAAAAATGTGATTTCTGTGAATAACTACTGAACTAAAATAGATATCATTATGAATCCGGTTGCTAATGGTATGTTTTCATGGTCAAGGAATCTAAATATTTAGATGAAATAAAGGTAGGAGTAATATTTATTGTCAAAATGACAATATGGCTGAGGACTGTGGCGCTGGCGGAGGTCTGCGCTCTCCGAGTGCTTTCTAGTTTGTTAAGTGTTTCCAAATAAGATAGACCATATTTGGTTTGGCACTAAACAAATAAAGATTTATTTAGACATAAAAGATTCATAAATCATAGAATATGAAGAACTCTAGCCTGATGAGCTAGAATTAAGATGATTGCACAGTAGTTACCATTCATTAATAGTCCCATCAAATGCACTTTTTCTTAATTTGTTTATTTCACATACCAACTCTTAAAGAGTTAGTCCAGGGTTTTTTGAAGTAGGGCCCATAGCTCAAAAACCTGAAAACTCTCTCAAAATAGGATAAAAAGTGTCAAAAAAGGATTCAGTAATGACTTCTTATTGATCACTTGAAAAATTGGTTACATGCTTGATGCCAGTGTTTCCAGGGAGCTAGTGGGAATGTTGCTTCAAGTAGTGTTGATTACTACACAGAGGACAACCACTGCCTAGAACTGATGTCCACTGTTGTGAACTTCCCTTGTCATCCATGTCTAAATGTTCTCCTTTTTTCAACTTTCTTTCACCTTCCAACGTCCCATGTTTGGTGCTCCCTTGCAAAGTCTAAATAGGCAACTTGGTGTTGTTGAAGGAGATGTGCACTTAGAAGACATTTTTTGGTTTTTGAGCCTTTCCCTCCCCAAATGATTATTGGATGCTGTCAGTTCCTGTGAAGGCCTTAATTTGGGTCGAGGATCACCCCCTGTCTTTTTTTTTTTTGGGGGGGGGGGGGGGGGGGGTTGGAGATATTTTTGTTTCATCACCCTCAAGATCTTTCAAGAAATTTTTAAAAGACCTCAGCATTGTTGCCTTGTTCATTCAGGTTAACAATCCTAACATGTTTACGGGCAGAAAGCATTTTTGCCTTTGCCATCAGGAGGTCATGACACTGTGAATACCTGACAGAAAATGACATGGAATCCAAAAGATTTTTTTCTGTCTCTCACTCCTATTTCTTCTGTTTTCCATTTTGTGGATTAACCATCTTAGATTCAGCAATGCAGAATGCAAATTCTTGTAATTTTTCAACTGGTCTTTAGATTTTGATCTAAAGGTTTTCTCCCATAGGGAAAAACCTTGCAAGTTCCTTTACTGACAATCGTATTTACGAGTGCCATGTGTCTCTAGCAGATCCATTTCAAAAAACCTGAACTTAACCCTTGAAGAAGATGATCGTGTACAGTCATTTCATCAATCCCTGCTGGTGCTCTGTTTTTCATCGTCTGCTCTGCTACAGTGTCCAATCAGACATTAATAGCCAGTTAGTGGGTGGGTCTGTCTGTCAAAACTATGTTGAGGAAGCTTTTGTGTATCCTCAGTAATAGCTTCTTGAATGTCCCTCCCCTCTCCATGACCTTCAACAGGCCGAATCAGAAACAACCTAGGGGAGGGAAGACTTTAAGTAATGGAAGTTAGATGCACAGTGTGCCATAAAGAATTAAGACACTTTTGAAGCCACAAGGCAGTCCACCTTGTATTTGCAACTTGTACCTAGTAAAGCAGCTGGTGAGTGTTTGTTTGAATTAACATTAAATATATCAAGATGGACAACACTCTGACCATATATCATTGAAAATAAATTTAAAAAATCTCAAAAGCTCTCTATTTTGTCCAGGACTACCACATACTATGGTGTCTAGACAGCTTTTTTACACCAGGACTTATCATTAATTATGCATGCAGTGCTGCTCTCATACAGGGAGCAGTAATAATATTATTACATATGTGGCAATATAGTGAAGGGTGGAGGGGGTGGAGTCTCCATGACACTCTGCAAACTGGGGAAAGCTATAATGGAGCACACACATTCATGCATGCACACACACACACACTCACAGAGGCTTGCAAATTCATGAGAATACTCACACAAACACACATACAAATACCCACACAAACTTACACACACATCAACCCAAAAGGCTAAGCTTCCTTTTTCATTTCAGCAGAGAAGATTGCATTTTCTGGGGCTGTGTGTGCGTGTATTTGGGAGCATGTGTGTATGTGTGTGTTGGCGTGCATGAGTGTGTGATTACTGACTGTTTGGGAGGGAGCGATGGGGGATATTAAACGATTCAAATGCTGTCTCTCTAGCTCTCCTCGACTGGAGGGACCTAAGACTGCCGCATGGCCAGCAACACCATCACACACACACGCACACACACACACACACAGAGGCAAACACACACATCGGGCCAGTCTGCTCTGTCAGACAGGCCAATTTAAAAACACACCGTGCCAATTAACCAAGAGGCAGCATAGTTTCAGTGTGGACATGGCTGTGATACAGCATACACAGATACCATGGATTTGTGTTTTTGTGAGTTTATTTGTGTCTATTCTGAGCAAATTGCTTGTTTTAAGATGGGAAAGAACAAAGACAGGGGATGAATTGTCTATGTTCCCTTTTCAGATGTCCACAGCTATTTTCTTTCTTACTGTTTTCATAGAGTGTGAACATCTGTAGCCTTTTAACTGCTGATTAGTGACCAAAACACAACCCCCAGTGGGATAAATGTTGAGTTTTGTCCTTTAAGAAGTGCTTAGAAACAAACAAAACCTGCGCACGGAAGACAGCACCAAACAAAAATCACACAATGATAGACAGCTGGCCTTGGGGAAGGAAAAAATAGCAACATAGAAATAAAGAAAGGGGCTGATATAAAAGGACATTAGTGGTGTGATTAATTATTTATTTAAAAATAACCTTAACATTGTTTGTTCCCTTTCTTTTCTTCTTCTTCACCTTCTTCCATTGGTGTTACTGAGGTCTTTTTACCTCCATTCCATTATATCAACAAAAATATTGGCAGCTATATTAAAAACAGGGATGGGCATTTTTTGCCTCGTTTTTACCGAGTGGTCTGCTCTGGTTCAGTATGATTTGGTACAGTCGGATCTTGTTTGCATTTCAATTGTCAGCTTCACATGAGGGCAAGGATGTGAGACGGAAAGAGAGGGTACGTTCGCGTGACGTCACAGCTTCATGGCACAGTCTTGAAGACCGTGACTACAAACAAAGAGCAAGAGTGGAGGTTTTCTAGCATTTCAGTACTCCATGAGGCATTGCTTAATGCAAGTATTCTTTATAGCAACAGCTGTGAGTAGATCACTCTAAATTCACAGCTTATTCAAACATGGAAAGTATGTGTTGTTTCAGCAACTGTTGCTGGAGTATTGATTATTTTTGTGACCAATCGACAGACTGAAACACTTTTAGCTCCACCTTTTAGGATCTGTTTGGCATGCCTGAAAAAGTAAGACGGCACAAGAAGGTTGCTTGAGTACCGCTTTTCTTTATGTTAATTTGTGCCCCTAAGTTAGTCCTTTTATCTCTTCACCGTTCAGTGTTTCATAACTTCAGAATGACAAACAACTATCACCAATAACTATTGTACAGTGTTTTTATGAAAAAAGACTGGATTCATATTTGAGCTCAAAAGCAAAAAATGTAGCTCTGTTTATTGAGCTACATGAAGTTGAAACCAAATACAGTTTTTTTTCAGTAACTGAATGTTATTGAAGTTTTATTTGACCTTTTATTACAAATGTATCAACTAATTTCTAACAAATCACGAAACACTTGCTAGTGATTTAGGATTATCATTTATGCTGCCATGTTGCACGTTTGTCATGAATTTTGACTTTGTACATAGTAAGGCAGAGGCAAATTAGACTGAGCTACATGTCAGATTAGCATCCTTATTTCTCCCTCTCTTAAAACAGGCTTTTCCAACTTTACTTCCACTGTGAAAAGTTTCAACATGGAGCATGCAAGTGATTTCTATTTTTCCACATCCAGCCTCTAGTGGACACCCATAGAAATGTGCTTTTTGTGTTGGCTGTATGTTTTCAGCCATAAAGGCTCTTGATCTATACCAACCTCTTTTTCTTAGCCATAGAAAAAAAAGTTTCTCTATTCTTCCCTGTGTCTGATTGCGTCTTTTTCAGATGACAGCGTACATCTTTGTTTGATGGTCTAAGCATGCCCTCCATTTTCTTTGATGAACAGTCTCTCTCTCAAAAAAAAATCGATTCCAACTACATGTTGTTTTGACTTGCTCCTTCTCTCTTTCTTCTAAGGTGGTAAATCGTTCTAAGTTATACAAATCATTTTCTTAGCTTGTACTGCAAAACATAAATATTTTTCTTTTATTCACAGTAGCCTTTCTGTAGGGCAAAATTCTCCTACAGGTATAATCCAAAGACAGTTATTATACCCTTTTATAGCACCTGTAAAAAATAGAACATCTCTGGGTGTCAGACAAAGCCCCTTTACAGCTTCAGGAAGTCTGCCAAAACTTGATAATACAGATATTTTGTGCAGTTATTCTTATTAAATCTAAGCCAAACGTCCCACAGAAAGTAATAAAATGTGTGATGCGAAATGTACATTAATACTCAGCTAGGGTACACTAAATGTTTCTGAGACAGATGTATTTAAGTTATCACTCGTGAATATAAATTTTAAAACACAGGAGGAAAAAAACATTTGGTGGCCAAAAACCATTATCTTAGGTGTCAGGACATGGTTGGAAAATAACGTAGGGTATCTTAATCAATCTGCTGGAATGGAGCCATTATAATTAAAGGACAGAAAACCATAAAATGACCTTGTATCACATGAGTGCTTTGCAGATTGTATTCTTTCAGTATCCTTTCAATAGAAAATGAACTCTCAGTTAAACTAGGAACACACTGTATAGGTCACTGGGGGATTATGGTTGGCATTAACTAAGAGTTGTGGTAGCTAGAAAGACAGCCAAATTTACATCACATGAAAACAAGATTGTATCATCTAGTCTAACTAGAGACTGCTTTCTTCCAATATCTGCTTAATTTGACTTCACAAAACTCTTCAGCACTAGCTTCTACAAAGTTTGGAGAAATTTGAGACCGGTACCTTTTTCTAAAGGCCACTATAATGAGTGAACTGAGAAACCAGGGTTTGAACCACAATTCCTTGAGTTGATCAGCACTGTGGATATTGTAAACTTGTTAAAAAGTAACAAAAACAGGAACTCGGGTCATGTTAGGTCTGGGAGCACATGCCAGATCAGCACTTCATCATTCCTGACAACTCATCTGCACCACCAACAACATTAAAGCAAATTAATCCATGGAGGTTTACAAACTCTGGGTACAATAGCCTCATGGTGTCTTGTTTAACTAAAAGGAACCTTCAATTAAAGACAGCCAGTGTCCAAAGAAGATAGTGGCTCAGTTCACTGGTTGAGGGTTTGTACCTTGAAACTATCACTATAGGCTGATAGCTAAACTAATGCACAGGAAGGTGGCAGGACTGCAAGTTTCACATGATGATGACATATGAATCTAAAGAGCTATGTGGCTAACCAGAAATTGCAGGCTGTGGACTTTGCTGGTCACAAGAGAAATCATCAGGCAAGAGAGTACTTTCCTCCACCCCCAGTGAGTCATCCCTAAAAAAGTGATAGTATTGGTACTGGAAGGTTGCACTCAGCCTGTTCCTAGATCTGTCGCAGCTATTGATGAACATGCATCAGTTATAAAAATGTACAGTAAAAAAGACAGTCGTCCCTTGGATTGATAGTGAATTAGAAACATACATTGTCTATCAGGATGAAACACAGCAAGCTGCTATAACATCAGGTTACCACGTTATGTGGAAAACTACAGGAAACAAGGTAACATAAACAATCATTCCAAAGAAAAAAGCTCACTTCAAATGAAATTTATGAATTTATGATGGAACAAGAAAGAAACTTTGTTAAACTTGTAACAACATATTTGGATGGACCAAGGATAACAATCCCACTTCTGTAGATTCATTATTTCAATGATTTCTTTATTGATCAGGTGTGTACTTTAAGACAAAATATGAATTATCATAATAATAAGCAATCCATTTATCTCATTGAAGAGGTAATTATGACGAATAGAAATTTTCCATTTAATATCAGACCAATACAACTTGATGAAGTGAAAAAGCTTCTACAGCCGTAAAAAAAAAAATACAGCACACTCTTGGTAATTTGGACAGAAAATGATTAAGAATTGTTGCTGGCTACATGTATATTATATCTTTAATCTAAGTTTAAAGAATCCATACTCCCACAAACAGCTGCAATATTATACTAATCCCAAAAAATAATAAAACTACTTCATCGGAGGCTAACAGTAGAGCAGTCAGCATTCTCCCAGCTCTTAGTGAGATTATGGAGAAACTTGTATCTTCCCAAATTTTACAGTACTTTTCTGTCAATGACCTTGGCTCTGAGTCTTAACATGCCTGCACAGCCGGCCACTCTGTTCTGCACTCACACAATTGACTGATGATTGGCTATGCCAAATTGATCAAAAGAAAATTGTCTGTGTAGTTCTGCTGGATTTCAGTGCAGCTTCAATGTGGTTGATCACAAACTTTTATTAAACTTATTCTGTATGGCTTTGAGGCAGAGGCAGTTAGATGGTTATAAAGTCACTTTAACAGAACACAATTACTTAATGTGAATGGCAGAGAACAGAGAAGTTAGAGTGTGGTGTTCCTCAGGGAAGCTTTCTGGGTCCACTCCTCTTCTCTATTTTTGTGGTGATCTACTTTGTGTATTAAGTCATTTATCAATTACTATTTACACCGATGATTCTATGGTCTGCTCACAGTGTTAACCATTTAAATGCGTCACTGCAAAAAGATCTTCACTGTGTAGCTAACTGTGTACATAAAGACAAACTGCCAATGTCACTAAAACCAAGTGCATCATTTTTGGGTCAAATCATGCATTAAAGGAGAGGCTGCCTTTGACCATAAAGGATGTCACACTGGAGCAGGTCGAGCTTTTGGGTGTCGCCCTTGATAAACAGTTACATTGGTCACGTCACATTGATGGTATTGTATTGTTCTGTTATTTGGTCAACTGCATCAAGGAAAGACCCCAACAAGCTCCAGCTCAGAAAGAACAATGCTGTACGTCTAGCTCTGCACTGTTCATCAAGAGTGAGCATCAACTGTATGAATCAGGCTTTCTTATGGTTAAAAATTAAGGAATGGATTATTTTCCAACCTCCATGTCTTTTTTATCATATAAGCACAACCTAAATGCCAAAATACCTGCACTCAAAAATCCTGTATATTGATAATAGACACAATCATGCAACACAAGTAACACATGATCATGTAGAAGACCCCATGCCAAGAACATGTGCTATAAAGAAAACTTTCCTATACAGAGCTGCTACTCAGTGGAATAAGTTGTCCTGTTCCCTCAGAAAATCAAACAGTAAAATTAACTTCAAAAAGAATTTTAAAAATATGTTTGCATACTTAGGCTGACAACATATTAATGAATTGGTAATTTTAAGTAATGCAAGTGCTTTTATTTCACATTTTTCTTCATATTTATTTGTTTTCATTACAATTGTCAATAATGCAAGAAAAATCTTGACTTACACAATTTATTACAATGAATTCAAAGTGAAGATGAAAAAAAATCATCATACTTTTAGGGTGTGGGGAGCTTTAAATAAACAAATATACAAATAACCCTGTATATACGGCATTCACTGTCTGGAGGAAATGGTAAAACCATAAGCACGCAACAGAGGGGGTCTATAGAACTTCATGATATTCTATACCACTGCATTAACGGATCCTCATTAAGCAGCAACTGTGTGCAATAAACTGAACAGTATACATATAGTTAAAGACAGAATTAAATGTAGAGTGCACTGAATAAAATATAAGTGCAGGACTTGAGCTTGTTTGCTGAATGCTATTTAGAGCTGATGAGGGTTAATTAAAGAGCTGTTTGTTCTCTCCTCAAGCTGATGCAGATTCACAGTCACTGTTGAAACTGCATAAAGTGTCACAGTAATGCAGCCATGTGATGAATGACAGAAACCAGCAATTAATGTGAGAATTGACATTCAATAGTAGGATTGGTCTTGATCAGTTGGCTGCATGCAATATCTTTATGAGTATTTAATGCCCTTATTACAATGAAATTCAGTTTATAGTGAAAGAGATTACTTTTGTAGTGTGCTACAACAGCTCACCAGTAAAGTTTAACAGGGCTAACTGACAAAAGTAAGATATCAACAGATGTATCTGTATGATGAACTCTGAGTGTTGGTTTCTGATTCTGCCATCTACCTTGACCATACATCCCAGGAGGTAGAGCAATGACCCTGGCCTGGGGCTATAGCAGCAGAAAGTAAAAGGTTAAATGCTATATTGTTAGAATAAATAAATTAATAAATAGCCCAAAGCTAATTAAGCCTGAGG
Source organism: Scarus forsteni (assembly GCA_036419115.1). Classification (NCBI taxonomy): domain Eukaryota; kingdom Metazoa; phylum Chordata; class Actinopteri; order Labriformes; family Labridae; genus Scarus; species Scarus forsteni. The sequence goes on along the minus strand of JAZDUH010000229.1, from coordinate 8,024,020 downwards.
GCAACTATGCAAATATTAGGATGTTAGGTGCAACCTTTAGTATTGCCAGGAGGACTGACCTGAGCCTACAGTTTCAAAAGTGAGGTTAAGTAGGAAAATGAATAAAAATTATTACATTCTCTCTAACAGCAAACAGAGAGAGACACCATTGGTTGACTGGAAAGGTAGACTGCAGTCTATAAACCAGAGGGACCAAAAAACTGGTAAAACATACTGAGACATGCACCATTATTAATACACACGCAGCCATAATTATCCTTCAATGCAAATTACCTTTGGTCAATAATAATTAATCCCATTTTACACTGCATAATAAGCAGCACCTACTGCTGCTATTAAACTTCACTAAACTTCACTTCTCAACAGTCACAGCATTTCTGGAGCTTAACTTCTGCATGGGTACCTCACGAAAGTGCCAACACCACATGAAAAAAGACAGATAGGAATAAAGCATTGACTCTACTACACTGGGTAAAAAAAGGTCACACCAGAAGAAAGTTTAAACTGGATTGCCCCAGCCAGCCAAATGCTGTTAATTATACAATATTTATCAATGGTACACATTTGGCCAATCAAATGAATGGCTTTAGTCACAGGTACTATACCTGTCCATGCTCTCCCTTGAGATATAAACAAAATAACCCACTCACTCGTCTTTGTGTCAGCTGCTCAGGCCACTTTCTGAATAAATTTTGGAAGAATCCTAAAAAGATTTTTGTCATTCTTGACGAGCCTAGTTACAAATAATGATCCAAGTTTTTAAGTCTGCATTGACATTTGTGCTGAGAGGGGCAGGATAGAAGCTTGTCAACTAAGCTACACAAGTTATGGTTTGCAACACAACAATTATGTCTTTTGTAATGCATTACGTTAAATCTGTAGCATGATACATTTATATTAGCTCTGTATAATGTTTTGACAGAAAACATGGTGTGTTCGAATATAATTCCAAGATAAAGCCATTTAAAATTTGGTTTTCCTTTAATTAGTAATGTTGAGAGTAGGAGAAATGTTTTATGAAACAGTTACATCAGCTACAAAATGTAATATATATATATATATATATATATATATATATATACATATATATGTATATATATAAAGTATATATTCCTTTTAAGTATTATACTTTTTACACTGGGTAGCGTTAATTGTTTTATTCTGTCTGTCTGTCTGTCAGTAATTTTGTTAATCATATTAACAAACCTAGGTAATAAATGAGTCATTACATGGTATGTCCATGTGTCCTATGATACATGTTGCACTGCTCCTTAAAGGCTGTATTACTTCAATGAGCCAGTCAATATAACAAAACACAAAACATGACCGCTCTCATCAACTGGTGATCAGTATTGGCCACAGGAAGCCTGATCAGGACATGCCTAGTTTAAACACTTTTGCTCTAGGAGAGTGCCAAAACTAGGCTGCATCTTACGCACCAGTACAATTTCTATTTTTCCAAGAGACCATATTCTTATTGATTGGACGTACGCTGACCACACAAGGACAATTGAAACCCCACCTGAAATTCTGGAAATGGCTTCTGTTTTAATTTCAGACTTAACCCTTTAAGAGGTACAGTGTGTATTATTAAATGCTAAACGAAAAAAAAAAAAAAAATAACAGACTTGGTAAAAATTGAATATATTATTTAAAATTATATTTAAAGTAGTTTCTAATCAGCCTTAAATAATAATGTTTTGTTTTCGTTACTTTAGAATAAGTCATTTATATCTTAAAAGGAGAGGGTCGCCCGTTTATGGGGGCCTCCATCTTGCGTCGGCATCTTTTCTACCGTAACCCAGAACGGACAAAAATACGTTTTCGCGTTTTTTTTCCGACGCCTACCGGAAATGCACAGTTGTGAAACAGACGAGGAAGAAGAGAGTGATTACCAAGCAGCTGTGCTAATACAAACAAACATGGAGGACCACACGTACAATTTGCCATCAGTGAAGCATGAATCGTTGTCAATGAAACGAAAACAGGATCAAGCCAAACGCAATCAGGAAAGGCTACGACAAAAAAACAGGGTCAACATTGGCGCTGCCTTTCCCCGATGAAAGTCCCTGAAGGATAAGTTTGCAGACAGACCCAGAAGTTGCCTGTTTTTTGCTGGACAGGTAAGACTAAGTGTCGAATTGTACTCTTATATGGAGCCGAATTTATTTGTTTACTTTCGAGAGAAGTCGGAGTAAGACGCAGAGAATGTATCTGCTATGAGAGGCTTATTTCACGGCCACAAGCCATTTTCTGTGGACAGAAAACATAGGCTGATAACTAAGCTATATAGCGCTGTTGATGAGACAAATATAAAGATTTTCACCGTACTCCTTAATTTTATTGTTTGCTCCTAATTTGTCATTTAGTAGCACATGTACACATTGGTAAGGTGTACTTTTTAGGATACTACGGTCTCAGGAAAGCCTCTGTCATTTCTCAGACCAAACAGCATCAGAAAACCCCCCCTCAATAAATCCTCCGTCAGATAATATGGCCTCAGGCTTCAGAATGAAAGTCATCAGACAAAATACTGGAAAAACGGACTCAAATAAAAAACAGCCTCAGGTCGTAACAATATCATAATATTATAAATTACATATATCGTAATATCATAAGTGTCAAGTCGTCTTGAGACGGCATTCAGCTAAAAATCTGCCACTAGCAAACTTCTCATTTTCAAAATAAAAGCATTCTTCATTATCTCCTATTAGTTCTTTAACGCTTTTGTAAATTAGGCTCTTGTTTTGGAGCCGACTGGAAGTTTCTTCAATAGCATAACGGCGCACTTAACAGAATGTCCGAAATACCGAAATGAAATTTGTATCTGTGCTTTTTATGGCTCAAATGACTACATTTTGGTATTCTGAAATACTCTCTAAATTTTCAAATGTGGGGAATCAACAGAGATATTTGATAGCTTGGTAGCTGGAAACACTCATTGACGACGCCATGTTGAAAAAACGCTTTTTGTTCTTGGAAGGCCACCGTAGCTCAGGGGTTCTCCGAAAGGGAGGGGGAGCGCCGGAGTGCTGCAATCTCAAACCTCACCTTTAGATGTCGCTAAAAACTACACACTGGACCTTTAAGGCTCAAGACCATAGATTATAGCCAGAAAATTCAATTTTTCTGGAGCTGAAATGTTTTTTTCACCTTCTGCTAAAATCCATAAAAATCAAAATGTCAATAAAATTCAACATATAGATTTTTCGTATCTCATTTGATACATTAGGTGTTTTTGGCAAGTGATAATCCATTTGAGGACATTTTTATCATTTATCTGATTGTATTCAGATGATTTTTTTGTAATTTGTTAATCATATTGAGTAGAAAGAGGTACTATAAAAGTATGTATCAAATATGATACAATTGGCTTTATAGGGTTAAGAAACATGTAAAAGATGTTCATGTTCTGCCATGGCAAACAAGAACAATAGTACATCTTTACCATAAAATAATTGTGTGTTCTTTTGCGTTTTTCCCAAGCCAGTGTAGGTGAAGATCTGAATGTGAGCATGTGTCAGTGAGCACCCATCCTACTCCCTCACCTCAGGAACAGTGTGGGTTCTCAGATCTCTGGTGCTTTCATTTCTGATTGCTGTCGGTCAAATCCTGTAGCTTGTTTTAACTTTAACTTTAACCAAAGTTAATGTTAGAGACAAGAGACAAGATGGATTACTCATAGTGACCCAATCACAGTTTAAACTTGCATCACTGAGATGAGAATCAGTGAGAGTGTGAAAATCAGTTAATCCCAGAACTCCACTGGGGGGATTTTAACCCTCCATCCATGCAAGTGCGCTCTTCAGGCTAAGCAAGTCACTATTATAATATCTTTGATGCTGCAGGAGGAATCAGTACATACTTATACATATTGATAAGGACTAACAGAATGACCCTGAATCTACACAAACAAAAGTTTATTACGAACCTGAGAAGCCAGAATCTGCCGGCCCAGCCCAGCCCCTCCTCAAAGAGTAAATAATGGATGATGATGGACAGCTGAACTGCCTTATAAGTACATTTAATATTCACATTGCAGACTCACGCTTGTGGTTGTTCTTGCGCTGGAAGGGTAGTGTGTGTCGCTCCGATTCTTCTTCCCCCTCCTCATCTGCCAGGTGTGTGTGAGTGTAATGGTAACTCAGTCCTGGGCGGTTCTTATAGCGCTTTCCACAGACTGTAAGACACACAAGAAAAGAGACACAGTAAAGAAAATGTTCTCTGTATATGTTGGGCTGGCCACACACTGTAAATTTTAAGCTCAAATTACCCTTTTTTACAATCAGGAGAGATGGCTTGATTGAGGCTTGTCAGAAATGATTATTCATCCAAATAATCTGGTTCCAGTCTGATCAGAGCCCCTTCTCCCCTGATCACACCAAAAATACCAGACATGCTTGAGATTTATTACTGTAGGCTTGTCTAGTTATGATGGGATACCCACAAAAGAGTGTGAGCAGACTACAACATGCTGCCATTTAAATTTTGGGTAGTTTTGCAGCTCATGAAAATGGCAGCAAACAACCCCAACTATACAATCATGTCACATATTACTTTAACTTTACTCACAAACTGGAACAGCCAGTCGAAATAATGACCATCTCTAACATCATTTATTTTCTGACATCATGTTTGAGTACACAAGTTAAATGAGCCCCATGTTTGTACAATCAGCTATTTGAAACCACAACTACAAACATTAAGCATATGGTCTCCCGGTACAGTCCATACATTTGGATGAAAGTTGCAAAAATAATTTGAGACTGTTCTTTTGTTTATGGTCTCTGAAGTGCTGAAGACATGCTTCCCTAAAGTCTTAAATATATGTTTGTATTTATAAATTGTTTTGTGTGATGCCATCTCAAATCCTGAACAAAAGACAAGCTTAAAACAGTAAAAATACATAGATAAATTTACTTCTTAGCATATTGGGTTACATCATATTAAAGTCTATGGGATTTTAAGATTTTGTGATATGCTCAATAAAGGACTATTGTAAAAATGAGCTTATATGCACTATTTTTTGTAATTCAAAAGTTTCTAGTACATTTTTCTGCAGTACCTGGCTGAAAATTCACTCTGATATTGGATTTTGGCATGCCCATAAACCTCTTTGTCTGAATGGAGTGTTTTTGCAGCCCTTTTACACAAAGAAGCTTTGTCAGTAGACTGTCAGTACACGATAAGTTGTGCATGACACTATGCTCACTCTCGATACAAACAAAGTACTTGTGTCCTGTTCTCTCCTGACTGAGTTGATATGTTCACTTCTCACTAATATTACATCTTTGATACTACCTCGGGAGACACCCGAGTGAATGTGTGGTGAATTTGTTCCCCCTATTCAGCTCCTGCTGCATTCAGAGTGGAGGCAAAATGTCATAAAGGCATGAATATCATGTCTTGAATCGGCAGCGTGAACAGGGCAAGTGTAATCTTAATGAGGATGACCCCTACATTTTTCTCGTGCTGTGCTCTAATTTTCCTTGGCTACAAAAACATGCCAAAAAATGTTTGCATGTTGCATCTGCAACTGGGGCCACATGTGGGCTGAAAAAATATCTGTCTCAAAGAATGTCTCTTATCTTAGGGAGGTGGTATATCATCAAAAACACCGTTAAGAGAAAGCTCGCAGACGGACTGTGTAATTACACAGACCACTGGCATTTAAAGCCTTTGCACTAAACACATTTTTTTGTGTTAACAATTTGTGCAATCATTTATTTTTGCAGATCTACAGCCAGTCAATGTAGGCTTACACTTAAAGTAGCAGAGTTTAACTGCAGCTTTTATTTTTTCAGACCTGGCTCTATTTTTCTGAGGTTTTATAGCTGGTAATCCCACATTTGAACCATGTAAACACTTTCTGGTGTACACACATCATATTTAAAACATTCAACATTTTGGCCTGCTTGATTGTGTATTTTTTTCAGAGTACCCTGTGTTATTTGACACAATGCAGAAAAACATCCAAATTATTAATTGTTTAAGGAGAGAACAGCACTGGAGCAGCATTTAGCAATAGCGTGCTTACTTTAGCTTCTCTCTTGTGAAAGTAAAAGTAATTTAAATGGTGGTCATGCCAGTTTTGACCTGTTCATCATGATTTTTGTGAGAATGTGTATATATTCTACCTAAATATGCATTCTTCCTGTTGTCAGATGAAATGTGTGTCAACAATGGCCACAGAAATATTGATAATATTTAGTGGTTTCTTCACATCCTACAAGGTGTTTCAGGAGCTTTCGCTTACAACCATTGAAAGTTTTTTCCATTTATGTGACCTTTAAAATAACAATTTTTTCATTGTACTGAAAAAAATCAGGAAGTGACAGCTTGGTGCATGAGAATTTGATCACATACAATATAAAGAAGGTTGCTAATGAACTTACTGCAAACTAGGCATAAGGTGTGGCTGCTACAGGTCTGTACTGGGGTCTTTGCATCATAAGCTAAAAGACTTTTGAGAAACCATGTGGTATCGAGCTGTCAGCAGTGAACCACCTGATCCAGACTCATCATCACCCAATTGAGCTCTCTTGACCTCAGTGAAAGTTGCATCTACTATGCTGGAAACAAATAGAGGGGACAATAGTACCCCTTTCAGACTAGCTAAAAATCCTGTTTAAACCTGTTACTAATCAGCTGTTGGCAGTTTCAAGGGGTTTTATCGACATTTCAAGCAACGCGGGTTTTTAATCGGCTCGCCTCTGATTGTTTTCAGTGATGACATCACACCCGGGTTGACCTGCTAATTTACAGATGACATCAGCTTAACATCCCTACGGCATAATATCAAGCCTGCCCCCTTCATCCATACTTACATGACACTTTGCCGTCTCAGCGACTAATTCCATCCGCCTGTGTATCATCAGCAACGAGTTTGTATATTTACCTCTGCCAAGGAGGTTATGTTATTGCTGGCGTCTGTTTGTTTTTTTGTTTGTTTGTTTTTTTGTCTTTGTTTCTCTGTGAGCAACATCACTCAAAAAGTCAAGGACAGATTTCAATGAACTTTTCAGAAAATGTCTGGATTGGGACAAGATGAGGAACAAATGATTCAATTTTGGAAGTGATCTGGATCAGCGCCTGGATTTTTTAAAGGATTCTTTAACATTGCAAGATAGGACCATTTTTGGCATTTGTGCATATTTGTACATTTTCATGGTCAAGGAATCTAAATATTTAGCTGAAATAAAGGTAGGACTATCAATTATGGTGAAAATCACAATATGGGTGAGGACGGTGGCACTACAAGGTAGAGAAAACCGGTTCCATGGCCTCCATGCTCCTTTCCATTGTTTAGGAGGGGCTTGGTCGCGCTGATGATGTCATCAACATGATGACATCAGCTTGATGCACCAGAGGAAAACAAACAGCCTTAGACCCGGGGTCTGCTGGCAGCGGGAAAAGAGTCACTTGCCGATTGTTAGCAGGTTAAACCACTTTTGAAAAACTCGCGATGATCCACTAATTTTAGTGTAAAAGCAGTACAACATTTGAGGAACAATTAATGGAAGAACTTTGGGCTACTCTCAGCAACCCCTGCTCCTGCCCCACCAGAGGCGAGGTAGAAAGATTGCAACAGACAAGATCTAATGGATATTCTTTGTGTGTTTATGCTAATCCATAAAAAAAATAAAGAGGAAAGAGTGCAAAATTAAACTTTGAGGCTTAATGCAGTGAAGTTATTTACTGCCGAGCATGGTATATTACTTTTATATCCTGACATTAACTTTATACTGTTGCTAACAGCCTTTACTCTTCAAATTATGAGAGCAGTGTTTTTCTGTGAACATTATCTTGATGAGCGTGAGGTGGTACATTTCAACAACAATCCAAAAACTCATTGAACAACCCCATAGGGGTTTTTTGTTGATGAAACACGTACGATACTAACTTCCAGGTAAAAGTACAAAAATACATTGTCCCTGCAGTACTCAATAAAGACAGAAAGTTACACTGCTCACTGTCACAGACGTAAGGCTTGTCTCTATCTTCAATGGCAGGCGGCTCTTGTCTCTTCCTCATGCCTCCGACCCCATAGGCCTACAGAAACACAAACAACACAGACTTGTGAGAACACAGACGGCGACATACAAATTCACACATTTGCATAAGGAACACACAAAAAGTTTGAACTTCCACACTTGTTAAAAAGTCACATACACACACAGATTGGAGCGTAACGGCGCACTCCTCACTTGTGTGCTCAAAAGTCCACACATACACACTCACACACACAAACACACATGCACGTTTGCATTCTAATCATCTGTTCTCAGTGTAAAGCTCGTCTTGCAGCAGGAGGGGGCTGATGACACCTAGCAGGGGAGCAACAGCTCCAATTAGCAACCCCGTGTCTGCATTTGAGCGTGTGTGTGTATCTGTTGATTTTTAGAGTACGTTGTTAACACATGATTATCTTCCCATAGGACGTGAAAAAAAAACTTGTCTGATCTAATCAAAGTAGTTAAAAGAAAACAGATCATCCTAGTATGATTTAAATGTCTGAATCTGTTTGTATATATAACTGTTGGTTTATCAGCTCACATTATGCTGCAGATTCAAGAGTACTGATGAGGCACAAGAGGGATTAAAATGCACTTTTATCATATTAAACAATGGTATCATGTACAGTGAAGTCAGAGCAGATGCTAGGAAAAAGATAACTTCACTGTATTATTAGAATGCAAACATGTACATGTGAGAAAGCTCAACAGAGCTCAATTAGTTATTCAATCATGCAGTCGGGATTGAGTGCATCAGTCTGTGATCAAATGGACAATGACCCTAAAATAAAGATAAAAATGGTCTAACGGTATTAAAGTGGAGGTGATTTTAACTTGTGTGAATTGAAAAAGCGAAATGAAAGAATAATTTTATATTAAAAACGCTGCGATAGACGCTAAATTAATTTCATTAATTTGATAGTGGATTGATTTTAAAAGTATGTGAATTGATAAACATAAGCATGTTATTTAAAGTTTGGCAAAACCAGAACAAAAGTACCAAAACATGATGATTAAAGCTATGGTCTACGATTTGGAAGCTTTGTACATCTTAATAATACCGTTTATAAGGCTGTTATGGTCCTATGGTCCTATCTACACAGTATAAAGACCAAAAAGAACGAAAAAAATCCATTCAGTATATCCGCTGAAAAGCTGCATACTAGCTGACCAATCAAACCTAGAAGCCTGTAAGGTTCAATTGGTCCGTGAGTTGGTCCGTGAGTCCATCCAATCCCCTGTCTCCCTCACTATGCATCGTCATGCCCGTGGTCCCGCCTCCTCCCCTCTACCTCCGGTGAGCAGCTAGCAGCGTTAGCTACTGAACTATCATGGAGCCGGAAAAGCCTAGCGCCGAAACGGGGAAGCCGCCTCCCTCTCCCGCGGGGCCCAACGGAGCTCTGCCCGCGGGTTGAGGCCTGTTAGCGGGCTAACGGCTAACGAATGGCCTCAGTTGGCCGTCAGACCTTCAGCATCGGCCGTTTTGCCCCTGGTTGATCAGGTAATGGCTTTGTTTACTACAGTGGGAGATGTCTGCTGAATAACTCTGGTTAGTCTGTGCCTGTCCTGGCTATGACTTGTAGCGGAGCGGGTTAGCCTGTTAGCCGCTAATTGTTAGCACTGTAAACTGAGCTGGGGAGGACAGGCTGAGAAAGATAAATCCTCCCCACAATCGGCTCCGCTCTGGCGGTGCCAGACCCGCATTGCCGCCGGTCCAATTGAAATGGCTACTGCTGTGTGTTACAAGGGGGATGTCTGTCGTGTTTGATACTTTCAGTTGAGCTGAGCTGTTTTTGATAGAGTTTGCTGCTGATATATTATGCTAGTCACTCGTAGCTCTGTCCGAGGGGGCTATATGAGGCGACACGAGCTGGGAGCGGGATATTGGAACACTGAGGGGAGAGGTGAGGGAAGGGGGGGCAGGCTGCGGTTTCAAATCGTAGACCACAGCTTTAAACGTGATGCGATAAAATGTGTTAAAAATGCAAGTAAACAAAAAAATAAAGCCATGACTGTTTCGGTGAATTTAAAACGTCTTGCGGTCAAAAACAATTGAATTTATAATTTAAGTCACAGAATAGAAATTGAAATATAATAATATCATCTTATTATTATGTATTTATCATTTACAGCATATAGTTTTGTTTCCTCTTAAATAACTGTTTCGTCCACCCTGTCATTTTTGTAACTTCCCTCCTCTACAAACTGGTCGACTTTCTAACTAAAAGTGTGCACCAAAATGTCTTCTGTCACTGCGTTAAATCCCTGTTTCACGTTTACCGCTCTAGAATTGAATTCTACCGGCACTGATGGACAGGAAAGCGTGTCACTGCAAACCCTAAAATCTCCCTCTCAGTTTTTTTTTTAATTTTATATCTGTGAATACTATGACTGCAATCTTTTGTGAAAATAAAGCTTTACACAATGTACTGTGGTCATGATCATGGGAAACAGTGAAAAAATATAACTGAAATAATGTAAAATCAGGACAGAAGTCTCCTCTGGCGGTCCTCTCTTTCCCATAATTTTCTGATCTTCTCTCGATGTCAAGAAGAGTTGGAAACTATTTGTGTTTAGCAGAATGCATTAATTCAAATAAAAGCGATCTACTGTGTAGAGGAGAAAATAATCTGTACCTAAATGCATAACATTTTCATGGCTATCTCCAAAACTAACTGTCAAGCATATACGTAAATATATCAGAATTCAGAATATTTGTTTGTACAGGGGGAAATTTTGCTTATGTCATAAGCAAAACTAAAGAAGTACTTTTGTTTTCAATGTAAAGCTGTAATACTCAGCATTTCATACTGAATTGGATTGTAGAAGTAGTCTATCAGAACATGACAACATTCCATTCACATTAAATGTAGAACAAATAACACAAAATATTTCTTGATTAAAAAGTTGTTTTCTTTCCTTTACAGACAGGTTTTGGCAAGAGTTTGATTTACAGACTGGCTCACATTACTGTATTTACTTTACCCTTGAGCACCAGGGCCTGCCCACTACATCATCGGATTGACCTTTAATTAAATTTAATTGACATAATAATCATCCGTCACCGTCATTATGGGTTGGATGGGAAAGCCCCACAATGCCAAAGTATCAAACAGTTTCCTTTAATGCATGTAAACATCACAGTGATTGGGTGATTAAAGCAGTATAATGCTTAACAGCTAAAGATTGGCTAATGCTGCTGAACCTGTTCAAATAAAACATCTTTGGAAAGTACATATATCAGGCATAACAGTTGGACCACTGACAACTTGAAGAACACTGATTTTCTCTTTATCCTGGCACCTGTTAGTGTTTGGGATATGTTAAGATGCAACATCTTGATGAACATCTTGTCCTTAAAGTTAATGTCTTATGGGGTATTCCCAGACTGCAGTGGTCAGTATCTATCAAAAGTGGTCAAAGGTAGGAACAGTGGTTATCCAATGACAGGGTCAAGGGCGGCCAAGGCTCAGTGGTGCACGTGGGGAATGAAGGCTGGCCCGTGTGGCCAAATCAGTTGCGATCAGTTGTTACTGCCAGCTCTGGCAAAAAGTTGTCAGAATACACTAAAGCCATCGACCAGTCAGGATGGCAGGTGTCATAATGTTATGCCTCATCAGTGTTTATGCAACTACCAATAATGATGACGTGATGCCAGGGTGGACATCAGCTCATTTGCATTCACGCATAGTGCATAATCCAAAAAGACCCTTTTTCCTCCTCTCATCAAAAGCCAATTTTTTTTTTTTCCTTGCTTGCTTTGTTGTTTGAAGTCTAAAAATGTTAAATTTTTTGGCACCATGTTCCAGAAAAGGTGTTTTCCAAAAATGTCTTACCCGTGCTTTGGTACGGTTCTTGCGCTTTGGGATGTCTTCTTCCATCTCGTCCATCTCTAGCTCATGAGGAAAATCACCAACCAGGAGCTTCTGTAAATAGCAAACACAGAAAAAAGAGAAACTGATTATTAATAGGTGTTCGGCTTCCTGTTACTTGCATTATAAGCCATTTTCTTTACATTCTTCATGAAGGGGTATATCCTTTTTCTAGAGTCTCACCCTCACCTTATTGCAAAACACAACCTTAAAAGCAGCAGTGTTGGCATTAAATGTAGCCTAATGTGTCTTAGTCTCATCGCAAAAACTACTCAAACTGAGGCCTTCTTAGTCAGAGAAACATTATCCAATATCTGATATCTCAAATCCAAAACCAGGGAAACTAGCAAAGGGGAGCTTGTGCAGATAGAATCAGGGGTCTTGAGCATTGACACTTTGTCAGTAACTAAAATGAGCTAAGATTGCTCAGTAGTAATACTAGTTTCTAAGAATGCAACTTCATAGCTTTAAAGTTATCCACTTTGTGATCAAATTAAAGTTTAGGGACTCTACCTCAAAGAGGGAATAGAAAAGGGGGAGCACTAATATAGCATGTTTCCAATGCTATATTTTGCATTTTAACAATATGTAGGTCCATTTTAACAATATGTAGCAGTCCATGGAGTTCCTTCCTTTAGAAATTAAACCTAAACAAAGAAATGTTCATAATTATCTTGACATCATTCAAATAAGTGAGGAAGATGTAGTGCACCGATTCTTCTGTCAGATTCAAATTAGTTCAATGAATAAAAATATCATTCATCACCCATGGGGTCAATTCAAAGGCGCAAAAGCATAGAGCAAATGTTGTTCTGTTTATCACTGATACATATAAAAATATGCAAGGGTGCATTTGCGAAATCCCTCACTGACACCCGATGACCTCAGGTTAATGGGACAGCATTTACACTTTAGGAGATCAAATAAGCAGAGATTATATTAAAAGCGAATGTTCTCTGCCGTGTTTGATACCAGCGCTAAGCAGGATTTTTTTTGTCAGCATTTGTTAAGGAGTTAAGCTGGTTTGTTTGTATGAGAACAGGACAATTATAAACTTATAAACAGATTTTGATGATATTTTCAGAGGATGTTGATACTGTAGCTCTCATGGCACAAGGGATGGGGAATAAGATTCTGAGCTCAAATGCAGATCTAAGATTTTTTTGGAAGGATTTGTTAACATAGCGAGATAGTGCAGTTTTTTTTATTTTTGTGGTAATAACTCGATAAGTTCTCAACAGATTTCTATGACATTTTCAGGGAATGTTAGTCATTGCACAAGGAAGAAATTATATGATTTTAGAGGTTATCCAAAGCCAGATGAAGATCCAGGAATTTTTTCAAGGATTTCTTGAAGGTATCATTCAGTATTTTTGGGTTGGGTTGTATCAGGTACTTGACAGCAGTCAGAGAAGTAGCCGAAAGGGCCCCCAGTAAAGCTGTACCTTTAAAGAGAATGAGCCAAGACCACCAGAGAGCTACACTGTTGTTAATAAGCACAGTTATTACATGGGATAGAATGGACAAATTGACAAATCTATAAGTCATAAAGTCACCTTTATGAAACAGAGTATACAGAAAGAAGAACTCCTATAGGATGAGATTCAGGGGGCCGAATGAGAGGGGACAAACTTCTGTGGAAAATGAGGAGCAGCAGAGATCTAGGGCAACCTGGTGGTCTATGTCTGTAAACTGTGAGCCTATACCCTGAAACCTTCCTGTTGTTAGGTCTTTATTAGAGGTAGGTATACAGAGCTACATGCTATATAATGAGAACAGATGGAGGAATACCTAGCTATGTACCCCATCATTTAACTACCAACTACAGACTTCCTGGGAGAAAAATAAAGCCCACATTTTTTTGCCCAGTCATACATTCTACCCAACATAAATCCATGGCTTGTTTTTTGTAAAATTTGCATAATTTCATGACACATCTGCACCCATTAACAGCAGTATACCTTACTGGTTGCTTCAGCTAGTGCTCCTAGAAGGTGCAGTACTGCTAGAAGACATTTCAGCCACTTCGCTGACCACTGTCATGTGATACAGCCCAACTTCAAAAACACTGAACTGTCCCTTTAACCGGTGCCAGGTAGGGCAGTTTTCAATGTAATGTAAAAGAACTCACCTGAACAGAGGATTAATATATTAAAATGTTATAGCTCTAAAATAAATGTCACCACCCTCAGGCACTTTCTTGTGTTGAATTCTTTCTATCAAATCCTGCTGCATTCTCAGATTAAACAATATGCAGAAATATAATTGAGGAGCTGACAGAAAAAAGAGGCACTATTTTTCTAAAAAAAAAGCCAATAAAAAGGTCACTTTCTCAACTACAGATCGATTAGCTGCCCTGATGAACTTTAGAGTGCCTTTCTAAGACTTGTAAATACTCCAGCTAAGTAGTTGAAAACTTTCTCCTTTTTACAATATGCTCACTGTAAGCATTGACATATATGATTTTAATTAAAAGACAATTTTTGAAAATATCTTTTAAGGTCATGCACATTTCAGAACAGTCAACTCTTACTTGTGTTGTTATCGAGCAAAGACATCATAACACCACTATGTAAATATCAGCAAAAAAGCCTGAAGCTGTGATGACAGGTTCTGTCTGTCAATCAATGCCACACTATCGGAAAAAAATGTAATCTGTGTTTTAGCAAAGTGGTCACCAACATAATTTGGACTCTTTCCATCGCAAAAAGAAGAATTTCTCTGGCTTTGACAACTGGTGACAAGCTAATATAAGTGCTGGACTACATATTAGTAAAATAGGTACAGTAATACTGTCATTAATTAAGACATCTTAGTGCATGTTATTGTCCTTTAAACTCTAAATATCTAATTCAAGGAGATTAAAAAATCACATGCATCTAGCGTAAGACATACACATCAACCAGACCTGGGCTTGACTGATACTGGCTCTGTTTTGCACTGAGTTGAACAGTTTTCATTGTGCTGTCTTAAGTCCGAATATTAATAAATGCATAAATGTCTAAGTACACTGAAATCACATCTTTGTCTGGATGTAGGTGGTCCTTACAACACAGCAGCAGCACACTGATGAGTATCACAGTGAGTTAAGTGGCAGATCAGCTTTACAAATATGTCCTTCAAAACGTCTCTCACAAGGTTAGTTAGTGAAACGTGAGTAAAATTCCTGTAATACATCATATCTGGCTCTAATGCAATCACACAATCAGAAACACGCACACTCTCACTGCCAGGAGGGAGTTGTCAGCACTGCAGGAGTCTGTGTCACTGCCAAGACACACACACCAAAAGAGACAAAGGCAGATACAGACACAAACTTAGAGAGTATAACAGGCTGGGAAAATAGAACAGGAATGAAACTTTGCAGGGAAAAAATAAGAAAATTGAGAACAACGATGAATATGTTTAAGAATGACAAAATAAAAAAGGGAAAGAAAATAAACAAGAGTCTCACCTGACACTCGCTCATTGGCTCCTCCTCCTTGGTTTCTACTTTCTTGTCCAGGGTTTCCCCGGCGAGCAGCGACTCTAGCACAGGACCATCAGGGATGCCCCCTTCCTTCTTTAGAGAAGCCTCATAGTCTGATGAGCAGTGAGACAATTATAATCAGAAACCAGCAGAGATCTTGCTGATGTGCTCGGCTGAACTTGCTGGGCCTCGGGGAAGCTAAACTTTGCTCGTTCTGCAGATTCTACAGAGCTTAATATATCATGTTTATGATGCTCATCATCAGTTTCTTTTTCATTAACTGCAATATCCAAGTAGGAGAAATATGCTGATGAGCCTCTGACTTATTATTATATTTAGGCATGGGTATCAATAACCATATATCCTAATTTAGGGGTTTGATTAGGCACGTGAGTTTTGGTTCCACTGTCTGCTTCTTACAGACTCATTAATCTGTTGGAATATTACTTCAGTAAGCATACAACTGTCAGAGGTGTAAGAAAACACTGATACACCAATGTTTGGATATTCTTCAGTGCAATATTGCATTGATAATATTTAGTGCAATATTATAATATTTAATTATTCAATCATGTACAGAAATACAGGAAATTTGTTTTGTGTTTTAGTGTAGCCTCTGACCACTGGTTAGACGCAGACATTCAGTTATTTGACTTTCTTTCTCTCTGTTAGATGCCTTAAAATCAAGTCTGTCACTGGGACAGACAATAAAGTGTATAAATGTTGAAATAAATTCAGTGTCTCCACTCTCTGCTGTATAAAGTGTTGGCCTCATCCTGACCAGGGCTGACTTGGACCCCTGAAATCAGGCTGGCCATTCTAAAACCATTAAGTTCAATACATCATCTGACCCTTATAAAACCAGGAAGTCTCTTGATATTCTATTTATTTTGGGTTTTTTTTTTTTTAGAAAAGCCTGTTGAAATTGTAGCATATAAAAAATTTCCAGCCATTCCATGCCTTTCTTTATGTGTCTGTTTATAACAAAACAAAGTTTAGACAACCCTGATATAAAGATATTTAATACTGATTAATTCATATTTCCATGTAGTGCTAAGTAAAGCTTCTCATTGTCATAAAAGCCAATCACATCGAGGATCCACTTGATGAATGGCCCATCCTAAAAGTAAAATTTCCTTGACCAGACCTTTTCTGACTAAAATGTAAAATTTAAAGTCTATTTAACTTCTATTTAACACAATATCTTACTTTTAAAATGCTTTCAGATGTAGTCTGCTAAATGTAGTATAGTATGGTTACCATAATAAAGTAGATTGCAGTATACAGGAGGAGGCATTTTACATTTTAACATCAACAGGCACAGACAAATATACATGGTTCTGTCCAGAGGCAGCGTTGACCAGTTAGCTATTTGCAACACAGAGACATACTGTGTTTTTAATGCTGCCAAAAGTAAGAGTTATATCAAGATTCTCTTTAATTACCAATCTTGAACTCTATGGGTACAAGCCGTGGGTCCTCCAGGATGTTTAGCCGTCTCTTCTTGCGCCAGCAGCGAGCGGGGTATGTGTACAGCTGACCTGGAGCGTGACCTTAAACACAAAAAGGTGCCACACTTTATTGTAAGACATCCGTCCCTGAATTATACAGCAATCAGTGAAAAAGGAAACATCAATAATGAGGAAAAGTCAAGTCACTTGCGATAGGTTATCATTCCTGGATGTTAAGTATACCCCTCACAGACCCCATGAGGTGTGGAGGCCTGCAGTCTAACATGTTCTATGTTCTACTATCATTCAATTTAATTATAAACATTGTAAAATGTGAAAATATGAATGAAGTTTTAAATCGCACTGAAACAAGAAAACAACAGTATTGTTCTGGGAAAAAAAGTCGGCAAACTCAAGTTTCTGCACTCTCTCACACACAAACACACACACTCTCACAAATGTACACTCTCTCTGGAATAGTTAGTGCCAGCGGCGTATCGTTGCCTACAGGGGTGTCTGATTCACTGCCAAAATACACTGATGATACAGAGACAGAGAGAGCGGTGAGGAAACACCCTATGGGGAAAGACAAAAAAAAATACAGAGGTGTGAAAGGTGTGAGGCTGGGAAGAGAGAAGGTGGAAACCAGAGGAAGGAAAAGTGACTTAAACAGAAGAATATCAGGGTGAAAGAAAAGAGATGTGAATAATTTGTGATGGGCAACAGCTGGCAAACAACACACATCAACTATGAAGAGTACTCTGAAGGGTTTCCATAACATAAACCATTCTTATTCTACCCAGGTTTCAAAACACACATGTAAACACACACCTGGTCCACGGTGGTTCTTCTCCATCCAGATGTAACAGTTGCTCTGGGCCACACCAGTCTGGGAGTCCAGGAAAGGGAGACGCATGGAGCGCTCAGCACACAGACGGGCATTGTAGCTGCGGCAGTGTTCAATGGCCTCCTTATAAAACTCCTCACCAAGACTGTAATGCAAAAAGCACATACTTTCTGTGTTCTGACTACCCCTTTTGTAGGTTAAATGCAGCTGTAATGGACAAAGGATAAGCAAAGATGAAGAAAAAATATGAAAAAATGAAAAAAATCTATAAATACACAAAGTACTTGGGGAGTGTATAAGTTAAACAAAAATGAAGATTGGGAAAAACACATGAAGTAGCCACAGTCCTTCATTGCTTACATCAATGGGCCTGTTCTACTAACATCCACAATTAGGAGTGCTAAATTGCATGTGCAAACTAAAAAATTACATGTGCTATTAGTGTGTTGCTGGTTATCTACTATGACTGCATGTGCAATTAATAACAACCATAAAAATGGTGTGGACTGTCCTCTTGAAATGAAGATTGTGTATGTGCATGTAACCATAGGGAGTTTGGAAGAGCAGAGTGGCCATTAAATGAAAATTGAAGTTTGAAGCCATGGAGTTAGAGTCAAATAAACAAACTGGTGAAATCCAGCAGCAGGAAGTCTGTGTTGCCAGAAGAAACGCTTTCCGGAGGCCATCTGAGAAAAGCACACAGCTCAACAATGGCATTGCTGGATAGATGATGTGTCTCTATGTCTGTACTATTTTTATTTCTGACCAGAGGTTGCGGTATCCTTTTTTTTTTTTTTTTTTTTTGCTGTCTGTCATTTTGACAGACAACGTTGTCACTTTTCCCTCATGCCAAACTTTATCATTTTTAATTTTTCTATTCCAATTACAATTAAACATGATCAAAATTATAGCATTCACATATTTACTGATAATACATATGTATTTTGCATATTCATGAAGGCACACATGGTAAATAGCGCACCTGGTAAGATGATTAGCATTGTGCACACTATCAACTTTGAATGTGTTTTCAAACACACAAACTTTTATCAGGCAAGGAAAATGCTTGAAGTTCGTTTTCATGGGCAGATTTTCAGGTGTGGTAAAGTTGGTGTCCCTGAAAGTACTCAGTACATTTCTATAGTGGTTTGTGTGTGTGTGTCAGTCAAAAGGGACATTGAGTGGAAAATCAAGGGTATTTATGTGTGTTCAGTCTCATTAACCTTGCTCACTGCAGATGAGCATGTCACAACACTGTAGATACTTTTTGAAGTCACACTCACTCATGCATTCTAGAGTAAGGACAACATCATTTGATTATATTGATATACTTTCATACCTAGGAAACAAAATACTGTCAACGTTTATGTTAATTTAGGAGAAAAAAAATGTGTAAAAGCCAGGCCAAACACCCACATAGTTAACAGTTAGAGCTATTGGCAATAAAATGTTCATTGATACAGCTTTCATGTGGCATTATACATTTACCACAAGCCACCATAATGGGCAAGAGACACATCCTGCCTTCAGTCAAACACAGGTCTCTGCCCTCCCAAACAACTTTTGACCTATCGTTAAGCCCCAAACCCCAAACGCACCTGGACAAACCAACAAAACACTGCACTCAATAATAAAGGCAGCTGTCAAAGATCAAGACATATTGAGGGAGGTTATCTGGAAGTTTTGGGGGACGGAAGGGTCTCATTTCACATAGCCATTTGACTATGTCCTGGAAGGGCCTATTCAGAATCTAAAGGCAAAAGTTTACTCAGCGCAAGAGGAAGAAACATCTGGTTGTTGTTATAACCTTTATAAGATAACTACATTGAAGATATGAATTATTCGTGCACAGAAGGGTAAACTATATATGTTCATATAAATATATATGTGTTTGACTGTATGTGTCTGTGTATGTGTATTTTTTCTTCAACAAACCCTTTTCAAATTCCTGTAGCTCTGAATAAACAGTGTTAGCATTAGCCTGCCTTTGTAACATGTGCATCAATGATATTCAGTTGGGTTTGCTTAATTTACAGTCTTTTTCTACAGTTTGCACTAATGTCAGATAATTAAATAATAGAAACACTTAAATAAACTGAAAAAATATGATGACCAAATGTAACAACCGCAAAACTGGCCACAGCATGAGCAGCGATTGGTCTACTGAAAGTAAAGAGAATCGAAGTTTGCTTTATGGTCACTTTGATCACCAGGTAAAACAACATATGTCAACATTTGTGTGAGATGTAATTTTGCAGATGACTTAATGCTATGTTGCCTTGAAATATATGTTGACATCCTTGTTGATCATATGGTTGAGCTGACTGTGTGGTCTGCCACAGTTTAATCCAAAATAGACACTTAGCTGTGTTACTGAGGTTGGGCAGAATAAAGCACACTTCATTCTCTAGCCTCTCAGGATAATGTGGCAGTGTAGCATGTCCCCTATGCACACTGTTCAACCTTTTCTCTAAGGCCCCATCCACACGAAGACAAAACGCTAAACAGTTTCCAAAACGATCGTCATAAAGACGAAGGCGTTTCAGAAAATGTGTGCGTCCACATGAATGCACTCGATACGCATCAAAACGCCGTAAAAACACATGCCAGATCTCTAGGGGCGCTGTAACGATATGACGGAAACAAGCGGAAACAGACGAAAAAGCAGTGGGCATGCGCACTTGCGGAAAAAGTTGAAAACAGAGATTGTGATAAAGTGATCATAAAGTGCCGTAATGTGTCCTCGATAATTGTTTGTTCAACTCGGTGTTGATTGAGAAGAAGGAGATTTTGCTGCAACAGGGATAGTAGGGTCACTAGCTTCATTAGCACATATGCTACACCGTACGTCGCTATTGTTGTTGTTGTTGTTGCTGCGTGTGGCGCACGCATGTCAGTGACGATATGAAAGTATGACGTGAGCGTATCTGAAAAGTTACGGAGAGCCAGTAAACACGGAGCTGTGTATACGGCGTTTCAAAATCTTTCCACTCTGGAACCTGGTTTCAAAAATGATCGTTTACAGACCCCCAAAACGCCGTCTTCGTATGGATGATACGCAGATTCGGCAAAAAATGTATGCGTTTAGACCTCGGTTTGGCTTCGTGTGGATGGGGCCTAAGTCTCAACTGTATGTCAGTAAAATCACATAGGAGCCAAAGTTGAAATGCTTTTCTATGGGAGTCTGCAAGTCGCATGTCCGGGTTTATAGAGTGGCTACTGGATGTGTGATTGGTCTGTGATGTTGGGGGGAAGGGTTTAGTGATAAGTCACCTGAAAGGAAGTAATGTCTTTTCTTCTCTGAAAATTTTCCCGTTAAGATTTTATGATGAATGAGTGTCCACTTGATGTGTGGAACTGTAATCTTAAAGATCTGAGAATAAACTTCAACACATTCAGCCAAGCTGCTCTGAGTTTTATTAAAGGTGCAATGAGTAGAAGTTGGCAGCATTTCACCAAACAGAAACAGTGAATATAGGATATAATGTTTTGTATGTAAAGGCCATCGACATAGGCATACAATCATCCCCATAAAACTTTAATTTCCTTTTTATATTTATGTACGGTGGGTCTCCCTTTTGTGGAAGCTGACATAATGATCTGCCATGTTGTCTAATGATGGGTTTTGGGTACAAAAAGAGCAAAATGCAATTCTTGAATAAAAGTCTACAAAAGTTTAGAAAATATCATCTTAACTGAATTATAATCAATAAAACGAATAGTTACGAATGAAAAAACCCTCACCTCATAACTGTTGTAAATGATGCCCTGTTCATGATCCTTTCTGGTCTTCACCAGCTCTCGATGCTTAGTAATGTGATGTCTTAGTAAACGGATGGGCTCATTCCAAATTCTGAATACTAGATGTCACTAAAAAGCCAGATTCTATGAACTGCATCTTTAAGTGTAAACAGGATGGAGAACTTTTTTATTTCATTCAACCTTTCCTTTCAAGAGAGACATGCATTCTTGCTGATTCAAAGTATGGGCAGTAAAGTTTCACTAGGATTTGTTTTAGTTTTTTCTCTGAGAAGTCATCCAGTAGAAAATAAAAGATCTGTTTCTAATCATAGCCTGTATATATCATGGGAATTGCTTCTTATTGCTCTTCCACCTAGACAGCTGAATGGTAGAATTAATACACACAAACATAAGAGCACATAACCATTTGCTGCATTTGCGTGAGTAGTGCCAAAAATAGACACTTCCTGGAGGAAAAATCAAAATTCTGACATTTTTCACTTCATGGTACATGTTACCCCACATTGTTTCATGTCTAGTTTTGTATGTAAAACTGACACAAAATAACTTAAGCTGTCAACAGCAGTGCACTGTAGTTTCTGCAAGTTCTCCTTAAAGGAGCTTGAAGCCCTTTCAGCCACTTGATTGACTATTGTCCAGTCCCCTCGTACAACCCAACTTCAAAAAATATCCCTTTAAAGGGTTAATGCCGTTTTTTGATGTCAGGTTACTTAAGGTTCTAAAAACAGGGACTATCAGCAAACAGTAAAAATCTGTGGCATCTTTTCAAGGCAGTTGGAGAGGTTTTAACCTTTTAGTGATATAATCAAGAGGCTTTGGTGGCATCATTTACTGCTATGTATAAACTAGGGATGTAACGGTTACCGGTAAAATGATAAACCGCGATAAAATTTACCACGATAATCGTTACCATGTCCAATTAAAATTACCGTTATATCGTGCTTGATCACTACTCTGCCTCAGTAACACACGGTGATGCTGCTCTTTGCCTGGAAAAGCCGGAACTATGTATCTGTCCTCGATTAAGGAGCCTCACGCGAGGTGCACATGCGCAGTTTGCATTGTTTGGCCTCTGGGTCTGACACATTTATTGACAAAAAAGACAAATGAACTGTTATGAATACAATAACAAAGGGGCTAAATGATTTCAATTCTGTGTAAAAGTACTTTTAGAACATTTTGAGCACACTGCAACAATACCGCGATAATAATGATAACCGTGATAATTTTGGTTACAATAACCGTGATACAAAATTTTCATATCGTTACATCCCTAGTATAAACTACTGTCCACCACCGCATATCCCACAAAAATTTCAAGTTTCTTTATTGGCACTCGTATTTGCTAATGCCACGGGGATTCTAGCAACCCCACATCAAACTAACCATTTAAGCTACTGACAAGCAATCTGTTGTTAAATTACAATGTGTATAGAATGGAATTTCCACATGAGCTAAATAAATATATGTAGATGTTTTTATTTAGGTAGATCCTTGGTCTATATTGCCCGGCCCTAACACGCACACTTCCCGACATGCATATCAGTCACACATTATTCTGTTGCGAGGACAGTTCATGCTCTGTATCTTTACACCTGTGCAAGTGTGAGTTTGATTATCATGCAGTGTAATATTTTGTGTCTCTTTGTTTCTCCCTCCCTCCTTTCCTCGTCATTCTCCCTCTTACCTGTTCTTGATGACTGCACCTCCAGATTGCCTGCAGGGAGAAAAGAAGAAAAAACAAAAGAAGTGTGGTGAGTCACTCTTCTCCACCCTATACCTTCTCTTCTCCTCTCTGCGTTAATCTTTTATATTTTCTTTCCATTATTTCCCTCTTTCTGTTTTTGCATATTTCACTCTCACACTTTGACCATCTCCTGCTACACTTTTTTATCCCTTGATTCTCATCTCGCTTCACACTCCTCTCTTTCCTCCTTGTCCGTCTCCTATTAATCACTCTTCTCTGGTGTCTTCCTGCTGAGCAGACATCAAGGTCACTCTGCTATACAGTCAGTGGATACAGAACGCACTAAAATACAGCTATACGCATGCACACACACATTCAGAGCTAAAATGTTAGGACGATAACAACCACACAGAAACAGAGCAATGGTGCCGCTGCTAATGATTTGTCTGGGTAGCTCAGTGCAGCTTTGTAAAGACAATAGAGCCTCAAGATCTCATCAACCCTCAAAACTAAGTTATTAAACAATGACAAAATGTACAAGGTATGGCTATTTAAGAAAAACAAGACATGCTGTATAAATGCTGCCACACGTGACGTCACCTGAAAAGATTGAATTTTCAACTCTGATCATATTACCAAAGCAACCCCAAGAGTACTCTCTGCAGAGACAAGGGTGCTGCCATATGTCTCCCAAGACAGGACCAAGTTTCAACAAAGAAGGGTTGGCCCCGCCCTTTTGTGACTATACATTGACTTTGCATGGAGAATGGTCGCCCAGGTTGCCCAAGTCGCATTCGTTGTTAATGCAGCTTGTGTGTCTGACTTAACTTTTTAATTATTTCTTATATTTTGGGATGTTTCCCTAAAAATGTAATGCATAGCACTTGAATCTGAACTCTCTAAACCATACAGTGTATTTGTGTGTTCTTTGAGTAAAGTGGCACAATCAAAGGAAAATAATTAAATAACCCATCATTAATTCAGCCCAAACAACTAAACCCACTGTGTGAAAAGCAAAACCCCAGTCGCAGTGATTTAAAGGGCATGAGATCTGACACTCTGATTAGTTTGGTCTATTCTATGCCCAAAACACACCCTTATAATCAAGGCGCATAGTCCATCCCTTTTGTGCCTTGTGCCTGGCTTTCACTGAGAAAATTTGTCCTTAAAATAGCAAAATATAGACTTACACACTCCATGCACTAAAAATAAGACCCCAAGTCAGACAGGACAGAAACCAGCAATACAATTATGTTAGATACAAACAGAGCAGAAGATAAGATATTTTCCTTGTTATTCTTAAGGGTTTTTAATAGTTAAACAGGGTTTACTGTACCCACTCTACAATTTGACTGGCTCTTGGTGAGTTAAAGATTTATTTCTGTTGTGCTGCAAAAGCCCATGTAGCCGCAAGCTGCAAGCCTCAAGCAGAGATGAAGAATGTGCTACAGAGGTTTGATAAGCTCACATCTTCAACACCCACAGATTATTATTTTTCATTTTCATATTTGTTGCCTTAAGCCATAACCAGCACTGACTCTGGTGACATCAGTTGACAGATACCTTCAGATGTCAGACTGCTCTCTCTGGGGCCATAAAAGGATTCATACATCTGTTTCACGTATTCAGCAATACTCCTCAAACCTGTGAACATTTTCAAATTTGACACTATTGACAATATAGTTTTTATTTGATTTGATGAACTATGCTACCCCCTGATGATGGCCACAAGCTAAATGAAAAAAATCTCTCTCTCTCATCTACAGTCCAACGGGTTGCTTCTTAAAGAGTCTTCAAAAAGTAAAATACAATTTTTTAAAAGTCCGTATTCAGAAACTTTTTGGGTAACTTTTCTTCATGCAAATTTAAATAGTAAATACATCAATCAATTCAGTAAAAGAACATTGGCGGTTTAACCTAATGCCCTGATTCTGCCTTTTAACCCATTCTCTTTTATCAATTATTTTATGATCAATGTGTTCTACGTAGAAAGCAATAGGCTTGAAAAGGTTTTCTTTTTAAAAAAAAATGTATTTTGGGGGCATTTTGTACCTTTATTGATAGGAGAGAAACAGTCGATAGGCTTGTGAAAGGGGGTCAGAGAGTAGGGGAAGACACTCTGCAAACTGGTCACAGGCGGGATTCGGACCTGGACTGGCAGAAGCAAGTACATGGGGTGCCTGGTTGCTAACCACATCGCCAAACCAGCACCCCTTGAAAAGGTTTTCTGTGCCATGTACGTAAAACACAACACTCCAGATATTTAATGCCATGTTTAATTGACATATGTTTCAGCATGTTGCTGGTGTTTCCACATTTCCTCAAACCCCACTGCCATTGCATGCTTCATTGAAAACTTGGTTCAGTAAAGCCACACTTAAGATCATTAGTACTATCTTCAGTCCAATATGATTACTGCCTAGACTGCTGCACTACCTCTGCTTATGGTTTTGTCCATTTGTTTGTTTGTATTCTTTCTGTAAGTCTTTCTGGGAGCACCATTACTCAAAAGGTTCTCAAAATATTTGGGCAAAAGTTTCAGGGAATTTTGGTCATGGTTTGAGGAAGAAGTGATTACATTTAGGTGGTGTTTAGGATGCAGATGCATGATTTTTTCAAAGGATTTGTTAACATTGCAAAATAGAGCAGTTTTCCACATTTTCAACAATAATACAACAAAGAATGGCGAAAATGCTTTGGCACAGATTTGTGCTCTCTGAGCATTTGTAGTTAATATCTTGCTGACTTCCTTTCATGAGAGTGAGTAAAATTATTGTTTTGAAAGGTATGTAGAGGCAAGTGGAAGGCACTGATAAGTAGAGCTGTGTGATAAAAATGCGTGCTCCTACCAAAACTGAATCAGTTTTCCCTTGTGCCATGACCAGCAATCTATGTATTCAATAGATGTTCAAAACGTTTTGAGTAATCTCTCTAACAGATGGACGAATAAACAAACAAACAAACAAACAAAAACTGGCCAACGCTGGCAAAATTAGAACCCCTTTGGTGTCGGTAAAAAGTGATCCCAATTAATACAGACAAGCCATCTAATTTAATGCTTTGTTTTTATTCACTACTTCATTCAGGACAAGCTTAACTCATCTTTACTTATTTGCCCCATGACAACGCCAGCTGTTGTAGTCTATCAATAACAGTATAATGCAAACCACACATTTAATTCATTTATCAGACCATACAATTCTGCCAAACAACTCAATCAACACTCTTATTTTCCTTCATGAATGGCACTCTGCTGTCAGTCATTGCAATTAATGATCACACACAGGCAGGCTGTGTGACTGTAAAGGAAAAGAGGAGAAAAGCTCAGTTTATATGTATCAAATACAATCACCTGTCCTGTATTATAATAATAAGGACAGTCTTCTTGGTCCCAACAGCTGTTCATGTGTTCTTACAGCCTGTGCACGACATCTTCAAAACCTCCTAACCAGATCTGCAGCCTCACAGGCTGGATGCTAGGCGTGTGATATTTAAAGGATGTGATCGGGGCATCAATATGTGGGCCATGCTGTGCTCGTGTCTGTTCATATGTTGTTAGGAATGAACGGCAACGTCTGCCGTAGAGAACATGTTTCTGTGCAGCTCAGCATCTGCTATCAGCTGTGTGTACGGTGATTAAAGTATTTTATAGCTGGAGTCAAGCCACCAACTTTTTTTTCTTTTTGTTTCTCTTTGCTTTTGTGCTGTGCCAGTTATCCTCCTTGATGTTTTGATAGGCAAAAAAGAATGGATCACCAAGTTGGCCGGAAAAACAGCAGATAATACAGAGAGACAGTCAGACAGATACTGGGCTGCAGAAAAAAGTAACATCTTTTCAAAATCAGAGTTTGTACCAGCCGAAACCTGGATAAACTAAAGAGGAAACAGTTCCCTAACTAACAAACATTCCTCCTTTGTGCACATCAATATGTACGAGAGGTGCCAAATACTCACAAACTTTGAAAAAAAATGATATTTCACATGCTGCTATTTAAAATATTAAGAAGAACAAGGCTGGAAATAAAGTACTTGGACATCAAGGCATCATCAATGACTAGGCGAGTCTGACAATGTAGAAAACAAAACAACTATAAGCCAAGAAAAAGGAGAAAACATTCAAAATGTAAAACAGCCCACTCCTCCATCTCCTCCCACTTCAAACTGCTCCAACCCTCCATCACCTCCGCCCCATCCTCTCCTCTGCTGCCTCCACTGGCACAGGGATAAGTCAGTCCCCCCTTCGATAATAAGTTGACAGCTGTAGAAAATGGCTTCTTTCAATTTGGCTGCTCCCAATCTCATTATGTTGTGATAGGAGAGCCGCAGGACTGTTTGCCTGTGTACTGGAGAGGAGCTGAGGTACTCGAGGGAGAGGCTGAGAGAGAGATAGGCAAAGAGAAAGTTTGGAGAGGATGCTTGAGAAAGGAGAGATGGAGCGGTAAGATGATAGGAAGGGAGACATTGGTAAAACAACAAAAAAGCCATCGTCCAGATAAAAGGAGAGATGTGGGAAAGACAGACAACAGATAGGACAGACAAGGAGACAGCAAAGTGGAAAAGTTTGCAAAAAAGAGGGGCAAGGTGACCCATGAAAAGTCATTAAAATCTTGTTTTCTTTTGTTTGAAAATAATTTATGATAAAGTAGCCATAAAAAACAAACCTTCACAGTCTCTGAACACGACATCAGGTTTGTTTGGGAGCACTTTTTTGATTCTTACAATATAACAAGAGAGGCAACATGTAAACGACTCATTATATTGTCTGCCTGACAATGATTTGCTATTAACATTTTGATATTACTTCCACACAGTGCTGTATTTTGAAAACATATCAGAAACTCTAAGAGCTTGTTTTCCTGCTTCGGTCAGTATGCTTGATACAGGGTTGGAGCTGCTCCCAATGAATACAAACCAATGTGAAGCTGCACTGCTGGCAGGCACAGCATAAGGAAACTAAAACCCCATTCACACTTGCAGAACAACCCTGAAATTATCCAGATGAGCTGTATGTGTGAATCCAAACAGCTGAGTTTTTCCACTCTGACTTCGCCCAGGCAATTTTCTTACACCCCATGAGTGTTTTTTTTTCCCAGGCGAACTTAGAGTAAGCCTATGTCTCACTCTTTGCCCTCCTGTTATGTGCACTGACTTCTGCCATGTATGTTTGATGTTGCATGCTGCCCATCAGACACATGGACCTCACTGAAAATATTTTAAAATCATTTGAGAAAGGTCCAGATCTTAAGCTTCGTTCACACTGAGCACGACATAAATACCTAATTTGGTTGCCATCCCTTAGTGATGTCATCACATCATATCATATCATATCATATATCATATCATATCATATCATATCATATCATATCATATCATATCATATCATATCATATCATATCATATCATATCATATCATATCATATCATATCATATCATGTATTAGCTGACCTTATTCCACCTATATCCCTTTCACTGATCTACCAACCACAGAACACTGCAGCTAATGGCCCTGCATCATCTCTCAACTGCCAACTGTCAACGAATGCAGTCCTGTCTAGGCGGAACTAATGTACTCACAAACTTAATGTTTCCACACGGACATGGATTGTCGCTCAGTGAACAAAAACTGTTTGTCATGGGTGTTGTCACACACCCACAAAACACTGATTGGCTGTCGTGGCACAGCCACGCACATTGTCGCCAGAAAAGTTAACAGTTTTCAACTTTGGTGACCTGGTACACGACCTGGTAGCGTGACAAGTCACCCCGATCGCCTTTGTTGCAATGCGTGAGGGTTAACCCCGCCCCATCACGGCTGTACACTCACATGGAGAGTATTCGGTGTGAACGCACTTTTAGTGTTATAAATTGACTACAAGCCACTGTTGTCTAACTGTCTGCCAGTGGTTGGGGCAGTGCATCATGAATAATCTTACCAGTATTCTTCAACTTTAAGCAAGAAACCAAATTAGCAAATTGGATATTTATGTACTACTTCTCTAACAGACAATAAAAATTGGATATGATTAACTTTAACAGAGGGATTTCCTCTGTGGTGAGTGGAAACTCTCACAGCTGCAGCACTCTGCATGTGGCCACTGTGGTTCTACAAACCAGGCAGTTTCTGAAAACATAAACCACAGGGAGAATCACTGAGAAACCAAACTGCCCATCAACAGACCACACAGTCAATAAAGAGAGCTCCAAACAGATTCTGCAAGAGCACACAGAGAAACGGAGAACCTAATTTAGAATTAAAACTCAATCTGCTATTTTACTCCTTTTCATTGTCTACCATTTTCAATTTGGTGTCTTTCCCAGGTCCATTGCGGCTGTATTTTTTCATTAATCGATGCACACAGACTCAGACTGGTGCAGGGAGATATACTAGCAGCTTTAGGAATTACCTGGCACAGGGCCAACTCTTCAACAAACCAGCGCTGACTACCAAAAACATCTCGGCAGACATGATGTAAATGACAATCAGGCCTGCACAGAGCAAGGGCACAGAGATAGAAAGGACACCTGCACACCAGCATGCGCACACACATTCATTCTGGAACATGCTCATGAATATTGAATATTGAAGCACAGGAAATGGGGACACTTATATATCAGGATGTTTGATTTTGTCAGTACCAATATTTTTACACACTTTGACAGATATACTGACATACATGTTTAAACCATTGCTATACATAAGACCAAGTATCTGCTGTACAAGAATTGACCTGTTAATTCTTGCTGTGACAGGTTTTTGTAACAGACACACAACGAGACTCTGATAATGTGTCATGTTTAAGATGGATACCTGTAGATGGGGTCAGAAGCTCTGTGGTATTTATTTAATCGAAGGCGGAAAAAAAAGTGATGGGTAGATAGTTTAATGTACTTTACACATTCATGATGCTTTCCAATCCTCTTTCTTTTGATACTGCAGGGTATGCAGCAAAGCTTATGTGCCCTGCTTCTGCTTGGAATACAATTGAACCATAGAGCAGGGCAGTATCATTGCACTATCACCCCAAGATTGCGTTCATATTTTGCTTTGTCTAATTTCAGGAAATTATGCAAAGCTTTTGGTCTTGTCTGTTGCAGCATACCCCCCAGTTAAAGTGCTAGTTCAGTCTGACAGTAGGGATGGGAATTGATAAGATTTTATCAATACCAGTGCTATTAACGATCCTGCTAATCGATCCAATTCTTTAATGATTCCCTTATTGATTACTGCAGATTTTCTGTGTGGACAAATGATGGTCTGTAGATTTTCAGTGGCAACAATGCCAAACACACGTCACAGCGTATATAACTGCTTCTGCAAGTTGCTAGTGTTTCCACTCACTCAAGGTTGTGCAGTAGGAGCCTTTTGTAAAATATTAAGGCACAATTCTGACTGCTTCTGAACCTTGTCAGTGGAAGGAATTAATAAGGAAATTAGAAAAAAGACTCATGATATTGATACTTTGACAGATCTATTAAAGATTCATAACTGGAACTGGTTTTCGATTCCCATCCCTAATGGGCAGAGCTGATAAAAATTACAATAACTAATGTGTACTTCATACAACCCCTGTAAAAAATACTGAACTATCCCTTTAAAATCCATCTTCTTAAAGTATTCCTTCCTTCATTTTGCCTGTTTATCTTATATATCAACTGTAGATGGGAATCGAAAACCAAAAATGTTTGTTTCTGCCAATGATTTTAAACATACAAACATAAACAACTGTTAATGTTAATTAAAATGATCATATTGGGTATCCCTGCTACATGCACACCATAAGCAAATAACTTTTACAAAACATGAACTGCACACACACCAAACCAGACAAGATCAGGGAAGGGAATGAGCCTTCCAACAGCACGTAGTATGTGTGTGTGTGTAAATCCTAAGCCCACACTGAGGTGTGTGCCTCAGTCTGCACAGAGCAAACAGCAGGGAGTGAGAGGGCTCCATGAAACACTGAAAAAGTCGGTATCACTGGGAACACACAAACATTCTCCTGACAGGCAGCAGACATACAGTTTTCCTAAACAGCAGCACCCCCCCACCAGGCCCACCCAGGGTGCACTATTGTCTGAATCTCTGGGTGATCTCTCAAGTCCCATCCAGCAGGAATAGTCCTCTTTAGTCGCTGTCCAGTGCTGCATCTGCACTCTGATAAAAACACACACTTGCATGGACACACTGCCGGCAGCTTTTTCTGGTTACAGTGCAATTAACCACGTCAATTAGCTGGTCCCCCAACCAAAATGGAGACAGAGGGCCCCCCCTAGAGGTGAAATTACATCATTGGAAAATCTGGGAAGAAACATGAGGAAATCATAAAAATGAGTCCATAATTACAAAAAATGCCAACAAAGGATTTCATTCCAGCACTGACTTCCAGCTGGGTGGAAGCAGGTAATTAAACTGGAGGGAAATGAAGTCGTCCACATGTAAATAGCTTCATGAGGGCTGAGGGCAGGTTGTATGGGCATGATTCGTACTTGAGATTTGTTAGCAAATTCTGTTGAGACCGTGGCTGTGAGCTTTGTGTGTATAGTTTAGATTGAAGCCTGTTAAAGCACTTGTGCCTGCACAGTAGAGTCTGTGCACCTGGTCCACACACCTGTCTCATCTACAATTGTCCATCTGTGCTCTTACGTGCCCAGACACACAAAACCACACACAGACACATAAACACTCACATTGGTTTAGTGCGGCCCATGAGCTTTGTGTGCACAGTGGAGACCTAATATCAGACGGCCTAGCACCGAACTGATTCTCCCCTCCCCCCCCAAACCAAGCCCCGCCATGGCTCAACTCAACAGATTAAACTATGCAATATCACCCTACCAATTCACCCCTCCTCCTCCCCTTCACCTCCCCCATCCTCAACACCCACAATTCAATTTCTTCTCCCTCTTTCTTTCTCTCTCACTCCACTCCCAGTGAAATGATTTGTCTTTTTTCTTTTCTCACAATCTCTGTGAAAATGTGTGTGTGCATGTATGCGCTTCTGTGTGTTTGTGTGGATATGCTTCCTCTTTTCTGTGGCAGAATGCTAGTCTTTCTCTCTTTTTTATACATAAACTTCAGATCAAAATCTTAAGACCAGTTGAAAAATTGCACGAATTTGCATTTTACACTGTTAGATCTTAAGAAGTTTCCAAGTAGAGCTTCAAAATGGAAAGCGGAAGAAGAAATGCGAATGAGAAACAATAAAATGAGCAGACAATTCACTGAAAACTGAATTTATACTCAAATATCCTTTTGTCAGCTTATCAAAAGTTTATGACCACAGTGTTTAAAAGCCAAAATATGTGCAAGGATGTGGATTTCATGGCAATTTCTGTCAGATACTGCCATGACCTCCTGATGGTTAAGGCAAAAAGCTTTCTGTCTCTGAATGTGGCAAGACTGTTTAGCTGCATAAGCAAGGCCTCTCACAATGAGCCATCGCTGCTGAGATTGGATGCACTGAAACAGTCATTTTGAATTTCTTAAAAGATCCTGAGGGTTGTAGAACAGAAAAGTCAAGTGGTAAACCCAAAATTTTACCAGGATGCAATTGGCTGTCTGTCAAGACACAGGATGATCCTCAATCCAAATAGAGGCAATAACTGGTGCTGACTGCAGCCATCAGACAACATCTAAGTGGGGAGGGATTAAAAAAACAAAAAGATCGTCATAGTCCACATCTTCTTCAACAACACAAAACTGCCCATTTGGACTTAGCAAGGCAGAACCCTCATATGGGACATTGAAAGGTGGAAGAAATTTTTATTCTCTTAGCCTTGACAGTCTTGATGGCTTCCAACTTTACTGGCATGGTAAGGAGATCCCACCTGAGATGTTTAAACAGCACAGTGGAGGGGTGCCATCGTGATCTTGGGTGCTTTTTCCTTCAATGGAAATATGGAGCATGAGGCTGTGCAGGGGCATCAATTCCCAAGGGTCTTAAACCTTTGCTCAGGCATTCAACAGCCTATTTTTTCACTTTTGTTTTAAAAGATTGCTTGCTTATTTTTTGTATTTTGCTATCATTCATTTTTTTGTTGGCATTTTGTCACTCTTCTTATAACCTTCTTATGATTCAACAGTGCAAAATGCAAATTTTTTAAGTTTTCAACTGGTCTCAAGATCTTGATCTGGAGTGTAGATACATACATATATATACATATATAAGGACGACAGTCATTACAGTATACTGTTTTCAGTGTACACATATCACGCAAGGGCTGAATGATGTATGAAATGTCTTATGATGAAAGAACAAGTACAGTCTGTGTTCCAAACCAGTTGTTTCTAAAGTTGGCAACCCTGGTCCAAAAGCTTACCAAAACAGAAAAATATTTTGTATCTTTAATTATTACTTCTTATAATTACATTTTTACATTTATTTAAATTATTCCACAAGGAACTAGAAAAGCTCTGAGAACACAAAACGGCCACCAAGTCATTTCCAACATTGTTATTTTCAAACAGGTAAAACTGTCTTATCTCACACGAACAGAAAACCATGTAAAAAATTCTGAATCCTCATTCAAAAACAGATCACCACCAAAACTGTTTTACTTTTTCCTTGTGCCTTGACTAACATTGCCTAATATTTTAATCAAAATCCATGTTGTTTTTGAGTTATCCTGTTCACAATAAACAGACACACCATTCACAAACTGCCCTAGGTGAGCAAAGACATAACTTCCTTGGCAGTGATCATTGTAAATTATAATTTATTTTCATCTAATTTTTAAATAGTATAGCATGACAAAACTTGCACATGCTTTGTGAGAATGCATTGCATCTTTGGTTAAAACATACATATAAATAAAATATATAAATATTTATATAACATCATCTGTCACTTCATTAAGTACATCTTGCTAGTGCAGGCTGGATGCCCTTTTGCCTTCAGAACTGTTTTAAAGAAGATCTATTATACTATTTTCAGGCCTTTTATTTGATTTTGGACTCCTATAGAACAGCTACACATGATTGCAGGCACAGAAAGCTCTATATATCTTCGCGTACATCTCCCATTGAGCCACTCGGCTGTGATTGGTCACACTCCCAAGGACTTCAAAGAGGAAGGGGCAGGCCTAGAGCATATGCCTGCGCATGGCCATGTAAGGGTGTCCGGCACACATTAACGTCACTGGGACTACACTGTTTAAAAAAGACTGTAAAACAGTGAACCTAGCCATCCAAAACAGCTTGCAGGACTCACTTCCAAATGCCTAAACCTCATTATTTGGTGCTTTGGTATCATTTAACACAAGCATCCAACATTGTTAACAACATTTATACTTCAGAGAACAGTAAAAGCATAGTAGTCGTCCTTTGACCTTTTTTGGCATCGTTTTGACAAGATGCTGAAATTTTTTCTCAGAGATTTTGGTCCACTCTGATATGATAGCACACATTTGCTGCAGATTTGTCAGCCCGCATCCCTTATGTGACTCTCCAATTTCTGCTCCTGCTCATAGGATCAAGATCTGTTGGCAGTGGAATGCACCACAGAACAGTGAAGTCATTTGACGTTAAAAAAAACAGTTTGAGATGATTTGAGCTTTGTGACATGACATGTTATTCTGCTTTAAGTATCCATCAGAAAGTTGATACACTTTGTACACGAAGGGATGGTCAGCAACAATACCCAAGTACATGGTCCTAAGAGGCCCAAAACACTGGCAAGAGAACATCTCCCGCACCATCTCCCCAACTACGAGCCTGAACCTTTGATACTAGGTGTGGTGGAACCATGCTTTTCTGTTGTTAATGCCTAATTCTGACCCTACCATCTGGATATTGCAGCAGAAGTTGAGATTCATTGAATCAGACAAGTTTTCCAACTTTCCATTGGTCAAATTTGGTCAGCCTGTGTAAATTGTAGCCTCAGTTGCCTGTTCTTAGCTAACAAGAGAGGCACTAGGGTATATTCTTCTGCTATAGTCTATCTGCTAAAAGACTTGACATACTTTTTGTTCAAATGGATTCTCTCCAGACAATAGTTGGAACAATTTATTATTTGAGTTACTGTTGCCTTTCATTTATTTCAAAGCACTCTGGCCATTCGCCTGTTACCTATGGCATCACACTGAAAAGTGCTTGGCAATGGATATGTTGTCCTTTTTGGACTTATCCCTGTAAACCCTGGTTGTGCGAGAAGGTCCCAGTATCAGCAGGTTCTGAAATATTAAGATCAGCCCTTTAGATACTGACAACCATGCCATATTCAAAGGTACTTATACCCCTTCCCCTCTATTACACAGTTAAAACTTTAGCAGGTCATTTTGACCATCTCTACATCTAAATGCAGCCATCAAGTTGTTGCAATGTGATTAGCTATTTGTGTGAACAAGCAGTTGAGTGGGTGTACCTTATAAAATAGATGTAAGGTGTCCATTCTATTGCAACAAATTCAACCCTTTGCAATGTTTTTGATGTGATTGATCTGATAGGGATAACTCAAACATTGTTATTGTTTTTGCCAAGATAGTGGATCCATCTGATTATAGACATTGAATCAAGCAAATCCAGCTGCACTGCAGGTTATTCATCAGTATGAGTTTATCAGATTTATATATACTCATATACACACCATTGATGTAACAGTGGGAGAAATGTGGGGTTAAATGTCTTGTTCAAAAAACATCAACAGATGACTGCAAGAGTTGGGATCAAACTAGAGCTGCAACTATCGAGTATTTTTGGAATCGAGTACTCTGTCAATTATTTCTTCGAGTACTCGAGTACTCGAACAAAATATACTTTTTTGTTTTTAAAACAAATAAATCAATTGTATACAATGCAACATGTTAGGGCTTTCAAAATGAGCAACCAAATGCCATTTATTCCTCAGAAAAGGGTTTTTATTTTAACAACTTTCAAAGTTTAAACCAGTACTGGCTTAAAACAAAGCCAATACAATACTGATTTACAAAGCAGTAATATAATTCTGCAATTATATTTGTGAAGTGTGTTCGGGAGGGCATTGTGTAGTTTAGATTGAAATCCTTGATCATGTTCTTAAATCCTGTGTCCTCCACCATGGAAAGAGGACGCATGTCTGTGATGAGCATATTTAAAATGCTGTAATAGTAATAGTTGCAGCCCTAACGACGTGCTATCATGCTAAGCTACGTGCTAAGCTCACTCCGTATGACATCAGACACACTGCACTGTGTTTTCTTTTCGTCCCTTCTTGTAGTGACCACACACTTGGGACACTCTCTGCCATTTCTTCTGCGGACTCTCTCCTTTCTGTCCCTCTCTTTTCTCTTCCTTCATGATTTTACAAGCCGCTCAGCAGCGGAGGTAGCAGGCGAGGTGTGCCACAGAAATTACCGTCCGTGTCAAACACCGTGCACTGTATAGTAGTCCAGATATATATTTATGTGTATAATTATACATTAAACGAGGCTTCGAGGCACAAAATTTAATTTGAGGATATTTTGTAATCGAGTACTCGCGAATATTCGAGGAATCGTTTCAGCTCTAGATCAAACCCCTACCCTTCCACCTCAAGTTATACCAGCTCTACCACTGAGCCACTGACATCCATCCTCATCAAGCCCCACATCAAACATAAAGATGGCTGCAAATGTTCTTGTAAAAGCTGAACAAAAAAGGAAAAAAAAAATCGGCCACATAAATTTGAGCACACTAATGAACTCCGTACTCACCCTAAGTAGAACAGGTAGACAAACCAACAGTGTGTGTAGTGACTGAGTGCATGTCAGTCACAAAGACAAAAAGGCCGCACACTCGCTGTGACAGTGACAGACAGACAGATGGACGGACAGGAGTGTGTCTGTGTGGCAGTGTGTGTGAGCAGAAACCGACGTCTGCCACACTACCAGCTGGAAAATGTCAGTTTACTTGAATTGCTGTCACTGCAATGCATCTGGGCATGTGTGTGTCTGTATGGCTATGTGTTTGTGTAGCTGCAACTCACTGCATGCACGTTTGAACATGAGGAGAAATCTGACTGACAGACAGGCAGAGCATGGGGGGCAGACAGACCACAAATCATGTATCTCTGTCAGAACACCATATTAGCTTCTGTGTATGGTTGTAATGAAGAGCTTTGTTTAATTTTATGAAGGTGCACCTCTCTGTGTCCACTGGGTGTGTTAATTCTGAAAACACTTAAAAACTATGCATCACAACCGTGTGTGTGTGTGTGTGTTTTCTATTCATGAAAGGTAATTGCTTGTGTTTTAGGTGTCAAGCTATTGACAATAATAGAACAATTACAATAACAAGACAGTAAAGGATACGTCATAAGTGTGCCACATAGCATGCACTATACAGTGTTCGTAGTAGCAGTTGCTCTCAAACATCACCGTGCCTTGGGGTAAGTCCAGGAGTGGTTTGGGACTTTGCGCAACCATAATGTCTAGTTACACAACAATTAATCCATGAGTTTTTGATTTACCTCATCAATTAACTGTGTGCATGAAATACAGTAAATTACAGGTGCAGGTCCTGCCACTGGACAAAAACTCAAAGGATTTGCAGAAATGCAGCAGGTGTAGGGAACAGCTACTTCTGTGGTGCCATCTTTATTCGATAACTAGTTTACTTTCAGTCACTTTTAGACACAGATGCACCCATATCAATCAATCAATTGAGAGCCACGGAGCAGAAAATCATCAGTCAAAGCACCTACAGACTGCTTGTTCCTCATCCTCCAGTGCCTTGCTTCTAAAAGTTTTGAGAGACTAGCTCACTAAGACCTAATTTTTACTGTAGCAGATTCCAGTCTACAGGAGCAGCATATCTGAAGCTTTTTTTGCCCATTTTAAGATGAACTTTGGGGAAAGATAGCAAAAGCAACTTTTGTAACTCAGTCACAGAATGACCGCTGTAGCAAACAGAATCTTTCACAGTTACTCAAGTATGAGGGAAGAAGGCCACCTCGCTTATTCAGAGTGCAATGATCTGTTAGAGCCTTACAATTGGACATGAACCTTAAAGTTCCATGATAAGCATGTATCCAAAGTTTTAAGCCATTAAGAAGATGCATTCATTTGTGAAACATCACCATAATCAAGCAGGGGCATAAAGTATCAGCAACAAGCTTGTTTGCAGCAAAAAAACAAGACTTATTTCTGACATAAAAGTCCAGTCACAACTTTAATTTCCGAACAAGTTACTGAAAATCAAGAATCATCAACCACAAATCCAATGTATTTGTAAATGTAACACTCTTCTTCATGGGATGGGATGTTTATTACAATATCAGGAGAGTCTGCTGCCTTAATTTATCTTAGAAACCAAGGCTCCAGGAACAGTGCTGAGCTTTTTCCATCTGCAATTTCTTCCTCCTCTCCGCTATGTCTGTGAGTAGAATTGCATGCACTGCTTTCAGAGCTGATTGGCAGTTCGGCATGCTGTTGCTCTGCGTGTAACCAGAGCATGTAACCAATTGGATAGTGCTGTGGGTTGGACAATGCTGAAGACAGAGAAGAGACAGCAGACAGAGCGGTGTGGAGAACTCCTCCCCTGGCATTTTAAGGGAAACTGGGGAATGTAGTGACATAGGCTTGTTAAACTTGACATCAGTTTGCTAATAAACTACAACTCCCATAATGCCGTAGATCAGTGGTTCCCAAACTGGGGTACGTGTACCCCCAGGGGTACGCGAAGTGATGTAGGGGTTACATGAAAAACTGTCTGGTCTAAACAGTTGTTTCAGTAGTTCAAGTTCAAACTGATAAATGTTTGTATTGTGAGCTTTGATAAAGGCCTGAAGTGTTTGCAGATAGGCTGAGGCATCTTGGAGAAGGAAATCTGTCCTAAATTATCTAAGATTCTTAAAATAGCTTAGAGTAAGTTCAGTCAGACAGCCTTTTAATTAAAGCTTTAAGTTCATTAATGAAACTGTTTCAGAAATGTACATTTCTTTTTCAAAAGTGGACTGGTGTTGCCCACTGACATTGCTGGTAAATCAATCTATGTAGTTAGAAATAATTCACTTTGATAGGTTTTACTTGTTTGTTATGCATGTAAAATTTGGTAGGTCGGAGTGCGGCAGGCTTAAACATTTCTTTTCCTCGGTGTTATAAGTGCATGAAAGTTGGGGGTACATGGCTGGGGGTTAAGTGTCGGAAGGGGTACAGGCTGCGAAAAGTTTGGGAACCACTGCCGTAGATGAATGGGATTTGCTGTTATAATCTCAAATGTTTTTTTTTGTGACGTCAATCTGGATTGGATCAGCACCAAAATGTATTGGCATATGGGTGTGCCTCATGGTTATTAATATGGTGGACCCTGAGATTTTGGCCTGTTCTGAGGGGTGCCTTGAGCAAAAAAAAAATGTCTAATGGCTTTGTCACACGATACAGTATTCCATCAGTGCAACCTAAAAGCAGATATGCTATTGTTTAGTCATATACTTATGAATCATCATTTTAACACATTGTACAATTTCCACCCAGAGCTAAAGCTCTATATAAACTGTACCAACGTCCAGCACAATCACTTCTCCAGGCCAGGGCTTATTTTAGGACTGAATGAAGAGGAAAAATTCCCTAGCAAGTCTACATTTTAAATGTTTTTGAATGATTGTTCAGTCGTCTCAGGAAAACATATATTATATACAGTATTTATCCATGCAAAGTCCAAATTCCAGCATCTGTGTGTTGGTGTGATGTCTTACATCTCCGTGTGTTCCTGTTTTCAGAGTTCCCTTGTTGTGTTCTTGTGTGTGTGTGTGTGTGTGTGTGCGTGTGTGTAAGAGTGTGTAATGTTGGTTGTGGCATTGGTGGGGTTTTGTGCTTTGTATTTCAATTTTCTCCCTTCACTTATCTGCTTGTGTTTTTCTAATGGAAAGCACTTTGTGCTACATAATTTCGTAAGAAAAGTGCTATACAAATAAAGTTGGATTGATTGCCTGAATGATTGATTGATTGATGTGACGGGTAACCTGCTCATCTATTAAAGGTGTAGTCAGCGATCTTCTAATCTTCTAATCAAATGCAGTATTTGTGAAATTCACCGTATGTCTCCTCTCCATCCACAAGATGTCCCCACTGACAGCATGTTGAAAAAAAAATCCGGTCTCAATATACAGCCGTGACTCAGAATTTCAGCAGGTAAATACTGTGGCTCGGACCGAGTTCTAAAACAAAGTAAACCCCCCACATCCAGGGCGATTATACTCATGCGCAGATCAGACAGAAGGGGAGGAGTCGTGGTTTATGGCGTGGCGTCTTGAGTTAAGCGTGAAGAGAGAGATACAATAGTTATGTAGCAATGGCTGAAAAACAGCCCAAAGAAAGAGGTCAGAGGTGAAAAGTGGAAAAAGAAGGGCTATGACCAAAAGAGCAAAGACCGGATCAACATTGGTGTTGCTTTCCGACGGTGGAGGGAACTCCATTGAAAGACCTGAAAACCTGGCGGGCGGATGTCGCCATCCGTCTGCTGGATAGGTAAGCTAAGCAACATTAGCTTTGTGGTGCTTCACATAACAGTAACAGCCGTCAGGCATTCATGTTATTGTCTAATCTGCCAAAATGTACTGTTGTTGTGATGTTTTCAATATTGGCAGTCGAGTTGTCTGACGAGTTGGGGTTTCCTTAGCTACGTCAGCTACGCAGTTTCTACAGCCGTTTCCATGACGATGCACGTCAATCAGCTTTCGGGAGGCGGGTCTAAATTCGGATATAAACAAACCCTCCGCTCGTTTTCTCCCACATCGCTGACTACACCTTTAAGGCACCATTTTGCTGAGAGACACATACAGGTTTTGGAAAACATACCTTCCACTTGGACAATGTCTTTATGGGATTTGTGTGCTCATTGCTTGGATCACAGGGTTTTTCAGAAATAACAAAAGTGTTGTAGACTTGCCTGTATGCAGTCTAGGACACTCTCCATTAAAAACATATTATGCATACTGTGGGGTTGGATGTATTTGTAATTCTTTCAATATATGGTTATAGATGACTCCTTTAAAAATTGTCTCAGCATACTTACATTGTACCTAAGCCATTAGTTTCATTTTAAAAAAAGCATTAGTGAAAATTAGCTCTTTCAGCAGCCCATGTAATAATGCTTCTGTTACCTTTTATGTACATTTCTATTCTTATGATGGTTAGTGCTTTATGGCCACATCACTGAGGCCATGCCCACATATAGTCCATATATGAAAGTGCATAAATGCTAAAATGTGTTGGCAAATGCTATGAATAGCATGCAAACCATTTTATTTTCAAATTGACTTGAAGCCTGAGCAGTGTTATGGTTGAACTTTCAACCACAATAATGGGTGCTAGCAGGCATTCATTGTAATTTTTTTCTTCATTAAGTCTCCTGTCTGAGACACATATAGGAAAGCTATAGGGGGAAAAACAATTTTACAAGTACTCATGAATACTCCTGACAGTTTCAACATTTGTTGTAACTATGGCAACCACAGACACATGGGCAGCCATGTGTTGCCAGTTTCCACTACCTTTCCTCAGACAGTGAAGAGGGGTCTCATCCAAGCAGAGTTTTGTTATTGTGTATGAAGGAGCAGCATAGTAGGAGAGCAACAGTAAATGTACATATAAGCACATTAAGAATTAAGATAGTAACACTGACGCTAGTCAAGCAATGTCTGCCACAGCACAACGCTCATATTTACAATAGCTGTTTGCATGTGTTCAGAAGGCCAAAATGCAAATTAAGAGCAATGATTTCAACAATACCCTGCAACTTGTGGACATAGTCCAGGTAGAGAAGGCAGGGGGAGTAAAGCATCTTAGGGGTTGACATATTATGAATACCACATAAGCTACAGCCATCAGAACATGGATAGGCTGGTCATGAGGGGATAGACATGGTCAGCAACCGTACTCAGGTTGGCTGTGCAGGTCAGACTTTGCTCAGTTGGTACTTAGGGGCCCAATGTGCACTTCAGAAACACTATGACACTATCAAGGATCCAGGTGTTTATGTAGAACTGGGCAAAATATCGATTTAATCGATTAATTCGAATTATTTTCTGCAGAAGACTTATAAAATTAAAAATTGAGATTTTTTTTCTTGCCTTAGTCCAATTGTATGTAGATGCAATTTTTGAAAAAAAAAAAATACAATTTTCACGATAGTTGGCCTTGTAGGGTTTGCACAAGCACTTCTACAGGCTTGTATTTGTTATTTAAAGGTGTAGTCAGCGATGTGGGAGAAAACGAGCGGAGGGTTTGTTTATATCCGAATTTAGACCCGCCTCCCGAAAGCTGATTGACGTGCATCGTCATGGAAACGGCTGTAGAAACTGCGTAGCTGACGTAGCTAAGGAAACCCCAACTCGTCAGACAACTCGACTGCCAATATTGAAAACATCACAACAACGGTACATTTTGGCAGATTATACAATAAGATGAATGCCTGACGGCTGTTACTGTTATGTGAAGCACCACAAAGCTAATGTTGCTTAGCTTACCTATCCAGCAGACGGATGGCGACATCCGCGTCCGTTTTCAGGTCTTTCAATTCGCGGAGTTCCCTCCACCGTCGGAAAGCAACACCAATGTTGATCCGGGTCTTTGCTCTTTTGGTCATAGCCCTTCTTTTCCACTTTTCACTCCTCTGACCTCTTTCTTTGGGCTGTTTTCAGCCATTGCTACCGCAACTATTGTATCTCTCTCTTACGCTAACTGCGCTTCATAAACTACGACTCCCCCTCCCCCTTCTGTCTGATCTGCGCATGAGTATAATCGCCCCCTGGATGTGGGGGGGTTTACTTTGTTTTGGTAACTCGGTCCGAGCCACAGTATTTACCTGCTGAAATTCTGAGTCACGGCTGTATATTGAGACCGGATTTTTTTTTCAACATGCTGTCAGTGGGGACATCTTGTGGATGGAGAGGAGACATACGGTGAATTTCACAAATACTGCATTTGATTAGAAGATTAGAAGATCGCTGACTACACCTTTAAGAGGGTTAAATATTGATCAGAGAGTTTCATGCTAATACTGTAAAAATACCTCAGCCTTTTAATGTTTATGTAGACAACCTCCCTACGTTTATACTACATAATCAACCTTTTATGACCCAGATTTTGACTTTAAGAGGGAAACATTTAGACAACATAGAGGCAAAACTTGATTTGTTTCATTTTTATGTCACTGGGAGTTTTGTTTCTTTTAGGGAGGGAAAAATCGATTAAAACCGTAAATCGAGTGTTGTGGAAAAAAATCTGGTATTTTGTTTCCAGGCCATATCGCCCAGCCCTATTTTTATTTTATTCACACTAAATGTATACTCCACCATGTGAATGTCATGGAAATCGAGACTCATCCGACCAGGCAACATTTTTCCAATTTCATATTCTCCAATTTTGGTAAGCCCATGTCAGTTGTAGCCTCTGCTTTCTGTTCTTGGCAATACAGGAGTGCTGCCTGATGTGGTCTTCTGCTGCTGTCGCCCATCTGCGTCAAGATTCAACATGTTGTGTGTTCAGAGTTAAATTAATTATTAAAGTTCATGTTGCCTTTGTCATCTTAGACCACTTAGGTCT
The DNA here is from genome assembly GCA_036419115.1 of Scarus forsteni. Taxonomy (NCBI): domain Eukaryota; kingdom Metazoa; phylum Chordata; class Actinopteri; order Labriformes; family Labridae; genus Scarus; species Scarus forsteni. The sequence goes on along the minus strand of JAZDUH010000229.1, from coordinate 7,980,418 downwards.
GTCATCTCAGACCTCTGGCATTAATCAGGCATTTTCATACAGAGAACTGCTGTATATAGATATTTTCTCTTCAGTGGATCTTTCTTACTAACCCTACAGGTGGTTGTATACAAGGTTTTAAAAAATACCCAGACCAGCCAGTCTATTAACAACAAAGCCACGTTCAGAGTTATCTAAATCCCCATTCCTCACCATTATGATGCCTGGTTTGACTTAGGCAGATCATCCTGACAATGTAGACTTTAAAATGCATTATGATTAGTTGATTAACTATGTATTTTTGAAAGCAGTTGAACAGGCGTGACTACTAAAACATTGATGATTGTGGGTGAAAAGGATTTTCACATCATTAAATTCTTATTTTTTCAGATTTTGCACAATCTCCTTTATCTTGCTGGAATGTTTTTTTTTACCTATTTTTTTATATTTTATTTAACTTATTTGTTTTATTGTTTTTATGTTTCCAACATCGAAAGGTTATGGGTTCTTACATCTGATAAATACATGATATGCAAGTGTTGAAAATCAGTAACTGTGTTAAATGATCATGGTGATGATTTTTGCAATGACTTAGCAGCCCTGGTGTCAGCATGTTGTTGCGTTGCACATTCAGAATTAGTGTATAACTATTTATGTATGCACATATTTGTGCACTCCTGGTCCATGTGTGGGTGGGTGTATATATATTCAGTAGCTATAGCTGCAGTGGGTATTGAGGGCAGTACATCAGGGTAAGGCAATCTGCCTCTGAACAGCTCCTTCAGGTGAGATTTATCACCACTGCACTTGGCCTCTTATTATGGCAATGGATTCTCCACCACTGAATCTGAGTGTGCACGCGTGAGTGCATGTGTGTGTGTGTAAATTTGTGTGTGTTTTCTAAACCCCCCCCTTCTTGCCTGCATCCTTATTAAAGTGCTGCAGAAAGAAGCAGCCATTGGTTGGTGTTGACTCCACCCTCAACAACTCCAAGATAGGGATCTGCTGGACACGCAAAGACACCAGGAATAATATAAATGGGGGATGACAAGAGGGCAGAAATAATGCTGAGCAGGAAGGGAGGAGAGGCAAGGGAAGGAGAGTAGAAATTTGGTTTATCTCCCTCCCCCACCACACATTTTGTATTTGGACTACAAGTCACAACAAAAAAAACTACAAATTCCAAATTCTCTGGCTTGAAGTCACGCAAGGTCCCAAAGCAGTGGAGCTGACTGACAGTCAGTTAGGTAGCACTGGAGAAATAGGTCATAGAGCTAAAAATACTTATCTATGTCTCTCTCTTTTTCTCACTCTCTCTCTCTCTCAATCCTGGCTTCTTAATAAAGAAAGAAAGTAAAACACACACAAAGTCTAGATATGCAGATGATGAAAGGAATAACTCGAAAAAGAAACACTCATGAAAACATCAGACCCCAGGCTCACTCCCATACGAACCAAGGAGGAGAAACAAGAATGAAGGAGTGTAACTGTGATGCTGTACAAATGAGCGAGTGAGGGAATGAAAGAGAAAGAAAGATCTAGAAATGGATGCTCAGGCTGAGGTTTTCAACCATCACGTGGGGCTGTTTGCACACAGCCGGTTATTACACGGAACTCATTTAGCTGGGCTCAGTCAGGCAGGGCAGAAATAATATTATATAGTCCCTGCCACAATAGCACCACAGACTATTATCTACATCTCCCCCCTTATGCTGGAACAGGGAAGTAATAATGGTGAAATATACCACACATCAAGTGATATTTCAATGGAGTCGGACACCTGCAACTTTAAAAATTAAGCTCTGACCTCAAATTCCAACTCATGACGAGTATTCAAAATTGTATGATGGGTTAGAATATCTATATCTATCTCTTTATATAAATATATATAGTCTATGTATATATATATATATATATATATATATATATATATATATATATATATATATATATATATATATATATATATATATATATATATATATATATATATATATATATGTATGTGTATATATATATATATGTATACATATATGTATGTATGTATATATATATACATATATATATATATATATATATATATATATACATATATATATATATCTATATATATATAGATATATATATATACTAACACACACACGTACACACAGACATAGAGAGAGAGAGAGAGAGAGAGAGAGAGTATTTTTGAAAGATTTAGTGATTTTTGTAATTGGCATTTTCAATATTTTTGGTGGGTGAATCTTACAAGTGTCACAATCCCATTCTGTTCCAATTTGGGAGTTACTATTCGGGATGTACAACATTGGATTTTTGCTGATATCTGATATGCCAGTATTACCAAAATAATTTTTGCATATACAGATACCATCATGTTCTTTCAGCACAAAACTACAGCACAAAGCAGTGTCCCTGAAACATAACATGGTTGTTGTAGCCACATGAGCTAGTCTGCATATTTCAGAAAAGGATGATTTACTGGCACTGTTACAATCATCTCGAATGTCAGTAAGGTCAGAAAAAAGCAAAATGATCAGTTGTAGTTCTCTAGGCAAAAATGCCTTGTTGATGTCAGATGTCAGAGGTGAATGGCCAGAATGGCTCAAGATAATATGAAGGCAACTTAACCCTCTATTGCATAGTGTTGCCATATGGCAACAATTACTTTATCTTCATTTTTCTAAAAATCTGTGAAATAAAATGTATGTTTTTACATTTAGGTGTGAAAAGGGGGCTTTTACTTTGAAGGAAATAGACTTTATAAAGCCACATGACCAGGATATCTTGTTTGCCAGTCCTTTTTGCTAATGGACATTTGACATCCAAACATAATTGTCTGGGGCTCTCCAAGATCGTCTTTTATCTATCATATTTGGAGTATTTTCACCAAATAAAAATTTAAATCACTATCTGGGGTAAGTAAACTTCATTTTGTTTACATTAAATTAAATTTTGTTGTTATAAATTTTTTGTAATATGCCAAAACAGATTTGTTGCCATATGGCAACAATATGCAAATATGGAAAATTCCTAGTATATACAACCCAATGGAGTTCCTGAAAAAACAACTGAATGAAGTGAAAAAAAAAGAATGATAGAATGAACTTAATTGAAACAGGTTCAAGGTTTTGGGTTTCTATTAGCAGACGTTGAGAGGAACTGCTTTGTTGACTTTCACAAGGCACGAAATGAAATCAGATCAAATTAATTAAATCAGATCAAACCAGCTGAAATGAGTTGCAATAAAATGAAATGAAACAGAAAAAAAAACTGAATGATATGAAAATAAAGAATGATTGATTGTACTTTATTGAGCCAGGTTCAAGGTTTTGGGGTTTTATTAGCAGATGTTTTAGATAACTGTTGAAATTATACAGTGTTTTCACTGTATAAATGTTTATTTGTTCATTTTGGATGAGTATGACATGGATATGTTGAGTCTTGTTTTAAATAAAATGCCGTTTTGGTCAAAAATGTTGATTTATGGTACTTTTTACAATTGCATATTGTTGCCATATGGCAACAATTGATCAACGACCCCCCCCCCCCCCTTAATTTTTTTTTTTTAATTTCATTTATCTATTATTTAGGCCATTTAGGCCATTTTAAGTAATAAAAGCATTAAAAATTTTTTTTACCTTTTTTAAGTAATAATTCATGCAATAGTTAGAGGGTTAAATAACCAGTAGTTACAAAAGTATGCAGACCACTTCTAAATGTCCAACTCTTGAAGAAGATGGGCTACTGCAGCGGAAGACCACACACAATGACAGTTGAGTTGGCTAAGTACGGGTTACACTTCACACAGGCTCACCAACACTGGACAGTTGAAGATTGGTAAATGTTGCCTGATCTGATTAAAACTTAATTCCTGCTGCAGATGATATGACCAAAATATGGCATTAACAACAAGAAAGCAAGGATCCATCCCACCTTTTATCAAAGGTTCAGGCCAGTAGTTGTGGTACAATGGTATAGTAAGGAATACTTTCTTGGCAAATTTCTTGGCCCCTTTGTAATAATTTACCATTACTTAAATGAAGCCTGAGTATCTGCTGCTGACTATGTCACAACCTGAGTTTTGCTGTTGACTCTGACATAACCTGAGTATTGTTGCTGACTATCACTACCAGAGTATTGTTGCTGACTATCACTACCTGAGTATTGTTGCTGACTATCACCACCTGAGTATTGTTGCAGACTATCACTACCTGAGTATTGTTGCGGACTAGGTCACTGCCTGACTATTGCTGCTGACCATGTCAATCCCTGAGTATTATTGCTGACTTTGTCCTTATGTAAGTGCTGCTGCTTACTGTGTCACTACCTAAGCTTTTTTTCTATCAATAACTGAGTATTGTTGCTGACTATGTATCTCCCTTAAAATTGTTGCTGGCTATGTCACTACCTGAGTATTGATGCTGACTATCACTACCTGTGTATTGTTGCTGACTATGTCACTACCTGAGTATTGTTGCTGACTATGTCACTACCTGAGTATTGTTGCTGACTATGTCACTACCTGAGTATTGTTGCTGGCTATGTCACTACCTGAGTATTGATGCTGACTATCACTACCTGAGTATTGATGCTGACTATCACTACCTGTGTATTGTTGCTGACTATGTCACTACCTGAGTATTGTTGCTGACTATGTCACTACCTGAATATTGATGCTGACTATCACTACCTGAGTTTTGCTGCTGACTATGTCACTACCTGAGTATTGTTGCTGGCTATGTCACTACCTGAGTATTGTTGCTGAATATGTCACTGCCTGAGTATTGTTGCTGGCTATGTCACTACCTGAGTATTGATGCTGACTATCACTACCTGAGTATTGATGCTGACTATGTTGCTACCTGAGTATTGCTGCAGCCTGTGTCACTACCTGAGTTTTGCTGCTGACTGTGTAACTGCCTAAAAATAGATACTGACTATCACTACCTGAGTATTGTTGCGGACTAGGTCACTGCCTGACTATTGCTGCTGACCACGTCAATCCCTGAGTATTATTGCTGACTTTGTCCTTATCTAAGTACTGCTGCTTACTGTGTCACTGCCTAAGCTTTTTTTCTATCACTACCTGAGTATTGTTGCTGACTATGTCACTACCTAAGTTTTTTTCACGTCACTTCTTTTTAGAACTGAAAAATGTAATGACTTGGAAAATAAAATATCATACCTCAAAACAGTAGTTACTGTTAATTACCACAAAACATGTCTGAAGTTTGAAGAACTAAACACAATAAACATTTTGAACACAAAAGAATCAGGTCACCAGTTATGACATCTGGCAAATTTCATTTATAAATCACTGATTGATGGGGCACTGATAGCAATGTGATGAATGGCTGATCTGGGCATGGGCCCCTTGCCTGCATTTCCTCCCCATTCCCTCTACCCCTCTTCTGTCATTCAGTTCCATTCAGTCAAGGCAAGAAGTAAAAAAAAAATAACCTGAGGGAAAAGTGAACAATTCGGGCAGTATGGTGGTGCAGACGGAGTTGCTGAATCAACACCTTAGCATGAGGAGCTATTTGTGTTTGCATGCTGTCCTTGTGCATGAATGGGATTTTTCCAGTTACTTCAGTTCCTCCCAACAACCAAAAAACATGCCTTTTAGGTTAACTGTTTATTCTAAAATGTGTACAGGTGTATTTGGATGTGTGTCAGCCCTGTGATTGGCTGCTGACCGGTCCAGGGTATACCCCACCTCTAACCAATATTTGCAAGGATATTCTCTAGCCCCCTGCTACCCAAACAAGGGATTAGTGGTATAGCTCCTTGGTTCCCAACCTGTTTCCCAAGACCCCAGCCTATCTCAGTTGGGGGCCCAATAGATAGATCATGGATAAAAAGATTCAAACTCCAGTATACATTTAAAAAGCTACATTTGTTTAGGGGAACTAAAAATTCTATACAAAAAAATTCAAGAGTTTTGTCCTTGTACTTTTTTAATTTTACGAAAGAGTGTTTTTTTTTTTTTGCAGAAACGCAACCCATGATTTGTTAGATTTTATAAATAACTGTCTGATGCTAGGGAGCACAAAGAGGACATGTCACACCTCCCACCTGGATGTTCAAGAATACATTTTAAATAATCTGGGCATTGTGAAGCATACAGTATGTTATATTTAAATAAGTGGACTGTAAACACTTTTTTTTAGCAGAAGTCAGTCCAGAGTGACAACAAATCCTTAAAAATTAACTACAAAACCCTGCATCAATCTGTCATGACTCTGGATATGCAGAGGGAATTCCTTCACTCCTTTCCTCTGAATATGCAGATGGTGGTATGCCTTGGTTCACGATGTACAGAACCATGAAGGAGAGTGGGGGGTTGGGGGTAGTGTGAGGTGGGGATAAGCAACTTGGAGGGCTCAGATGGTCTGAGGCCTGTGAAAGAAGGGAAATGAAAAACAGAACAGTAGAGAGAGAGAGGAGGGACAGAGAGAGAGGAAATGGCTGAACCAAAGGGAGAGGGTGAAAAGAAAGTGATGGATGGAGAAACTGATGAGGAGGGAGGGAAGGAGGATGGAGGAAGTAGAGGTGATAGGAGGACAGAGGGAGGGAAAAGGGAGAAGGAGGGAGAGAGAGAGATTAAACAGGTCTCTAATCCAGCAGAGAGATAGGATGTGAGGGTTTGTGGGGAAATGCCCTGTAGATTGGAGCTAGCTGCTCTCCTCCACTGATTTGCCTTTGCTTACGGGTGAGTCCCTCACTATGCACCGACAGAAATGCTCATCTGTTCACTGTAACATAGCACTAAACAATGCAAGGCCCATTTTCACTTGGTCTGCTCATAGGCAACATTTAAATAGTCTTTACACAAATTTATCACCATGGATGTCAGTAAGTATTGACAAACATACCTAAAAAAAATAGACAATAGAGACCATGTCTTTCAAGCACAACCTATCATTGCCCTACACTAATAAAAATTTACTTGTTAACTTGAAGACCTGAACACAGTTCGTAATATTATGTTAAAAAGCATGCATAAGCCTCAGGTTATGTCTGCCTTTTGACTATAATTGAATGCTTGTGGACTGGGTATTTTCTTACTTTATTTTTGTTTACAGAGATAAGTATTTGTTAGGTCCCAGTGGAAAAACATCTGGGCATGACTTGGAAGCCAAAGTAAACACTTAAGCACAGCGTTCGAAAGCTGATGTCTGATCCACCCTCTGAGAGGGGCGTTTTCAGACTCAGCTGCTAAGAACTTTTACCAAAACTATCCTAAGCAGGGCTGAAACCATGGGTTTATTGGCTTGTCAAATCAAGTTATCATCAAGTCAAGTTTTTTTTATCATCAAGGCTGAGATGAGTGCATACACAATAGTAACAATGCAAGATGCACAAAGTCAGTCATGTGTGACTTCAAAGACATCATGATGACACTTTTCTGTTTTATGGAACTCAAAACCACTTTTTTAATTAACTGATTAACTAAAAATCAGCAAAATCATAATTAGTAGTCAGAAAACTGATCAATGTTCATCTGATGTTCATTTGTATGTCATTGGCATGTAACAGACTACAGGCTATAGATGCTGTTGCTGTCACAGATATCCTGTTTTTTTTTTTTTTATGTATATTTTTTGGCATTTTGTGCCTTTATTGATAGGAGAGAGACAGTGGATAGGCTTGTGAAAGGGGGAGAGAGAGCAGGGGACGACACTCTGCAAACTGGTGGGACACAGGCAGGATTCGAACCCGGACCGGCAGAAGCATGTACATGGGGTGCTAACCACTACGCCAAACCAGCACCCCCAGATATACTGTTTTAATGGTTAAAGAAAGCCATGATACTGGACTTCATTGTTTAACTATTTTATAATGTCAAAATGTTCTTTAGATATGTCTCTTTTATTATGTCTCCAATGCATCTGAAGAAAAGGAAACAAACCATGGTCTCAAATTATACCAGCATCTATTGTGGATCAAACCTTTGGGTAAGTGATGTGCTTGCTCTGAGACAGACTAGAGGAGTAACCAGGATAAAAGTACTAAACACAGAATAGTTAGTACTGTGACAAATTTTTGCTGAAATCCACGGAGCTATTGTGTTTAAATTAAGTGGAACAGGTTTTTGATGAAACTAAGGTTTTCTCATAATGCCAGTGTAGTAAGTTATCTGTCAAGTATAGTCACCGCTTGTATTTAATCCCTGTGTTCAGAGTAGTGTCCAAAATAATTGTTTAATCATGCCAATGGGAGAACTACATTGTCAAATCTATTTGGAAACGTGTGTGATCTTGGACACAGCCATTAACTGAAAATGTAAGAATTGCCACAAGTGCTACGGCCACACATTATACAACTTAAAAATCACAAAGGTAACTCTAAAGATAATTACAAATCATTGATCACATGGGAAATAAATGAAGCAATTTTAAGCCTCAATTCTAATTGTGTCTCCTAAGCATTTTGTCTTTACTCCTACATGTTTGTGCCAGAGATGCTGTCACAGGACTGCAGTGTGTGAAATTCAGTGTTTTAGATTTGAGATGAAAACAAATGACTCAAACGGCCAAATAACAAATGCTTATTTTCCTTTAATGTAATATTTGATGCACATAAAGGAAACTGCATAAATCCTGTGTTCCTCCAAGGAGAAGTCACAATATATCTTACAAGAGGGAAAGTATTTTAATATCATTTTCTCCATATCTTTCACAATATGTAATATCTCTCATAGTTTTATCTTTCAGCAGTCATGAAAATGAGATCATGAAGATTTTATATTATTTAAGATTTATGATCTCAATGCTAATCAAAATAATCTTAATCGAGCAGCTCCGCTGATCAGGCCTTCAGTTTCTAAGCCACGGTTTGTGAGTTTGTTTGCAGGCATGCTAATTAGCCAGACTTGTTTAAAGGCCCATCACAGTGCGGTAACTGGGATGTAGTTAAACCCATATGGTGTAACGATGGCATTTATACAGTTGGTGAGATGTTAAAAACAGCATTGAAAGCTGTGGCCTTGTGTAATAAATGCATTCAGCTTTATCATTGCACATAGAGTCAGATGTCGGAGAAAACAGAGTGCCAACATCCCTGCAGGTCTGAATCTTATTCTAACCTTCCCTTTTCTCTCCTTTAAGCTCTTAAAATCAATGTGTGCCTCACAGTGAAAAAATTGGGCTCTGTTCATTAGTTTTTGCCCCTGAGCTTCTTTTTTTTAACACTTTCTACCCCCCACCCCCTCCCCCTTTCCTTCTTTTTCCTTTCCTGTTAGCAACCTGAACTTACTTCTGTCCTTCCACCCTGTCTGTATGTATTCCATGCAAATCAGTCAATTTAATCCCCTGACATGGTGTCAGTGAAGGCCTCTGGGAGCAATCTGGACACACTTTGGCTCTGCTTGGAAGAGCAGGGGAGAAGGAGTGGAGAAGAAAGATTAGGAGATGGGGAAAGGCAGCACTGAGCTCAGAGCTTCCCCATTACACCTCCAACCAATTGACCTGTCCAGATGTCATACCATCACTGAAACCATAAAACCAAGAGGGAAGTAACAACCTTCGTGTTACTGTGACTGGTTTTCAATCAACTTTGCTTTTCTAATAGTTTTTATTTTAGTAAATTTACACAATATTAAAGTATATTTTGGGATTTAAAATGACATTTGTTACTAGGTGGAAAAAAAGAAAAGAAAGGAAAATAGCACAAAGAGGTCAGACTTTTCTTTCAACCACATTGAACTGACCAATTCTTTAGCTTTATGCTACAGCTTAGGAAACAGGACAATAAATGTCACAGATAACTCCTGTTTAAAAAGTCACAACCAGTTCATCTGTTGAATTATGTATTTTCCTACCATTACAAAAACATTGTTAACAGAACCTTATTTTTGTTGCCGTGCAACCTGCACAGACCATCACTAAAGTGGCACTGGGTGAACCTTAGCCACTACGCTACAGGCTATGATATTTTAGCCTTCCTACAGCAGAGAGGCACAAAAGGTATTCAGTGGAGAGAAGTGAAATTTTGACAGTGCTTATTCTGTTTGGGTAAACTGTTGCATACAAATGATTGCATACTTACTTGATTGTACAAATAAGTTTGTAACATTAAGGAAATTAGGGTGGCAGCACTGTGGCGCAGCAAGTAGTGCAAGTGCCTCAGAGCAAGAAGGTCCCCAAGTCAATCAGAGCCTTTCTATGCAGAGTTCTCCCTGTGCATGCATGGGTTCTTTTCAGGCACTCCGGCTTCCTCCCACAGACCAAAAACATGATCAGTAGGTTGATTGGTGATTTTCCCTGCCCCTCTCTTTGTCTAAACATGTGCAGCTGTTATCATTCAGACAGTGTTGAGATAAATGTTTGCAAATTTGGATAATATTTAAGAACAAAATTATATTTCTTCAACTTTGTTGCAATACTGCAGGCAAATGCACTTTCAGTTGGACAAATAGGTTTGCAACATTTTGAGAAATGGATTGGAAGAGAGGTATCCTTTCTCCTTTACAGTTTGACCCACTTTCAAAATGATGACACTGTGTTTACTCAACAGCACAATTAAAACAGACACCTTTAAAAAATATACAGATTTCAAAAACAATTGAAATAGGCAACTTAAAAACAAACACAACATTGACACATTCTGAATTTCACAAACAAATTGACAAAGTTTGGACAGGTATAGGAAAAGCCCCATTTTACCCACTTGTCTAAGAACAGCCATGTATTGCCCACAGTGGAATGTACAATAATTAGTGCAGAACGATACTGGAAAAAACTTCTTGGAATATTTTTTTTTTCCCAAATGTGTCTCAGTGTCTTATGAGAACTGCAGATAAATTCTGCCTCTTATATGCAAAACTTATAGTGTATATTGACTCCTTTACCTATAAACCCATCCATTTTTGCCTTGCTCACTGCAGCCTGTTGACAGCAGCTGTGACACACACACATGCATGCACACACACACGGAAGAGGGACAATGTAGCCATGTGTTACTTTATGGAATGCACAAATAAACCAATGGCTTGCAATTGTGTTGTTGTCACCTGCATTACCAGCAATTTACGTTGATACTCAAAGTGAAAGATCCATGTAAATCCCCTTTTTTAACTTCTAAAAACTCACTGAGCAATTTGTGGTTAATACAGTAAAGACCAATCTGAAGACAGAAAGGGTCTTGATGGATGTCTCATGAGTAAAATATTCACTAAAAACATTACAATTCAAATAAAAGCGCAGAGAGTCTTCATTTAAAAAACGTCCCTCCAAAGTGCACCACCCCTGTATCTGTCAGAGCTGGAGCTTTTATGTGCAATGCACTGCACATCCTGCAGAAATTAGGATTAAAAAAATGATTCTGTACTTTAAAAGTTTAATAAAATGTTTTCATATCACACTGATTATTTTCTAAAAACAAATAAAAGCTTGAAGTTCTCTGAGAGCACAAATCTCCATCAAGACATTTCTAAAACTGTTGGGTGTTTATTGTCAAAATGTTGAAAACTGCCACGACTCACACTGTTTCGAAAACATCCATGAAAGAAACCTGGATTTGCATCACCACTAAAATCAAATCATGTCCTCCTCATGCCATGACCAACACTCCCCAAAAATGTCAGGAATATTAATTCAGAACTTACAGAGTTATTACCAAAAAGGTGGAAAACTACCATTTCTTGCAATGTTACAAATGCATTAAAAAGTCTGGAATCCACATCTGGATTCAGATCTCCATCAATATCTTTTCATGTTATCTGTGTGCCATGCCTAACATTCCTGAATATTTCATCAAGATTTATTGAACAAGTTTTGAGTCGTGCTTTTCACAAATTATCAAAGAAACCAACAAACACCTGCAAAAATATAACCTCAGCAACATTGCCTCAAACTTGGGGAGGGGTCTCACGTTGATCTTTGCCCTGAGGCCACCACATGACTAAAAGCGCCCCTGCCTCACAGTCAATCAGAGCAGCGCTCAGTTTCCCAATCAGCACCATTCCTGTTCCCTCTCTCCTGTGAAGTGCTCTTCAAAGCAGACACGTACAGACCAGGCGTTCATGAAATAGAACGAAAATGTCGCCTGTGCATCCAGTGAGGCTGACAGACAGACAGACAGAGGCAAGCAGTCTATACTCCATCCCTGCTCAGGTGAAACCTGGACAGCATCCCTGAGCCTCCTCACTGCTCTCTGACTTTTCTTTGTTTCAAACTGTCTCAGCTGAATCTCCAGGCTGCTCACACACTCCTCGGTTGCATGTTTATATTGGAGCTGCTGTGGGTTTTTGTTCACGCAGAAATAGATGTGTGTACCCGCTGACAGACGCACATCAGCCACCGTTTTGGCCGGGAGCCCAGGCGGGCAGCAGGCGTCTGCATTCCGCTGAAAGCAGTCTCAGAAAATCACACAAAAACCTAAAATCCTGCACAAAGGACATCATCACTGGAGAAACTTCACGGGAAATCCTCCTTCTCAAAGACTCGCGTTGGAATAATTATTCTTGAAAGACACGTTGGGCTTAAAAAGCCTATTCAGATTAAATTCTGGGTTTGTTTCAGGCGCTGAAAATGAACGCATGTATCGGAGTTGATGGCACACAGCAGCGTGTTTACCTCAGCCTTTATATTTTAGAGAGGTCCGGCAGTAAAGGTATCGCTGCAGCGTTAAACCCGAGCTCTGAGCCTCATCCTGCCTACCTGTTTACCTCCATGATATCCAAAAATGTGCGCACAGGTAGCTGATGTAAAGCCATCTGAGCTCCGCGCCTCCCGGCCAGCCTGCCTCTCCAGCCCCGCTTTGACCGTGATCTTGGCTGGCTACACTGGCAAGGGACATACCGGGTCACCCAAATCTACCTCCAGCATTCCTCCATATCCCTGCACACACGCTGCTCTTTGGCTCGGGGAAATAACGATATGAAGTACATCGGAGCGCGCAATGATCTCCCCGTGCCAAAACCCAGAAGCCCCCGATAGCTTTAAATGTAACTTTACTTCAGGGCTGATTCGCATCCGCTGACATTATCCCTGCTTTATGCATTGCATGTATAGATGTGTGTGTGGTCATGCTGAGAAATATCAGGGATATAAAGGCTCTAACTGCACTGACAGCATGCACACAAACAAACAGCGCAAACGCAGAGGAAAGGTGCAGTATACTCACGATTTGAGGGGGTTCTGTACCGCTGTGGCCATTTTGATATAGTATGATAGAATGCAACACTGCAGAGCCCGGTATTGTACATGTAATGTAGCAGCTATTTCAATTTCATTCATTCTCTGGGGCTGCGGCTGGAGCGAGCAGCCAATAGGAGGCGGGAGCGCTCCGTGACAGCTTTGGGGAAGTGTAGTTCTTTACGCATGTCAACATGGCACACTCCGAGGAGGAGCAACTACAAATACCAGCGGGGGTGGCGCTCAGAGTGGACCACGGTCCCGCCTCGGACTTGTGAGGGCAGAGCCTTCCCCATACTTTATTTATTTATTTCATTTTTGAATATATATTTGAGAAAACGCTCAGTTATGTCAAGATATTCTGTAAGACTGCATGTTGTCAGAGGGAGTGTTTGTACCAGGCAGGGCGATTTCAGGTCAAAATATTTTACAGCTGCTCAGTCCTGAGAGAAATTTAATGGCATGTAGAGTTCCTTACAAGCATGGGCGATTAATTTACAATAGTTATTATCATGAAGCATGGATGATAAATCATAACAGCTAAGTCGTTTTGTTGTAAGACTCAAATGAGCTTCAAACAGTGGAGAAAACACCCAACAGCCCAAATTATAGAAGAAATGATTCTAAATGATGCACTGTTCAGAACTTTCTGGCATTTTAGTCCATTTTAGACATTTAAAAATGATTTTTATTTATCATACAATTACTCCTCCTTGGTCTTTGATCTCTTTATCATGTACAGATTCAAAACTTTTGGAGATTTTACACTTGTCTGACACCTAAATCTGTTTTTCAAAAAAACTCAGTTTGTAAAGATTTAAGCGATTGTCTACAAGAAAAACTTAAATGGGACTTAACTCCCCTGATATTGTTCTATATGGCCTCCTTTTTATGTATGTTTGTTGATGATTTAAAAAACTAGCAAAAATGTAATTTTTGGGGGGGAATAGAAGATACATTTAAACAGACCTTTGGCATAAGTTAATATGATAGAACTTTAAAAATACTGTTTTAGGAGCTCCTGTCAGTATTGACTGTAAGAATCTTCTTAACCCTTATTTATCACTTCGACGTATATCAATCAATTAATCAGTCAGTTTTCCTATGTTTGTGTAGCACTTCACATACAGAGGAGAATGTCACACAAAGTTCTGGGCATGGACAGAGACAACAAAAGAAGATGCAAGAAATGTAAAATCATTCAATTAAACAGACATATATACTTAGAGACTCCTTTCAGGTACAGCTTGAAGGGGGTTTCTGAGAGAAACAGAAGATTACTGGCCTGAAGAACAGCCACTGACTGAATAGTTTTTCTCTTTTAAACCTTTCTCTGAGATGATGGTGGGTGAAAAACCCTCTTGATCTGCACCTCCTGAAATGTTCAGTAGAGCTTGTCTGCTGCAAACAACAGTGTCGTGCTCAAAGTTTGTGATGTGATAAGCAACTTTGAACGCAACATGCACTAACTCAACTGAGCTTGTTGAACTTCTGCAGGTTCCCTAAATGCTGGATTGTATTTAGTTTATATCATGTAATTGGCTGACTAGCCATTTTTGTTGTTGAGCAATGAATGGGTGTGGCTAATAAAATGGCAGTTATGCGTCTATAGAGAGTGAAATCTGACATGAGTTATCATGATGCATAATAATTTTGTGTTTGATCAACTGAAGCTGAAGAAATATACAGGAGTGGAAAGAGTCTTACTAACTTTACCCATGTGACTCTGTAGCTTTTGTTGCTCATGTTTTTCTAAAGTAGTTTGTGAGAGTTATTTCATTCTGAATTGTTTAAGTGCTCTGCTATACCACATCTTACATTACATCTGAGTATAAAGTCAAAACTCTTGAATAAGAAGCTTTACTAAATTATGCTTTAGTTCAACCAGTGTTGTCACAATGCTGTAATTTCATCATCATTCTTGAGTTTATATCACAACATTCAGTGCATGGCAGTGGTTTCATGCTTGATACCTCAGGGACAAGATATTCACAGAGACTGGTTGCATTGTGCATTTCATTAGCAACATTGAATGTAACAGTATTTACTAATAAAGTTTTAGTGGTCTCATATTTGTTTGGGGAGATTGTTCAAAAATGTTATTAAACATTTATTCTTCAGATAAAGAGTCATTTTACAAAACCTTTATTTACAGAGTGAACAAAATACATTGAAGTGTTTTTTCTATATTACAATGAAAATTGCTATTTCATGTTTAAATCTTGTTATTTGGGCCTAATGTTATTACATGCTAGATTGGAACAAATGATTGGTTGACTCATCAAACCAATATGATGCAGAGATATTACTCAAAAATATTCATAATTTTTCTTATAGGATCTGTTATTTTCTTATACTTGAAAAGAATCATGAAGTGTCACTTTCACTTGTACAATCTGTCAATGTAACTATGTTTGTGCTCTTTCCAATCAGGTTAAAATACAAACAAATTATTTATTTCTATATCCTGGTAGAAATTAAGATTTAGTTTAGTTATATTTTTATACTTGATTCTAACAGTGAACTAATTTTTTTTTAAATAAACTAGATTTTGTGCCATAAAGACAGAACAAACATTCATTAGAGTGTTGAGTTGATTATTCCCTGGATGGGTAAAAATCACTGAAAATGTACTGTCAGTTGAAAAGGAGGTGGTGTAAAGATTACATTTCATTAAATCAGATTCATTAATGTCACTGTCGAAAGCTTAACTCGGAGTTTTCCCCTTTGAACCTGTAAGTGACACTTGAGCCAATCATCCCAACCATCCCCCATTACTGTACCAGTACCAAAAGATGCTCAAGCCCACAACATGAAAACTGCAGCACATCTTCTTTTATTTATTTATTTTTACCTTTGTGCTCTAACCAAACTCCACCTGATTTTCCAAGTTGATATTTTTCAGAGTTAACACTTGTAATTAATACTAGAAAATAAAAAGTATTATGTGAGAGAGTGCATGCCACCCGCTACTGTACATAGAATTGTTGCTGAAAATTCACTCTTAAAGTGTTTCAGAGTTTGAAATTCTAACTCCATCTAACTCCAGAAAAGAGTCAGTACTTATGCTTGGTGGAAGTTAAAGAACCAACTCTTTATATTGATTATAAATTTGATTTCAGCGCTGAAGTTGGAAAGTTGGTATCCTTACAGCACTAGCTCATTAAAACCCTCAGTTTACCTTTCATTTTTATTCAGAACACAAAACTACTAATAGTAATAATAAAACAAAAGCACTTCCACAGAAATTGCAACAACAAAATAATAGAATCAAGCTACTAACTTACTGTAAATTGAGTAAAAGTAAGTATTGTTCTTTCCACTCATGGAGCTAAGTATAGCCTCTGTGCCCGCTACATGAAATCCACTGGCACAAATAAGTTTAAGTTTAATCTCTCTTAAGGCACTCCTCTATTTCAACTAAGACACAAACACATGGTGGTGCAAGAATCTGTCATGTTTGAGGAAAGTTAGGCCCTGTTTGCATGATCACTACAAATCAGCCCTCAGTAATAAGTTTATCCTTTCTGTGTTAGTGCAGATTAACAGAGGTTGTGCCTTCATAACCTAACTGTCGTGGTGGCATGTTGATAGACTCATGCTTAATTTTATATTATCTATGCTATAGCCCTGCACTGAGCTGCTTTAATTATTCATTAATCAGGGGTGATGGGTTGGGAGTAGGCCTATAATTGATTCTTTCAGACATTTGTCTCTCATGCTTGAGCATTCAAAGAGGCTGGGACCCTCTCCAATCTCCTCAGCATTGCATCCTTTACTCCTTTCTCCTTATTTCTCCTTTTTAACTTCTTCTTTGCTGCTCCATCTCCCTACTGTATATTGGTGGACATTGCCAGATTTCAACCAAAAGACTTTTAAACTGTCCAAAGCATGAAAGGTAATGCTTGATACCTCAGGGACTGAAGAAAGGAGGGAAGGAAGAAAGGATCAAAGAAAGGAGCTATGCGGGCCTTTAGCAGCAGTGCTGGAATTTCTTTCTCTTTGTCATGTTAGCAGCAGTGGCGCCGCTCTGAAGCCATTCAGTGACATGTGATATTTATAGATCTGCGCTAACAAATATTTAATGAACATTAGCGAGCAGCTCTAGCATGGCAGCACTACCATGTCAGAGCTCAGCCCGTTAAAAGGGAACTTTGATTCTATGTGTGTTGCTGTGATTTATTGTTATAAAATATGCATATTTTTAGATTAATGACTTTATCCAGCAAACATGTTGTAATGTATTCAAATGGTTTGTTTAATTTTACAAGACTTTAGAAACAAACACAGATATAGGGGTGTTTTGAGGACCCAAGTGTCGCTTCTTATAGACATTGGGACATGTAGACTTCCTCGCTGAATAGATCCTGCTGTTCATATACTCATTCCTTTAGCAACAATGTATATTTTTCTACTAGAATACCAGTAGCCTCTTTATTTTGGAACCATATTAAATAATTCAGTCTCTTTAGTTGGTGCACCCATTCAACTTCGATTCAATGATTCAACCAATAACATGGCAGCAACCTAATCAATATAAATGTTGGCATGGTCCATATGATGTTTGCTAAAGTTAAAGTAAAGCATCAGCACTGAAAAGTAAGGTAATCTGACTTTGAATGTGGCATGGTTGCTGGTGCCAGACATGCTGGTCTGAGTACTTCAGACACTGCTGGTCTACAGGGGATTTTCATGCACATCCATCACAAGGGTTTCCAGAAAATGGTCTGGAAAACAAAACTCCACAAATTGGCAGTCCTCAGGACTAAAATACCTTGTTGATGCCAGATGTCAGAGGAGTATGTGGTTGGAGAAGAAAGAAAAGCAACTGCAGCTCTAATAACCATTGCTTACAACCAAGGTATGCAGAAGAACATTGAATGTGAACATGTCGAGTCTCGAGCAGCAGACGACCACACCGATGGAAATTAAAGCTAGAATTCTTACAGACTCACCAAAAATGGAAAATTGAAAATTGAAAAAAAAAATAACATTGTCTGGTCAGATTAGCCTCCGCTGGATCAGTTAGATGGTAGTTCAATGTAAACAACCTGAGTGCTTGGACTTATCCTGCCCATGGCTCTGGCTGGTAGTGGTGTGATGGTGTGGGGAATACTTTTTGGCAGAGATCTAATGGGGAGCACAAGTTTCTGTTTGCTTTAAGGTTGTCATAATCAGATTATCTTAGCTTTAAATGAACAATTATGATACACCTACATTACTACACACATTTTTGGTCAAACCATGCTTGTGTAGATTTATTTCATGTATGTTTTATTGGTGACAACGATAAGTATTAGTGCTGACTTTGGACAGCAACATCCCATTTATTGTTGAGCCGGTCCTGGTAGTGGTGCTGGGAGTCCTTTCAAAACAACAAGGGTGTTTTCCAATGATGAAAGTTTGAGAACCAGTGTTTAAGGGGTGCTGAGGTAGATGTATAAGTCACAGCTTTGTCTTAAAGAAAAAAAAGTAAAGGAAAAAGAAAGGTCATCAATACTTTGTTTACAAGTATTTTTATTAAGTTACTTTTTACTTTTCATACTTTTTATTAAGTTGTTTATTAATTGTTACAATAAAGTAAGGCTCTGGGATGAAATTGATTGATTTTCTCGAGTTTTCCTATTTTGACATGAATCATGAACATTGTTTACCTTGAGTCAAGTCAAGGTGTGTCTTTGGAATATGTTCAAACATAGATAGATAGATAGATTATAGATAGATAGATAGATAGATAGATAGATAGATAGATAGATAGATAGATAGATAGATAGATAGATAGATAGATAGATTCCATACTTTTCATTAACATCTGTGTAGTTTCTGTATCCTTAGAAGTCTTGGTTAATCTCAAATGAGGGAATCTGCAGGAAATTATAAAAGTGACCTTTTGTGTAATTTTATATAAATATTTCACGAGTACCAGTTATTAGATTTTTTTTTATTAGGTGCTGTCACCATGGATGTAGTATGTAGGATGTAGGATGTAAGTAAATAAGGATGCAAGGATTGACCTTAGGTGTGCCTTGATACCAGTGGTCTAAGTGCATTATCATTTCATCTCATTTTACACTTTATTGTCCCTCTGATGTAGTTTGTGGTTTTGCGGTAGTTCTGTTGTATTCTGCATTTTGACCACAAGGTGGGGCCAAAGTATCAGAAATAACGCTGACTGGCTGAACATAGTTACGTCCCTACGTCACTATACACGTACGCGTTGGCTCCTCCCGCGACGCCAGCTGGACACGCGCTGTTGTTGTCACGAACTGTCAATCAGGAGTCATGGGTAAACTTTCGTTTTCGCCCTCACGAACATGTTATAAAGCTCAGTAACTGGCCAAACATGTCGGAAATAATGTTGAAGGCAGACGAGAGTGTGACAACCAAACCAATGAAGGCCGAGGGGCGCTCAGAGGGAGTCCAGAGCTTCCTGCTCGTGGATGAACAAGAAAACCTGCAGGTAAAGTAAGCTAACAACATCCGAGCTAACTCAGCGCTGCTAACATGTAGCTGCTAGGCTAGGAGAAGTAAGAACACACTTTGGTTATGGGACATCAGTCCACCGACGTCACAGATGATTACAGGCGCTAATTATTGACTGCAGAGAAAATAGTGAGTTAAAGTCAGCTTGTTGCTCTAAAATGAAAGAGGGAGCTTATAAGAGATTTTAATAGTGTCACTTCCTCTTGCGATGTGATTTTGGAACTGAAATAAAAAAAAACGTCTGTGGTGACCCTCACGATTATAGTGGCTGTTACGCTATAGATGTGTGTGCGAACAATGGGTAACTATAAGGACAATGAAACAGCAACAGTCTGGTCTGAGGTGGAAAAGTCCCTGATGAGTCATACAGCACAGCTGACCAACTGGGAGTCAACCTTTGATTGTGTTGTTTTTGATTGGAAAGTGTGGGCCAAAGTGCCTGGTCTGTCCTTATTCAGACATCTACAGTGCATTTAAGTCTTCGTGTTTTCTTTAGGATGCTGCTGTGTGGTCTCATTCATGATGTCTGCAATCCGATCATCGAGATTTTCTTCTCAGGCCGATTGTTTTTCATCGTAAAGCTGATGGAGCATAACCCAGCCAGTTATTCATTTTAACAGGTGTTTAGTCTTTCTCGTTAAACCTGTGGTTTATCAAACTCGACAGTTTTATCAGGGTGTGCATCCGAATCAGTAAATTATTGTTATTACAGCACGGTTTTAAATTAGCACAAGCTATTAGCCAAATGCTTGTCATCTTACCAGCCACAGTGGCAGGTTAAACATGGTAACCAAGCAGAGAAAAATTGGGAAGAAAATAGTTTAAGATGAGAAAAGAAAAATGTACATTCATAATATTAGAAGGACAGCTTTCTATTGTAAGGATCACCTTCATAAAGTACGTATGTACTACGGACTTGTTTTAAAACTACTGATTGATTCATTTATAGTTTCAGTCAAGTTTTATTGCTGTCTCTGCCCTCTGGGTTGGTGCTGAAGAGGGGACTCAATCCGTCATTAGATTAACATGGTGACAGTTTAGATAAACTCTTACTTTGGTGTTGAACATTTCTAGAGGGAAGTTTTCCACATGTGCCTTACACAGCTACACTGTCAGAAGTGTTTGGGTTTGCAGTTTTCTTTTTACAATGTCAATTATTTTTCCTTTATTACAGTAAAAATGAAGTGGGCTGTTAAATAAATCTGTGTCTGGTAGAATTTTAAACATAGGTGTCACAGTGCCAGGTAGACAGAAAAGTGATTTTCAAACTCTGATCAGCAGATATGGGTTTTAAAAGTTAAAACAAAACTGTATTATGCTGATGTGAAGTATCATGTAATTTGACATTTATGTCCCTAATATGGTCAGTATACTTACCCCAGTATACTTGGCTGTAGTACATCAATCAATCAATCAATCAAACTTTATTTATAAAGCGCTTTTCATACAAATTAATGCAACTCAAAGTGCTTTACATAGAAAATTAAAAACATTCCCTTAAACCCACCTTCCCACCCCTGTTTTACATAAATTACCCACAGGCATGGGCATAAGGCTTCACTCACGAACGCAATCACTAACAGACACACACACACCCTCACCCGCACACACTCATACACATACACACACATAGACCAAAACAGTGCAAGAAGCTAAGAACAAGAACAAGGCTGAGTACAGATGAACCAGGTGAGAGAGCGTCATCAGAGGAGCCGTCTGCACCAGGAGCTGAGAGTCGACCACAGCCACAGGACACCAACGCAGGACCCAGAGGAGAGATGATGGACTTCAAAATCCTCCAGGAACCTACGAGACAGAGCCCTGCAGCCATGGTCAACCACAGTTCCCAGCGCAGAGGGCTCCTACAGAGGAAACACTGGAGATCCTAATAATGAAAGAATAAAATGAGTAAAAACTAAGATATCAATAAAAACTAAGAACCAGATCATAAAATAGTACTACTAAAACATTAAGATAAGAAATGAGTAAAATACATAAATAAAGACAAAGTAGAAACCTAATATAAATAAATATAATAAATAACCTTATTAGAGAGGCCATTATGTTTTAACTACAGCTGGTTTTGTATTTGTTCAGGAGCAGAGTGTGTTTCTCTGAAATTTTAAGTTCTTTATAAGGATTATGTTAAAATAATACCCTGACAATCTTATCAGTTTAAGCACCACACTCAAGGTCTGAAATTCATGTTTTGACTCATCAGCAAAAGTAGTGGGAAGATCAAAAAAGATTAATAGTCCAGGTTTATTTTTTTAACCACCCAATAATTAATTGCGTTTCTGTCACATCACTGTGTTTTATTACATTTTATAGAGTTGATTACAATGACTGCCTAAATCAGAATACTTTATCGAAGATAGAAGAAAGAATATTACTCATCCTGTATAAAGACAGTTGAAAATAAATATTTAGATGCTTTGGGTCACACCATGTTGCAGTAGGTTGATGCTTGTGCACGGCTTTTCTGTTTGGAGTTTGCATGTTTTTGCATGTACTTGTGTGTTTTTCTTTTTGGGTTATCAGTTTTCCGTCTGCAGTCTAGAAACATGCTCGACGACTTAAATGTTGATTCTACATTGTCCATAGATTTGTGTGTGTGTGTGTCAATGGTTGTCTTTCTGTGCAGCCCTGTGATTGGCTGATGACCAGTCCAGTGTGTACCCTGACCAAAGTCAGCTAGGATAGGCTCCAGCTCCCTTTGTATCGATTATTAACAGATGGATGCTTAAAGGATAAGTTCAGTTTCTACAGCTTTCACATTGTTTATAGAATGAAGTAGAACAATATACTCACCCAGAAGGCTTTCCTGATCCAAACAGTGCTTCGGGAGATATTTAGATCCAAAATCAAGCAGCAGACATCCGTATAATGGTAGCACATAGGGCATACAGCGCCGCTCCTAAAACTGCATTAATCATCAAAAACTCATTTGTTTCTTCAATATTCCATCATGGTCTGCTCGGGCTACTCCTCCATTACAGTCTGTGTCGCCCCAGACATGTTTTTGTAACTGTGCCGACCTCTGAACTGAGGAAGAAGAACGTATGCCTCTGCACATGCGCAGTGCGGCTCATTGTTTCAGGGGAAGACAGCCGGCTACACAACGACTTTCTTCTTCCAGTTTTGTGCAAAATGGACGAATATCTATCGGATGGAGAGGTTGTGGAGGAGAACTTTGAATATGATGGATGTCCTTACAGTTTTGAGCCAGAGTTTACAGATGAGGAGCTCATAGAAAGGAGGACATGGAGGCAGCACTCCAGAGAGTACTGCGCATGTGCAGAGGCATACGTTCTTCTTCTTCAGTTCAGAGGTCGGCACAGTTACAAAAACATGTCTGGGGCGACACAGACTGTAATGGAGGAGTAGCCCGAACGGACCATGATGGAATATTGAAGAAACAAATGAGTTTTTGGACGATTAATGCAGTTTTAGGAGCGGTGCTGTATGCCCTATGTGCTACCATTATATGGATGTCTGCTGCTTGATTTTGGATCTAAATATCTCCCGAAGCACTGTTTGGATCAGGAAAGCCTTCTGGGTGAGTATATTGTTCTACTTCATTCTATAAACAATGTGAAAGCTGCAGAAACCGAACTTATCCTGTAAATACTTACTCCTACCTGCCATCTGGTTCATCCCCCTCCGACATTTATCCACTGGAATGAAAATTTGCCAACTGAGCACACAGAATATGAGCTAAAGTCTAAACAACTGTATCCACAGTATCTTTCCTTAATTCACTGTTGTTAAGTATGTTTGCATACATTTTAAAGATGGCTGAATTGTTTTTCCCTCCAGGTCCGCGATGAGTCTGATTTTGTGGAAAAGCTGGGCTGTGGAGATGTTGCAGGGGTCAAGGTCCTCTCCATCTTTGGCAACACGGGTGATGGAAAGTCTCACACCCTCAACAACATCCTTTTTAAAGGTGAGAGTGTATTCTACACCTCCAAGTCCCCAAGCTCCTGCACAGTTGGAGTGTGGGCAGCATATGACCCTTCACTCAGACTGGTCGCACTGGATACCGAGGGGCTGCTGGGGGCTGCAGCCAACCAGAACCAGAGAATGAGGCTGCTGCTTAAGGTGTGTAATCATATTGTCGCCTTGTTGTACTGAACTTTGGCTTAATACACCTGCTAATACCTGTCCTAAGTTTTTCACTCCACTCTAAACCCAACTTCAAATTTATCAGTTGCTTGGTTTCATGGGTTATAAAACAAAAAACAAGTTCCCCACTTTAAAGTCAAGTAGCTGGTAAGAAAGAAGCACGTAATGAAAGCTTGAGCACATACCAGCTACTTAATCAACAAAAGCAGGATTCTTAACGTACAATCACTAATTTCAGCTCCATTCTGCAAGTCATGTCAGCCACACCTCAAAAATAATGTGGCATGTCTTTGTCAGTCTTTCCTCATATTTATGTACTGTATGATCTGACTGTGATTTGTTTCGAGGATATAGAGGCACATTTAGAGGGAACATTGATCTACTTTCCATTTGGAGAATAAGAAACATTAAGGATTCTGCACACAGTAGCGTGTTTAGTTGAGATGTTACACTCGTTTGCAGAATTTCATAAACATTCACATGTCAGTAAGATTTAAAGGACATGAAAGTCCTGGTGGTAAAATGCTTATTGGCTGCTGTTGAAACTGTAGTGTGTGTTCTTCTAACTATGTGAAACTCAGTCTAAATGAAAATGCTGTCTTCATGATGTTACTGAATGATTGACTATGCAGTGGCATACTGTCAGTGTTAATGACATGCACATCCTTGCACACCAGCAGGAGGGCTTCATTACCACTTCTGACTAAACGATTCACTTATCAATCCTCTTTCTTTTTAGGTGTTGGCTGTTTCTGATATAGTGGTGTATCGGACACGAGCAGAACGCCTCCACAACGACATGTTCCTGTTCCTGAGCAGTGCCTCAGGAGCCTACTTGAAGCACTTTACCCCTGAGCTCAGGGCTCTTTCCAGCCGCTGCGGACTGGATGTGCCGCTGTCTTCTCTGGGACCGGCAGTTATCATCTTTCAGGAGACAACACATACTCAGTTACTCAGTCATGGTAAGGAAGGGAATTTCATCTCTGGCATTACAGTAGTGCTGAACAGTATTGGAAAAAAATTGTACAGCATATTCTAATTTGAAGTTCATTCCTTTATGAAAAGAGGAGAACACACTAGGCAGATTAAAGCTTTTTGATCAACACATCAATCAATCATAAATCAAACTTTTTTTTTTTTGGTCTTTTGTTTAACTCTTTAATTCATTTGTTTCTTTCCAATCTCAAGCCCCTCCTACCTTCATCAAACCTTGAGGTCAGCCCTTTGACAGAAGCAGCATCACATACATGGAGAATTAGGCAAGGTGGAGAGCAGACGGATAGAGGAGCTTTTTTTAGCTTGACAAAAACTTGTCGCATTATTGTGTCTTTTTGAACAGCCATTTCTAATTCTGAAGTCAACATGTTGAGCCCTGTTGTTGCTGCTCCTAGTCAAACACTATCTAATCTTGAGCGGTCTGTGTCTTGCACACACTGCTCACACACCTGCAGCTGCACATCTGTGGCATTTAAAGTCCAAATGCAACCTCAGCATTTAACAAGCAAAGGGACAAGTTTCTGCTGATCACAGTAAAAAAGTCACTGAAGATCCTCTCTGCCTTGGTTAGCCTCTGCCTCGACTGTCATGTTGGTTTGTCTCTGATATTGCCTGTAGCCTGAATGTGTATTCAGGACACACAGGCATGCATGGAGGTGTTATTTCCAACGTGTGGTTTCCATCAGACAACAGATAGGAATGGGAATTGAAAAGCAGTTTAATTTGAGTATTAACTAGCTAAAGGAGCATTCAGTCTGTCCTTCCTACTCATACTCTCAGGCAATCTGCTGTAACAGTAAATGAAGTCAAAGATATAACCATAGCAGATATGAGACAGAAGTGGTCAAAATTTGGACTTAATTTGACACAAAAAGACACTGAAATGGACAATGTCCTGTGTCTATGTCTGAGTAATCTCAAGCAAGGGTAGTAACACCAGCAGACTGAATAAAGCATTTCCAATGCAGCAAAACATTAAAGGTTGTGATGGTTTGGTTTTTAAAGACAGGTTGCTCAAGGCCTATGGCTAAAAATCGGTGCTACTAACACACCTGGCCAACTTTGTCCCTGAGGGGAGTTAGCTGGGTGTTTACACCATGCGATATCTAGCAGTCTGGAGTACCACTGAAGTCTTTTTAAGTACCCCACTTGTAAGTTTAAACTTGGAAAAAAAACATATACTTGACCAGACGCTACAGTCGGATAGGTGTGTCATTTTTCCTGGAATGTGTTTGGCATTATTCTGTGATGCAGCATATGGGCTTTGTATCCTTCAACCAGCCGCTCACTGCTCCTCTCATCAGCAGCATTGGGAATATTGCAGTAAAATATAAAAGCAATCCTAACTGCATTATTGTTTTCCAGTAACAGGAAATCTAATTATTTACTGTTTAAGACATTACACCGCTGTAACTGTTTCTAACAGTAAATGTAGAGCGTTATTATGCACCGATGACGAGCAGCAGTTATCTGACCTGCCTCGCTCAGCCAGACACAGGACAGGAGCTGCACTGCAAACAGCCATACAAGAGAACTAGATGCTAGAGTTGTCAGGTCTGCCTATTATAAGTAACTTTGGTCTTCTTTTGTTTTGTTTTGTTTTTGGAAAGAAACAACTGAAGGTGTCATTTGGGCTTGCTGTGCCCCCAAACCCAGGAGGGGTCTGATGCACGCTCTACTACCGCTATAAACTCAGTCAGGAGTTACACAAATGAATATGTCCCACTTCAAACTTCTGCTGTACAAAGAGGGGTTTTTGGTTACTAAAATCAAGGTTAGACAGACTGTTTAGCAATACCAGAGCAATAAAGAAAAGGAGCCCCGCCCTTCACTTTGTATAAAGAAAAGTATGTTCCACCTCCAAGCAAAAGGATATTAAATAAGTAAATTAAGAGCCAAATAAACAAAAATGTCAGTGATATTGAAATGTACTGTGGATGGAAATCAAAACACCTTTCATGTAGATTTCCCTAAAATCTCGCTTAAATCGATCTGGTTGAAACATCTGGCAACACCGCTAGATGCCACAATGGCAGTATACAGATCACTTTGAGTCCAAGGCGTTTTAGTGTATTAAGTGTTTAAAACACCAGAGCTTTTTCAAGGAAAAGTAAAAATGCTGTACAGAATCTTACTGTATCGTCTCGTAAGCCAACAAGGTTTTTTTTATGTTTACTTAAAATAAGGCTCATTCTGCTCTGTTGACACTATTGGCTGACATATACTACTTTGCGTCAATATCTCCTCTCAGGGACAAATCCTGAAAGACACTTGACTGGCAATTCTGTTTACTAGTGCCGTGAATCTCAGCAACCCAACTTCTAAAAAACCTAATTTAATGGTTAAAATTAAACTAAATTCTTGAGTACCATGTCCTCTGGCATTGCTGACACTGAACATCTGTGTAGGATGACTTTTTTTCCTCACAAAATGTCAACAGGAAGTGATGGAAACAAACCATGTACAGGTTTTTCTTTACTAGTTCTAAGATGTTTAACTAAGACTGTTTTTCTTTTTCTTGGTAGACTCTAAGGTGCCTGGCAGTGCCGACACGCTGCTTCAGAAACGTTTTCATGACCTGAGCTTGGGGACAGAAGCATTCAGCGCTGTGCAGTATGTGGGCACTCAGACAATTACACCTCCCACTGATTACAGCAGGCTGCTGGAGGCCGTGAAGCAGCAAGTGAAGAACACTCACACTCGATCCCCTCGGCAGCCTGGGATAGTGTTTCATGCTTTGGAAGTAAGTACAGAACTAGTACTCCCTTCAACTTCAAAATAGCTTTTGCATATTGTTTGGGCTTCTTTAATTGTCTCATCTTGTATTTTTCTTAATTTAACCTTTTTCCCTTCCTTTTTCTGTCTCTAGGCTTTAAGTAACCGTTTCTGTGGGGAACTATCAGATGACAAGATGACACTTTACTCTTTCTTCCCAGACGAGTACTTCACCTGCTCTGCTGTCTGCCTCAGCTGCAAGCAAGTCCATCCAGATATTTTGAACACATTCTGTCATTCTCAGTTTCCTTCTACTTGGCCTGAACTTTTTATGTAGGGCAAAGTCTGCCATGTGGTTGAAATGTTCTGTCCTAAATTTGATCTGCTTCTGTAGGTCAAGTCTTTGTGTAAGGAGGTTCAGAGATCTCCACAGTAATGCTCTGCCCAAGCACATAGCAGACACAGCTAAAATGTATTTCCTACACTCATTTATTTAGCCTTTAAAAAACACCTGCTTCTGCCAAGGTAAAATGTCTTTGCTTTTGATAAAGGAGTGACAAAAATTTCGCACCATCGCATATGTACAAAAAATATAATGCAGAGCATATTAAAAACAAACAATAAAGTTTATTAACTTTCAGTCATTAATGATAACTTGTCATATAATGCAGTGTCATAGTTTACATAAAAGCAACTGCACTGTTCACTTTATTTTTATTCCCATGATTTGAGCTCTCCCAGGAGGGTTAAATCAATCAACTCTTATTTTTATCTGGCTCATGGCAATTAACAAAGGTGCCTTAGTCTATTAAAAGTATCTTTATCAGCTGATTGTGTTGAAAATATGAGCTCTAGGTATGCAGGTATGGTATTAGGCAAACCTCTGTTGCATTTGGTCTTGTCTTTTATTCATACTCACCATGATTTCATATTATGGAGACCGATTTACTGATTACAGTAGTCAAAAAGCTTACCCCATACACAAGAGAAGTGAAATAAAACGAAACTGTTTAATATCAGAGTCAGTTTCTGTTTTGTGTGGCTTCTGGAAATGTTAAATAAGAATGAACCTTTTTACAAATGGGATTGATTTAGTTCAAACTCAAACTTTTAAATAAAGTAACACTTTCATTGATTGTACCTTCAAGAAATCTGCAAACTCTCTGTTATCTCTTACATAGGCATGTTCTTTTTTTCTCTTTTTTTGTCCCTAGCATTCGTTGTAAAAATGGAATGAACCATCTGAGAGACCGAGTGCCCCACATGGCAGATGGACTGTGCCAGTATGCTCACCAATACAACAACAAAGTCCTAATCTGTAAGGTGAGTGACTTCTGACAACAGACAGTTCTGCTTATGTAAAACATGAAACAGCACGTCAGAAGTGAGTTAAAGGCCTTTGCTGGCGACAAAACAAAGTAAAACTGGAAGCAAACCCAAAGAGCAGTCAGCATTGGAGCAGGACTGAACACTTTCACCCTCACTAGTCTCACAACTCAAGGAAGTTATGAAAATTGAGTGAAAAGTTTAAAGGGACTGTGAGGAGTTTCTAAGTAATTACAAAACAATCTCACTTTTAGATATATGCCTGATTGAAATACACACTTTAAGAAGAGTTTTATAGCATCAAAATAGATTATCTATAAATGCTATTCCTTAGCCTTCCGGTCGGGTCGGTCAGTGCTGGACTGGCCTGGATACTCAACTTTGGGAACAAGACAATTAAAACTAGAGCAAATTTATATTATTTTATTATTTATATTACACATCTTAGAGCATCGGGCTGTAGGTAGCGATATATAGCTGGCTAAGAAACTATGATTCCATGTTTTCCAAAAATTGCTTGTTGTCACACATCAAAAACTACCGCTATGTAACTAGAAAGAGATACATTACCTCGTTGCTTTGCATCCTGTAAGTTGTTGAAAAAAGAAGTTGTAAAGCAATGCAGAGTTCTGAGGAAGGTCCGAGCTGCAGAACAACAAATGCAAGCTTTGGATTGCAGACGTCTTTTGGTGCGTTCCAGCTGTAGTCAGAAGTAGGAATTTTGAGTTCCGAGTAGGAAACTTTACTGGATCGCCCCTCGAAGTCTGAATTTCCTACTGGGAACTCTGTGAAACCTCGCCACCCCGAGTTTACAATCGAAGGTGGATGCCCCCAGTCTGAACAGTTATTTAGCTACTGTAATAATCCATTTATTTGCATTTCTGACTGGGGTGTGTCGCTCTAGATCAGCTGTATACATAGTATTGTTAGACTTATATTTACAAAAATGCTGCCATAGTGATAATCACATTCTTCATGAGACATTTGTGAACAACTATGCAGGGCGTTCTAACAACAGCTAACAATAGAATGGTCGATCGGCATATTTTTTTCCGACTTGGAACGCCGATAAGTCGGAGATGATGTCACTGACTCCCAGTTCTGAGGTTACTGGAACGCAGCATTACAACAGTCACCGCGCGTGCTCATGGGTAGCAGAGTCTTAATGTCACTGCAAATAGATTCTCCTCATAGCACCTTTAATTCAATTTAATAAATAGATGCAAAAATTGGACATTTTCCTTAGTTTTCTTATTTATTGTAGGTCTTGCCTTGTTATTCTAAAAATGTTCCCCATAAAAAACAAAAGTAATACTGCAGTATAGCAGCAGCCTCCTGCAAAGGACCCCTCCTCAATGTTGACATCACAAACATGACAAATACAACCGCATTGAACAGGTTTGATCACAGCATTAAATAATTTTATCG
The DNA here is from genome assembly GCA_036419115.1 of Scarus forsteni. Taxonomy (NCBI): domain Eukaryota; kingdom Metazoa; phylum Chordata; class Actinopteri; order Labriformes; family Labridae; genus Scarus; species Scarus forsteni. Next base: position 7,950,224 of record JAZDUH010000229.1, on the reverse strand, counting down.
CACCAAGCTGTGAAGTAGTTTGTAAAATGCACTGTGCTTCCTTATTAAAAAATATTAATATTGTTTTATATGAAGTGTTTAAAATTGGACACAAATCAAAGTTGATATATTGTATGCTGTCTTTATCGCTACAGAATTATCCATGTCCATATCATGGTGCAGAGTTTAAAGATTATGTCAAACACTCCTGTATAGGCACCAAGAAAATTGTATTTTGGTGTTAGTATAGACACAATCACAGATAAAACAGATGGTAGCTATGGTCCAGAGCTGAATTTAAGGCAGTCTGCTCCTGTTTGTCAGTCCAGTTGTTTTAAGACAAGGCACTGTTCTGTCTTTTGCCATTGATGAAAACAGGCCAGAATGACTTGCTAGCTAGAATAGAATAGGATGGAGTACATGGAGTCGAGCGGGTCCACAGCAGCAGGTCATTAATGATTGTCTGTCAAGGTCATACTAATATGTGGGTGCTGTTTGAAGGAACTTCGATTTGGTCCAGTGGATATATTTCACATCCATCTAGGCAATATCCCAAAGGCAGTGTTTGGGATCAGCAGGGCCTTTCAGAAAGAAAATGTAATGAATTCTGTCAGTCACATTTATTATGGTCCTGTCTCACTTTTAGCTAAACTGAACTGCAGTAGTAGTTATAGACTGTTTCTGCTCAAAGGATATTTATCAGTCCAGTCATTTGAAATGTTACTTGAAGCTGTACAAAGTGGAGCTGCCTGACAACAGACTTTCAGAAACGTACAAACCCAGTTGATTTGCAAGATTATCAAAACCTGTTGCTTTACAATTAATGCAAGAGAAGAAGTCACAAGAAATAACCAGAGAGTATTTGGACAAATACATCCAAATAGACAGAAAGACCCCAAATGGCCACGAAATGTGTGTCAATAAACAAAATAAACTTTGTTTTTTCATGGTCAAGTGTCTAAGAAATTGTCTGCAGTTTGAAATCTTCATTTTTTTCTTAGGAGCTGTATAGTTTTTTTGACATTTCAGTACAGTTTGAGAAGAGATGGTACCCACTGCAGTTTTACTGTATCAAATCTCAAAGAGTGTTTGAAAAACTGAGATGGAATAACAAAGAAGTAACACAAAAATGTACCAAATGTCAGATGAAATGTTCTGGTAAAATTCATTAGTTTTGGTTTTAACAGATGCTGTTTCTCTCTTTGAAATGGAAGCCTTTAAGGAGGTAAACTAGCTACTTTCTTTTTGAATATCTGTTGCATATTTCATGTCCGCAGAGGTGTTATGAAGGGGGCAGAGAGGTGATCGTTATACCCAAGACGTCAGCTTCCACTGACAACCCATGGTTTGGACTGGCCAAGTACGCCTGGTCAGGGTGAGTAATGAGCTTAAATTCAAACATTCATCCTCTCATGTTGTTGTCAACCTTTATTACTTCTTATTTTGTCCTTTTGCCTCTCCCTCAGCTATGTTTTGGAGTGTGCGAGCTGTGGGGTAATTTACCGCAGCCGGCAATACTGGGTGGGAAACCAAGACCCGGAGAGCGGTGTGGTGCGATCCGAGGTCAAGCATGTCTGGGAAGGAGTGAGTAAAGAACCATCTTTTAACGCCTCCTTTTCTTATAAGCTACTGCACTGAGACTTTTGAGCATCTAGTGGATTGTGTGGTTCATTGTTAGCCTTAGTAATCAGCTTCTTTGTGCACTAGCTCTGAGTAAGTTTGAACATAGCTTTGTTTGATCTGAAGTCTTAAGATGGATTTTGCATGCCACTCACATTTGAGATGTTGCACCACCTGTCTATAACTTCAATCTCACAAACACCTCCTGGTAGGAATAAAGCTCACTGTAAAATCACGTTACTCGGATGTTTTCTTTACAAGGTTGGATAGAATGATAGATGAGGAGGAGCAAGGCTTTTCAAGGCTATTTGGTGTCAACAGTGTTCTACAAGACAGACTTGTAGGACGACTTTCTTGTTTTTGTTTTCCATCTGTGAGGATAATTGCAGCTGTACAACAGCCAACAGCTTTTAGTTAGCTCATGCTATTGCCAATTTTATTGTTTGTTATCACCATTGTTACTTCACTCTCACTGTAGATTAAGGGTGAATACCAGTTCTACCCCTTAGCCTTTCCCCTTTGTCTCACCCTTTCCCCTTGGCCCTCTGTTTTGATACTCAAAACATGATTTACATTTACCTGCTGTCTTCATAATTACTTAAAATTAAGAGCTTTTTTTGGTCTCGGCTTTGTCTTCTTGTCTCCGGGTGTGGTGTTTTATGGGAAATTTTCATACCTCTTTGTTTCAAGTGAGGTCCCAGCCTGTCTGTATTTCAAGGGCCATGTAGCCCTTCATCTTAGTCCTATGGAGAATTTGGACACCCCTTCACAAGAAATGAATGTGAAAAACCTAGGGGTAAAATTTAGACGGACCCCAAGACTCTTAATTTCTCTGAGGGAGTCCTCCAAAGGGATAATAAAGTTCCATTTGATCTTATCTAATCTCTAATGAGCTTTTGTTATCACACATCATAATGTTATGACATTAATTACATAAATATTTATTTGTGTGTATCAAATAATGGCAGTTCCCAGAAATTTTCTCCAGGCATTAAATACCATATTACACTCCCATAGGTTTTGATGATCCTTATGTCTTTGTGGCGCAACCAAAAAGAGACACAACTTCAGTTACTGAACGAGTTACAACTTTATTTAGTGTGGACTTAGAATCTTAACTTGAAACAGAACTTATGTATATCTGGTGGAGCAGGCAAGATCTGCTATTTTCAAGCTCCTTTATTGAGGCAGGTGGGACATTTGTGAGAAGCAGCACACTGCTCACCCATCAACTAATAAGTGTATTTTCGCACTATCAGTAAGATATGCAATTTAAAAAAATCAATACGGTGATAAATGAACAAATGTTAAGTGAAGTGTGAATTTTATTTCTACAGTTCCTGTGTTTTTATGTTTTATTAAGTTCTCTTTTTGTTGGGCCCCAAACATTATCATGCATCGTATATCCAGTCGCCTTCAATGCTCTGCCTGCAGATTGGTAAACTGCTCTCATAGATGGCGCACAACTTTCTTTAGCTGATATTTTTATCATCATTACAGAAACCAGGTGGCTAGTTTTATTAAGGTAAAGTTGCTGAGGCATGGAGTTCCCTGAAGTTAAACATTGTCTGGACTGATCAGGATGATGTGGCCTGTATTAAGTGTAGTGAGAAAGACAAATACATTTGAAAAGGAAGTTTTCAGTTTTTGATGTGACGATTTGATGAACAGTCAACAGGTTCCTATTTTTAACTGCTAACCGTTTTATTGACAGTATAGTGATTCAGTGACTTATTACCTTATATTTGATCTTTCTTTCTTTTCCAGTCGGACACCTTTCTGACGACCCATCAGAACGCTGCCCAGAGAGTCCTGGATGGGATGAACTATGTGATCCAGTCTGTGTCTGAGTACAGCACCGGCCCCACCAAAGCTGTCACAGCCTGGCTTACTGACCAGGTGGCACCGCCATACTGGAGACCGAACACAGAGATTATTGTGAGTATAAGAAACTACAAATACTGAAACACTACAGAACTGAAGGTTAGAAAGGTTTAAGTCATTAAACACATCAGTATTTTCAAACTAAAATATCCAGATTATACTTATTAAATCTCTCCATTCATTGTTTTTGGTCTTACCTGGAATCATATTCCATTTTCACCCAATCCTCAGGCTTGTCATGGCTGTGAAAAGGTGTTTGAGGAGGCAGAAAGGAAGCATCATTGTCGATCATGTGGCGAAGGTTTCTGCCATCCCTGCTCCAGTCACAGGATGCCCGTACCAGAGAGAGGCTGGGGCAGTGGACCGGTGAGGGTGTGCAAGGCGTGCTACAGGCAGGGAGGCCCCGCAGACACCAACAGCCAGGGTGAGAGAACATTGGCTGGTTTGTGCTGGGATAGTTTATTTTTACTGATTTTGAAAGTCTCATCAATACTCTATACCGACCTGAGACCTCATGTAACTGAATAAAACCGAGTAAAAACTTTTTAAGAGTACAGAAAAAGGTTTTAATCTAATTTTGTGTTTTCTTTATATTGACTGAAAAACAAACGAGTTGCACCATCAAACAACTGTATTTGACAAATTGTTCATCAGAAACAGATTTTTGGTTTTTTTCAAATATTATATTTGAATACTACATGCAGACAAAGTTTACATTTGCCTAATAGTTAAGTTTCTGACTAGAAACTTGAAGCTATACAACACATGTCTTTTCATTGACTGAGCTAAAACTGTTCCAAAATGGATTTCAACAATGGATTTATTTGAGCTGATGAAGAAGGAATATCTCATGGAGCAGTCTGTGTCATGAATGTGCTTGTTACTTGCAGCAGTGCAGCTATCAGAGTTGTTGAGTGAACAGTTTAGAGGGAGGCCGCAGTTTACTGGATCAGCCTCATGCAAAGTGCTCATGTGCCTGGAGCTGATGTTACCCCCACAGAAACTGATGCTTTTGTGCCAGTGTTATGCTTTAAAATGCTATTTAGACAATTGTTAGCATTACAAACATAATTGTGCATTATAGATGTTTTGATTTTCAACTGATGAGAACTCGATCTAATCAGACCCGGGTTTTGATCTCCACCCCTAATGCCCTGGTTAAGTGCTTTCAAAGGACTTGTTAGGAAACAAATGGGCATTATCTGGACAACTGTAAGCAAAGAAATCAAAGTCTGTTTCAGAACAAAACCAACTGTGTACATGCTGGTTATCAAAACTTCAAATTTCCTAACTTTATATGTTGATTGCCCTCCTCATGTTGTTGCTGTGTTGTTGACACAGGTATTGATATAATTGGATTTTTACAGAATTCATGGCATAGTTGCTGTTTGCCCATTGTAGTTTACTTACATGGTTAGCTTCTAGAGTACTCTGCTGGAGATATGGTCCACGCAGAAGTTTCAGCTTATGCTTTCTGTCCATCTGTAAACTTCTCATTTCTCCCATTTCAGGAATCAGTCAAGTTTATCACAGACGTGTCTTAGTGTCATGACTCTTTGATTGTTTTATTTTGAAATATCTGATCTTTTCTAAATTGTGCTTCAGAAAAATGAATAGAATAAACACTGACTTGTGTGTAGCTGTTAATTGTCTTAGATTATGCCTTTTTGTTCAGTATTTTTCTTTCAATTATTTAAAAGAATGTTTTTTATTAGTTTGTAAGGTGGAGCCTCGGGGTCTGATAGCTCGAAGAGTGACAGAAGTGGCCCAGTACACGGTGGACATGGTCAGCACGGCGGTGGAATACCCTCTCTGTGAGTTCAGCAGGATTTTACCATTACATACTTCAAATAATATAAATGCTTTGAACATTTATTCCATCATTAACTTCTTGGTAAACTCTCCAGACTCTTGTAACTTAGGTGAGACCCCAATCAGTGTTGCCAGAGAAAGTTATTATATAACGACATTGTGGATTAGTGACAGTAATTGTGTAGGAGGGCAAAGTGACCATTACAAATATCCCACTCAACTACTGCAAACTTTCAACAAGGAAAACTGGGACCCTCCCCAGTGTTTGCCTAATGATGACTCAATATCAAAACTTAAATATATTTACCAGGTGGAGTTCACTCCGTACATCTGTCTCAACGCCTGGGTGTGTTGGTTATTAAGCAAATTAAACGAAGTGAGCCCTCCTGTCAGTCTTTCAGTCTTTGTGGGGGAGGCGGGGCCGCTGGCTGCTGACTGGGAGAAAGTACATGCCACAAAAGATTCCAGAACTGTATGAACTTTTTATTGTTGTGTGTGTTTTTATTGGAGTTTTGTTTTTTTTCTTTCCAGGGACAGGGTCTATTTTTTTATTGTCTTTAATTAGTTAAATGATATCTATTTACATGCAATTTTCCCAAAAGAGAGTCCATTTCATTTTCATTGTTTCTTTTCCTCTCTTTTCTGTTTGTTCAATTTATTATACTTAAAAGCTCTTGACCTTCCAATTACAGTTAAATTTTCTTACCAAATTTAAGTTTATTGCTTTCGATACGGTATTCTCACTTTATTATGACATAGATTATAATTACATTGATGAAAAAATGTTGTTTCAAAATAATATTGTCAATAATATTGTTTATTGGCAATAATTTTTTGGACTTATCATCCAGCAAAATGTGTTATCATGACAGGCCTAATGTTAGCAGTACTTTTGATTTCTAACTGGTTTATATTGGTGTTATACTGACTCATTGGATCACTTTGACCAAATGTTTCTTCAGTTTTAGCATCTAGTTGTGAAGAACTTTTCTTCATCAGACGTATTTCATGGATTTCGATGTATGACATTTCAAACAACCATGAAGCTTTAAATCCTTTCAAGTGGCGATTCTTCCACAAGAATTTATGCAACTTAAAGGTGCGGTGTGTAGAATTTGGCATTTTAGCAACATTTAGCGTTCAGATTCTAGAATGAGCCTAATTGTAACCAAAACGTCATGTCGCTGAGCAACGGAACACTGTGAAGACCAAAAGGGGTCGTGAACATGGCACACAATTTATGTTGTGTGTGTGTTTATACTCACAGTTTCAATCCCTAGGACAGAGCAACAACTGTCTGTACATCCACCGCCGTCCTCTCTCCTCTTCTTTGCCTGCATTCCAAGTAGATTTCAGAACCGGCGGACAGATTTGCGTTTTGTTCTTTTTGTCCCTAAAATCCACCCGTAGACAACACAGCGGATCAATATGTCGGCCTACACAAAACAGCGGTCCGCAGTAATGTAATTTTTTAATAAAGATTTTTCTAACTAAATAAAAATAAAACAAGCGTTTTATGGGGATGATTGTACTCCTATTTTGACGGACTTTACATACAAATAGAAACAGTTTGGCGAAATGCGGTGGATGTATAAAATGCCACATTCTACACACTGCACCTTTAAGAAATATTCAACTTAGACTATTAATCTATTCCTGATGAAAATGCTGATCCTCTTAAAACTCTATCTTTTCATTGCCACAGGTTTTGTGAAAGACGTGGCTCGGCCTGATTATTGGGTGCCAGATCAGGACATCACACAGTGCCACGAGTGCTCCAGAACCTTCACTCTCGTCATGTCCAAGCACCACTGCAGGGCTTGTGGTCAGGGAGTGTGCGGCTCCTGCTCCACACACAACAGACCTGTCCCGTCTCGAGGCTGGGATCACCCGGTCAGAGTGTGTGACAGCTGCCACGCTCGCACAGACAGTCTGTGAGTTTATCCAGATTTGATAAAAACACTTTGAGTGCGCTCAGCCTTTCTCAGATGAATCATGAGAACACTGTGAATCCTGGCTGCGCTGCAACAGTGAGACAAAGAAGATAAATGATGAAGAACTGTTCTCACTGCATGTTTCAGCAGTTTTTAAAGGTTAAGACGGTCGCCACCTGCTCTGTCAGTGGTGTCAAGTGTACGGCTGGACATTTGATTTGAACTGACTTGAGGTATTGTTTTAAACATTATAGAAATTCAGACAGGACTGCTCTTAGCTTTCGTTAAGCATCTTGTAATCTGAAGTTTACTCGTGTGAAGTCTTCCCTTTTCATACAGTTGCTTTCTTGCAGCCCTGCAACAAGATGTCCTCCCTCAGGCCACACTTATTCAACAACAATCCATGAAAGCTGGGTTGTATCTTTGAAAAGTTCAAACTTTTCTTAATAACATATGCACACTGATCAAAAAATAGTAGTAGCATACATGCCATGCCTCCAGTGTGACTTTGGAATGAAACCACACACACATTTTATCACACACTGCCTTCAGTGTGGTGCAAACATACAAAGTGGCACCCACATGAACGCCCGTGTGGTCAGACAGAGCTGGAGATAAAACTACAACAGTGTGTTTTCACTAAGCAGTCCGGTTCCTCAGTTAGGTGGGATCATGGTACTTGGATAAATGAACCATATCTTCTTACTTTTTGGTACCTCTCTGTTGGAGTACCTCAAGCACAGATCAGATCCGAAAGGGTTGAGCTAAACGCTCTGATTTGGTTCAGCACTGTACCACACTGTGCTGAACCAAATCAGAACACTTGTCTGAAATGCAGCGCAAGTGACATTAAACTTTGAAGTGGGTGAATGTCTAAGCAGATATGGTGTGATCTCTAACAGACGTCAGGTGTCTGCCATGTTTATTTTAGTCCTCCCATCTGTGCATGAGTATTTAGAAGACTTTGTATTGCAGGTTACGGTGCATGACTGTGGAGACTGTGCTGTTAGAAAATGTTTTCAGGCTTTCAAACATTTAGTTCAAGGCTCCAAAAACACTGTTATCTGAAGCAGCCTTTCTCGTTCTTCTTCTGATGAGACACCTTATATTTAATGGAAAAAGTCAAGTCACTCCAACCAAAATGCTCTTCCAAGTCAGAACAGATGTATAAATGTTTCACTAATCTATCTGGAAAGGAGCCATTCGAAAATGTTTTCAGAGGCAGAACCTTCAAAAACATCAGCAGCTTGTGATTGGGTGATCGTTTTGCTTGTCACACTCATCACAGATTCACCCATATCAGGCAACGCCGCAACGTATAACGCTTATTTAGCAGCTATACATAGTGGCTAATGGCTAACAACAGTCAGTGGAGGAGGATAGTCAGTGGGGGATTTTCAGGCTCTGATTTAAAAAAAAAACTGATATTGAGACTGCTTCAGAAGCCGCCATTTTTTCCAAACACGCAGCCACTCCCTGTTTTCGTCTCGTCTGCAGCTCCCGCCTCTTTCCCCTGATTGGGTCGCTAAGCATTTAGCCGAGTGAAGTCATGGGATGATGGAAGTTGGCAAGACGAAAATGCAGGATTTCAGAATCAGGCAGGTCCGTCTGCTCTGCAAGGCTAACTTTTGATGGTAATTCTGGTACAACGTTAGTGGGCACAGAGGATCCAGTAAGAGGCAAATATGTGCATATTGATCTAGCAACTTCTGTTTGTCTACATCCTTGATTGTTGAATGTGCTCATTTGTATCTTTCACAGGAGAGAAAATAATCTGAGGCAGGACAAAAATCACACATGCTCAACTTTATGTGGAGCAGCCATGAGATGACCGATCAAATCTGTAGTGTCAGTCTAAATGTCAAACTATAGGAGGTTTAAGGACCTGTTTTAGTGGTCAATTTCCCAAAACCTTATGAGTGTCTGGTTGGGAAACATTTGTGATTCAGGGATGCTGCAGGATGATGAAGGTGATGTGTTCTATTCATAGTTATGGTGAATACATTATTAGTTTGTTTTCAGTAGCCACAAAAGTTACCTGCTGGCTGACGACACAGAAAAAGAATGCTGTTTGTGTAAAGCATATTGATGTTAACCTGTCTCTCTGTTAAAGGCAAGCATGTATTTGAACGCACTTAGAAAAGAAACAGCTAGAGCAGAGGTCATCAACTACATCAGAGATCATCTCTTGTCATACTCTTGGCGGGCCAGATAGGAATAAAAAGAAGACAGAAAATACACACTTTGGTCTTATAAAAATGGAACTGGGTAACAACATATTGAATTTTTAACTGGTAGCTATTATTTCTTAACCCAGAGGTGTGAAACTTAAATGTCTAAAATGACAAAGTTTTAATAAGAGATGTGAATTTTAACAACATGTTTAATTTGGTAAGTACAGATGTCACTGAAAAAGTGATGACCAATGATTTTATCCACAGGTCAGTGCGATAATAAAGCAATGGAAGGAGAGCTTGGTGCTCAGGTCTGAACCTGCAGGGCAGCTGTAGCAGTGCATTGTGGGATTTAAAGTTTACAGAGGGCCTGCAGGCCTTGACTTTGACTTTGATTTAGATACGTTGTCCACTTCTCTCAAGAGTTGTCATGTTTTTGATCGCTGAGTTTGACTCCAAGATGCTTGTACTCGTGATTGAGTCTTGGCTATCATGTCTGACTGTTAAAATTGTCTGGATTGCGGTCATCTCGGGGGTTGTGTTGTTAGCTGTTGGTATTAAACTACAAAAAGCTATGTTTAAGTCACAACAAATATTTGCCCTGACTTTGATAATACTCAGATGAATAGCTGCAGAGGGTCTGATGTGGCCACCCAGCACCCATTTGATTAACGCTGCTTCAGTGGATTTTTTGATCTGCCTCAATCTGTTTTGTTCAATCCTCCATTATTGTCATGTGACTTGTAATATCTACGTCTCACTTGTCTTTGCTGTGGCTCAGCTGTTGTTTTTACTGTAGTTCTGCAGCTTAACCTTTTTATTCATGAAGTAAAAGATTAAAAAAATGGCAGAACAACAGAAGACTTAAAAGTCAAGTGGCGTAACTAATGTGCAGTGGTTGTTACACCCCACAACTAGAAGGTTGGAGATTTTGTAAGGCTTCTCTGCTCTTGTCTTCTTCACAGACATCCCCGTCTTTAGGGATAAACAAGACTGTGGACAGATAGGAAACAGCAAATTCAGACAGAACATTACTCTTGTGTGTGTCTATAACTCTGGAAGAAAGACCTCCACCATGAACAAACACAATCTTCAGCGTGTGCCTTTATGAAACCCTGACTCCTATTGCTGCAGCTACTACCATTTGCTTATGGGGATTCCTCCATCTGTACAAGGAGTGATCAGATTTTTGTGCTTAACTTCAGAGGAGTATAATTTAAAGGTCTCGCACAGATCCAAGAGTTGGTTAGCATATGCTGAAATGATACGTAGCACAACAGGGTATAGACATTCCAATGTAGGATGAACATGTTTAGTAGAGTACATATTCCTTACCGATGAGAATCTTAATAATGTAAGGATAGCCCCGCACAAGACTGGACTATAAGATGCTTGAGCACCGTGCTTGAAAGATGCTGCACTCACTCCTACATAGAGTGCAAGTTGTATCAGCGTCAATGGAATCAAGACTCTGCAAAGCAAACTGGATGCATTAATGCTATATTTTATTTCTTTCTAGAAATAATCAATTTTATCTCGTAGATACTTTTCATTATATTAAGCAATTGACAATCTGTTTATGTCTCTTAAATAAATCAGGATGAAAAATTAAGGAGAATGGCCTTGTTGTGTCTTTTATTGCACTCTGTCCCTGACTGTCTCCCTCTTTAATCACTGGTGACAAAAATGCACCAGTGGGTATTCTGAGAAAGCAAAAGTGAGCAGGTAAAAAACAGAAAAAAGAGAAAAATGAACACATTTGAGATGAATTTTGATAAAACAGCTCTTAGATGTGAGAAGAGGACTTGCAGAATAGAACATCTGATTTCTGTTAATAGATGTTTTGTATTTTGTTTTGGCTTTTGTTGAGACATGTACAGTTATTTTTCAAATGTTTAAAATTTATTAAAAGCCTTTTAGAAACTTGCTTGACTTTTTGTATTTTCATCAACAGTGCATGTTTTTTTTTGTCTAATAAAGGGCAGAGGATCATGTTAATTACATCCTAATTTTTGGTGTTGTATTTTGTTCAGAAGTTGTTTTATTATATTCTAGTCAACATACCAATGATAAAAGCATTTATCATTTTTTTTTTTTTCTTCAAGAGACCTGCAGCTGTGGGAGGTGATGTTGTCATAGTCAAACATTTTATGCAAAAGATTCATGTGATTTTAATAGCTGGGTTTTTGTGTTTGCAATAGCATGATCCATCATCACCATGATGGCCACTTTATTAGGTACACCTTGCAAGTAGTAGGTTGTATCCCTTCTGCCTTTAGAGTGGCATAAATTCTTTATGGCAACTGAGGGAGTCTTTCCAAGGGATTAATAAAGTTCTATCTAATCTAATCTACCAAGTTCAGAGTCACTTAAATCACTCCCCCCCTCATTCTTATGCTCGGTGTTGGCTTCAGCAGGTCATCTTGGCCATGTCTACTGTACAAGCCTAAATGCATTAAACCACTGTCGTGATTGTTTGATTAGCTATTCATGTTAGTGAGCAGTTGAGTGGGTGAAACCCATCAAGTATCCAGCTTTAAACTATGTTATATTTGTATGTTTTGTTTTTTTGCTGAAGTATTGTTGGAATAATTAGAGATCCTACACCTAAACCCAGAATTCTCCTTTTAAGCGTCTTCAGCCAAACTTCTTGTCTGTCGTTCTTTATTTCTGAGGACAGTGTCCCTCGATGCATCAGTGTCGCTGAAGCAACATTAATTCAATATAAAGCAGTCCGGAAAGGTTACTGCAACAACTGTAGGCCTGGAGACATGCACATATAGTATATCACAATCACAGCCAGAGGGATGTTCAGCTGTAGAGGCAGAAGGTTATCTGGACTATTCTGTAATGCCCCGTTTCTGCACAGGATGGCGCTACATGAGCATAAATCTAGAAGCTGCGCCACTATTAATATTACATGAGACCACCCACTGCTAGCTGTCCTGGGTGAGTCCCAGCAGGGGGACTCCACTATAAAGCTGTCCTATTTGGAAGTCAGAAATTAGCATCTCTGCTGCTAAGTTATTCGTTTTTAAAGAGGCTCAAAGTACTACTCATGATCAGAGATGAAAAGTCAGAGATGGAGCTGAGGAGTGAAAACGTATGGTTGTAATCCACAGAGGCTCAGCACATGAGTCACATGCAGTGCCTGCAGAGGTGACTAATCTGTACGTGGATGGAGACATTTATTGGCAGTGATTATGTCATGATGCATCATCAGTATCTCATACTCAGAGGAGCTTTAGGGTGATTACATAAGAATAAAAAGTTGCATTAATACAGAGTAACCAAGGCCTAGAGATGGTATTAAAACAGCACAAATATTAGAGGATTTTCTCATGTTGACATTTTTCATCAGTGTGATGCCAAACAATGACTGAACAATGATTCAGTCCGTGACTAAGAACTTAACTGATGACATTTTCAAGACTATTCATCGTATAAGGCTTGTTAGGTAAAACAAAGCAGCCTCCTCTGTTTCTGTGGCATCCTAAATAAATAAAACATCAACGCTTGGATGATCTGAACAAAGCAAACAATGGTTGAGTGAGCACAGACTGGCTCTGGTCCTCTCTGGCACCCAGCACTAATGAGTGACAGCTGCTGGCAGGGGGTTGGTATGAGCTGACACTATGTGTGTGTGTGTGTGTGTGTGTGTGTGTGGGATGTGTGTTTGGACTGCAGTTATGCGTTCCTTTGTTCTTTGGGATCCTACAACACAACATTAACAAACTGACTTCAATCTTGACCGAGGTGTTAAATTGGAGATGGAGAACTGAAATCTGAAATGAGTCCAGAGGCTGCAGTTCCTTAAGTGACCCCTTGAAAATAAAAAAGCAAGTCAAACTTCATTTCAGACGCTGGACATCGAGTAAGATGCATAATCAGATACTTCAGAACAGAAACTAACAACCATCCAGCTGACTTAAGTTTGGAAGAGGCAGACGGCTTTTTCAAACCGGATGCATTTTCGCTGTGGAGCCTAAAAAGCTGTTATTAAAGTGAAAAACTTAAAAGACATATAATCCTAAAATAATAGTCATATAATAATGATGCTTTGGTTTCCGTTTTTTCCAGTTCTGCTTTTGCCTTGATTTGGAACCTTAAGCACTTCATAATTTTACTTCTTTATAGTTTGTTTTTCTGATTTTATGGGTTTTAATTGTGGTTTATATATATTTGAACTTTCCCCCTGTGCTGCTCTGTGCTACATCTGTTTTTGTAATTTGTGTGTCATGATGGATGTCTTCATCACTCTTGGCTGCAAAACAAATTTATCCACAGGTAACAAATAAACTAACCAGAACCTGAACCTGGTGCAGTCTAGACTAGAACCTTAGATCTCAAGAGTTTAGTTTTAATTCTTAGTCCAAAGAACATAAATAAAGATGATATTTCACCCTTCAGCACTAAAGTGAAGTGTTTTTTGGATGTAATTCTGTAAATACAAATCCAATTGAAACAGCTGGACTAGTTTAGGCAAATGTTACACTGATTTACACTTTTTTAAACTCAACATTAAGAAATTCTTAGTCTTTAACAAGTGACTGAAATATTTTTGAAGGGGAGAAGTGCATAAGATTGTGTTTTCTTTCTGGCATTCCTTAACTAGTTTGCCACAAAAATGTGTTATGTGTCTGTGTGTTAGCTTGTTCAATTTGTGTGATGCTTTCCACAGTCACATGACACAAAGATGTCACTGCCTTGGCACAAAGAAACAGAGAAAGACTGAAAACAATCTTCACAGATGAACATTTTGTTAGAGTATTCATTCAGTATCAGGCTAAAAGTGTACTCTTGACAGTATTGATACTTGTGTACTTGATATTGATACTCCCATCAATCTTACAGAATGATCCCATTCCAAAGTCTTTCATTGTTGGACAATGAACAAAGATAGATATAGAAAAATTGATTGTTGTTCTTCATAAACATTATTTTTCTTACTCTATTAATAAACAGGTCCTTCGCCCTGTCCTGTATAATCGTTGACATTTAAGACCAAAATAATAAAAAGATAAATATACATCCCATGGCCTTTACTGAAGTGAAATGATTGAAGAGAGACATCAGGCTGTAGCAGCAGACAAACTATAGCTCATTCATACACCTGACACAGATGCCTTGGCACAGTGAGGCGGAGCTGACAAGTTCATCAGCTCTCACACATCAAATGTGTTCTAAGGCAAAATTTTTACTTTTTTAGGGTCCCTGGCCATTTTTGTTGTCCTTCAGAGCAGTTTGTTGGCAGTCATCCTTTTAGACACAATAATGCTTTAAAATTCACATGTGGGGAAGTTCTAGCTGTATTTTCTTCTATAGACAGAAGAAAATACATGTGTTCAACACTGACCTGATTTTAGGCATTTCTTCAAAAAGCCTTTCTTAAAAGTGCCATAGACTGAATGCTAACATGTTAACCCTCGTCAGGGTTTTAGGACTTGTTCCTCAGACAAGGAAGTGTGCAGTTGTTGGCATAATGCAGCCTGTTTTCCTTGCTGCCTGTTTCTGTATTAGAATGTTTTCTTAGGAGGTGTTCCTGTTTTCTTCTGTCTCATTTGACTTGCTTTGAACCCCGAAGACCAAAAAAGGTGTTTTTCAATTGCTGCACATTTTTCCAGACACATACAGAACCACACACATACACACTGCATGCAGCCAGTAAAGATTGCCGTTGCTGTGCTCTACAATCATTCAAATGGATCACTGCTTTACTTCTTCAAGCATCATCTATACCTTATCCATTACTGCAGCTGACATTCTGTTACCGGCTGTGGACTGAACAATAGGCAAGCTGCTGCAATAATCAATAGCAAACACACATCCTTTATCAATTCAATTATTTCCTCCGAGCATCAAGACTTTCAAGGTCACATTGTCAACAAAACATCTATTGATTATTGCAATTATCAGCAACACTTGGGGGATTTTTGAGGCTTCACTTAAAATTCAGGGAATTTTAACAAGTTCAAGTCTGATGATGCACACTCGCATACCTCCCTGTTAAGTAGTGATAAGAAGGCAGACAGTGTTTGTGGTGTGTGTGGCACTGATGCATTTTCCAGTGCTGATCTGACAATCCAGGCACAGCTCATTACACAAGCACCATTACTGAGTCTCCACTCACACTGCTGTCAGACTGACAGATGCCTACACACTCAGGCTGTTAGGACTCACCTGGTCAAACAACTGACTGTGATTCATATAAGCATGAGGGCATTAGAAAAATTCACTTCTAAGATAAACCAAGGGGGCAGAAAGCAGACAATTAGACTCAAGTGATAGGGACTCGGACTCTAGTCGACTTGAGACGCTCATGAGGCAACTTGCAACTCGACTCGGAAGAAAATGTCTCCAGACTCGACCTGACTTGAGACAACATGATTCGGGATATTGCACGCACTCAGGCTTTATATGAAGAGCCAGACAGGAGATATGCGCCGCTCTTTCCTTTTAGGTTCACTTTATTGATGCTCCATTCACAGAACACTTGTCCGTCACCTATTATGTCCAGCACATGACACAGTACTACATACATATGTTCCTACCACACACCCGCTTCTGCTACAGTGATGATTAGAGGGCAGGATGCGTGGGACGCGGGTTTCAAATTCGCTACCGCTCGGTCCTTTGTGCCCAAAGTTATTTCTTTGCATATAAAGAATTTCAATCAGATGGAAAATGAGGACACGGCAAGTGCACGACCTGCAACGCTTTGATAAGCAAAAAAGAGGGCACAACATCAAACTTTATCCACTACCTGAGGACACATGAGGCCAAATAAGTGAAACCTGCAAACGTTAGCCAGGTAGCTAATGTTCCTGCCATAGGTCAATATGCCAGGAACGTTAGCCCAACCTGTGGTGCTTACCGGTGGTAAGGTTTCTCTATTCAAGATAGAAATCTGAGTGCTTTTTGGGTGGACTGGGGAACAATGGTGAGGGACTGGACCAGTCATAACCTGTGACTCAACTCGTTTTGACTTGTCCACAACAGAAAAAAAGGACTTGGGACTTGGATCAGAGGGACTTGGGCAATTGTCTGGCAGAAAGTCAGCGATAGTCTAAGGGCCCATGACTGGTATGGGTCGAGGTGCACCCTGAACTAGCCAATTGCAGGCTCACATATAAAGATGGACAACCATGAATGCTCACACCTTAGGGCAATTTAGAGTCACAGATTAACCTAATGAGCATGTTTTTGGTCTGTGTGAGGAAGCCTGGAGAGAACCCCAGATGCACAGGGAAACCTGTGCAAACTCAAGGCAAAAAGGCCCTGATCAACATGGGATTCAAACCAGCAACTTTCTTACTATACTGTGTGCACTACCTGCTGAACCACCATGCTGACCTCTCAAAGTGTAAAAGACTGAACCTCCACTGGAAGCACTTAAGGTCTTTCATGCGCACCACACACGACCGCCTCCAAAAAATCAGGTTTTTAGAAATGAATATATTATTGATAATGATTTCATAATCTTAAAAAAAAATGTAATAATGAACTATGACTAAAAAACACTATAGCAAATAACTAAACACAACAGCAAATAACTAACCACAATGATATTAAAGGGATAGTTTAGTTTTTTGAAGTGTGGTTTTATGAGCTCCATATGGCCATTAAGAACATTAGATGCAGTGGAAAGTTCTCTCCTCTTCCTCAGTAAGCCACAGTCTGTAAGAGTCTGTTACACAGAACCAGCTGCAAACAGGGGAGTATCAAACCAAGAACAAAGGGTATTTTCTCTGCCTACAAGAACTCCCATCAAAAAATAATACCACAGTTTAAGAGTACGCTACATACGAGTGGCTTATGGGCCACATCGGTCATCTCTGATTGGACAAATGTGTGTTTGTGAAGAGAGAGAGATTCCATTGACTGTCATACACTACTTTATCAGACATGTTCCTAACTGTCTTTCTCAGACTCTGTCCACAAACCCCTTCTCCTTCATCAATGACACAGTTGCTGGTTTGCACAACCCTTCTACATCCCTGTTTCTACCAAATGAACCCAAGCTTTCCACCCATGATTGAGCCTCTGATTCTGATCAGTTGAGGGAATATCCCTACCCCAGATGTTGTTCATATAGCGTTAAAACATAGATGCATCAGAAATATTCACTTTCACCCCACCTGCAAAAGTACAGCCAAGACAGAAAGGGAAGTAACCATAAAGATAATCAATTTGGTCCAAAGTCCTGTTTTTTTCTACACTCCCAAAGATCTTATATTTTAGTTTCACAGCACCCAGACACCCCCAACCCCATGAACTTTGAGTAATCTGCTTATCCCAGTGCTGTTATTTTTGTAGAGCGATGGCCTTTAAGACAAATAAGGAACATGGAAAGCTGTCTGACACAGTCTCAAACACATACACATACACACACACACACAGACACACACACACACACACACACACACAAACATCTGTATGTATTTGCCCTTCCTGCACTGGGAATAAATTAGGTTGAACTTTTGTTTCAGCTTCTATCATCATATCCCCTTTCCTTTGGAACTTCATTTTTTTTCTCATAGGAGGATTTCTTTTTGCAAACTGCAGCATTTTTTTTTATCTGTTATAAATTACTCTTTCATTGTGTTGTCATGGCAACCAAGCAAAGTCATTTACAATGTGTGCTGTTGCAGCCAACTTTTCTTTCACTGCCACATACTGAACACAAAAGAGAGTGCAGAAGCAGAACATGGAGGAGCTGTTACAGTTATTCAAAATGTACATCACCACAAACCCACCGATATTTGTAAAAATATTGCATCAGAGTTTGATATGAAGAATTTTCACACTGAAATGTCTTTTTGATTTTAGAGAAGGACGCACCCCTCCAAGCCCTCAAACCCTCACTGAGCCCCAAGTCTCTGAACCCCCTCAGTGCACCAAACCTGTAACACACATCTGCACACAGAGACCCTGCACCCCCTCTGCACACTAGACCAGCATTACACACCTGCACCACGGTAACCAAGTCCTCCTCCACACATGGGATTGGTACAGATGTTGCTGGACAGAAACCCTGGGATCCATCCCCACCTTCAGCATGTTCACGTCCAAGGTTGAGCAAACCCTGCTTCCTGGTGTCCCAACTCCCCCTCCTCTCCAATAAAACTCCTTTTTTTATGGCACCTTATTCACCTGTTTCTCCTCTTCACTTTTGGATCCACTTCAAAGTAATGCAAGCTGTCACAGAATCATCCGGACATCATGGACCCAGCAAACCCCAACACCCTAAAGGAAGCCCTCAGCACTCATGAATCCTCATTGGTGAGCATGATCAGCTGGAAAAGCTTTCTTTGGCCCAGAGTCATGTAGGGGTCTGGGGGGTTAGGGAAATGGTTCATCTTAAATTTAAACCATAATTTCCTGTTGTTTTAAACCTGAATGCTTACTGTCTCTTATTAAAGAAGATAAAATAATTTATTGTTGTTGCCTGTTGTTTTTTTTTTTCATTTTTGTGATACTCATTTTGTGATTGGACCATTGAACACAGCTTTTTGACACTTTAATTTGAGTTCCAGGACAGCATGCAGCGTTGAGTTAAAGATAAGCTCCTTATAGGGTTCAGCTTGTATATGCAATGTGCAAATCAACCATGAGGCCACACTCACAGGAAAATTTAGTGATATCTGACAAGGGCCCTTTTATTAGTTCTTTTTGGGGTTCAGTTATTTCTACTGGTGAGCCCTGTTCCAGCCTAAAGTAATGCTGTGCTGCCTGAGGTGCACCAATAAAAAAGATTCAAAGGAATGTTGTGAATGTTGTAATATACAACAAATCACTAATTTAACTCTTAATAATCCCCACGTTACATTAAAATGTTTGTTCTGGCTGATTCAAGCAATACTACAACTGTTTGCAGATAATAATGCGTGATGCAGGAATGATATATTTTTGTGGGCCAACCAGGTACTTCATTTTGTGCTGGTTCCCAAGACTAAAGTCTCCTCCAGCAACTGGGAAGCTTCTGGTTCCAGCTGAGCTCCAGCTGTCACATGTTGACACTGCTATATGAGTGGCATGTAAATGGGTTTGGTGTCCATACCCAAATGGGTTCACCCAACCACAACATTAGATTTCAAGGATAGGAAAAGGGATAAACCACCAATGATACTTCTTAGCTTAACTTAAATATGTTCAATCATTGGTTGAAAGTCGAGAATTCAGTTTGAAGTTTTTTTTTAATGATAAATTGATTATTTCTTGTGCATTTTGTGAGCATGTGTGTTTGTTGAAACTCTGTGATGATGCCATTCCTGGTCAGGTTTCCCATGAAAACTTAAACTCAGATCTCGGTGTGACTAACCTGGGAAATTTAAGACATATATATGTCAACACGTGTGGTGGAAAAGTGGATGATCCGTCCACTCTTTCTGGGAACAATGTGTGGTTGATATTCTTTTTGTTCATGTTTGAGTAATAGTATTCCACAAAAGGTTTATACAAAGAACAGAACTATTACTAAAAACCCTACTGATACTTAACACTACTTTTGTGACCCTGGAGAGAAGCACTCTGATCTGGGGTTGTGAGCCCTGCCACTGCATAAAACTGCAACTGTGGACATAAGCCCTAATACTTTTATCCAAGTGCTTACCCTAGACAATGCTTCATTGGTGTTTGAATTTTCCTTTTTTTTAACTATGTCAATGGTTTATATAAACACTTGTGAAATGCTCAACAGAAGATTAAGTGTTAACTGATGTTAATTTCAAAATGAATCATTTCCAACCTCTTGTAAGAGTTAATTGAATAATTAATAAACGCTTTTTATATCTCCACCTAAAGCTTGGAAGCTGTTCTATGATCCATTCAGCTATTTTCTATGCCTCTTTTTTGAAGTAGCAAGGAGCTGAGGCCTCTTCCAGTCAACATTTTGGTGAGAGGCAGGGTAGTCCCCAGACTGTTCCTAATTAATTTGATTTTTTTTTAAATGTTTCCATATAAAAGTGGAATTTACATCTTTATATTAGTAAGATTTCACAGTGAAGAAGTAAAACAAGTGTTAAAATCTGCACACAGCATCATGATAAAATAGTCAACGACCAGAGTGCTCTTCTCAGCAGTAGCCATCTCAGATGATTCCCCCCTCGTCTGCTCCTCGTTTGCTCCTTAGCATCACACACTCACTGACTCTGTCCTCAGATCAGAGGACAAAGGTCCACCACTCCAGGGCTCAGTGTGTGTGTGTCTGTGACTGTATAAGGAGTCAGTCCCATTTCTCACGACCCTCAAGAAGAAAGGGGGCCTTGTCTACTTCCATTAGTGACCTGGGCAGCCTCAGCAGCAGCACTTGGTCTGCCTGGCTAGAGGACAGAGCTGGTGAGACAGCACTGACATCCTGAGGCTGGAGGAGGAGAGGAGGGTTTACATTGACAGGAGAGAGACACGATGCAGAGGAGAGGACATACAAGTGTAATAAGATTATTCCATGTTAACTGAGGCTGCAAAGTTATTTATGCTTTCTAACTGCAATAGATTGGGGCAGCCCTAGTTCCAGGAATAAATCAGCACTTTAGCCCTTCAAATTCTATTTTTCTCAAAAGTCTATGGCTGTTAAAAATACACTGCCGGATGCCTGCAACACAGTTATGCTGGGTATACACTTGGCAAATTAAATTTGTTTAATTCATAGAGTTGCACATCTTAAAAAAGGTGGCTGCTGACAAGGGCCAACTTGAACTATTTTATAATAATAATTTCTGAAAATTCAACCATGACAGGTTTCAAATTAGATTCCTTGTGTCCACTTTTTGGACACTTCTAAACTTGTTTTCATATTTTTTGACACTATGGCATTCATTTTTCTTACAACTGTGTTCTTTTAAAAAAAATATTGGTACAGTTTTCTGAATGTACAATTGTAAGATATATTAGGGTAATACATTTTTGTGACCTTGTGTCCACATTTTGGACGCCTTATAACCACAATTGTTGAGTGTCTGGCCATTGTACCATATAACATATCCAATGCATATTAAACATTATATCAGTATATTCCTTTGATAATAATGTCCATCTTCTCTGTGTAGTCCACATCAGCAAATATAAGCTTTATTTTTGTTTTACCCCTAGGGGCAGGATTTAGGGTTTTACAGATCATTATAATAAATATGCCATTGAAATGGTACGATGGTAAAAAGGAATAGACACTGTTTTCGAAGAGTACCTTGTATGTGTAAAGAAATTTTGGTGTGTATTTGAGTGAGTATGAGTTTAAGATTTGGATGCTATATTCTCACTATGACATTTAGTCACAGCTAAAAGTTAATGACAATAATGAATACGAATAAAACTGATCATTATCGCATTTTAGTCTAAATCTGAGAATGTGTGTGTTCAAAGTGGTACTGAAAGGGTTATAATGTGCCGATAAAATAAGATGTAACTGTCATAAACACAGCTGGAGGTTGTTATTGGAATTAAATCACTTTACAGAAATTTTAATACATTCTTTTCTGAAGTGCCAACCTTTTAGACACTGGATTTTAAGAGTCATTTATTTGGAGCAATTTGGAGTTGAAGTCAATTTAATTAACATTCTTTTCCATTCTGATGCTTGATTTGAACATCAGCAGATCATTTTGAACATGTCTACATGCAAACATGCATTGGTAACTGCCATGTGATTATTTATGCAAATGCACTGATAACTAAAAAAAGGCAACAGCTAACAGCGTGATTGATGAGTGTATATTGCAGAAACTATAGAAAATTCATTGACTGTGTTTGCCTGTTTTGAATGTCCCTGATGAAAATTATTGTCAGAATGTCGTCAAAACTATCTTTGGCAATTTTCACAAATGTCGATTCAGGACTTATAAAAAAGCCAAGAGGAAAAGAAAAGAAACATTTACAGCACGTGAGCAACAACTTAGAAAACATCAGCAAAAGTAATATTATATTACTTTATTTATCTTTTGTACAATGTAATTACAATACAAATATGTAGGTTTAAATACAAAAATTCTGTAAATAAAGATTAAAAATAAATTCCACTGGTTTGCTTTGTTACCATCACTAAACTATGGTTTTACAATCAAGTTTATGAGGTCATTAAGTTTCGCCTTAACGTGGAACACAATTAACCTACATTTAAAAATTGGAGGGCGTGCAAACAAGAGTCAAAGACTAAAATATACTTTCAGAAAAATAAAAGCAGTGATCTCATGAGTGAATCTGTCCTGTCTTATTGAGAGAGGAGGATCAAAATAGCAGTGGGAACATTTTTTTTCGAGGAGTAGGAGTGATAGTCTGAAAACAAAGAACATAACCCTGGGCGAATAAATACATTTCAGAATTGTAAGAGGCAGTCTGTCAGACAGATCACAGCCACAGGAAGAGGACTTATAAGCTAATTAAACTGTGGGGAGCTAATGAGTTGAAAATCTAATCTGTAGCGGTCCATATCCATACAATTCAATTATAAAGGAATATGAGAGAGGAGCCTCTCTGCTCATTGTATAGTTTGTGAGAGAGCAGGCATACAGGAAAAAGCCCTTCTATAAAGAACATTTCTGTGTTGTTATGCTGTTCTCACACCATCTTGAACATCTCTGAAATGGAAAGTTTGAATGCTTTATGACTTGTTAAGAGTTTGAGTTTGGAAGGGTTTTTGGAATCTTGTTTATGAATTTAAAAATGGGAAGCTTTATATAAAAAATCCCCTTTGTTTGATCATGGTGGAAAAAAGCCAGAAAGAGTCAATATTCCCATGGTGGCCATGTTCTTCTGAAGATGACTTTAGGAAGAAAAGCTAAAATATTTTACTGAAGGATGTCCATTTAAAGGAAAACTAAACTTCAAAGATCTTTGGCAACCGTCCATCCAGTAGTTATCTATACTGCTTAGGCTTTTGGAGGTCATGAGCAGGTGGAGCCCAGCTCATCTGTGACTGGGCAAGAGGGTGGGGTACACCCCAAGACCCAATCACAGTCCTATCATATAGAGTCAACCAACCAGGCACATTCCCACCTATGGGGAATGCAGGGTCACCAATCAACCAATTGAGCATTTTTCTGATCTTGAGACCAGAAAACTCCAACTTTTAATGAGTGACCTTCCTGCTGAGTTACTCACTTCCTCACCATGCAGCTCTCATGCAGTTGTTTGCAGCAAATATTAATCTGGATTCACATCTAAGTTTGTTAGCTTGATGCTGGTAGATAATAGAAATTGCCATCATAAAGCTTGAAAAGATACCATTGTCTTAGTTAGTGTGCATCAAATCAGGAATGAGCAGATGGAGCATCTGATATTGAAATTTAAGTCAGTATTCAAAGCTGATATATCAGCATGATGCATCTAATATATCTGCTGTAATATCAATAAAATACACTGTACAGTGTACAATAGTGTTTACCTTATCACTACCGGGGTGCATTTAAAACTCAAGAGTTTGATTTTTTCAAAGCTGAATATTATTTCTCTTGTTTTACACCTGCCCCTGCACAAATAGACTTTCACAATAGAAGCAACAAGTACATTTTCTAAAGACTTTGCACTCTTGATGAAAAACATCAATATCAGTCTTAGTATGAGCGATATCGAGTTCAGAGAAGTTGTTACATTCGATGGTGGAAAAAATACAATTAAATGCACCCCTGGTATTTACAAACCCAGAGGCAGTGCTTTTAATTTAGCATACAATGTAGAATGATCTCTCTAGATTTTCATTACTTTTTTGTTGTAATGTTTCAAACAGAAAGATATATAACAAAACAAATACTAGAATTTCATTGTTTGTATAAAAATCAAGCTTGGATATCAAAGAACAACATCATAAAAACATCTCAGCATCCTACCCTCAGTATGTCATCACAGAAACATGGGCGCCAAGGGAATATACTTTAGTCTGGTAAGCCTTCCTTTACTAATCTTTAGTTTTCGCACACTGCTTCTCACTTGCATTACAGTAACTACATTATATTTCATTTCTCTTTCATTAGACTTGCTCAATTTCATTTTCAAAGGTATAACTCCTTTCTCTCCTTCAGTCTTCCACGTACTATCCCTTCCTCTCAGTCACTCTAGATTCCCTCTTCCATTTTTCATTCTTTTTCTTTAAATTAAAATTCTGCATCCAAAATAAATCATATCCTTTATGTCCCTCATGAACATCTCCTCTTTGACCCCTAAAAGTCCATCCCTAACTCTGTAGTGTGCACAGGAATTGGAAAAGACACAATCATATGGTACGTGATGACAATACCCTGTGTTTGAACATGTTAAAGGATGTATGAGTGTATGAGTGCCAAGTATTATTTTAACCAGTTGCACAGTGCTGTAGATATTTTTTTGGTTTGTTTCCACTGAGTTGTCAACATTCCTTGGATGTTGTGGGAGAAAATGGTGTCCTGCTGGACTCCTGTGCTGTAATATCCAGAGAGTCTGATTGCTGTAAATCCTGAAGTGATCTTTGTCCCAGTGGACCTTGAAGTGGAGCTCTTGTGGCAGAAATGGAATAGAAAGCCAAAGTGAAGCTTTACTGACACAATCAGAATCACCAGATGTGAAGCGTTCATATGTGAGAGGCTGACAGGTGGAAGTAACATGCTGCTATATACACTACTGTGTCTCAGGTCGCTGTTGCCTACAGCTGGCAGCTCTTGCTACTTGGTTTCTGTCTCTGCAGCCCTGATGCCTGTCTGCTACCTGTAGTTTCCCCACTCTTTTCAACAAAAATAAATATAAATCAACAAACTCAGCTGTAAAATTGGATTTTCTTGTTTGTAGAACTTGTTAAACAAAAAGAAATACAATAAATAAAATAATTTGGCCATAAATCTTGACTTAAGTCACTGAGTCCTTCTGTGTTGAAATGGTCGAGTCTCACATCATTTGCAAGTCTTTTCAGGTATCCAGATGTTAACTGTGCTTGGCTTAGATCAACATCTGTCTGATCATTAGTCACCAAATTTTCTTCCAGCATGTCTCATGATGTAGCCACGTCTGTTAATTAATCCACAAACTCTCCACCATATCAACATGAAACATTTCATTTGTGGTTTGGAATGCATCTGGAGTCCCATTTCAAAGAAATAATCCACTGAGCTGTGCCCCTCCACATTATCCTCAAAGCAGGGGGCCTATGGTACATCCAGGGACTCGCAGCAG
Source organism: Scarus forsteni (assembly GCA_036419115.1). Classification (NCBI taxonomy): domain Eukaryota; kingdom Metazoa; phylum Chordata; class Actinopteri; order Labriformes; family Labridae; genus Scarus; species Scarus forsteni. Next base: position 7,924,690 of record JAZDUH010000229.1, on the reverse strand, counting down.
GTAAAGCAAAGCCAGAGTGGAGTAGTGAGAGCATGAAAGGAGGTGGTTAGTGGATGAAGTAAAATGATTCAGACCATTAAATGGAGTCATCTGGACACCTGACTTTGCAATGAGGCCCAGCAATCTACCAACATCCTCCAAAGCTCTCAAGGGAGTGTAAAGAAAGCAGTAAGGATCATAACAGCGTTGACTCCAATGAGGGCTTTTGGTGGGTTGCCAGGCTGCCACAGGCCAGATGCAAGGCCAACTTCAAGGGCCTACATCCTGTTGTCATGAAGCAGAGATGTTGGACTTAGCGCCAGGCTCCTTCAGGCTTTGATTCCAGTGCTCGAGCTACAGCTTTGGGAGGACAGCTCGGGCTCAATCTCAAAAGTCTTTTGAAGAGTGTTAGAAAACGGGTTGGCAGCAGCAGTTGGCGCTGTACTGCAAGGCTGCTGAGGCGCAGGCTTGGCCTCCAGCGCCGCCCACTTGGCCTCAAAGCGGTCATCGTCTTGTGAGTTGGAGGGTGCTGGGGCTGTTAGTTGGCTGCCCTCTGGCGGCCAGCTGCTACCGCTGCCAGGGGTCCCATTCTGCAGGTCCATCATGCTACTGTTAGGTGGCAGGCCATTGATAGATGTTGATAATGGTGGCGTGGAAAACCCTCCAGTATCTGCATTTGGTGCTACTGGGTAAGTATGGTGCTGCCCAACTGATCCGAGTGCCCCCACTTTGGGTCCTCCTCCTGTTGATCCCATCGTGCCCCCTGCCCCTGATGAGCCTGTGGCAGTGCAGAAGACATTAGCCACCATTTGAGATGGTGTGATGCCAACCACAGGCACACTGGCATTAGGGTAGGTCATGCTGCTGCCCAGGCCTGGCATGTAGGTCTGCATAGGCACAAATGCCGGCTGGACAGGCTGGCTGGCAAACATTCCCACAGAAGCTTGGGTGGCATCAAAAGCCAAAGGGAAGGCCTGCATGGAGCTGGGGAGGGAGCCTTGAGGGATGGTGGGCTGCATCATGGGTGCTCCTGTCATGCTTGGACCAGACATTGTGGGGATTGACATTGACGGTAGAGACATTGGGGGTCCTGTAACTGGGGGGCCTGGTATGAGGGGAACTGATGATATTGACATGGGCTGGAGGGGTATCTGAGTTGGACCTGAGAGAGCAGAGGGGCCAGAGATGAGTGGTTTGGACATAGTGCCAAGAGACAGAGGTACAGTGGACACTGGTGCAGTTGCCTGACTGGACATCTGCTGATTGGACATGGAGGGTGGTCCAGGGATTATGGGGATTGCAGGGCCTGGGGGAGGGGTCTGCTGAGCTTTGACAACCTTGGAGACCTCCTCAAGCCATCTCTCAGCCTCAGAGGGTGTGCGTCTGTGTCCACTCTGCATCTGCATTTGCATCGCAACAGAAACCGGAGGAGGAGAGTGAAGTGGAGGCTCAACCGGCTGCACCCACGTTGAAGTGGCTGGAAAAAGGAAGATTAAGATTTAGGAGGTGTAACAGTTTATTATTATCTTTCAGCACACAGTATGAAAATTTGCTGAAGTGATCAATGCTATCAACTTTGCCTGCCTTCTCTGTTTACTCCTCTTTATAAATTGAGTAGTATGATAGTCGTAAAGCGTTTCTCCGTCATTTGCACCATAAACTATCACAGAGTGCAAAGCAGATAATCCCCTTTGAGAAATTTCTTGCTCACTTAATGACATTTGGAAATTTTGGTTTTCCATGATGTATATACTCCTTATGCAGTGCCTTTTTAAAATAAACAAGCCTTTAATTTTACAATAGAAATCAATTTACGGGTGGATGGAATGAAAATCTAGTCTGAATTGGAAGTTGGGTGGTGGTGTAACTTGTAAAGGCTGGACTTTGGCGACAGAACATACATCAGTAAGAGAATAACCATCACAAATAATAAGAACAAAGCACAATTAAAATAGTAGGATTACTAAGTAGTACTTGTTCTGCAGTCTTAGATGCAACATTTGGCTTCACCACTGCAAGGATAAACAAAACATGTCTAACATGGCATCTGGGTTGTAATAAATCTGCCCATTAGAACTTTTAAGATTAAAGACCCAATTTTTACAGAGAAAAATGAGTTATATGAAGCAAATGAATTACTGGTTTGTGGTGTGTCTGTCAACACTTAGCTTTCTTATTTGGAGATTGTACATCCCCAGTGCATAGGCAAGCACAAATGAACAGATCATGTGCCTTTAACACATGTCTGATTGATCTTTATTTGTACAGCACAAATCCTAACAAATGTTTGATCAATCAATCAAAACTGTAAAAAACTGAATTCAATGAAACCCACCCCCACAATCCATGTACAGCACACACACTCACTCACACACACGTACAAAGACATGAGGAAGATATTCTAACAGAAAACAGAATAAGAGGACTGACGAAACACCATATTTCATTTAAAATGAGGGAACATTGGAGCTAAGACTAAAATAATAAATGTTATCTTAAGACCCTTGACAATAGAACAAGCCAAAGCCAAACACTTCATTTTATCTTACGTTTCTACCAAAGCTTTGTTGGGGGTGTGATGGGGGTAGGGATGTGGGCAGAGACAAAAGGATTGATAATAGGGGCAAATTCATGGACACCCAGACCATGAATTTTTCTCACCAAAAATGTCTCCATTGAATTGAAATTCATTCAGTTAGCCGAATAAGATACAGCATCTTGTTTTCAGGAGGGTCCTCATGTCTATGTGGTTGTAAAAGTAGTTATTTTTGAGGTATGCTCAATAACCACCATGGAAAGAGAGATAGTTCCATTATTAACATTAAATTCAATAACTGTTATAAGGTAGAGAGGACTGATTATGCTATGGACTTGGAAAACAAACACATGTGCCAGCTCCTTATTCTTTTAAAAGGTAAGTGTGCTGGTCAGCTTGCATTTCAATAATTATAAGTGGATCTTGCAGTTTGGTCCAAACTAAGTTTGTGGTATTTAATGCTTCTTTTATTCATCCAATTATCACAAAACAACACAAAAAGGAAACTGTACAAAAAAGACTGATGCTAATAATACAGTCATATTTCAGTGAAGCACTCCCATAACATTAATATGATCAAAAAGACAAGCTTACAGTTGAAGCATGTCAAAATTTTAGCCTCATTTGTTAGTAAGGTCTTCAGATAAAAACAATCTCAAAATTAGCACTCATAATTACATTTCGAATATTATTACAGCTTTCTGTTGCATTTAAATGTGTGTTTATTTTTCTCTGTGTCTCTCAGGCTAGCACTAAAGCACTATGAGGACTCCTCTGCAGGATAGTTCTAAGCCCTCGATTACATTTAAAACTTAGCATGAACTTCCAAAAACTCTTAACTTATACTGAGGCCCATGTGTTTCTTTGACATCCTGTGTATGAGGAACAAGCTGAGATAAGAAAATGTTTTGATTGTGTGAAAGTGCAAATCTTTTAAATGCATCCTCGTGAAAGCAGAGACACTTTGTCACAGGCTTGAGACTTCAGGTGGAAAATAGCACAGACCCCTGCTCTGCATGCTAAAAATCACTTAAGTACAATGTGATCATAGGGATTTTCATTTCTTTGAGAACTTGGTAATATCTCAAGGTGATGTATTTGCTCAACTAATATAAACATGAGAAAAACTGAAGTCATTTTTGTCTTTGATTTTGATTTTTTAGCTTGCAATTCTCTGAAAATTTGACATAAAAAATCACATAAATCATCATCTGCAGATTTATTACCTTGCATTGGTGCAGGTGGTGGTGGCAGAATAGGCGGTACAGTGGTGGTTGGAGCGCCATTTGCAGACATAGTGGGGTTGGAGAAGAGCTCATCTGATGGTTTGGTGAGGGAGGAGTTCATCTGGCCACACAGGGCATTAATACTATTGTCTCCTTCACCTGGCAACCCCATATCCATCTCTGGAAATGGATAAAAGAAACATGGGAGGGCAGTAGGGTGGGAAAGAGAGCATGGGGGAATAAAAAGAAGGGAAATGAGATGGAGGAGAGGAAACAAGAAGAGGAAAAATATGCATTAGTTTGTGTTATAGATCCACATCAACAGCTTTAAAACTGGAGTAGATGCAGACTTTGATGCCAGCCTTTATTGCCCTAAAAAGGCTCAGATGTACCAGATCTTCAGGACAAACACAGCATTGTTCTAAATAAAGGCCTCCATTTATAAATAAAAAGGTTCAAGCTCCTTCAGAAACATTGCTTCCAGGCTAAACTGAACTGTGAACTATCGATCTCTATGTAGAATTGTGCTCAGCACACATTTTAGCTTGTTATGTCACTACATTGTTTATCTTCTGCTTTAGCATGACTCAGATGGAGATGAATTTGGCTCCATGTTTTCAAAGAAACTGTATCTGATCCGTCCTATGAGGGATTATGCAGCATCACATTCAGGCTACAGCTTTAAACCTCCTCTGCACAGACGACAGATATAAATAGATATCATATCTAATTCCCCCGCCTTTGTCCCCTGATCCCGCTTCAACAATGAAGGCACCAGAGTAAGGGTAAATAAATTTATGTCTCCATTTCAGTGCCTTATCTTTCATGTTTTTGTTTAATCTTTCCATTTGAAACAGAAAAAAGTAATTTGGCAAACCATTTTTTTGCTCTTTTTGTTTATGCTAATATTATTCAGGCCTGTTTGACTTCAATAGCTACATTCAGCATCCTCAGTCATATTATCATTAGTATAGTCTGCCTTGAAAAGGTGCAGTTTGCTCCATTTTAGTTCAATATCTCATTTGACTTTTGAGCAACATATATATGTTTTGATTTAAGGAAAAAAAGGCAGCATTCACCCTCTGAATTTGCTGATATTCATAGTGTTTAAGCAAGACTTTTGGCTTATATATGATGATATTTTTTTAAACCTAGTCAAGCAAATAAGATCAATGTTACATCAAATTTGACATTTTGGCTTAAATTAAGATTGATATTCTAAGTATGAGTCTTTGTAGTGTCTTCTTTTTGGTTTTGCTCTCTTTTATCGAGTCTATCCCTTTCTTTTAGTGATATTATCAGTTAAAGCTACATTATGTAATTTATATTGTGACACTTGCCCCAAATGCTAACCCATAGACATTTATCACTGCAGCCACATGAGAGATCATTGAATATCTGTGCCCCCTCTTGCTCTGTATCAAGTCTTTAGACAATTTTGCAAGGGACATCAACTTTTCAGCCAATCAGTTCTCAGTCCAGGGACAGTGTTCATAGTGGATCCTCTACTAAGGTAAAAGTGCTGGTTATCTCTAAAAATAAAAGCTGAACTATCATTTAGATTGCACAGGTAATGTTAAGTTTGTGAAGGGACATTTTTTATGTCTACAAATACTGGTATAATGCCTCATAGCAGATAAAGGCACACAAACACAGTGGACTGGTTGCGCATGAGGGAAGAGGTGAGACTAGGAGCACAATCATGGAGGAGAGGGGGAAGTAAAGTTGCTTTCACTGCAGTCTCGTCCAAGTTACACACCCCAGCTTTGATGACTTGGTTAATTAAGCTATATAAATGGCATCTGTTCAACGGTTTTTGCTTTAAAAATTGACAGTGAAATGTAAATACCAAAAGTTGTAAAGGACTTTTGCTTATGAAGCACTTTTTAGTCCTTTTGATCTGTCAAAGTGTTTTTTTACACCACATGTCACAACTACCTTTTCACACTGATTCACTTTCACCCTGTGATCATTTAAGTTCCTGTTTAGTCTAACATTGCTGATGGGCACAAACCTCTCATCTCCATTTTCATATTTCTTTATGGGTGACTCAGCCTCAGACATGAGTGCGAGCATGAATGGTTGTCTGTCGCTCTATGTAGCTGGCCAGAGATCACAGGGTGTACCCCACCTGTAAATACTCCAGGCCGTGCAACCCCAAAAAGGATAAGTCGTATCGATAATGGATGGATATTTAATCATTAAACAGTGCTTTTGCTCTTTTGATGAGTAAGTTTCATAAATCTTTAACCAAACTGAAGTACACAAAAGCAAAGTTTACAATCAGGACAATAACAATACCTCTTGCCACACCATTAAACCTCCTCCATATGTTACTCTCTGTGCACCAACAAGCCTTGAAACACAGGATGCAGAGGATACTGGAGACATTCACGAGGTCTCACATTAAAGATTTCTCATTGCCACATTCTCCACACACTCCTCCCTCTAATTTTGGACTTGTCAGTGTCCACAGAGTCCAGACTCCCTCTGAGCCCCTCACATGTGGTTATGTGTGCATGTCTTTTTAGTGCACTGGCAGACAGAAGTCTTGCTGAAGGCTAACCAGGATGGCTGATTGACCACGCAAATCAATACACACATTGTTCAGAGAGTCACAAGGGAGCAAGGAGGCAGTGGAGTGGCTGCTGCTGATCAGTGTGTGCTTCAGTGACTGTGAGTGTGATCTATAAAGGTAAGAAGGAATCACTGAACACAAAGGATTTAGCCCGACTCAAATCAACCAACACTCACTATTAGGTGTGTCAGACGTTTAATAATTTGTATCATTTGATTTAAGCACCAAATCTCGCAGTACAACTTCTGCGCACAAAACAAATATTATTCTCCTGAACACGTGCATTGATAAATTAAAGGTATTGGTCCTTTGAGAAAGCAGCATCTCAGCAGACCCTTAAATCCTTTTAGTTTCCCAATAACCTACAGTGTCAGGAACTTTCAAGCATGAAAGCTTTTTGAAAAAAAAAATAGAGAAAATGTCAAATGAAAAAAAGCAACAAAAAAAAAAAAAAATACAATGAGAATACCACAACACTTTATATAAAGTAACACTGCCTGCCTCCTAAAACTGTTAAGTAGCCCTCAGGCTCATTAGAAGGATCATTACTGGTAGTTTTATACTGAAACAATAATGCAGACTTAATTAGTAAGAAAAAGGTTGGATCAAGTCATTTTATATAAATAACTCTATGCCTCAAAGGACGGGACAAAGTTTAATAAAGTGGGTTATATTTCATGATACAAATAAGAATATGGGCCAATGAGAAAAAGAAAAGGGTGTGTACTGGTGTGTTGACATTAAGGAAAATCCAAGCAATCAGACTTACCGATAAAATCCTTAGTCTCAGAACCCCCTACTTTATAAACCAAACAGCTTAAAGGGACTGTGAGGAGAATCTGTTTCCGCCGACATTAAGACTCTGCTACCCATGAGCACGCGCAGCGACTGTCGTAATGCTGCGTTCCAGTAACCTCGGAACTGGGAGTGACATCATCTCTGACTTATTGGCGTCCCAGTTGAAGTCGGAAAAAAACATGCCGATCTACCAGGCTATTGTTAGCTGTTATTAGCATGCCCTGCGTTGTTGTATGAAGAATGTGATTAGCACTATGGCAGCATTTTTGTAAATATAAGTCTAACAATACGATGTATACAGCTGATCTAGAGCGACACACCCCAGCCAGAAGTGCAAATAAATTGATTATTACAGGAGCTAAATAACTGTTCACACTGGGGGCATCTATCTTCGATTGTCAACTCGGGGGTGGTGAGGTTTCACCGAGTTCCCAGTAGGAAATTCTGACTAGGGGGACGTTTCAGTTTTAGTTTCCTACTCGGAACCCAGAAATTCCTACTTCAGACTACAACTTGAACACACCACAAGCCAAAGCATGCGTTTTTTTGTGATGCTAATGAATGCAGCTCGGACCTTCCTGAGAACTCTGCGTTGCTTTACAACTTCTTTTTTCAACAACTTACAGGATGCAAAGCGCAAGGTAATGTGTCTCTTTCTAGTTATGTAGCGGTAGTTTTTGATGTGTGACAACAAGCAATTTTTGGAAAACTTAGTATTGTAGTTTTGTAGCTGGCTATATATCGCTACGTAAGCTCGGTGCTCTAAGATGTGTCCGAATAATATAAATTTGCTCTCGGTTTAATTGTCTTGTTCCCGAAGTTGAGTATTCAGGCCAGTCCAGCTCTGTTTGACCCGACCAGAAGGCTAAGGAATAGCATTTATAGATAACCTATTTTGATGCTATAAAACTCATCTTAAAGTGTGTATTTCCATCAGGCATACCGGTATATCTAAAAGTGAGACTTTTTTGTAATTACTTAGAAACTCCTCCCTTTAATGAATACACAAGTCAGAAATCCGTGTGGTTAACATGAGAAATGGAGTGAGAATTTAAATATTTGGTTTAATATTCCAGTCAGAGGAGTCTGACAGACGACTCTCTCATCAGTCTTAATGACTATTATCAGCCTCCCTACTGAGCACTCTGATCCTGCTGCACCACACTGAGAGGGAATGACTGTGAGTGCACTCTTCTGTAGATATTTATTAGCCTGTTGGGGACAAGTTATATTTTTCTCAGTGGTAAAAAAGGGTAAAGTTTAAGAGTCAAGCAGGCCTGGTAATGAGCTTTGACATTAATAACTGTAATAGCACAAGCTCACCCCAGAGTGTTTATCCTCATCTGCTTTCAGAGAAAGCAGGGGCTGAGAACAAATTGAAGAATTATACACTGTCCATAGGGGAAGTGGTTCATTAAGATGTTGTTTTATGGTTTATAATGTGAATCTATATTCAAGCATCATTTTTTTTGTGTAGTTTGTCAGTGTGGAGGCTGTGATAATATGAATAATTTAACTCGTTACACTAATGAATTAATAATGTTAGAATAGTAGCTAATAAATAAAGCAGGACTTGACAATAATATAATTACATTTTGATTATGAAGTATAAGTGTTGGAACAGACCGATGGGCAAAGTGGCTTTTTACCACCTGAGAGGTTATGTTTTTGCCGATGTATGTCTGTTTGTTTGTCTGTCTTTCTGAGTGCAAGAAAACTCAAAAAGTGGTCAAAGAGATGAAATTGTCAAGGAATATTGAGCATGAAACAAACAAGCAGTAGATTTTGCTGGTGATCCAAATAGAGATCCAGATCTGACATTGCGAGAGGGAGCAGTTTTCAAAATTTTCTCTAATAACTCAGGGATACATGCCTGGGTTATTATGCCAGTCAGTTATCATACTATGATTGCAGTGTGATACACTGTAGTCTACTCTTATGATGCTTTACATTTTAGTTTTGTTGACATGCTTGTAAAGGTAATAATCAATATATTTTATCTTATTAGGTGAGATTACAGGGATTGGTGATGAGCACTGGACTGCATTATTGTGAAAACTGCTCCTAAATTTCCTCCTCTCCATGCATAGAGAAGGTGTACGCAAACAATGAAAAAAGCACATTCTAGTAAACCACTACAAACCACCAGCGATGTCTTATGATGCTTTTAATCTTAATCATTACCTGTAAGTTATCATCTCTCATAACATGCTTACAAAAAGTAAACATGTGGTTTGCTGAAGTACAACTTTCATGTAAGATCACATTCGAGAGAAAGTCATGCTATTATTTCTGATAGGTGCTAATATCAAGATTTATGTTGCACCCTGCTCTATGAGACACTGTCTTTTAAACAATAATCCCTTGAAGTCTTATTCCCAGTGTCAGGAACATCTGTTTTTCTGCAGAGGGCCACAGTCTTGTTGGTTATTTCAGCCCATCCCCTGACCTTAGAATAAGAGGTCAGCTGGTTCCTCCATTCTCACATGTGACTAACTTGATGAACTTGTCCACTCACCGGGGTTCTTGGTCTGGAAGTCTGTCTTGCGCTGCAGCGTTGACGGCAGGTCGTTGAGTCGGAGTGACAGCTGCCTCTTAAAGGGAGAGTTCTTCTGGCTGAGGGCAGGAAACCCCCTAAATGAGCCCTGGCGTACTAGCTGTTCAATAGGCGCATGGCGGCGAGGGATGGCGTGTGGTCCACCAGGTGCTGACCGATCCATGGGTGATGCTGCACCTTCGGGTGGGGAGGCAGTGCCAGGTGGAAGGGCTGGGATTGCAGAGGACTGATCTAAAGAGGTAAAGTGGGTGTATATTAATGACATAAGACACAAACAATCATCTTAATGTCCCCATCACCTCACATAAAATTGGGTAAAAGAACACTGAATGCATGCATGTGATTGTTTTTAAGATGTTTGTCCTGACCTGTCTCTTTGCTTAAATACATACAAGTTTCAACCTGCATCATTCAAAATCTTAGAAGTCAGAATTATCAGACATTTCCTCAAAAAGTAGGTGGTGATGTGTCCTGAGACTAGACCAGCTGAGAACAACAAAAATCATGGATGGATAGAAGGTCAAATTTAAGATTTAGCAGCATCCTCATGCCCTTAGTCATGACCCTTACAGTTGTTATGAAGAGACCTTGTTTGACACAACTCAAGTCCATTAATTCAATTCAATGACTGCTGGAGTGTGTTCTCAATTGCTCATGTTCAAAACACCTCTAAGCTTTCATTTCGTAAAGACCCCTGATCCACTTGTTTCCTCAGTCTATCTTCGCGCTGTTACTTTAAGGTCCTCTTCCTGTGGGCCCAGTTTACACTGATCGGTTGACCCAACTGCTCTGAAGTGATTGGCTCTGTCCCAAGCTAACAGGCTTAAACTGCTGATGAAACATTGGTAGGACATCACACTGGTGGGTCTATTTGGGGGAGAGCCATTTGAGGGCAGCTATCCGTGCTGGGCAGGGAGAGAAGTCCTGATGTCTTCAACATAAAGGTACTCTATCACCAAGAGGTACAATGTAAAAAGCACTAAGGGCTATATTACTGTACACTTAAAAAAGTAAGACAGGCCCTTTTATTTTTGCACAAAGGCAACTAATTGACCCCTTTCAAGTCCCACCCTTACCAGGAAGTGCTCTGTGGCTAGGCCCCACTCTCCTTAGTTACTGTTACATGGTTAGACAAAATCTGCTATTGCTGACCTCTCTTCCATTTGTATTAAATGAAAATTACTGAATTTATGACCAGCTTTAATTCATATTTAATTGATTTGATCCTTCTTCAAATTTTGCCCAAGAATAAAAACAAAACTATAGTATGGTGTATAAATAGATTAAAATCTTTCTGAATCTTTCAAAATATGAAAAAATATTATTGCATTTATTTAGACTCTGTCTTCACGGAAAGTGTTTGACTGTATAACATGACACTGCACGATTTGGGGCATTAATCAGGGATTGTGTGATTCTGATCGGATGGTCTAATGAATCAGAAAGCCAACAATGGGTCAATTAGAGACCTAACACAGGCAGACAAATGATTTTTCTCTATCAATGCATGACTTTTCACTTGTGTAACTGTGTGGGTCTTCTTTTAAGGTGGGAATATGTGTACGTCTAACTTACCTTTTTTCTTGTCCTGCATTTTGTCATCACTGCCGGAGGAGTTTGCACGGAAAGAGCCATCTCGTACAAACAGGGTGCGAATGGTGTCAAAGGACGCCGCCACACCGCACTCTTTCTCTCTGCGCTGCTTCCTCTCCAGACAAGCCGCAAATGCGCAGCCAACAGCATGGCTCAGCCTCTCCCCCTGGTAACGGGAACAACAGCAAAACAGTTTTAATGTAAAGTCCTCATTTCAGGTGGATTGTTTTTATCATTGCTGATGAGTTTGGCCTAAAAATAAAGATATCATTCTATATGTTGACATAAATGAAATCAAATTTTAATGAGTGTAGTTTTCTGCCTCAGGTCTCTAAAAATGGTTAAATTCATAGTTCCTGGCACTGAGAGAAACCTTCTTTAAGTGTAATTATTCCTCTTTTCCCACCAGCAGCAAAGACTACTTTAAAGAGACGGTTTAATAAAGGAAGAGCTCACTGAAATATGGAGGGTGTGACAGAAACAGAGAGAGACAGAGACGGACAGATAACCCTACAGGCTTCTGTCTAATCCCCTTCCTAATCCAGCAGGTCTGTGGCATGCCCGCTTCCGTCCACATTAATAATCCGACTCACTGTCTAAGCTGATGAAACTATCGTCATGTTACCACAGACAACTCTGCTGTGGATGGTTTTAAATTACAGCCTCAAGGTCATAAAACTAAAATACTAAAAGATGGTTAGAAATGACTTAACAGCCACTACTACCAGAGAAGAAGAAAGGAAGAAAAAACAAATGTTTCATCTGTGATTTAGTTAATCAGAACTGAACTTCTGATACTACGGATATGTAAAAGTGTTTTTTTCTTTTGATAAAGCTGTATTGAGTTGATAAATCCACCTATTTCTGATCATTGGCTAATTGATACATCTGTAATTTAAAACTTGTACAGCAAATCAAAGCTTTTAAAGATATCCTTCAGATAACATTAACAGAAAAAAAACATAAACTGGCATATTTTCTTTGCAACACAAATGAAAGGTGATATTTGACTTTCTTATCAACTCCTTTATTGTGTTTAACGTCTGTTTTACTTTATTTGTTTATGTCTTTCTCTCCTTGTATGATTTTTATCCTTTATGCCTTTAAAGTTTTATTGGCTTTAAAATAACTTCTTAAAGGTTTTCTTTGAATTATTTTTCCTTTGCCATTTTGTTTAAAGCCTCTTGTTAAGCACTTGTATTTCTCTCATTGACTTAATTTATCTTGAAGAAACAACAACATCATTGCAAAAGTGTGGTTCACACCATGAAATAGTGGTCCTTAACCAAATATGTCTCACCCAAGGGGTTTATGTTTTCACCAGCGTTTGTTGGTTTCTTTTTTATTTGCTAATTTGGGAATGGGATACATCAAAAACAAATTTCTGGATTAAGTTTTCAGGAATTGGTGTCACACGGAGGACGTGCTTAAGTTTTGATAATGATCTGAATCCAGACGTGGATCCAGGATTTTTTTAAAAACATTTTGTAACAATGTAAAATGGGGCGGTTTCCACTTTTTGGAAAATAACTCATTTGCCAACAAATGAATTAACTTTTTCTTGAGGTCGACTTAAACAGGGCCTTTTGTATCTATGTAAACATGTGAGTCTGGCTGTCTGATATTGTACAAAACTGACTTTCCCAGTCAATACCTGGCAGCAAGAAATCAGTTAACTCTTGCTTGTATACTTCAAAGTACTGGAAACAGAAAATAAACTCTGCAGTCTGTATTCCAGGCTTTGACCCTGAGGTCAAACAACATAAATGTTTAGCATGGCAATTATATCTTGTAGCTGTCTGATTTTCGATATCGCCTTAAAAGCAGGAGGAACGAAGTGGATCACATCTGTTCAAAAAATAAAACAGGGTGTACAAATCCATTGAGTTTGTTCATTTTTGGTATTTGATAAACTGTTTTGTGCTTCCACACTTATTAGAAACTAGGATAATGTCCAATAGTGACAGGCAGTTTCCCAGAAATAAGTTGATTAGAGAGGCATAATTAACTATTATCACAGAGTCTAACACACTTCAGACTATCCACCAGTGCATGAAAACTGGGAGAACAATACAAATGTTTGTTTAGTATCCAAATCGAGCTTTAAATGAGCTCAACTTTAATGTTCATGTAAACACACTAATACACTAATATATTAATTCACTTGGTGGGGAACATGAGTCATGTGATTCCCTCTATCTGTTCAGAAAAAAAGAAAAACAGACAGAGCAACCTAATGACTATATTTTCAGTAGGTATGTCCCAGGTACCATAATATCCTTAATTACACAGAACAAAGTTAAGAGCAAGCAAACACTTGTGAATTATGGAAATTAATGTGTTCCAGTGGAATATATCAAAGTTAAAGACTTTTGGAAAAGAATCAATAATTTGTGGTTGAACTTTATAAAATAAATAAAGGTGTTGGGTTCTTAACAAAAACAAGCCCTGGGTTCACAGGGTAAACCAATCCAATTGAGTTAATGTATGTCGTCTGGTCCTTGACTATTTATGTTGAGAACATCCCTGAGGGCTAGAGAAAAAGGCTAATTGCCCCCTCACCGAGTCTTTAAGGGCCATGAAGCAGTGACACATCCACCGTCTGGTCGTTCCATCTCTGCAGATGTATGAGAAGGCTTTGTCATAGTTACGATCAGGAGCACAGAATGAAACCTTTTCTATGGTCTGGTCCACAATAAGGTCCTGAGAGACAGAAGAAGGGAAAGAAAGAAAAAAACACATCAAACAGATCATTTCAGCAATTAGATCTCATTGAATATTGTTTTGTATAAGAACTTTGCTTGCATGGGCAAAAGTGACCTGCAACTGTTTTCCTGCTCACATGGAACCTTGATTTTTAAATAACATTTAAACAGCTTAAGTCCAAAGGTGCGACAATACTGTTAACCCAAGGCTGAGCATGTAATAAGAATTGCTGTCAGCACAAACCTCCTGTGTCACTTTTTTAGAAATTCTTTTTCTGTCGAAGAGTGTTTTTGTTTTGTTTTTTTTCAAATTTTAACCAAATGAAAGTACAAGCAGCCAGGGTTGAATGAGTTTGTAGACATGCTACTGGCATGTATTGACATGGAAACCCCATTAAGTATGGTTAGTTGGTTAGTTTTGTGTATTATATGACCTTGAACCATTTTGGTTAACTGAAAGACTACACTGTCACTTGATGGAACAGTCTTTAATTACAATGTGTGTAAAGTCTACACTACCAGACCAGTCCCAATGAGGGCATCCTAGATCAAATTGTCCTCAATATGCCATGAATTACACTCACCAAGCATTAAGGATTTGCACTTAGTATGCAAATGTGAACAAATGGGTGTTAGTGCAAGGTCCGAACTAGCTCTTACATGTATGGGACTTTGAAATTTTCATGGATGTTTAATACAGTAAGGATTTCAGTGTGAACAAATGTAAAGCAGCAGCTTAACCAAACCCAACAGGATATATGAATCACGGCAGCTTGTAAATTAAGCCAAGGATGCAACATCACTTCCAACCTCAGTTAACCCCATGAGACCCCTCTGACTACAGCCCATTTACATCCACCAGTGACTGAAAGAGAGTGTCTATAGACTAAGGACACTAAAGCCGCTGAGATGTTTCCACCACTGACCCTTCTTTCGACAAAAGGTTTATTCAGCCTGCCTCCAGTGTCTGAAGCCACTAAAGAGGACACTATGAGGGGCCCTTCCCTTTCTCTGTGTATATTCAGGGGCCCCCATTCACCTCTTTGACTCACCCAAAACAGAAAAAGAAGGAAAACAGGAGGCGACACTCAAGACACTCATCCACTCACTTCCTTTCCCTCAGCCCAAGTCACAAGGAACAAAGTGAGGGGAGGATTAGGAGTGGAAGAGAGGGGACATAGAGAAAAGGAGGAATGTGAGGTGGAGTGAAACATCTGAAACATTGTGAGCCACTATGTCGATAAACTGGGTGTTTAACAAATGTGGAAAAAGATTACAGAAAGAAAATGAAATTGATTTCTTGGTACTGAAGTGTTTTTAATTAAATACTTTCACGAACCAAGACTGTCCTTGTTTTTGTTTGTAAAAGTGCTTCGAATCATGCCCCTCTGTCTTTGAAAGGAAGTATGACACCATGTGACGCACAGTGTTAAATTTATGCTGAGAAGGCTTTATACATTTGGGACATAAAAAACCTTCAGTTCTTTCAGTTCATGTCTTCTGGAGGTCATTCTGTATACACAGTCATATACAGTATTTCACTGACTGTGGGAATGTGTCTGAATAATGGTGGTGTGGGTGTTATTCAGCATGCTCACAGATTCAAAGACTGAGGCTGAGCTGACGATTAAAGTGAAACAAGACAAAAAAATAAAGGGAAGGAGAAGACTGTAAAGCTTTGAGAAGATTATCTTAAGTGTGTAATGTTCAACTCTGAAGTGAAAATAAAAAGAAACTCTGAAAATGTGCTCATGCTGTATTCGTTTAGGTGGACAAGGGTTGATTATTGTGATGTTCCTGATTCTGGTAGTAAATCAGTGCTATCTAAATAGGGATGAAATAGCTCGCTGACTCAGTTAACAAAATTCACTGACATAATTTGTTAATTGGTGGGTTGATCATTTATTTGTCATTTCATTGTTTTCATACAATGGGCTCTAATTTAGTAGACCAGGCGCAAGCGCAGGCGCACCTGCCTGCGCCGGCCTTCGCCGCGCGGACTGGGTGTGACCTGCGCACTTTGCAAGTTTCCTGCAGTGCCAAGAGAGGCGCACTCATGGCGCACAGGGGCGCAGAGGTTGCGCGTCCACGCCCACGTCTCTGCCTCTCCGCGCAAATGTCAGAATAGGAGGAGAATAGACGTGAGTGGGATTTACACAGCCGATCGCTGTCTTCACCAATCAAATGAGCGCCTCTCCTCGCCTTTAAATGCGCTGCGGCTGAGGCGCAGCGTCTGATTGGTCTGAATTATCCCGCCATCATGAAACAGTGTGCTGGAAAGACCCAGCAGTGACGCTGTCCCTTCAGCAGGAGAATGGACAGCGTGTGGGCCAGCTCCCGGGACAGATGTAATCTGTTCCTTTGTCATTAATAGTAAAAAAAATAAGAGACAGTTTCACACCCGCTGTTTTTCCCATTCATGCTTGTGATCCACCTGCACTCCTGGTTTGTCATCGCCAAATAGCAGAGCCTTTAGTGATATACTGTATACTCTCCCGGTGTCTCCTCCTCATCCTCCTTGCAATAATGTACTCTATCTTTTTAGATCACATTAAAAATAAAGACTAAATTAGAGGAATATGGGAAATAGCAGGTACATCCATTGTAACATACATTTATTTTCTCTCTTTTTTCTCCGTCTTTTTCTCATTTTTTTCTTTGAATTTAATGAAGAGAAGCCAGATATATACCCAGTATCAGATGTTAAGGTTGTTTATTGTTTACTTGTAAGATGGGCATCAAACTTCCAGCTGCCGTCAGGCTAAGTTTCTTTATGACAAACGGCTTTAACCCGACATCAGATGTGACGGGACAATTAATATAGATACAAATGTATATGCTGGTTCAGACGGGGACATTAAATAGTGATTGCTGTGATTGTTTATTTCATAAAAATGTGCCTGACACCCTGGAAACCTGCCTCTGAGGCTTTGTTGACGTGTGCGCACATGTGCGCTTGTCACCAAATTACAGCTGCGGAGGGTGTGCTTCCCCTGCACCGAGGTTAGACCAGGTTGAAGCTGGCGAGCTTTCAGCACACTTTCTGCATTGTTTTTGGCACGAAATTGTCACTGCGCCAACATGAATCTGCCGACACCTCCCCCTGGTGCGCCATCACCTCCCCTCGGTGCACCGTCACACCCACCTCTGCGCAGTCAGTCTACCAAATTGTCAAATTGGCAGCGCACGGCGGTGCGCCGCACGAAATTAACACTGCGCGGGGTGCGCCAGGCTTGCGCCCCCTGCGCTGCACCACGAAATTAGAGCCCATTGTCTCAACTTAACTCTGTTATGTAAAGCAGATTTTTCTGAAAGGTGAGTCATCTCACAGAGTGAGCTAACAGTGACCATAAAGCAAAAGTACAACAATACAGACTGTAAGAGTGGCAGCTGATGCAAGACCACTGCATTATCCTTTTCCAATGGAGTATTAAATCCTCTATGCTACATTCATTTTGATGACTGTTAAGGTATATTCATATTCAGTAATGTTCAAAAAAAGTCTAGTTTACATATCCTCGACAAAGTACTGAAAGTACCGAGTCCTATCTCAGTCTGAGAAGCTCTGTCAGAGCTCCTGCCTTTTTAAAGCCACCCCACTCTGATTGGTTGAGAGGTCAACTATGTGGTAACTCTTCAGTTAAGAGCTCCCTGTGCAATGTTGTCAACAACTCTGCATTCATTCTTCAGTCTTTGCTCTGCAATAGACTTGCTTGAGCGAGCCAATGGGCTTAAGTTGATGAAACAATGGTAGGATGTCACACCAGTAGGTCTATTTAGGGGTATGCTTTTGACAGATGCCGGTTCCATAAATATGAAGAGAAAGAGAAGTTCTGATACTACAGACTTTTTTTCTTGTTCATAGAGATGCTCTGTCCTGCATGGGACACACTAAAGGGCATATAAAACTCAAAAAGCATAACTAGTGAGCTTTTCAAACACTGCAGACCTGTTAAACTTTAATTTTGTTTGTTTTCTGCTGATTTATCATTGTTGCCATTTTGTTAGCAACTCCCCTTTAAGGGCCAAACCCTTCATGTAATTTCCACATTTTGCCATTCCTTATCACAAAGTTGGACTGAAAGTGTATCAAAGATCCACCATTACAATCATCTGTTGAAGAACAGGGAACACAGGTGAATTATGAAGCTGGGTATTGAAGTTTTAAAATCATGTTCTGTCAATAGTCCACTTGATGGTGATATTTTCAATAATGCATGAAGAATTTGGTATTTCTTACAATTATTTTATGACAAATGAGTCTTATCTTCAAAAAGGAATATGTTATCTGGTAGCAGTATGAACTCAGAGGAATTAAAGAGAGTGGTTTGTCCCTGCCAACAGTATTTCTAGCTGCAATCATTTGTAGATTTTTTTAAAAATAAGTGTCCTTAAATATGTGCAGAGGACTAGAACAGGAGAGAGATAAAAAGGAGAAAGAGAGGAGGAGTGTGGATG
Source organism: Scarus forsteni (assembly GCA_036419115.1). NCBI lineage: Eukaryota > Metazoa > Chordata > Actinopteri > Labriformes > Labridae > Scarus > Scarus forsteni. Next base: position 7,906,260 of record JAZDUH010000229.1, on the reverse strand, counting down.
TGGAGAGGTGAGGACATGTGTGTGTGGCCTCTAAAAATAAGAGAGAGAAAAAGGATAGAAAGAGGCTCTCTGGCTCTCTCGCCTATTCTCTGCAGCTCTTTATACGGCTCTGCTTTGAATAGAAGCTGCACTCACTCTGTAGGAGGCCTCCCCAGCCACCAGACACTCCTCAAGTGCATGAGTGCACGTGAGTGTATGCCTCTGTGTTTACTTGATCCTCCCTCCCCCACTGAGTACCTTCTGTTAAAAACCATGAGTCACATACGTCAGACCTCAAACTGCACACAAAATCACAGCCTGAGGGCAGTAAAGAGGTAAATGTTTGGAGAATCCCTCTGTTGATGGCTTTAAATCATCATTATAGAACAAACTGAGATTTTTACTGATGTCTGAAGATGGAATAAAATCCTGGATAAAATAAAGCTGATAGAATAATGACACTGTGATTGCTAATGTGGCAAGAGGAGGCTGTTTTTAAGGGGGCTCACATCAGGGCCAGTTGCCATGTAGTGGAAGGTCGCCCCCTCCTCCCCTCCCCAGTCCCCCTTTAGCCTATTCTCACGCTGTACCAGGCTAAAACAGGGCTTGAGTACGACAACCATACAACACGTGGTTTTTATGTCTGCCGCCTCTAGAAATATGAAGTCTCTCACCATTTCCAGAGCAAACTACATTCACATTGTACTCAAAGGTTTGAAAGATGAGCACTTCATCATTTATGAAAAATGACAGCATCTGATAAATGTATTAATCTAATGCATTCATGCTCAAGACTGGATAACAGCCAGGTGCAACAATGGTTTTGGTCTCAGTGATTTATTTCTTCTGTAATGGTGGTGGGGGATTATCCCATTACTTATTAAATTTTGATCTAACATGTGCATAAATCAGCATTATTGGGCAGCATTGTGATGGATATTATGACAAAAGAACTTGTACATGTGTTGGCAGAGGATCCTTTTCAGCGCACCCCTTTTGCCTTTTGCTAATCTAGACATAAATTAATTGAGGTCTGCATTTTCACTATGAGGGCCTCATAATTGAGCTTCAAAAAATGCTGAATGTCCCCACTGAAACTGCATCATTTTTCAGAGTCAATGTTTTTGCAAACGCAAATATACCTGACTGTCTCTGTCATATACTAACTGATGCGCTCAAAACAGAAAAGACTTACAACAAATTGTAAATCTGTTTCAACCTGGAGTATATTCAGTCAAACATAATACAAGGACAAGATATTGATTAGCTTTATTGATTCTAGCAAACACTCACTCTGTTGTTTGGGAACTGAAGGCACCAATTGTTGATGCTCCTTTGATTAATTTCTTTCCCTTTCTTTTCTGACGTACGCTTCATTTGCTCATCAGTCTGGGATCTCCATTCATATTTTGCGCTCCATAATGTGCTCCATATTTTCAGTGTGAGACACGTCTGGACTGCAGGCAGACCACTCTACTACCCTAGAACTCTTTTACAAAGCCATGCTGTTGTAGCACATGCAAAACGTGTCTAGGTATTGTCTTGCTGGAATAAGCAGGGATGTCTCTCAAAAAGACATCACTTTTGGATGGCAGCATATGCTGCCTCAGAACCTGTATGTACCTTTCTGCATGAATAGTGCTATTACAGATGTGCAAGTAACCCATGCCATGGTCACTAACACTCCTCCATTCCATCACAGATGCTGGCTTTTGTACTGATCCTTTTCCTCTTTGGCCTGGCTGACACAACAGCCATGACTCCAAAATCAACATGAAATGTAGACTCATCAGACCCAGACCCTTTCCCAATCTTTTGTTGCCTCTGTTTCTGATTTTTAGGAATGCATGGTAGGCATCACATCAAAAGAAAAAAATGCAAAACATAATGATGTTTATCATTTTGGGACATTAAATATCTTGTCTTTGTAGTGTATCCAATTAAACATCAGTCGAAAAGGAGTTACAAATCAATGTATTCTATTTTACACAACCTCATAGGAACTGGGATTTGTGATTTGAGTGTACTTACCTTTGTTTTGTCATCCACCACCCTGAGACCATCTGCTGACACCCACAGCACTGCTTTGACTGTCTTTTTCCCACTCTAGAGGAGAAGAAAAGAAGCATTGGAGTAAATATTTTTACACATCAGAGTCAGGTGATCAAGCTGCAAAGAAACATGGATGAAGCACATGTTCCTTATTTTCCAAAGTGCTACAACGAAGCCAACAGTATTTAAAATCCACTTTTACTCCTGCTTGTGGTTATGTAAAGTGATCACTACATCCTTACAGCACATGAGGTAGTGGTGAGTGAAAGAGAGGCGGGGAATGGTAAAATCTGTGCCAGCTGGTACTTTGAATCATTTCTCCAGAGGAGGGCACCAGGCCGAGCTAATAACACACCCAGCATGGGCCGAGCTAAAAATACACGGCTGAAAAAACAGCAACCCAATGTGAGAGTGGAAGTGTGTGCACCTGACTCTCTTTTTGAGTTCATATGTCTGTTTGTGTGTGTCAGTGAAGGAAACAGAGAGCAGGAAATGGCTTTGAAACCCACAGCGAAGCGACAAGGAGCCTCCAGTTTTGCATAATCCTTTAGAGGAGGTGAGGGGAGAGGCTTCATGAGGAGGTGGGGTGGGAATTTTCAAGAAAAAAAGTGTCTCAAAGAAGCTGGAAGGATCAAGAAACAAGGAGCTGCTGCTAAAGAAAGCTGCTGATACAGGTGGAAATAACAGACTCGTTATAAGATGGAAAAAGTCAGAGGAGCAGAAATAATGACAGGAGACGGTGGTGAAAGAGATGCAGACAAGTGTCGGTACATGAATCGTCTCAGGTCTGAATCCTTTCAACAATTCAGTTATTCTCACACATCTGACAAACAGTACAATTAGAGCCCTTTTCACATATGAAACAGATTTTTCTTGGGAAAAAAACTGCAACCTACTAAGGCCTTGTTCACGAGGAGACAAAATTGAAACTTTTTTGTAAACATGTTATTGTGTCAAGAAATGTATTTGTCCACATGAAAACACTAAAAAACGCAGCCAGGTCTGTAAGTGATGCCGTAGTGCTGCTGCAGACAGGCACCAAAACCAGAGAAAAAGACAGGAGCATGCCCATTTATCATGTATGTTGTAAACAAGCAAGGTGTTCTCCATGTCCTTATGTTGCTCATGGTGGCAGGAAAGGAGAAGAAGATTTCACTTTTAAGCCATAACAAGCTCAGGGACCTCTGTAGCATAAATGTGTCACTGTATTCCACCTTTGTTTCTGCAGTTGTCTGATCACACTTAAGGGAGATGCGGGGCTATGAGATCATTGTTTCTGAGAATGTGCATATTCATTTACACACAGATACAAAAGTGCAGCATTTTGAGATATATTAACTCTGGGACCAAGTTTCAAAAATGTACATTTTCAGCCACCCGTAAGGCTGAATATATTTGTGGATGGCATCTAATATAATTCCCTTGTACCTCCTTGTTCCCACTTGGCCTTTACAGGTCAAGTGAAGGAGGGGGACATACTAGAGGTCAGCAGGCAAACTTCAGGGTAATTTCAGATTTAAAAAACCCTGTTTGTGTTCGCATGTGCAGCCTACCCAGGTATTTCATGGTTTTTCTGCAATTGTGAATGGGATTCAAGTGTCAGGGTAAAGTCTGCTTTTTACACTCACAGATTGCTGTGCAATTTTCGAATGTTCTTATTTTCTCAATTTCCACTCAGTGCTATGTTAAAACTAGACAAGTGGTTTAAAATACAATGCCTTGGTATACCTTGACTTAACTGTATATGTGATTGCTTCAATTCAGAAAAGTTCTACCCCAAATCTTTCAAACTAACTGATCTAAAGGCTAATCAGAGAGAATACAAATTATTAAAAACAAGTACCATCATTACACTGATGTGAGGCTTCTCCAGATAGTGACCAAGACTTTTGAAAAAAGTTCTTTACTGCTGCAAGAATCAGTTTATTCTGTGTCGCCTCATTCACATGCTCTCTGTCCCAGCTTAACTTTCCAGGGGGTCAACTCTGTGTTTGTGTGTGTGGCAGGACGTGTTTATATGTGTTAGCATTCTCTGCTCCCCTGGGAGTACAGGGTTCCTTGGACAGATAAGAGGTTTCGACAAAAGGGCAGGCAGATGTGAAGTTAGACCTGCATAAGAGGTTGGTCAAGGGGGTTAAAATAATGAAAATATTGAATTCATTGATTTCTCTTAGACGTTTGGTTAATCTGATCACAATACTATTTGGAAAGAATTCATCTCATTTAAAACCTTTACTGCCACAATTTGTTTTGTGTTGATGCTCATACATCCACATCATAATTTTTCAAGTTTGATTAAATAAGCAGCTGTTTACTTCCTCTGTTGAATCAAGTTTGTGTAGCAGCTAGAGTAGACTCTTCACTGTTCACATTAAGTCAGTATAAATTGACTTGGTATTTTGCACAATGCAGCTAGTAAAACTACTCGTTCTTTCCTAGAGGCCTGCCTCATCTATGCATTTTACTGTAGTATGAACATACTGGAATGTTTTGGTTATAGGTGTAAGCACAGGGTGAGCTACTCACGGCTCACCCTTTTCCAGTGGCTGTTTTGGCTTTGTGGACAAAAAGTGTTATTTTCTGTGCTTTTAAATTTTAAATTCCCATGGTATTCACGCAAGTATAAGCATTAACTAGCTTTAGTGGGTTCTTCTCTTGAATGATTGTGTTCAAACATATACTGTATGTATATATCTCTCTCTATATATATATATATATATATAGATAGATAGATAGATAGATAGATAGATAGATAGATAGATAGATATATATATATATATATGTATATATATATATATATGTATATGTATATATATATATATATATATATATATATATATATATATATATGATATATATATATATATATATATACATATATATATGTATATATATATACATATATATACATATATATACACACATATAGATAGATAGATAGATAGATAGATAGATCTATACATATAGATATAGATATATATACATATAGATATAGATATACATATAGATATAGATAGATATATATAGACAGATAGATAGATAGATAGATAGATAGATAGATAGATAGATAGATAGATAGATAGATAGATAGATAGATAGATAGATAGATAGATAGATAGATAGATAGATATAGATATAGATATATATATATATCCCCAGAACTGATAATGTAATATGGTTAGAACACAGTTAAAAATGTTGATTAATATTCTAAAAACTTACTAAATAATATTTAAAGTTATTCTATTCCTCAAGATGAGACATTAAATGCTCTTTGACTCAATTTAGAGACACTATTTTAAGTAAACATTCAAGTTTTCTGATACTCTTTTTAGCAAGCTTACACTGGTCAATAACATCCCCAGAACATTGTTTTGAAGTACAAGCAAATGTGCCGCTGCTAAAATGAGGACATGGCTCACAACCTGTAAGCCTCGAATAAGATCAGTATAAATTTATGCCTATGTTTTGACACATCCTATGAGGGCCACATGTTGTGCTTCCTTATAGCAAGTTTACATTAAGCCTAGATGTCTACTATACAAAACACATTTTTGAAGTGTCTTGCATAAAAGTACTCTCAGACACTGGAATTAAGAATATCATAAAACCCTCTGTTTCAGTCCTGCTCAGGCCAGGCTGTCTGACCACACTCTCCTTTTGAAATACATAAATGTGACTTCATCTTCACTGCCCTGTGCTCTAAAGTTTACTCTGGCTTCACAGAAATGGCTCCTGCTGACACAATAATAAGTCTGAGTAAAATCAGAAATAGATCGCTGGGCCTTCAAAGTGTTTATTTTGAATTTGCAATATCACCTTGATCATATCTACAGTGAAAGATCAATTCTTGGCATCTGTGGGTTGAGATAACACTGCCATGGTGTGCTGAATTGACTTTCTTCTGAATCTGTAGAAAAAAGTGAGGGAAAGAAAAGTACAAGACAAGAGAGGAACCTTCGGAGTATTGAACAAGTGTGTGTGTGTTCGAGTGTGTTCAGTGTGCTCTCTTGGTCAATACTGGGTTCTTAAGCTTTCTGCACTGGTTCTTTAATGAGCTCCAGAACAGTGTGTGGATCCTTTGGGTCTGCACTTATACAGCCTCTATATCACAAAATCAACCCCTAGCACTGCAGCAAGGAGAGCGTGTATGTGTGTGTGTGTGTGTGTCTGAGTATGGGGGTGGGGTACTTACAACTTTGAGTTTATTCACCGCTTCTTCACAGACATGCATCCCTCTGGACTCTTCCACCTCCACCAAGCCCAGGTACTGCACCGAGAACACAGAAAATATTAATGATGAATTTAAGTGTTTCATGATTACCTCAATGTTTTAATTCAAGGTAGAGTTTCCTCTGTCATCTGTGGACGTTTAAAGAAACATCAATTGGTGTCCTTGCATGCATGTTTGTGTGTCTGTGTGTGTGTGCTTCTTTGAGTGCGCATGAGTGGTTGTGTGTTAAATGTGGGTTTCAAGGGAGGAAGGGGCTTTTTTATCTTATTTTGTATCCCTTGATACTTATCTTCTTGCTACATCGTTGTACGGAAAGTGCTCTCTCTTCTCAACTGTGAGTGCCAGTATAGCAGGGATGTTTGAACATGACAGAATATAGCTCATATTAAGACTGGATTTATAGATGCATGTCTCTATAGGTACCTGTAACAGGAAAGAGCAAGAGGCTGTAATTATTGATACCCTGGAGATCAGCTTTGTTTAATGTCCACTGTTCTGCTCTTTGGCATACTAGAGTCCTCAGATAAACAAATCAGAGCCCCTGTAGATTTGTTAAACCCAAGTGGCAAAGAAATAGAGTAAGAGTGTATGTGAAGCTCTGATGTAACAGAATATTGGCACCAGACCTTCAATAACAGTAAACCATGTGTAAACAAGCTTGGCAGCTTTATGAATCAAGTTTTTTTAGTGGACTAACAGAAAGAGGACTCACTACAGGAACATAGACAACAGACCACCAGCTGTAACAGAGCTATCAATACATAAACCCTTTTGTTACATTAAGACTGCATACAGGCCAAAGGCAGGGATGTAACTGAGAAAGGACACACACAGAAGGACAGGGAAATTAGCAACTCTGATAAGAAATTGTATTTTTCAATTTTTTTAGCTCCCCATCCTGCCCATCACAAACACTGTTGAGCATCACCATTAAACACATTTTCCATGAGCCTTGTTTTTTTCTGGTTTCTCCGTTCAGTCTGCAGCCTGTCTTCCCCTTCTTTGCCTCTCTTATCCACTTCTGTATCTCTCATTTCATATCTCACAATGTCTCTCCGTCCCCTCCATGTGCCCTCATCCCTCACCCTGTCATTTCCTGTGGAGTCTTTAATCTATAATGCCACCTTCATGTCACTCCCCTCTCCTGGCTACATTGCCTCTCCAGCTTCAGAAAATCATGTCAGCTCTCAGCTGCAGACAAATTGATGCTGTTTATCTGTAAATGTGACCGTTACTGATGCCTTATATTTGCTCTGATTGAACATGAGCTATTCATTTGAGGGACAAGAGTGTGATGCAAAATCTAAATGGTTTCTGTGTTCCCTAAACACCACCAAACTCTGGGGTTGATTGCACAAAATTTGCAATTCTAATCATCCAAATAAGACACAATCATTTGAACAAATACTATGTCATTCAAACACTTCAAAAACTGCTTTACTTTAGCTCAATTCATGTCTAAACTGACAAGAGTCTTGTTGATTGGGAGCACATGACTGTTTCCCGCAATGGACAAAGTAATAATTCATTGTGACTATTTATTTTTATGATGGAATGCAATTCATCTGTTTATTTGTCATAACAGAGACTGAAAATTAGGTAAGAATTCAATGAAAGTTGAAGAAACAAACATTAGCTGTGGTGGCAGTTTTGAGCTAGCTTGTTAACAAGTGTTAAAGCCAGACCAGCAAATCACAACCAAGGGAAATACTGTGGAAAGTGATAATGAGTAAAGATTTCACAACTTGTTTAAAACAATGAACATGAATTGCTTACACACGCAGAGTGACGGAACAACCGTTACAGAACAGAGAGGTAGAGTTTGATGGGAAAAGATTTCCAAATGGACATTACAGGAGAAGTGGAGGTCTGTTCAAGAATGTCCACTCATCTATCCCAACCAAAGGGGAGTGAGTTAATGTAGTTTAAATATTAGGAGAGCAGAAAATTAGCCTTCAAGCAGTTTCAAATCAAACAGATGAGTTAAAAGAAAATTTGAAGCCTTGTGCAATTTGTCTGAATAATTGAAAAAGCAGCAGAGATATGAGAAGCATGTTTGACCAGGCTGTGAACATGTTTTTTCTAATTTTAAAATTGTTTTGTTGAATTTGTGAGATGGTGGCAATTCCTCATCTTCTGTCACCTGTGGTCACCAGAGCAGCTGCAGTTTTCGCACATCAATAATGACTCATTTTTCAGCACTAGAGGTTTGAGCTCATTGTCGCAGTCAAAACTTTCATTTTAACTGTGATATAATCATTGTGTTTTACTTTGGCTCACTGTACAACATACCACAGACAAGAATTACTTGGCAAGTGTTTGGTAGGTCATGTTGAGCTATTTTAACACCTCTTTTTGGGATGTAGTCGCTTCAGTGTTCTTCCAGCTGAAGGCCTACCAAATGCCTGCGGATTTCCAGCCAATTACCAGTCAACTTCCAGCCACAGGAGGAAACTGGAACACATTTATCTTGGATGTAAAGTAATTCCCACTTTCTACATCTAAGTTCCATGCATCTCATTAGAGTAGCATTACATTATTAATTAACTGTGTTTGTCACATTAACGTGTGGTCCTCATTACAACAATAACACTCCCAGCATGTTCCAGTCATGAACTGGTGGGGAAAATTTATGTGACTCCATCTATGCATAACTGGGGCTTTCCACAAGTGCCTGCTGCCAGCCAAACAGAGAACTACTTTCTCGGTAACAGCACGCTGGGTTTTCTTATTGATAACTAAGCCCTTCAGTGAGCATTAGAATTAGATCACTGCCATTTTCTGATAAATCTAGGTTGAATAAAGAGTTTATTTGTTTTTTCAAAACCATCACATTTTTTCCATCTGGTCTGTGTCCTCCAGGGTACGTTGATTGTTAAGAGCAGGGGTGGCCAACTGATCCCATACTCACTCAATGCAGCTCACCAGTAAGCTTCAAATTTCCAAAAACTGTGGTCAGTGAAATTTTAAAATCCGCCATAAAGTATTTCATAGTAATTTTATAATTTCTCCAAGCCCTGTACGCTATTTAAAATAGCCTAATTTAAAAATAACTCACTTTTTTAACTAGCTTTTATTCATGTTCAATTAATCTGGTTCTTTTCGATTTAGACAGTAGTTAAGGAATAACTATAAATGAAGTAGGGCACTTAAAGAAATTCATATCTTTATGAATATGTTTAAATAATCTAAAATATTGCTGGTGATAATGTCACCCAACATCAGCTGTTCACATCAGCAAAATGAATATTTTACCAGAACAATCCAAACACAGCAAATTATGTCAGTATTAAAATGTTTCTCTCATCTTTGATTGGGGATAAGTTTTCTTGTTTGTCTTTCTTTTTAAAGTTGAAGTAACAATATTATGACAGCAATTTCACCTCAGTGTAATACAGACTCAAAATTGTCTGACTAAGTGATCAAGAAATGGCTACTTAAGGATCTTTAAAAACTGGTCATGTTTAGCCTTTGTGAGATATTAGCAGATATAATTTGCTATAATGGTTTCCCACTGGTCAACAACTATGTATGTTTGCATCACACTGGTCAGGAGCAAAGGAGAATTTCCACAAGTTTTGGTACTCACTCGAACAGGAAAGTTACATTTGCCTTTTCGCACTGCCTCCTCGTCAGCCTGCCACTGATAAGGCCTGCTGGCCTCCGGCAAACAGGTGCCTTTCTTCCTCCTAAGGCTCTGACGAAGCTTGTTCATCTCCGGGGTCACGTGCTCCCTGGTGCTGTGAACACAAACAAGAACATCTGTTGAGTTTTGTGGTCTATAAAGCAACATGTCAGATCTTCAGTAACTACGAATACAGAGAATGACAGTCCAGGCAATTCAACAAACGTCACTCCCTCACAAAATAGGGACTGCAAACAGCTTAATGTTACAAACAGGCTCGTTACAATAATTAAATGCAACAATGGGAGACAATAATGTATGGAAATGCCACTCCATAGCTCTGTGCTGAAGCTGAAGTGTTTCATCCTGGATTATGAGAGAAGTGGGTTGGATTTCATTGATTAGCTCAAGCTCATTATGCTGTAATCATCACTAACAAGAGAGTCAGTAAATTAGCGTCACAAACACTTCCCACCACAATACTCCATTGATTCCCAGAAACAAGCTGTACAAAAGTACACAGGTAGGATGATAATGAACACCAAGCATGTGTTTCACCTCCAGATTGCAGCTCACTCAAAGGGTGAAATATATTATAAATGAGTGTGCAGTAATATTTATGCAATGCACAATTTTGCTTTCATCTTTTAATGAAACAGGAAAAAATGCAGAACACCACTCCGAACTCACATGTACACTCTGCAATCACACTCTGAATCACACACACAACCCTCTCTATGCTGCTTAATTAGACCATTCAGCCCGCTGGCCTGTTTAGCGATGCTAATTTCCCAGCATAATGAAACATGAAGCCATCAAAACATGACCTGCTTAAAAAACATAATTACTGTTTTCATTCCTCTGCAGTCACATCCCCTTCAACAGGAGACCTGGAATACTATAAAAACATCTCTCCATGTGCGCATCCAAAGCCGAATTTTAAGACATCCAAAGCAATTTCTTCCAAAAAGATTTAAATATGACAAAAGTTGTTCCTTTGACTTGCCCTACGCTCTCATTTTCTCTCTATTTGTTGTTCAGTTCTTGTGAAGTCGACATTACAGTTAAGATTTGAAAGATTTTTCTGAATTTTGCACAAGTGTTTGTGACAACATGATATACTGGTTTGATTTCTGAGGTCAAAGTTCAAGGTCCTTGAGCATCATGCCCACTCTGTGTCTGTGATATTTCACTAACATCTAGAAGGAACCTGAGAGTAACTCTGTTTAGTTTTATAATTTAAATTGCACTATGTTTAATCTGTGGGTCCTTCATGTCTAGGATTAAATTTGATAGCTGTAGTTCTTGCAAAACTCTTCTGTGTGATTTTTTTAGACTGGAAAGTGCCTCAAGTACTGTGAAAAAACCTTTGTAGGGGGTTGAGGAGACCACTAAACAGCACATTAGTGTCACCAATAACATATTATTTTCAGTGTAGTTGCAAATGTTGACTGTTGTGTGAGTTTGCATAAAGAATACAAATGTTTTGATGAGGCTTTACCATAATTTAACCCTGACTCATACTGTTGTGTCCAGATATGGTACAAATATAAAGTTAAACTGTATTCTGTTAATACAAAATGCAGTCTGAGGCTACGTTTACATGGACACCCTCTGACTTAAAACGTAAACAACAATGGCGAGTGGACACACAATGACGCAGGAGTTTCTTTTCTGGGCAACAAATCAGTTCGGACAACAAATCTGTCTGGATAGTTTTGTCTGGATAACAAACCAAACACAGTAAGCGGCACAGATGTTTCTTGGTAGATGACTGAAGCTGTTGTTGTTCCTCGTATGCGCACATCAGCCTTCTTGTGAAAGAGTACTGCACAGGCGGTGACGTCAGCATTTCACCCTGAAGTGCTCTGATATGGGTTGAGTTCTCTGAGTTCTCATGTAAACGCAAGGCTGAAACACAATGAAAACTTATCACATTTGAATGTTTTAGGCCTTGTGTAAACGGCCCCTGAGTATCACAACAATCTTATATCAATTCATGCAATGGAGTAAAAAGTTGCACACCAAAGAAAACTGGTGTAAATTGTAACATCTCAAACCCAAAACATTTTTTCCGGTCTTTACTGAAACAGCCTAACAGACCTGTTGTGGGTTTTCAGTGACCTAAAACACTGATTGGTAGTGTACAGAGGCCAAAGTTCACATAAAAAAGCTATGTTTTCTAAAACAGCTTGTCATCACGGTAGGAAACAGACAGAAGCAGACTAAAGTGTTGCTTGATTGTAACATTTACCATAATAGTATGATAATTTAGTATCAAGAGTGCCATGTGTCTGATCAGGGCAGGCCTGTGGCATAGGCAGTACTGAGCAAACACTAGCGGCATCAGTTAATAGGGGACACATATGGCACCTAAAATGATTGAAGAGGAACAGCTAAAGAAAATAATTTGAAATAACAGAAACATGGTTTAAGTTAGGGGTGTGCCACGTTATAATCCTTAACGATTTAACATCGTCAAGGATTATAACGTGGGGATGATCTCATAAAGCAGAAAGATCGTCAGATCATCTGTGTGGGCACAGAGACTTTGACGCGCACCCGACTAGTCAATCGTATCACATTACACGCAGTGCATGGTAGGATTTCCTGTTTGGTTATGTAACATGAAGCCATGGCGGAAAGAGAAAATGAGATAAAAGCTTGAAGATGTCTGAACAGAAATCTGTTCTAAAGCAGCTGTATTATTCACTCAGATTATGGACATTGCAGTTAGATAACATTTGTTTTAAATTGTTGCACTTTAAGAAACAATGTTGATATTGTTGTTCATTACCTTTTATGTTTACATTTATTGCACATTTTTATAAAAACAGCACTGTTTAAATTAAAACCTGTTCAGAAAATTTCTTTGGCTTTAATTGTCTTTTTTTTTCTTTTAGGGTTTTACATGTTTTATGTGTTAAACATAAGGAAAAGATGGTCAACATGCAAATTAGTTTAGAAAAATCAAAGTAAAAAAGAATCGTGATAAAATCGAGATCGGGATTTTATTTTTAAAAAATCGTGATATATTTTTTGCCATATCACCCACCCCCAATTTAAGTGTGAGTTTATCTAGTTGATTCCATCTTTACTTTTATTTTCAGGCTAGTATTTAGTAATGTACTGTAGCTAAGAAGGCAAGGTAACACACTGGATGACCCGTTTAAAAAAAGGTCCCATTTTATTATCCCAGCATGACCTGATGTGATGGAGCCACACTGCTCCATCTGCTCACAGTGAAAGAGATGAGCAGGGGTGTTATCAGAAGTGACACTGACCTTAGTAATTATTAACATCAAAGTTATACAAGCAACAGTCTAACAAAAACTAGATCCCTGAGTTGCACAAGAGAAATAAGGCAGAAGTAGTGCACTGTATGAACGGACTTGTGTGCTTGCATGTTATGATTGAATGATAAACCATGATGATTGAACCATGTCAATGTTTTTTATATTAATTAGGTAAAAGATGGGGTTAGCAACAGTAACTTGAACTTTTTTTAGTTTAAGGAATTAAACAAAAATCAGATGGACAGATCCACATATCCATGGGAGAGATTTTACAAAAAAACTATGGCATGATATAACAGTGCTGCCAAGGGGTAAACGATGCATCCTGACACAGTTTGTCAATCTGATTCTCGCCATCATCATCATCAGAGAAGTCAAAGATGTCAGCATAGCATACAAACCTTGAATCTCCATTTTGCACAATTTTCTTTTTGTTTTTTGTTATAAAACAGTACTTCACAATATTCATTCATTTTTCTATTTTTGTAAAGAAGAAATTTTGGAGATAAGAGGTTTGTGTCCTATAGCAACAAATAGCATCTTTTCCATCAAGAAAATCTTTCCATGGTGTTATTTGAATTTTTAAATGAAAATCACTTCATAAAGAAAACAGCTGTTTGCAATGGCTTCAGCAGGACAAAAGATACTAATTAGTGCAGTTATTTATTTTTTTAATGGAAACAAAACAATCAGCCTTTTTCTGACTCAGTCTGCCAAATAACAGAATATTTTTTACCAGCCCCTAGCCTGGGATACGTAGTTAGTTAGGGCTGGCTCCTTTTTATGCCTTTCCCACTTGATTCATTGATGTTCTTTCACTTTCTAGCAAAAGCACAGATTGAAGCAAATAACCACCAGGCAGTAACACAGTTTTCTCACTATTGTTGATCCTTTCATGTTCTTCAAGTTTTTTTGCTCTCTTGATGAGATAAACTCTAACAAGCTTCAATGACTTTCACACAATGCTGGCAAATACAGAACTTAAGGAAGCATTACAAACTAAAAATACAACTTCAGAGCAAACTAAGGATAATTTATCTCTGTCCCTCCTTGATTTTGTTCCCTGGTATCTCTCGGGCTGAGCTGAGTAAAATATGGAAGTTTATTTTTGTCTTACCATCTGGTTTCCCCATGAATCACCATCCTGGCCTTTATGCTCACAAATATCACAATGAAAATATAAAACATTAAAGCAGTGAGGAGCATAGATCCTCCTTTTGCTCTGCTGCACAGGCCGAGATCTACAACCTGATATATACACACAAAGAGACCCATCACTTCTCATCATAACTGCTGTTCCTGTCAATGGGTGCCAATGCTCGGCGTGCTGGAAATGCTTGGAAGGTGCTGCTGTTCTCGCATGTCTTTCATATACTCTCTGGCCTGTGTGTGTAATGCACAGTATTTAAATGCAGCAGATCAAGTGGCTTTGCTCATTCCTGGCATGTGAGGCATGTGTTTCCTGCCAAGCCCAGGCACACACACAAACACAAACACACATGGCCCACTGCAGCTTGATGCACAAACACGCCCAGGCTTGTGCCAGTCATTTCTGGGCAGAGTGCCTGCTGATGGGCACCTGGCTGGCACCAACACTGCTGCAGCAGGTGTGAATGAGTGTGTGTGTGTTCAAAGATAGCTGGTGCATGATACAACACTATCAGATGGTTATGCTGGGCATGGGGTTGGGGTGGGGATCAGGAAATACAGTGTGCCCTGTTACTGTCCTCATAAGGTTTGGTGCAGAAGAAGAGGAGAAGAGTGAGCAAATGGGACTGGCCTCTGATTCCAAGACACAAGGGAGAGGCACACAGATGACATGATGGGAACTGAGGGCCTTGGCTGGGACTAAGAACTTATATTTAGAAACAACATTTGCAGGGACTCTGATGTTTCTGTAATTAGTTACTCAGTTCCTATAAAATGGAGTGTGAGCAGGGCAACTGTAAAGTTTATCAAGTAAAATGGACAGAAAGAGAACACAGAGACAACAAGAGATGGACATCTAGAAATGTGTTTAATGCAGACAGGACATTGTATAAAACTGCACTAGAAACTCCTAAATCTGTTACATAAACTGTGAGCCTGAGATCATATTTTGGAGTCACGGCTTTTATAATGCCATATTAACAATTCATGACCTTGGCGAAGGAGGATATTGCCACTGCTGGACAAAAAACACCTATCTGCAAAATTGCTACTTTTCAGGAAGTGATAAAGAAGCTCTGAATCAACAGATGTATAATGTATTGTCCTGATTTCAAATTAGTTTTTAAACAGTTTGGTTATAAACTTAGAACCAGGATGAAAGGTGACCAATAACACTGATTTATGAAAAAAAGAAAAGAAAAGAAAAATTAGATTGAAGGTTTGTTTCTGACACCTTTTTGCCGGTGAATGTCTGTTAGTAAGATAACTCAAAAGTTAGAAGAAATCCATCCCAGTGCAGGACTCTGCCTCCAATTATCTTATCAGTGTCCAGGACAAGCTCATCCT
This sequence comes from Scarus forsteni, assembly GCA_036419115.1. Lineage (NCBI taxonomy): Eukaryota > Metazoa > Chordata > Actinopteri > Labriformes > Labridae > Scarus > Scarus forsteni. The sequence continues at coordinate 7,890,578 of JAZDUH010000229.1, read as the reverse complement.
ATCCTGTGTCCCTCATCACCACCACGTGTCTGGACTTCAGTGGAGGTATACTATACTGTTGTTGGCCTCACTACCCTTTTAAGTACATGACGACAATATGTTGTTGTTGTTCATTCTCAATTACATAATGAACATAAAACAAATAGCACATTAGCAGGCATACTTTACCTTCTCTAACACTGGAGAGAGAGGCGAGGAAAACACGAGCCAAATGGACCTCTGGCTGGATTTGTGAATGTTGCACCCGCCATAACGCCTTTGTTGATGTTTGTCACAAATTCACCCCAAATCACTTTCAGACTAAATTCAGCTGATGTGGCTTTTGTGTCCCACTCAAGCGTGTTGATGCATATTCAACACATGGTCATTTGGGACAACTTTTCCGCCATCTGGTAGTGGAGAGTGAACTACAGCCAGTTCGTGGAAAAGGGAGTGTAGGCCCAGCAGAACACAGATTTTGGCTGCTTAATTAGGAAATTTTCCAAATTTGAGGTAAGCGGTACTAAAATTAAAACATGTACCACCTTATTGAGTGCCTTTAACCTAATGTATGGGAATAGCCTACATGTGATGGAAAC